>JAJHZJ010000060.1:3629261-4229261 GCA_023548195.1 Bettongia penicillata ogilbyi
TAGTCACTACTGCAGCACAGGTGTAAACAAAAATGCTTTGACAGTATAAAGAAGGGAAAAATAGATTTTTGTTAAGGGGATTAATGAAACTTCATAGACGAGATAGCGTTTGAAGTATGTGTAGGATTTCCACAGGCATAGATAAAGGTTGGGGGAGACGTTTAGGGAGAGGTAAAGACAGAGTCAGGGAAAGTATAAAGGACAATTTTTCAGAAAGGTGATCCTAAGCTATCAAATAATCATTCTTCAAAATAGAATAAAACCCTTATTGATTGTTGAGTTGTCATTCCCAGAATCCCAAGAATAGTAACTCTCTTGGGATTATAATTAAACCATATACTCATAATTTTGCCTTTACAAATGAGGTTAGTGTATATACCAGAATTATCCTTTTCCTTTTTCCATCACTCCATAGGAGAATGTGTTCTATTTTGATATTTGATTTTTTTTGCCGATATGGTCCTGGATAGAGTTCTGGGGAATTTTTTATTACACAAAACTGTCAGCTATGACCCTCCTGGAATCTAATATGACTTTAGTCCATTACTGGATATGGCAACTGTCCCCCTTGTCGCTCAAAGATTCATGAAAATGTGTGACATGACGCAGAGAGATGTCTACCTACAGAGTGTTCATTCAGCAGAAACAGAAATTAACATCAACATCCTTCTCTGCAGGAAGGGAGAGTGAATTACAGACTCACCTGACCGTGTAATAATGCATTTTAAAACTAAGTTTTCCTTTCACTTATGACATAGTGCTGCCCAATTTAACCAACCCAACAAACGTATGTAAAATGCCTGCTATGTGTAATGTTCCAAGCTAGGCACCGGGGAATACGATGGCAGAAAGGAAAAAAAAACAATCCTTGCCCCCTAGAAGCTTAAATTTTACTTGGGCTATGCCAGATATAAATGAACTGCTAGATATATGAGTATTTGAGGCTAGAAAGAGCACTACCATATATTTATTTGGCATTGCTGTTGTTATTTCTGCCACCAGCATTATTTGAGGTGATCTCTTTGATTGGACAAGATGAATTCTTCTTGTTCCTCATGGCGTACCTGTCTAGCTAAATCAAACATTGCAAGTGAAGTAAAACTCCAACCTGTAACTCAATATTAGAGTTAGGCCTAGATCATCTCTTAAGACTTGAGACATGATGTATATTGTCAAAATGTGTGCACTGGCTTATCCCTGAAGAGGAGCTTATAGGGGCTTAGATAGAATAGAAGTTTGAGGATGCCTTTATCCAGCATCATAGGCCAGCTGCCTCACTAAATAAATATGTAATAAAGAAGCAGATAATGAATTAGCAGCACCTCTATTCCCTTGATTATTTTGGCTCTCAGGAATGTTGGAATCCAATTCCATAAATACCATGGTAGACAGCACACAGTGCTTCAGGTTTTGAAAATCCATATATGATTAAACTAAAATTAAATAAACACTGAAGAACAGGTCTCTCACACACGCTTTGCACCATTTGACAAATTGCTCTGTTTCTTTGGGATTTCAAAAACCTCGTGTCAAATTGCAAAGTGTTGGTTTTTAATAACAACCAGAGATAGCATGTAATAGTTTATATAGCCTTGGGTCTTAGCCAGGTCTTAGCCAGATTTAGGTTTCATTCAGAGTACTTCTGTGAAAATCAACCTACCACTGCAGTGATGGGGCTTAAGTTAAAGAAGTGGGTGGCAGTAGAGATGCCTCTATAAAAGAGCTAATATAATTCATATGCTGGCAGCTCATAGAAGATGGTGTCTATACACATAGGCTAGGCAGGTCAGAGACATTTTTTACTCAAAATAATGAAGACTGGTTTAGGAAGAGGAGCTTCTGATGTGAATGAGTATGATATGTGCGTGAGATATTAAGGAGATTAGTCTGTCTAAAGGTTTGTGTGGAGAAGTATAAAATAATACAGCTGAAAATGTGGCCTCCCAGTTAGGTTTGGCAAAAGTAGTTGAAAGACAGGTGGAAGAAGTTGGACTTCAGTAGGTTAGGGAGCCATTTTCAATTCTTGAGCAGGAAAGTGAAAAATAGAAGTGGTAAGTAGAAGAGATCAGAGAGAGGAGAGACTAGAGGCAGTTACTCTGGATTAAAATATCAACAATTAACGGATATTTATTGTGATTTAGGTGGTACTGTAGTGACCTGACAGGTCAGAAGGAGAGCATAGACATTACAACAACAAATCTTCTATAATTTATGTTCACTACATCCCTGTGAAGTAGGCAGAGGTAGAGATTATCTCCATAATCCAGAAAAGAGGCAGCTAGTTGGCACAATGGGTAGGAGACAGAAAGACCTGAGTTCAAATCCAGCCTCAGACACTTCCAAAACTGTATGACCCTGGGCAAGTCATTTAATCTCAGTCTGCCTCAATTTCCTCAACTGTAAAATGAGGATAATAAGAGCATCCACCTTCCAGGGTTATTTTGAGGATCTAAGAAGACTAACAAAAATAGCTAATATTTATATAACATCTACTCTGTGCCAGCTATGGTACTAAGTGCTTTAAAAATATCTCAAGATAATATTTGTAAAGTATATCATGAACCTTAAAGCATTATAAAATAAAAAACCAAATCTAGATTATGCCACTTTGGAACCCAGATGTTAAAATTTTCCTGTGTAATTTGGACATGGGAACTAGAAGAAGGGGAAAGGGAGAATGATCAGGATTTGGGAATTTATAATCCAAACATTGTTTTGAGTCCAGTAACTCCCTGTTGCCTCTAGGACAAAATGTAAGTTCCTGTCTGGTATCAAAGCCCTTCACAATCTAGCTTCTGCCTGCCTATTCAGGCTTCTTGGGAGCTATTCTCCTTAGTGCAGTCTGCATTCTAGCTAGAATGTTTGATTGGCTTTTCTTCAGGTGCAAGGTACCATCCTACCATACCTACCATCATGCTTTTTCAGAGGCCTAGCCATATCTTGTGCCTGGAATGCACCTGGTCTTCCTTTTTGATGCCTCTTGGAATCCCTTGTTCTCTTCCAAGCTCAGTTCAAGTTCTTCCTAAAGGAGGCTTCCTCTGATCCCTTGAGCAGTTAGTACTCATCAGAAATTACTGTATATTTACTTATTATTTTTAACTTTAATTAATTTAGACTTTCCTGTTTGTTTTTACTTACTGTATCTTGTGTTTTCTCATATGTAAAAATGCTGTCCTCTTAAATTCATTTCATTTTTCTTTGTATTCTCAGAACAGAGCGTAGTTCCTGGCACATTAGAGATACCTAATAAATTCTTGTTGCTTAATTCTTGCTACAGATGAAGACTAAAGCTAGGATTGTTAGGCACCTCATAAAGTCAGTAATTTCTAGTCAGACTTTGAGAAGTGGAATGGAGCCTATTCAGTAGTTAATTTTTCTGTGCTGATTATGAATATTGTATATCCAACATTCAAACCAATCTCAGAAGGGTTTATTAGGAACATTAATACTTTTTGGTGTCCTACAAACTTTTAGAATTGGAGATAAGTATGTGTGTGTTTGTCCTTTGTTGCCGAAGAAAACCATGCCATCAGAGAAATGACAACATGACTTGCACTTGACTTTATTTTGAGTGAGGGAGGACTGTGCAGGTCACCAGCCTCACTTCTCCTCTAGAGCCATCTGAATCCAGTGACCAGATAGTCATCAGGATGACTGGAGATGACCCAGGATGAGGCAATTGGGGTTAAGTGACTTGCCTAAGGTCATACAACTTATTGAGTGTCAAGTGTCTGAGGTGAGATTTGAACTCAGATCCTCCTGACTCCTGCACTGGTGCTCTATCCGCTGCACCAGCTAGCTGTCCTGGAATTGGAGATGCAGGGCGGTAAAAGACCAAGATGGATCCAGATCAAACGTCTAAAAACCCTCAAGTATAACAACAAATGCTAAGACTGTTAAAATCAGCAAAATTATTGAAATATCAAATTTTTGAGAAATCAGAATCAAATACTGACATTTTCCTAAGGTCCTTTATTAAGAGTATCACAGACTCCCTCCCTGGAATGAACTCTTGATGCCATTCATGGAATGTACTCTAGACTTCATTCATACCATGCGCTCCCTCTTTACCTCTGTTGCACAGAATATCTAGTTTCATCAAAGCTCAATTAAAATGCCAGTCCTTACAAAAGTCCTTTTTGGATCCCCCCCCGCCCACAAATTCTATTGCCTCCCTCCTAAAAAGTATCTTTATTTATTTGGTATGTATTTTGCATACACTAATATGTGTATTTGTTATCTCCCCCAATAGAATATGAACTGCTTGAGGGCAGGAACTATTTAATTTTTGTATTCTGTCCTAGAACAAGGCTGGGCCATTGATAGATGCTTATTGCTTTACTGATAGATACTTTTATTCAAGGAAAGGCAGTTTATATGAGGTCATTTGGTGACACTTGGTAACATGTTGAACTACAAGCTGATTATCTTTTGCTGATAGTGATGGCAGGAGACTGAAGTTGGATGACCGCACATTCTTTGGTTAATCATGAAAGTGGAGGGAGCAAAAAGGAAGGTTGAGGTCCCTTAAGAGGACTGAATCTCTTCCTCAACCAGGTCTCACAGATGCAAATCATTAGCATCATAGGCTTTCAGTTTTAGAAGGCACTTGAGAGATCATCTGGCCCAAACCTCTTACTGAGGAGAGTGAAGAAGCCCATAGAAGTTAAATGATTTGCACAGGGTCACACACAGAGTTAAGTAGCAAAGGCAGCATTTGAACTCAGGTAAGGCCAATATTCTATCCAATCCTTTGGCAGCCAAAATGTGACTTTCAAAAGTGTCAGTTAACATAGTATTACTGAGGGTCAGCTTTAGATACAGGAAGTTTTGCCAGAAGAGAAAGTATTCCTTTTCCTTTTAATCTGTATGCTGCTCTGAGTTTTCCTGGAGTTTCTGTTATGAATTCCAGGGATCATTTTCAAGCACTGCATTTTTCCAGATGTTTGGACTCCTAGCTGAGAGTCTGACTATCAGAGATTGGGCTGAAATAGGGAGAGGAGACATAAAAAAG
Organism: Bettongia penicillata ogilbyi; assembly: GCA_023548195.1. Taxonomy (NCBI): domain Eukaryota; kingdom Metazoa; phylum Chordata; class Mammalia; order Diprotodontia; family Potoroidae; genus Bettongia; species Bettongia penicillata. Next base: position 3,634,276 of record JAJHZJ010000060.1, read on the forward strand.
GTCTATGAGGGATGAGGCCCAACGAGTGAGGGAGAAAAGGCCCAACTGTCAATTCCTGAGATCTGGACCTGAGCCATTCTTCCTAAGCCACCCTCCCTCCCACTTTCCTAGGTGTTTCCTTCACTTTCCTTAATAAAAAATAGGGTCAGCTATGTGGTGCAATGAATACAGCACTGAGAGGATCTGAGTTCAAATGTGACCTCAGACACTTGACACTTATTAGCTGTGTGACCTTGGGCAAGTCATGTAACCCCAATTGCCCTGCCTTCCCCTCTCCAAAAAAAGCAACAAAAAATAATTTAAAAACCCTTTTTATTGATGACTTTCGTCTTTACAGTCATCTAGCCTTCCCCTTCCCAGATCAAACCCTTACTTGTGACAAAGAAAAACAATTAAACTAAAACATCTGGTACAAAAACTTCATCTGACAATGCATACAATCTTTTGCCCTAGTAATCCCCCACCCCTCTGTTGTGAGGAATGGGGCATATTTAGTTATCTCTTCTTTACAGGACCTTCTTTGATTATCTTCATTTTCTTCCCAGAGATAGGGTATGAATGCTATTATTAAAAGCAATGCTGAAAGACCTTGTGCCTTAAGAACTTTTCTTTATGTCAATTCCTTGGGGGAAGGGATTGTTTTCCCTTTCATATTCCCAAGCCTAGTGTAATGCTTTATTCCTCATAGATACTTAATTACTATTTGTTGAATTGAAAAAAAAATAAAAATATTTTCTTTTCTGGGAACTAGGGTCTGTTTTCAGACCTGGAGTGTTTTTCCATGAGAAAACCCTCAGTCTAAGTGTATGGTGTGAACTTGACACTGCCTGCTTAAACTTGACACTGGGGCTTTGGCTGAAGGTAAATAGTAGCTCTGGATCCACATGATTAAGCAGGCAGGGTCTCATGGGAACAGTTTCTCATTCCCATGATAGGGATGTTGAGTGGATTAGCTACAGGGTTCTATATATAGGCTAAGTATGATTGGGTCTTTTGGTATAAATGTAGTAATTATTTACTAGCTAAAAAAGTTCTTTCTGGTCTTTATTCTTCCTTACAGGTAAATTGCATCTAGCATCAGTAAAAGTTTATTTTTAAACATACGCATTACTGCTCCAAAACTATCTTTAAAGAGTTGCTTCATCTGTGTTACACAAAGATCTTGGATATTTAGAGAAAATATAAGAGGTAATGGGAGCATAACAAACTCTAATTATTCACTTCAGTGGCTGTCCTTGGTATCGGGGAAAGCTATAAGAATCTGCTTCATCACACACAACAGCCTTCACACGTATCCCACAGCTTGCCTCTGCAGGATTTTGATGGAATGTTATGAATATTTCCCATCATTTTTGGCCCAGTTACTTTAAACACGTGGGATGATAGTGACAAAAACTATTCCACCAGACATTTAACTATCATGTACTGCTCACTGTTGCCATGCTACAGCATTGCCAGCTTACTTGCCATTTTAAACTTGACCTTGGATAGGGACCATGACAGTGGGAAGAGAGTAAAGAGGGAGGAAAACTTTTTATTTTTTTTTTTGAATGGTAAATGTCAGCTTCCCAGAGTTTGGCCAATTTTGAAATTTCTGTATGTTATTTATATATCAGGGATTTTTAGAAACATAATATGCTTAATACAATGCATGTGTGAAAAAGTATCTTCCTTTGTTTTGGGGTGATAGAGGAGGAATCCAAAAGACCACATTGACTTTGTTGCTGCAAAAATACCCCCTGACATATGTTTATTTCATCATGCCCTAGATGCAGCAGACCTTTCTGAGGTGTTATTTCATACATGTAAAATTATAAAGCAGTCCCAGGGAGGGTCTAGGTGACATGCCAGTTTCATTATCAGAATCATTCTGTGATTCTAAGTGTAATGATATTCAGTTCCCCACCTTTTAGCCTGAATCTTAAGAAAAGTATGACCTGTGTTGCTAATTAGGGGAGCCTCAGAGGACATCTTGAATGGTTCTATTTTAATGGTTAAGCTGGGAAAGGACTTGGAATGTAACCTCCTTCTGAAAAGGGTACCTTAATCGTCAAAACTCCCATTCTCATATACAACTTAAAGGATTATAGGATTTAATATTAACCTACATTTATATGGTGTTTTAAAGTATACAAAATACTTTACATGCATTATCTCATTAGTTCCTGAAAACAACCCTGTTAGGAAAGTGTCTTTATTTTAGCAGTTGAAGGTACCTTAGAGATAATCTAATAAAAATGACAGCTAATATTTATATAGCACTTTAAAACTTGCAAAACACTCATACATGGTATCCTTTAATCCTTCTAAATCTCTGAATTAAGTGCCATTATTTTCCTTATTTTGCCAATGAGGAAACTGAGGTAAGAAAATTTAAATGACTTGCCTGTGGTCACATAATTAATAAATGTAAGAGTCAGGATGGAAACCTAGTATTTGCCACTACACCATATTGACTTTCTAGTATGACTCCTACTTTTTACAGATGAGGAAACTGAGTCCTAGAGAGGGAAGTAACATGCCTAAAACCACATGGAGAGTAAGTAATAAAGCCTGGATTTGAATAAAGGTCATAGGATCAATTATAGATTTAGATTTGGAAGGGGCCTTAGAAAATGGACTCATCATATGGCAAGGGTAAGGGATGACAGGTGGACAGCCAAAGTGCTGCACTCGTCCTTTCACAATGACAAGAGAAAGTGAAGAAGGCTTACAACAAGTCCAGTGGACTCCTTCTGATGGACCTAGAGTTGGATGTGGGTAGCAGTCAATAAGCATTTCCCAGGTTGCATTGTTGGAATAATTCTATGATTGTAAGCTCCCCACTTTTTATCCTGAATCTTAAGAACAGTATGGCCTGTGTTACTAATTAGGGAAGACTCAGAAGATGTCTAGAGTAGTTCTGCTTTTTAGCGCCTACGATGTACTGGGTACTGTGCCAAGTGTGGTATACAAGAGAATATAAAATCATGGTCTCTACTTTCAAGGAGCTCACATTCTGATGGGGGAGACAGTATGCAAGCAACTAGACACAAATAAGATGTCTACAGAGTAGATGGAAGGCAATCTCGGAGGGAGTCACTCCCATTTGATGGGACCAGGAAACGCCTCCTGCATAGGGTAAGATTTGAATTGAGTCTTGAGCTGCAGAAGATGGACAGGCATAGATGAGTTGCAATCCACATTATTTGAAGGAAAACTCAGTTGAAGAGATCCCAGATCCATTTGAGTATCTGAATACCAAAACTGAATGAGTCAGGGTCATTGATCTGAATGGCAGCACTTAAACCATGAGTCTTTTATGTAACCCAGGATCATCATAACATCTAGTGCTAGAATATTCCAACTCTCATTTTAGACAGGAGGAAGCTGAAATTGAAAGAGTTTATTTGCTTTAACTAAAGACATGTTGAGTTCTCTTGAATAACAGAGCAATGGAGCCATTATTCAAACCCAGATTTCCTGACTTTAAATTTTATGTTTTTTTTACTCTACCACAAATGCTGTTGAAGGTAGAAAAATTCCTTGCCTTAGAGCAGGAATTCTTGACCTGTTGTCTGTGAACTTGGGTTTTAAAAATATGTATTTTTTGTATTTCTATGTAATTGATTCCTTTTGTATTCTGTATTTTAATTTAAGCATTTAAAGATGTTATTCTGGGGAGGGGTCCATGTTGTTTACACAAGATTAAGAACTACCTCTCTAAAGTTAATTTTTTTTATTTCCAGCTGCCTGCTAGATATTACCATCAAAAGGTGTCACCAGCATCTCAAACTCACTATGACCAAAATTGAACCTGCCATCTTACCCTCAACACTTGATCCTGCCCCTAATATTGCTCTTTTTATCCAGGGCATGATCATCCTCCCTGGGACCAATTCTCATATTCTCAGTCATCTTTTGATGCTTCCCTTTATTTCATTTCCCATATCCAATTCAGCTTTGGCTATTTTTTAATCCATGCCTTCCTTTCCATTTTTGCTACACTAGGTCAACTTTTGTCTTTCATAACATCTTGCCTTAAATATTGCCTTAATGATTGCTCTTAATGCCTCCAACCTATTCCCTCTCTAATGTGTGCTTCCTTTCACATCACTGCCTGTATAATCTTTCTAACACTTTGGATCATGCCAGTCTTCTACTCAAAAAAACTTTATTGACCCTCTATTAACTACAAAATAAAGAGACAACTAAATGGTGCAATGAATAGAGAGTTGGGGTCGGGAAGATCTGAGTTAAATAAAGATACTCAAAAAAAACTTTATTGATCCTCTATTAAATACAAAATAAAGAGACAACTAAATGGTGCAATGGATAGAGAGTTGGAGTTGGGAAGATCTAAGTTAAAATCTGACCTTAAACATTTACTTAGCTGTATGACCCTGAGGAAGCCATGTAACCATTCTCTACCTCAGTTTTCTTAACTGTAATATTAAGTATAAACTCCTAATTTTGATATTTAAGGTTTTTTATAATCTGGCTTCAACTGATTTTTCTAGCCTTCTGTCATGTTAGCCTTTTCACACTCTCCATGTTCCATCCTCTCTTGGCTATTCTCTGACTCTTGTTCTTTTCCTTTTCTGTGCTGACTCTACACTTTTGCTCATGCCTGTCTGCCCCCATTTCTTTATAACTTTCCCTTCCATAGCCTTCATCAGGTCCATCTGTTGGAGTCTCCTTTTCTTCAAGGCCTCACTCAACTGTCACCACCACCTTCCCAGATCACAACCCATTTCCAGTTGAAAGTTATCCCTTCCATCTTAAATTCCTTAGGCCTTTACTTAGGACTCCCTAAATATAAAGTAAGGTCTTTGAGAGCAGGAATTGTTTCCTTTTTTTCTTTGTATCACCAGTGTCTAGAAAAAGCTTAATAAATGGTTGGTGATTCATTGTATTCTGTTCTGGGTGCCACATGTTAGGAAGGGCATTGTCAGACAAAAGCTCATCCAGAAGAGTGTGACCAGACAACTCTTTTCATATATTTCCTCCCTTGAATTTCCCATCATTTGTTGTCATTCAGATATGTCTGATTCTTGGTGACCCTGCAAACCACTGCAGTGTCTTTGCCAGGAAAACCCTAAATGAGGTCACCAGGAGTTGGACACAAGCGAAAATGACTGAACACCAAGAAGAACATTTTCCTACAAACATATTCTTTATATAAACGTGTGCTCTCGTTTGTTTAGGAATGCTGTCCTCCAGAGGAAGTTAAGAAATAGCTATAATTCTCTATATTTATCTTTTCCCTCCAGTCAACCAATAAGCATTTTAAGTGTCTGCTATGTGCTAGGCCAAGTGGTAGGAACTGGACTCTACTAGAATCTTCTGGAGAGCAGGGACCAGGTCACTGATTTCCTCTGTCCATCTCAGCATTTGCCATTGTACCATCTACAGCTATACTTGCTAAACAGAGAGGCCGCTCCTACCACACTGAGATTAGATGGGATGAGAGTGGTTTTCCTAAATATCAAAGTCTTTACAAATTATTTCTACATGTGTTTTACCTCTTTTCCAGAGAGGTTCCTATGAAGGATGCTAAGGAATATGCTGAATCCATTGGTGCGGTTGTGGTTGAAACCAGTGCAAAATGTGCTATTAACATTGAGGAACTCTTTCAAGGAATCAGTAAGTAAATCAACTTGTTTTTTTCTCGTGTGTGTGTGTGTGTGTGTGTGTGTTGTATTTTCAAAGCTATCTTAGATTAGATCATTAGCCACTAAATGGAACCTGTTCCCTGACTGATAAAGAGCTCAAGCTGTAGCCTTGTGATCTTCAAGATTACTCCAGCTCTAAAATTGCTATTCTGTATTCTCACCCATTGATCTATATAAATAAACAATGCAGCATAGTAGCAAAGAAGAAAGAAAGGAAGAAAAAGGAAGGAAGGAAAGACGAAAGGAAAAAAGAAAGGAAGAAAGAAGAAAAAAGTCAATGGGATCTTGGTTGCCTTAATGGCCACATTTCCAGAATGAAGGCAATGGTAATCCCTCCGCACTTGGCTCTGGTTGTACCATGTCTGGAGTATTATCTTGGGTTCTGGCATTGCCACACTGGAGTAGCCTTGAGGTTAGTGACCAGGATGACGAGGGGACTTGAGACCCTACAATATGAAGATGAATTTAGGGAACTGGGGGTATTTAGCTTGGAGAAAACACTTGGTAAACATATCATAGCTGTCAGTAAGGATGAGTAGAAGGAGAGTGGTATGTTTAGCACAGTGTATAGAGTGCTGGACCTGAAGTCATCTTTACAAATTGAAATCTGGCCTCAGACACTTACTAGCTGAGTAGTCTGGGTCAGAACTTAACCTGTTTGCCTCAGTTTCCTCATCTGTAAAATGAGCTGGAGAAGGAAATGGCAAACCACTCCAGTATCTTTGCCAAGAAAACCCCAAGTGGGGTCACAGAGAGTCAGACATGATTGAAAAGACTAAACAACAAGACTTAGATTAAATATAAGGACAAACCTTCTAATAACTGGAGCTGAGCATGGAATGGAGTTTCCCAAGAAGGTTTCCATTACTGAAGACCTTTAACATGCAGCTTAAATGAACGTGTATCAGGGATACTGTAGAGAGAATTCTAGTTCAGGCTGAATAAATGACCTCTGAGGTCTCAGTTCAGAGACTCTTTGATCCTTGCACTTCATCATAGAAGAGGGATGTTGTGATTAAGTGGAAAGAAAACTGAATTTGGAGTTAGGAGAGATTTGTATTTTACTTCTAGTTCTGGCAGCCACGTAACCTCTTTCAGCCTCTACCTATTTCATTATCTATAAAATGGGGATAATAACGCTTACAATAATAGCTAGCATTTATGTAGTACTTTAAGGTTTGCAAAGCACTTTAAAAACATTATTTCACTTCATCTTGAAATTCAGTCTGCTAATAGTCATTTATTAAATACCTGCTATGTAAGCACTAGGGATACAAAGAAAGACAAAAGATATGCCTGCCCTTGAGGAGCTCACAATCTAATGGGGAAACAAAAGGCAAACATATATGTACAGACAAGTTGTATACATAATAAATAGGAAATAAATAACAGAAGGAAGGTGCTAGAATCAAGAGAGATTGGGAAAGGCTTTCTGTAGATGGTGGGATTTTAGTTCAGACTGATAGGTAGTCAGTGAAACCAGGAGGTAGAGATGAGGAGGGAGAGTATTGTAGGCTTGGGAGATAGTCAGAAAAAGTGCCTGGAGCAGAAAGACGGGAGTGTCCTGTTCATTAGATTAAAGAGTACGTGGGGAGGAGAGGATGAGATGTAGAAAGACTGGGGAGGTGGGGCACTCAGCTAAAATACTCCCCAGGGTTGTGAGGAAAGTTTGTGAATATTAAAGGACTAAGAAAATATCGTTATTATCCAAGATGTCACAAAAATACTAAAATCGAAGAAAATCCTCAAATACGATAATTTTAATTTGCTTGAATTACTTTTTAAAATTATCTCAAATTTCTAAAGCTTATTTTATATGCCATACAGAACTTTCTGTGTTTAGGCATCTCAGAGGCCATTTTTTGGTAGCACTTAATGTGGAGGCGAAGAGTCAGATGCAAAGAATCAAGCCATGATAAGATAAATAAACAAAGCAAAAATGCCTAAAACCTCCAGTAACTACTATTACCTGATTGAACAATGACAGAAAATCCTGTCTCTTCCCCAAAGCAAACTGAAAACTAGGTGGAAAATAAAAGATGCATCACTACTGACAGCTAATTAAAAATAGTCAATTTCCTTCTCCATCTCCTGCCTAGTATCTTGTTAACCTTATAGTTGCTTTTTAATATTTCCGTTTCACTATAAATGGCATTTGTCAGAGGGTAAAGTTCTGGGATGGACAGCCTCTTAAATATGTTCATTTGTAGCAAGCGAGCTCTCCTGAAATACCTAGCTACAATCTTGACCAACTCTGCCCATAAATGTTCTCTATTCTGCGTTATGGTGAAAGTTACTTTTTGAAAAACAGCCTTGGGAGCTTCTCCAAGGAGTTCTTTACACACACACACACACACACACACACATGTGTATATATGTGCATATGTACATATATGTATGTATGTAGGTATATTTATTTGTAGTTAATATATACATGTGTATCTATAAAATATGTTTATGTATATGCATATGCACATATACATGCACACATAATTTAAATATTTCCCAATTTTAAAAATTTTAAACGTTAATTTTAAAAAATTGTGTTTCAAATTCTCTCCCTCTGCCCCCGCCACCTCTTGAGAAGGTAATATAATATAGATTATATGCAAAGTCATGTAAAACATATTTCAATATTAGCCATGTTGCAAAAGAAAACACACACACACACACACACACATACACCAATGAGAAAAATAAGAAAGTAAAAAAAAGTATACTTCAATCTGCACTCAGTTCATCATGGAGGCAGATAACATTTTTCTTCATGAGTTCTAAAGAACTCCTGTTCAGTTATAATTGACTTACCCAAGGTTACTGGTGAAAGTAGAAGTGGCTGGGTGAGTCTTGGACTGAAGGCAGTTGGGTATCCTCCTCAGGGGAAGGCTTAAAGCTTAGTGAACAGTTGTTTTCAAATTGACTGGAACCTGACAACCCCAGAAGGGAAACTTTTTGGTTTGATTTTTGCGGCTGAGATCATTGTTGGCCACCCCCAGAAAGGCACAGGGGGAGATTGGGTTTCCATTGAACTACTTTTTCTTCATTACTTTAGACTCAAAGATCAGGACCCACAAAAGGGAGTCTTTTGTTTGCTTGCTTTGGCCTTAACAAGAACTTGCTGGAGTTACAGAACCGTGACCTAAAACATGCTATACAGAGAATTAAAAAGGAATGTTGCTAAGACCTCTCTATCCCCTTGTGTTCTTTAGTTCCTTGCAGTTGATTCCATCTTCCCTTCAACTCTAGCTGCTCAAAGCCAACATAGTATGAATAATTCTGTGAAAGGATTCCTTTCCTGTTCTCACTTCATATTCTCCATAGTATAGGAATTTTGCAGGGCTCGTTAACTTTGGCTGTTGAATTCCAGGATGATGAATTATTGGAAAAATCCCTAATCTCCACATCACTGTTTCTTTTCTAATAAAGGACTATGGATTTGATGTCTAGGTTTGAAGAATTAATTAAGGTCTTCTTCAGTTGTATAATTTCAACTTGTTTTAGTTATCATTCAAGCAATTGTAAGTTGAACTTGTTACAGTAACTCTCCTGCTCCCTAAAGTACTAATTTATATTCTTGGTAGGTGGAACATAGACCATTTGTCCAGATGCTGAATGATTTCATTCATTATAGGTAGTTTTATGTAGGTGACTAGTAGCTGCCTAATGAGATGCAATGATCAAATGATATAATTCATGTAAAGTACTAAAAGTTTAAATTTTACTAGATAATTTTTGTGGTTTTTATTACCTCCAAATTATTGTAATGGCTTTGTATATATTCCTCCATTAGTTCTGAGAGACCTCCTAAGACAGGGAGTACCTATCATTAAAATAAATAATTAAATAAGGACCTCAAAGGAGAGTAATACTGTTTCTCCTAGGCCCATGTACTATGAATTTATTGGAAAACATTAAGTGCCAGGCCATACAGATTCAAAAGTGACACCATTTCTGGATCTGAATGAATTTACATTCTGCTAGAGTATTAGTTTACATTTATGTAGCAATTTAAGGCTTGCAAAATAGTTGGCACAGATTTATCTTATTTCATCCTCACAACAACCGTCTGTGGTAGGCACTATTATTATCCCCATTTTATAGATGATGAAACTGAGAATCGGATTTCATCTTAACTCCACCCAGTCCTTCCACTGTGCCCTCTGGAATGCCCGTTTGATAGAGGACAAACTTTCCTTCATTTTAAAACTTTTCCTCTCCCATTCTTTCTGTCTACTCATCCTTACTGAAACCTGGCTTTCCTCTGATGGCGCAGCCTCCCCTTCCGGTACTGGCTGCGCCTTCACTCATTCTCCTCTACTCACTGGTCAAGGCAGCAAAATTGAAGTACTCCTTGCTCTCTTTTGTCACTTCCAGGTTCTCCACCTTCCTCCTTCAGTCTGCAACCTCTCTGTCTTTGAGGTTCATGTTATTTGTATCTTTCATCCAATCAAAATCCTGGTAGCTGTTGTGTACGGACCCCTAGGTCACCTTCCTTCACCAATGAATTTAATACTTGGCTTACAATTTCTCTCTCTTCCCCAACTCCTGCCCTTATACTAAGAGACTTCAATATACGTATTGTTTCTCCCTCAAATGTTCCTCTACCTTCCATGAGTCCCTCTGCCCCATCACAGCATTGCCGTCACCCATAAATGTATCACCTTCATGTTCAAGAATTCCCAAATCTCCTTATTGTACCATAATCTATTGGCTTTTCGCCACTCCCTCTGCCTTCCCTTGCATAACCCTACTTTTCATCCTCTCTATTATCTCCAGTCCCTTGACCCCTCAATTCTTTCCCAGGCCATCTCCCCTGAACTAGCCACTCTCTCTTCTTCTCATCTTGACTACTTGGTCAACCAGTTCAACTCTACATTGGCCTCGTCTCTTGAATCCCTAGAGTCCTGGCTATACCCAACCAAGCTTCAGCCTCAGATCACTCCCACCGTTTGTCACCTTCATGCCTACACATGTGCTGCTGAACAAAGGTGGAGAAATCACCCAACCATTCTGGCCGGGTCCACAACAACTTATGTTACATAACCTCAGCTGCTCAGCACTGCTACTGTACATCCCTTATCAACTTGCTATCCCATTCCCCACAATAGCTCTTCCAAACCTCTGTCCCTTCTTACACTTCCCAAGGCTTCCCCTCACCGCATTCTCTCAGCTGAGAATCTTACTGTATTTTATAGGAAAAAAATGAGTCCATTCACTGTCAATGCTTTCTTCTCCTCTCTTCCTCATCTCCTCTCAGTCAGATGCTATTACTTTTGATGAAGTCACCTTACTCTTACCAAAGTTAATCCCTCTACTTGTTTAGGTGATCCCATCTCCTCCAACAGATTGCCTCCTCTGTCATCCCCATTTTTTCACTTATCTTTAATCTGTCCCTCTCTAGTGGCTCATTTTCTCCTACCTACAGACATGCCCATGTCTCCCCTATCCCCTATGGCAAAATTCACTTGATCCTCCTGTCCCTGCTCTCATCCTATATCTCTTTTGTCCTTTGTAGCTAAACTCAAAAAGGTGGTCTGCAATAGGTGCCTCTACTTTCTCTCCTCTCTCACTTCTTAAACCTTTACAATCTGGCTTCCGACTTTATCATTCCCCTGAAACTACTCTCCAAAGTTACCAATGATCTCTTCACTGCGAAATCCTGTGGCCTTTTCTCAGTTCTCATTTCCTTGACTTTTCCATAGCCTTTGACAGTGTTGCTTACTCTCTTCTCTCTGCTGCTCTTTTCTCTCTGGGTTTTCAGGACTCTGCTCTCTCCTGGCTTTCCTCCTTTTATCAGACCACTCCTCTGTCTGCTTTGTTAGATCCTCCTCCATGTCACACCCTCTAACCCTAGGTGCCCCCCAGGGTTCTGGGACCTTACTCTTCTCCTTCTCTACTTCTTTATTTATTGATTTCATCAGCTCTCATGGATTTAATTACCATCCTTATGTTGATGAGGCAGCTAGGTGGCATAATGGATAGAGTGCTTGGGCCTACAGCAGGGAAGACCTGGATTCAAATGTGGCCTCAGATACTTAGTAGCTTTGTGACCCTGGGCAAGTCACTTAATTTGCTTGCCACTGGAGAAGGAAATGATAAACCACTTTGGCAAAAATCTTTGCCAAGAAAACTTCGGATGGGGTCACATAGAGTCAAACACAACTGAACAACAAAATGCTGATAATTCTCAAATCTGCCTTTCTTGCCGCAGTGTCATAGCTGGCCTGTAATTTTGCATCTCCAGCTGCTTCTCAGACATCTCATACTTGATATCTAGTAGCCATCTTAAATTCAGTACGTCCTAAATAGAACCCGTTATCTTTCCCCCTAAACCCTCCCTGCCATTCCTATCTTCCCTATCACTGTGGAAGGCAACACCATTCTCAGACTCACAACCTAGGAGTCATCCTGGGTTCCTTACCATCTTTTACCCCTTCATGTCCATTCTGTTGCCAAGGTGTGTTGATTTCACCTCTCCAGTCCCTCCAGTATATGCCCCCTTCTCTCCTATCATACTGCCAGCCCTCTAGTGCAGGCCCTTACCACCTCACACCTGCAATTATTGCAACAGCCTGCTGGAGGGTCTGCTTGCCTCACTCCAATCCATCCTCCATTCAGCCACTAAAGTGATTTTCCTAAAATGCAGTTGATTATGTAACACCTCCCCACCAAGTAAATTCCAGTAGCTTCCTATTGCCTCTAGGATCAAATAAAACATGCTTTGTTTGACGTTCAAAGTCCTTCATAACCTAGTCCCTTCCTACCTTTGTGGTCCTCTTTCTTCCCAACACATGTTCTTTGATCCAGTGACATTGGCCTCCTTGCTGTTCCACAAACAAGGTGCTCCATTTCTTGGCTCTGGGCATTTCTGTGGTTGTCACTTATGCCTGGAACACTGTCCCTACCCTCCTCTAACTACTAACTTTCCTGGATTATATTAAGTCCCAACTCACCTTCTACTCCTTAATTCCATTTCTTTCCTTCTTTTAATACCCTCCCCCATTTTGTGTGCGTGTGTGTGTGTGTGTGTGTGTATTTATTTGCATATTGTCTGTCCATTAGATTTAAAGCACCCAGAGGACTTTTGTTGTTGCTGTTCAAGGGCTTCCAATTTTTCCTGACTCTATTCGGGATTTTCTTTGCAAAGATCCTGCAGTGGATCCTATTTCTTTCTCCAGCTCATTTTACAGATGAGGAAATGGAGGCAAACATGCTTAAGTGACTTGCCCAGGAGCATATAGCTAGCAAGTATCTGAGGCCAGTTTGAAGTAGGGTCTTCCTGAATCCAGATCCAGAATGCTGTGCTGCCTAGCTGCCCCAATTCTGAACACAGAATAGAGACTATTTTTTGCCTCTTTTTGTATCCCCAGCACTTAGCACAGTGTCTGATACATAGTAGATACTTAATAAATGTATATAAATAACTATATTTGAAAATATTATATGACAAATGCATTACAAAGGTGCAAAAAATAGTGCTGTGTTAAGGTGATAATTGTTAGCAATCAATAAAAACTTCACAAAAGTGGTGATATTTGAGTTGGGCTTTAGGAATCCAGTAGGCCTGCTGTCAGACTAAATGATACCAGAATACAAGTATTAAGTCTATTGGAGCTGGGCTTCTGCAGGACAAAGCGAAGGATAAGCTGAACAAATCTTTGAGCAAATGAACTAATAAAATCTTTAAACCTTGTTTTCCCTTAGATATCTGTGTATTTCAAGAAAATGTACTTTTGCCTATCCTGCCTGAGTAATTAAGCTTTTTCTGAATGGATAGTAGATGCATGATTTTGCCCATCTTCTGTCTCAAGCAACATTTTTTTATTTATTTCACTTGGCCTTACATTTGTCACATGAACATTAAAATATATCTTTGAGCTATGTGTCCTTTACCGTAATTTCTACCTATACACACACCTCTCTGTTCCTTACCTCATCTGAATTTCCACAGGCTGAACCCTGACTTTGCAGATACTTTAAACTAAAGTTACAGGTATATCCAAGTTCACAGTCACCAGCATTTTCAAGTACTTTCCTACTTGCATTACATATGTTCCATGCTTAGTCTTAAAATAGAACTAGACACTGCTGACACCTATGTTCCCAGAAGCAGTGTCCCAAAGAGAAAAGTGCTTGAAAGAAAAGGTACCAAAACCCCCCAACATTTAAGAATGAGTGGAAAAGAAAAAATAAAACTACATCTTCTGAAAGTGTGCTGTGTTAAAAATAGTCATATTGATTGAGATGAAGAAACACATGTCTCTCTGTTGCATTTCAGAGGTATTTGTAAACCAGAAATGAGGCCACTGTCTGTTCTAACTATGAGCTAATCTATTTGCTAACTGAAAACGGCTCACCAGCATATATTTTTAAAAAGTCTCAGGCTACAAGTACATAACAACGACTTGAAAAACTGTTTGGTTATTCTAGTGTCAGATTCCAGTAAAGGTACTTAATACTCTATGTGTTTGACTTACATAATCTATTATTGTCTTTGGAATCTGTGGACCTGATTGGGCTCTGACTGCTAAGGCTGCCAGGCATTCTGGAATAGAGGTTTTTCTCCAAGACAGATTTCAAAATCACTTCTTTTTTCTCATCATTTTCTCCCAGTGCATATAATTTATTTTCTTCTTTGTATTCTTAACCCTGGGTTGGTTGGTTTTTTTCTTTCCTTGGGCTCTTGACATTAACCTTGGAAAGTCCTAGAAAGTTTTTAAGCCCTTGATTTGGGTGTTAAGGAATGTATGTATTTATCCCTTTAGATTAAAAAAGAAACAGATCTTTGGTTTAAAAATCAACCGCAACTGAACATTTTTCCTTTTTGGTCTGGTAGATGAAAATATGGGCTGCTGATGACATGTGGCTGTGAGTCATGGAATACCACGGTTCCTGATGAATGAGAGTTGAGGGTTCCCTGAAGGACATTAGGGATGCATGATCAGTAGGAGTACACGGCAATATTCCACTAATAGAAAGAATTGCATAGAAGAAGTGGTTTAAGAGATAGCATCAAGGAGTTCTAGGGCCAGAAAAGGAGGTAGATTAATCATAGGGAAGGGGTAAGTGATGAAAAGCCTTTGTGCTCCATTGGTTTCCATATGATGTCAAGAGACTCAGAGGACAGCCCTCAGCTCTTTGAATGGACCTACTGTGAGGACTTATGGGAAGGCACCAACAGCTTGTAGAGGATGAGAAATTGTGGTTGGGCTCTGATCAGATAAAAGAGTACCTGTGTGGATGGAATCACAGATCTAGTGACATATTGAACCATACGAGAAGACAATTAACCTCCTATTTCATTTTTGCTAGCCTGTTACAGAAAGTCTTTGAAATTCCTTGAAAGGAATTTAAATTTCCTTAAAATTGCTTCTTTTTCCCAACCTATCACCTGCTTGCATAAAGGGGTTTGGTTTCAGTGTTTATATAGTAGAAGGCGCCATTCTTATTCCCAGTTTTCTGGTTTTGCTCCTGCTTTTCCTCTAGCCAGGAGTGCCCATCCCTTCCTTCTCAGACACAAGACTCCCATCTATGCTTCAAGACCCAGGTCAAACCTCAACTCTGACTTTCTGTCTGCCTTCCCTTGCCACTCTGACCCACAGAAATCTCTTCCTGCTTAAACCTAGCCTACCTTTTATCTGCATCTATTATTGGGACACTTAACTGTCATTACTTAATGTTGCTAATAGTTTCCTATGAATGTGATGTTTAAGGTTTCTTGAGTTATATAATCCTGCAGTTTGTTTTAGTTATTTTCTAAGCAACTGGGAGTTCAGCTCCTTGCAATTGTTTCCTGTGTCTGTCTTGTCTCTCAGAGAAATTTTAGACTCCTTGTTGCAGAAACTTGTCATACACTTCTCTTGTAATTCCCATAACCCTGAGCCGCCTGGTAGGTACTTGACATAGTAGTTGCTCAACAAACACTTGCCTTTACAGAAATATTCCAAAAGATCTAATAAGTGGGAGGTACAGAGTGAAAAAGGAAGCCATCGTTGGGGTTCAGACATTCACATAATTAGGGCACGGTGTGGCCAATATAACAAGGAACCTGCTGGTGCCCTATTTCCTTCCTAGTTACTAAGCTTGTTCCCAATAACAGGCCAGCAAAAGGAAAATCTCTCCCTGACTCATGTGAAGTTGTAAGGTTCCTAGGTGATCCCTAGGCTTGGGAAATGTTGGCTCAGAATGGACTAAAATGGGAATTTATAAGAAACAAATAAATGTTGCATTAAATTTCTGTTGGGTCCCTGTGTTCGCAGTGGCAACGTGGTATGATGAAAGGAGTGCTGCTCTTAGAGTCACAGCACTTGGATTTGGGTCTTGGCTTTTCTATTTTTAAGCTTTGTGACTTTAGGCAAGGTGCTCAACTTCTGAAAACCTTGATTTCATTATTTACACAATGCTGCAAATGGTGATATGCGTGCTAGATATCTCACATAGATATTGTGAGGATGAAATGAGACAATTATAGTGAAAATTGTCTCCAAAAACTGTAAGTCCCTATACAAGTTTTTTTTATTTAGCTCTATACAAGTGTGTTTTTATTCTCATCAATTTAGGAAACATTAAGCATCTATCATGACATTGTGTTAGTTGCTAGGAATTAAAAAAAAATTTACATACACAGGCCCTGTGTTGAGAGGTCTTAGAATCTAAGAAGAGGCAATAAAACATGTAACCAAGAATGTTAGAAGGCAGAATGAGAGCAGTGCAGAGAAGTGATAAAAGCAAGATGTCAGTCAGCCAGCAAACATTTATTAAGTGCTTATATGTGTCAAGCATTGTGCTAAGTGCCGAGGCTACAATGAAGGACAAAAACGTTGTCACTAACTTTAAGGTGCTTGCATTTTAGTGGGAGGGGTAATCTGTCAATAACTAGGTACATGCAAGATATCTATATCTGTACATTCGTAGATAGAAAGAGGAAGCCATTGGCAGCTGGAAGGACTGGGAAATGCTTCTTGTATACATATGTATGCACACACACGTATGGAGAGAGAAAGAGAGAGAGAGAGAGAGGGAAGGAGGGAGGGAGGCAGGGAGGAAGAGAGAGGCATTGAGCTGAGTTTTGGAGGAATCCACAGAAACCAAGAGAGAGAGATGAGGGGGTGGGGTTTTAAAGGCATAGGCAGAGATATGCTAGAGGAGGTACAGGTATGTCACATTCAGGTGTGCTGGATCATAAGAATACGTGGAGGGGAGTAAGGTGTAAGAAACTTGGAATGGTAAGAGGGATCAGGTTATTAAGAAGACTATAGCTGGTTCTAGAAGTACCCCCCCTGGAGTTCCATGAGCAGGGAGGTGATAACATTAGATTTAGAAAAAATCAGCTTAGTGACTGATTGGAGAGCGACTTGGAGTGGGGAGACACTTGATGTGGGAAGACATTCCAGTTAGAAGGCTGTTGCAGTAGCCTAGGCAAGAGGTGATGAGAGCCTAAACTAGGATTGTGTCTGAGTGAGTGGAACGAAGGAGTTGTGTATGAGAGGTGTTGTAAAGGTAAAAGTCAGGCAGTTACTCCACAAGCATTTATTAAGCACCGAATTTGTGCCAGGCACTGTCCTAAAGTGCTGGGGATATAAAGAAAGGTTAAAAAAAATAATGTGTGCTCTCAAGGCACTCACAGTCTGGTAGGGGAGACAACAGGAAAACAGCTCTTTAAATCAGAGAGATACAGGATAAATGGAAGAGAATCTAAGAGGGAAAGCACCAAGACTGAGGAGTGGGAAAGGAATCTTACATAAGATGGGATTTAGCTGAGGCAGGAAGTCAGATAAACCAGGAAATGGAGATGAGAGAAATAATCCTCAAAGGGGACCGACAGTGCAGATGCCTGGAGTGCCTTCTTCAGGATACCGCAAGGAGCTCAGTGCCACTGAGTCTTAGAATATGTGTGTGTGATGGGCGTCAGGGCTGGGGTGAGGGTATACAAGAATGGGGGTAGGGAAGGAGAGGTTTGCAATAAAGTATAAGAATGGAAAAGCAGAAAAATCTGAAAATACTGGCTTGAACTGGTACAAACTGAAGTGAACAGAACCAGGAGAACATTGTGCACAATAACAGTAATATTGTACGATGAACTGTGAATGACTTAGCTATTCTCAGCAACACAACGGTCCAAGACAATCCCAAAGGACAAATGATGAGGCATGCTATGTGCTT
The DNA here is from genome assembly GCA_023548195.1 of Bettongia penicillata ogilbyi. Classification (NCBI taxonomy): domain Eukaryota; kingdom Metazoa; phylum Chordata; class Mammalia; order Diprotodontia; family Potoroidae; genus Bettongia; species Bettongia penicillata. The sequence continues at coordinate 3,652,092 of JAJHZJ010000060.1, forward strand.
CCAGAGAAGGAACTGCTATTGCTTTAATACAGACTGAAGCATGCTATTTTTTACTTTCTTTCATTCCTTTTCTTTTACTTGAGGCTTCTTGTACAAAATGACTAATATGGAAATGTTTTGCATGATTGCACATGTGTAACTTACATCTAATTGCTTACCATCTCAGGGAGAGGGGAAGAGAAGTGAAAGGGGGCATAGAATTTGGAACTCAAAACTTAAAAAAATCCCAAGTGTTAAAAATTGTTTTAACATGTAATGGGGGAAAAATAAAATATATTAAATAAGAAAACTGAAAAGGTAGGAAAAAACCAGGTTAAGAAAAATGTAAAAGCCAAACAAAGGAATTTATATTTGGTCCTGGAAATAAGGAGCCTCTAGAGTTTATTGAATATGGGGCAACATGGTTGGACATGAGCTTAAAAAATATCAATTTGATAGTTAAATGGAAGATGACCTTGAGTGGGGAGAGATTTAACACAAGGAGACCAACCAGCAGGCCATTGCAGTAATCAGGTCTGAGGCGATGGGTGCCTGTACCAGTGTTAGAGGAGAGAAAGGGTGTGTGGGTGAAGGAAGGGTGAACTCAGTAATGGATCTGATAGGTCAGGAGAGTGAAGGTAAATAGTTGTGAATGACACAGGTTATAAGCCTGAATGCCTGGGAAAATGTCGCCAGAAGAGGACATCAGAGAAAGCTTTGGGGATTTAACCTACCTGAATGTGGTTTTGAAGGAGGGGAGAGATTGGGAGAGGCAGGTGGGTGGTGGGATCTCAGTTTTAAGAGCAGGGGCTAAAGTGAGCAAAGCCATGGCCACAGATGAGAATGGGGAATATGTGATAAGGAAAACCATAGGCCATGAGAGGTATTGTGAGAGAATGGCATTACTGGAGCAGAATGCGTGATGAAAAAAGGATTTGATGTCTAGTGGCGCCAGCATGACGAACCAATGTGCTTTGTTGTCAGCTAGTGCCATGAGAAATTACCAATTTAGACAGGTCAAATTTAAACAATTTCTGAGGATGTGCAGGTGTAGAAAAGGGTGTTGTGGAGGCAGCATTGACGCAGGCTTGTCAAGCAACTGAGTACGGAGATTAAGATAGAACAGAACAAGGCCATGGTTTTGAACCTGAGTGACTGGCAAGAAGGTGGTGCTCTCAACAGAATTAGAGAAGACATTTACATCCATCTGCATAAATATCCGTTCTCCCCCTTATGTACCTATTAAGATAAAGGGGGATTTTCTTTAAGCCAGGGAGGGAATTGCAAAACAATGACCCTGTCTGACGTTGATTCGGTAATTCAAGGTCCACAAAGTTTTTCCATGCTCTGTTAAATAATTGGCTCTCATACTATATGATGAAGAGGTGAAGGCAGCAGGTGCCCAACTGTCAACCCTCCAAAGACATTATCCTTTTAAATTTCCAAACCTCTATCCTAATGTGGATTGGACTCGGTGCTGCCCGTGATACCCAGACAGCTGGTCCACTCCTCTCCGTTCAGCTTGGCTTTTACTCCTTGGCATCACACTGCAAATCTAGCATTCATAGCTCAGTCCCTGTTAACACACACAAATCTCACAGCAAAACACAATAAATTTGGAAAGTGGGACCAGCTTGCAAATGTTTAAACTGCAATTACTACTCAAATTTACATTGTAGTTACATCTAGAATGTCCCTAAATACCTCAGCTGCATTCTTACCTTGGAATATCCTTCACCTGGTCAGCCCTGTTCTCCCAGGCATTTCTTCTGGGGCTTCCATTTGGAGAGGGCCATCCTTCATTCACCTAGGTGGTGCGGTAGATGATGCACCGGTCCAGGAAGACCTGAGTTCAAATCTGGTCTGAGACACTTACTAACTGGGCAAGTCACTGTTTGCCTCAATTTCCTTATCTGTAAAATGTTCTGGAGAAGGAAATATCAAACCACTCCAGTATCTTTGCCAAGAAAACCCCAAATGTGGTCATGAAGAGTTGTATACAATTGAAACGACTGAATAACAACGAACAACAATCCTTCATTCCCCTTCTGGTTTTCCTTGTGACTCTGAACTTCAACATTATTTCTTTCTTCCCTTTCCTGCGTGCTCTCTTCTTCCTTCCTGCTTTTTTGCTCTCTTCTTGTGTACCATTAGAATATAAGTTCCTTGAGATTAGGATCTGTCTTTCTTTTTGCTTGCTAGGTGGCTCAGTGGGTAAAGATTGGGCCTAGAGTAAGAAGACTTAAGTTCAAATGGGACCTCAGTTACTTATTATCTGTGTGACCCTGGGCAAGTCATTTGTTTTGGTATAAATTTTCTCAACTGTAAAATAAGGATTAGTTTAGCACCTGCCTTCCAGAGTTGTTATGATATATAGGGTAATATTTGTAAAAAGTGCTTAGCACAAGGCCGGGCATGTGGTATGTACTTTATAAATGCATTCCCCCTCCAAGACCCCCTTACCACTTTACTGTAATGCTTAATATATTGTAAGTTTAGTGAAAACCTGAAGATTGTGCCATAAAGATTACAACTCCATTCACCTATAGGCTCAATCAATTAATTTTTTTCTTCTGATTTTACATGTGTGTGTATATGTATATGTATATAATTCCCACCTCCCCCCAATTGCATGTTAAAACAATTTTTAACATTTGTGGGGTTTTTTAAGTTTTGTGTTCCAAATTCTATCCTCCCTTCCTTCCCCCTTTTCTGATATGGTAAGCAATCAGACATAGGTTTTACATACGCAATTATGTAAAACATTTCCATATTAGTCATTTTCTACAAGAAGACTTGAATAAAAGAAAAAAGTGAAAAAATAGCATGCTTCAGTGAGCAATTGATATTAAATGCAAAAACTACTTTCCCAACTCATTCACTCTTTATCTTATCTCCTAGCAAATATTGTATGGGACGTTGACATGTGCTACTTTTACTTCACACTAAAGAAAAGCTAAGTTCTAGCCCAGGGGTGAGGAGCCTGTGGCCTCGAGGACACAGGAAATATCAACCAACATCTTTAGCAGATCCCTGTCCCTTATCCTAAAGGCAGAGGAGCCAGACCACTGTGACTCCTCCCAGTTTGGACTCCAGCAATTTCAGGAATGAAGGAGAAAAGTGAGGTTTTCACTTTGACTGTCCAGGTATGTGACGGGGCGATATCTAAGACTGACAGCAACAACCAACCTAATCCATAATCTTTAAAACTACACTATTTTCTTATTAGATCATTTTTAGGAATGTCAATTCAGTGAATTGTTCATCATCTGAATAATTCCCCACACATTGCCCAACAGCTGCTAGCCTAGGACAGGAGATCTCAACTCCATTTTAAAGAGAAAGAGCACCTCTTTGTCCTCTTGACCACTTTTTCTTTCCATGTTTTCCATGACTTTGTTCTTTTTTGATTACCTTACTAGCTGCTGAACTGTTCCTTCCCAGTCTCCTTTGCTGGATCATCATCTCTCCCTGACTCAGTCTATGGGTATCCTCCCAGCCCCGCCTAGGTTTTATCCTGGGTCCTTTTCTGTCCGTTCACACTCTCCTTTGGTAATCTCAGTAATCTTTTTAGTTCTATGTGGGATCAATTGTCTTCTCAAAGCTGATGAAACCTGATTCTAGGGAGTCAGCCCTAATCCATTTCCTGAACAGTTGGATTGTTTGCTAGATATCTATCTCTGGGTGTCCCACTAATCCCCATCTCAAATTCACATGTTCAAAGTGAAACTCACATACTGATCCATATTCCCCATGTCCATTGAGATACCACCCTGTCAATAAACTTTCCTGTGGCTCCTTGTAAAATCCACTGTTTGATTTTTTAAAAAATAATTTTTATTGAAATTGATAATTTTGTTCTTATATCACCTAAATGTCCCCCTATATTCTTCCTCCCTTTTCTATTCTCCACTCCCAGAGAGCTATCTCGGAAATAACAGAGAATATCTATTTGGTTTATAAAACCCTTTACAACTTGGATATTTCTTACCTTTCCAGTCTTTATAATCCCCCTCTTTGTACTTCTTGTACAAGACACTCCATTTCTTGACTTTGTACCTTTTCATTGGCCATCGTCCATGCCTTCTTCTTCCACCTCTGGCTCATGGCTTCTCTGACTTCCCTCTGAGATCACTTTTCATCTACTCTATATATATCTTGTATGTACTGCCCCCCCCCCTGCATATTAACTTCTGTATTAAACTGTAAGCTTCTTGAGGGTAGGGGTTGTATTTCTTTTTGCTTTTCTTCATATTTTTAGAACTTAGCACAGTCCCTGGGCTCATAGTAAGTGCTTAGTAAATGCTTGTTGACTGACACTGCCAATCACTGCATGTTCACAACCTTGGAGACATCCTTAATTCTTCCTTTCCCTTCACTCTTCACATTTAATTAGTTAACAAATTTTGTTGATTTCATCTCTTGAACATATTTAAGTTTGTCTCTTTTTCTCTACTCATTCAATCTCCTCCCCAGTTCAGATTTTTCTCATCTTTGTCCTGGATTAGTGCAATAGCGTCCTGGTTGGTCTTGCTGCATCCAGTCTCTCCCCTCTCCAATTCAGCTTCGAAACAACTGCCAAATTAACATTCCTAAAATGAAGATCTGATCCTATCATTCTCCTCCTCACAAGTCTTTGTAGCTTGCTGTTGCTTCTGGTACAAAATACCAACTACTCAGCCTGCTAATTAAAGCTCCCTATACTGTAGCTCTCACCCACCTTTCCAATCCCTCTGATTTCACATACATTCCATTCTAGTCCAGCTGACCTGCTCTCCATGCATAACATGCCTTCTCACTCCCGTGTCTTTGCTCTGGCTATCTCTCAGGGGCAGTTCAACTATTTCACCTCTCAGGGTTCAGAGTACCCTGAGGGTTTGTGGTTATCTTTTCCGCTACAACCACTGACTCAAGCTCCCCACTAACTATCCTCCATCTCCCAACTCCTATCATTGCTACAGTTCTGTAACTAGTGCCTGAGTTCCATTTAACCACTTAGCTCCTATCAAGGGTTTACTTCAAAGATGTAACAAGAACAAACATACACATATTTTCCTTAGTATTTCTGGTGCATACTCTTTAACTATACCACTTTGGTCTCTGGGGGAATAGGCATAGTGCTTCATTGCATACTTAGCATTGGTCCCATCAGATTCATGTCCAAAAGTGGCATCACTGCTGAATGAGTCCTCATTTCAGGTTTTGCTGTGATACTTCCAGAAGTTCTCTACTGAAGTTTGCTCCTTGTTCCTCTGGATATCAGTAATGGGTTGGTTAAAATACCCAGCCTGGATTCAGACTCCTAAATTCCTGAGACTCTCTAATGGTTAGAGACTCTACTTTCTGTACCTAGAATAGAAAAGAATAAATGAAAAAAACAGGAATATAGGTCCATTTCTCATGGGCTGTATGGCCAGAGGGGTTCAAGCAGGGGTCCCGTAATACCTTTGCATGTGTCTTACTGGATACTATTAAAACTCTCAGATGCTAATTGAGCACAGAAGTTGCTAAAGCTGATTAAAGTCCTTTGGAAGACACCAATAGTTATGACTATGAAGCCAATCAAAAAAAGTCCCTCTCAGCCATGAGATTAATCAACTGGAACCAGTTAAGGCATAGCCATACATGTTTCACAGTCTTTCCAAGGCACTTTCTTTATGTGTTACCTTGATTCTCCCAGAAGTCATTTCCTCAATGCCCTCCACATAGAGAGATTGCATCAGTCAAACAAACTGATGGAGTCTGTGCATGCAATAGACCCTCATTACATCTCTAATTAGTCAAATGAGGTTCATATTTTCCTGAAGGCCCTGTCATCCAAGAGAATCGGTCTACAGGGAAGTTGGGACAGAGGGTTCTATAAAGGGGAACAAGAACTGAAGTTCCAAACTGAAGACAGGGATTTGTAAATGGGGATCTCTCATAGTATTATTCAGGACACTGTGTCTATTAATAACAAGGGCCTAATTTGCATGCCTAGAATGTCATATTATTCATGCTGTCACAGTTATGGAGGTAGGGAGATGATCTAGGAGAAAAGAAGGCAGCAGCTGTTACCAAGAGCCACAACTAGGGCACTAACCTTTGATGCACTCTGAGGTGTCTGTAAGCATTATGCATATCCAGGGAAATCCTGAACATCTAGGCTGGTCTAGGGGATTGGTTGGTTGTATTGCAGTGGCAGAACAGTATAGACTGAAAGGAGGGAGAGCAAAGCAAGCAGGTAAGACATGTACGTGACTGGTTGGTACAGAGCTTTGGTTAAGAAGGACAGTACTAAGCGAGAAATTCCAGAGGAAGGACTTATAAATCATGCTCTTTAAGGATCATTTGAAGGAAATGAGGGTGTTTAAATAAGAGAAAAAATGGTACGGTAGGGTTATAGCTGGCATCAATTATGTGAAAGGCTAACTTATTGAAGAGGGGTTTGCCTTGTACTACATGCTTCAAAAGAGCACAATCAGGAATGATAAGTTTAAGTTACAAGAAAACTGATTTCTTCTTGGTGTAACAAAAATCTTTCTAACAATTAGTGGCGTCTAAACCTGTATGTTTAGAAGGCTTCAGGCAGAGGCTGGATGGGCATTTGTTGGAACTACAGTAAAGGGCCAGGTAAGGGTTGAACTCCATGATCTTTGATATCCCTTCCAAATCACAGGATTCTGAAATTTTGGTTTTCTGGGTGGTTTCCCCAGTGTTTGTGTATATATTTTCCTGTGTTGTCTATGTGTCTGCTGAAATTTTGTCCATTAGACAGTGCTGAAAACTGCCTGAGGTCTTAGGTATAGAGATCACTGAGGGCTAGGTTATGGTAGTTATGTCCTTGAGGATACCATCCGAGCCCTTCGCTAGCCTCTCAACTGCTCTTGGATCACAAATCACTGCTTCCTAATATTAGGGATACTTTTGATCAAGCAATCAAGCAGTAAGTCCAGCACGTGTGCAGGCAGTGAAGTTTGGGGTGGACAGCTAAGATCTACCCGTTTCCATTTCCCCAATAACCCTCAGAAACTTTAAACAGCAAATACAGCTATAAAGGATGCTCTCGGAATCATATATAGGGGAATATGTGCAAATTGAATAAGGAGGAAGCCTAATAGAAAAATCTGAGCATCCTTGTGTGGGAACTATTTAGAATTTTGGATTACTTGGTAGGTGTCCTTAGGGAGTCCTCTCTTCCTTTTCCTTCACTTCTCTCTTCTCTTCCTGTCCTCTCTTTGCCCCTCATCCTATCCCTACCTCCTCTCCTCTCCTCTTGACCTGACTGAACCTTGATAGACATTACTTTGACGGATGTTACCTAGCCAGAACTACAGTTCTTGTACATTTCAATTCAGTTCAGATAAGTTCAAGAGGCATTTATTAAGCACCTGTTATGTGCAAAAACAAAATCAGATTACTTCTCTTTTTTATCCCCAGTGATCAGCAGAATCAAAATGAAGTACAAGCAATCGTCAAGAGTATTAATTGAAGTACAAGAAATCGTCAAGAGTATTAATGATTTTGTGCAGTCAGTGTAATGAATTGCAACTTGGCCAAGATGAATCGTATGGCTCCCTACTTTAATCATTATATTCAATATGCAGTGCTTTAAGTTTGTCCATAGTGAATACTAGAAGTCAACCATCTAAGCTGTATTGACCATGGTGGAAGCCATCCTTCTGACTGTGTATAGTCACTGTGTATGGGTATGTGGATAGACTATGTAAGGGAAGAGAAGAGAGGGCAGAGAAATTGAGGGGGAGAGGAATGGATAAGAGAGAAAAGTAAGAGAGATGGTGCTTGAAATAGGCACTTGATGGCAGTGAAAGAAAGGAAGCCACAGAGGGAGAGATCCATTTGTATTTCTCTTTAAAGAGAAAAAGAAAAGCCTTAGTAGCTTGCATAGAGTGACAAATCACTTTATAAAGCTTGCACAGCATTGGAATTCTTGTTTCTATCAAATCCTAGTCTTCAGTGTTAATGTGAGACCAAATAATAACCCTGATTCTTATATGACAAAACCTCCTTCAGCTGGAGATAGGACTACATAATGCACAGTTTATTTGATTCTATAATGAAATAAAAATTCCTCTCAGTGTGCACTTCTGTAGAGATCCTTATTAGGCCTCATCTGTCCTAAACGCCAGTCTCATGCATGCAGGTATTGAGTTCCCACTCATTGCTGGTTTAATTTTAGTTCTGTTGTCATGTCTTCTTTGCTGGCCATATCAGACTTCACCCAGGAATCCTCACTCTTATAATATCCATTCTCTTCAGAGGAAATTAACCCATATGTAAAAATAGCAGGAGCAAGAATAATCTCCTAATTGCCATGTAGAAAAATGTCAAAGCTGATTCACCATTAGATTATTTTGAAGGTCTGGGGCCTGTCCTTTTAGCGGGATTGGTTAATTTAATCTCCTGAGAATACTTCAGTTTCTCCACTGCTGACTTCTTGCATTTATTAAGGGAGCAACAGTGACTTGTGTCGGGGAAGTTTAGAGTATAAATGAGGCCACTTATTTATTGTTTTCAATGTCTTCCTGACCTCCAGATTTTCTTTATTTCTGGAGCAGTGTTCTTCCTTTACTCTGCATGGACTATGAGCTTAGGTGGTCCACCCTGTTTTTAAGAGTAAAATATTGCTCTCTACTAGAAGAGTTGCTTGATTTAATAAACACAACAGACTCATCAAATCAGAGAAGAGAAATGGGAACTAGAAAACCAACACTGGCCTTTAAAATAAACAGATAGGTAGAGCTGACTACTGAAAAGTGTCAATACTACAAAAACTTCCTCAGAAACAATGGAGAATGATCAGTGAAATAAAGAAAGTGAAGAAGGAATGGGTAATATGACAAAGGAGATGTATGAATTTTGTAAATGGGAGAACGGCCCCCCAAATTCAATGGAAGTGAAGAATACGAATGGAAAAATGGAGACAAGGCAAAGCACAAAAAGGAAATGGTTTCAATTCCACCACATATGGCAAAAATCTAGCTTCAAATAAAAATGCTGCTTAGTTTTGCTTCAGTATCATCATATTCTAGCCACCCCGAACATACTTGTGCTGAAATTCTATGGGCTTAGATCTTGTTTACATGCGTTAAATTTCTGAAGAAACCCTCAAAGGCTTGGGTTTTTTTCAAGTCTGTTGTTAACTTCCCAGAAACCTGAACTTGTAAAATCTTTTAACTTTTCCCAGACAAAATCTTACCCAATCCAAATCTCATTTTAAAAAGTACCCTCGGGCTTTTTCACAAGTACATCTTGTTATTAAGATGGAGTACTTAAAAGGCATTTTATAAGAACAGAAACATACAGATGATGTTCTGAACCTCTTCAGACTTCCAGCCTGCCCTTCCCACATATAAACAGTGTTGATTTAATGCTGCTCATTGGTGATCACCTGGGTGCAGAATACTCTGTATGGCCTTTGGCCAGATTCCATTCTTTGGTGAGTGGTGTGCTTGACCTTGGAATGAACTGTAATGTCTTTGACCATGGGATAGAAGCCCTTGCTCCTTTTTTTTCTCTAGTTATTTACATTCTCCTTTTAAAGGTGCACCTCTTATTATCTGATCTTTTTGTACTCTGAAGGTAAAGTACTTTTTCCTTCTCACTGTATTTGAAGTATGAACATTTTCAAGTCACATGCTGATATATTTTTTTAAAAAACAGAATCACTAGTCTGGTCGATCAAGGTAATATTGCCAGGGGTGGGGAACCTGTGGCCTCAAGGTCACATGGGGCCCTCTAGGGCCTCAAATGTGGCCTTTTGACTGAACCCAAACTTCACAGAACTAATCTCCTTAATAAAACGATTGGTTCTGTAAAACTTAGACTCAGTCAAAAGGCTGTACCCAAGGACCTAGAAGGCCACATGTGGCCTTGAGGCACAGGTTCCCCACTCCTGTTGTAGACTCTGTTTATGTGAATTTCAATGAAATCTTCACAGAATTAGTAATAATATCCTCATGGACAAAATGGAAAAAAATGTGAGTTAGATGATGGCACAGTTAGGTGAATTAGTAATAAATTGGATGGACCCATGTGGAAGATATATGGGAAAAGATGGACAAAACGTCATATATGATAGGCAAACATAGTTGGATTATAATGGAGGACCTATGGAGGTTCGTAGATAATGGTGATTAGTTGAATGAGTATATCCGAATCAATCAAGCAGCAAGCATTCATTAAGCACTTAATATATGGGAGGCACTTAGAAAAGTGGTGATTAACATCAGCTTAAACAGAGTTCATTTTCCTAATGGCTATCACTGGACATGATTCTTGATCTTGTCCAATCCAACGTTTTATCAGTTGTTAAGGGAGGACAAAGAAGGCATGATTATTAAATAGTGGAAGGCACAAAGCTGGGAGGGATAGTTAGGAATCAATATTCAGAAAAGGACAAGATGACTCTAACAAGGATAAATGTAAAGTCTTGTGCTTAAAAAATCCATACAAATAAGTACAGGACGGAGGAAACATTGGCTTAATAGCAGTTGCTGCGGAAAACAACAACCCACAGAGGTTTGAGATGTCTTCAAGCAGCTGGTTCAGTATGAGTCAGCAGTATCACATGTCTGATCAAAAAACTAATGCCATCTTAAGCTGTGTTAATAGAATTATAGTATCTGGGAAGCGAAGGTGAAAATCCTACTATACTCTGTGAAAGTTAAATTATGGGGTTCTGTGTTTAATTCTGAGCAACACATTTTAAGAGCAAAATTGGCAAACAAAATTATTCAGTGGCCGGAATGGATAGAAGTCTTGGAAACAGGTTGTATATAAGGATTGCTTGAAGGAACTGAGGATGTTTGTCCCAAAGGGAAAAAGCTTTAGGGACGACTTGGTCAATATCTTTAATGTCTGAAAATTTATTACTTAGATTAGCTATACAAGACTAAGAAGCAAAAGAATATAATAGCATAGTAGTTTATAAATCCAAGGACATCAACTACAGGAATAAGGACTTACCATATGACAAAAATTGCTGTGAAAATTAGAAATCAATTTGGGAAAATTTAAGCTGAGACTAACATTTCACACCATATGTCATAATAGTTTCAAGTTAATATATATATCCATATTTTAAAAGATCATATTTACAGGAGAAGGGGAGACACATTTCATGACCAAAGGACAAAGAAGATCACAAAATATAAAATAAACAATTTTGATTACATGTAATTGAAAGGTTTTTGCATAAACAAAATTAACACAGTTGCAGTTGGAAGGAAAGGGATTAACAAGGGGAAAATGCATCAAATGTTTCTGTTTAAAGCCTGAAATCTAAGATACAGAGAGTCCCAAAAGACTTAGTGCCTAGGGATACCCTGTATCCATATAAGGGATTGATACAAACATATAAGAACAAGAACCATTCCCTAACTGATTTGGTCACAGGATATGTCCATACAATTTTCAGAAGAAAAATGAAAGTGATTGACAACCATATGAAAGTTATCCAGAAAATCCTGGAAAGATTTATGTGAAGGGATCAGAATCAGGAAAACATTGTACACAGTAGCAGCAATATTGTATGATGATCAACTGTAAATGATTTAGCTTTTCTCAGCAATGCAATGGAGCCAAGCCAGTTCTGAAGGACGTATGATGAAAAATGCTGTCTACTTCCAGAGAAAGAACTAATAGAATATGAATCCAGATCTTTATTCTTATCTATGTATATATCTATATATACACTTGCTTTGTGTTTTCTTTTTCAATATAGCTAATATGGAAATATGTTTTGCTTGACTGCACATGTATAATCTGTATCACATGGCTTGCCTTCTCAAGGAAGGGGAGTAGAGGGGCAGAGAAAGAGAGAGACAATTTGGAACTCAACGTTTTTTAAAAAAAGAACGTTAAAATTATTACTACACGTAATTGGGCAAGAATAAAATATAATTTAAAAATCCTCCATCACTAATAATAAGAGAAATGCAAATTTAAACAATTCTTTTCTACCTTATAATCATCAGATTGACAAAAATGACCAAAAAAATGAAAATAACAATTGGTATAAGTGGTAGAACTATTATCCAAATCAATTTGGGATGATTGGGTGGGGGAAGTTCCAAAAACTGAGCTGAGAATATCAATTATATTGAACTAAGGTGTATGAAGTAATGTTTTGTGTTAAATAGAGTAGGTATTCATCTTCCACTGCCCAAAGCAATATGATTAGAGCAGTGTGTATACATTAGTGTAAAGTAGTTCTAAAAGGACCTGAAGGTTGAGTGTGAAGAATGTTCTATATATTTCTTTAAAAAATCAAATACAAAAAGTACCAACAACAAACTTCTTTTTTTTTTTCTGTTTGTATGCTTTAAGATGTTTTAGGGGGAAAAAATCCCAAAAATCTGTTCACATTTCTATTTCTAGACCTAGATCCTATTCAACCTCAAACCCTGCTTCTTAACTTGTATGGGCATCCACTAGGACATGAGAGCCTACCTAATGCAGGCATCTTGCTATCAACCTGCCCTCCTTTTCCACCTCTTGCTTTTGCTCTAGGAATAATATTTAAATCAATACTACCATTACTATTGGAAAGGTCATAATAATCTAGTGCTTTGTAGGTTCATTCACAATCCCTCAGCAGGGATTCATAGGCTTTACGTGTCGTGGAACCTTTGAGAGTCTGGTAAAGCCAATGCATCCTTTCTCAGAATGACATTTTTAAATTAATAAAATATAGCATATAGAATTGCAAAGAAAACCAATTACACTGAAATAGTTGTTAAAACATTTTTTAAAAGTTCACAGACATTAAGTTAAGAAGTCCTGGCCTAGACCATATGTTGCTTACTTGGGCATCACTTTTTTTTTTTATGTGATATATTCCCCTGATGTAATATCTTAAGGGCAGGTACCATCTTACTTTTTTTTTTATTTCTGTCTTTAGACTAGTTTCTGATAAATGCTTATACTTTTTAAGAAACCAGATTCTGAAAATGTTAGAAATCCATAGAGGTTACAAAGGAAGGGTTAGTGAATATATTTAACCAATATCATAAAGATATCATTTTCCTTTCCTTGTTCCCTTTCTGCTCATCTATAAGAAGTAGAAAAAGCCGAAGGGACATTTTAAAATCAAGACACATGAAACAGAAAGTCAATTTTCTTTCCTTGTGTAAAGGGCCAGAGAGGAACTGACAAATAAAAGGATTGCTCAGAGACATAAGTGGGCATATTAAAGAGGCAAATTTATGCATTAATTCGTTCGACAAATATTGAGTGCCCACTATATGCAAGCCACTGTGCAGGATACAGAATTATGTAAGACCTGGTCTCTGTCCTCAAGGGGCATTCTCACTGATGAATTAAATGCGTACTTGTGCCCTGGGAAGACAATTCTAAAAGAAAATTCAAATGAAGTTTTGTGCTTAGGTCTGATATTGTTCAAAATTCAAGTTTTGGAAGGAAGCTGCCAAATTATAGGTATTTTTTTTTTTACTATTGCACTAAATTGTAGGTAATGTTGTTTATCTTTAGTGATTAGTTCTTATTTGTGTTTTTTTAACTAAAGATCTTATTTTTAGTAGGAAAAGTGTAATTGACAATGTGATTTTGGGCCTCAATTTCCTCATTGATGAAATAAACATGCTGAGCTGAGTAATTACTAAGATTTAAAGTTGAGTCATTTGCTGCTGCCTATGCTCTTTGTTGTTTTCCATGCCTAGGAAGGGTTTAGCTGGTTGGTCCATGAAGTCATAAGCTAGGCACCATTATTCACTTGGGGGTAACTGTAGCCATTGTGATTAAGGATAACAAATCTAAAGTACAGAAGGATAGGCTGATTACAGGGCTGGAGCAAAGATATAACCTTCCAAAAATGATAAGGATTTGGAAAGTTAATGGTATTTTTATTATGTGATTTTTTTAAAATGAAAATCATATAGGACAGTGCAGTTAACTCAGTTATTTGGGGGCTGACTATTTAGTTTATTGATTTCTTAAGTTAGGCCTCTAGGTAAAAATGGTTATGTAGTTGCTTAGTTTTGATACAAGGTTCTATCCTATATCCTTGTCAAGTTTCCCTCTTTCTTTTTCTTCATTTTACCTCCTGCTTCCTTCCCATCTTTATTTCAAGATCAAGGTAATGTAAAAAAAATTATGTATGTTCTCAACCAGTCAGTAAACATTTATTAAACTCTACTATATGTAAGACTCTGTATCAAACACTGGGGAAACTAAAGAAAGCAAAAGGCAGTCCCTGCCCTTGAGGAGCTTACAACCTAATGGTGGAAACAACATGCAAAGTAAAATATGTGTGTGTGTACACATACATTATACATACATACACACACATATAGACTGTTATGTGTTAGACCACAAGAATGAATTTCTACATATTCAACAAGGGAAAAAAGAATTTGCAAAATCTGAAATAGTAAAGCTCACATTTATGAAGTATTTTTACCATCTACAGAGAGCTTTCCTGTGAGACAAATAGTATAGCTATTGGAATTTCCATTTTAGAGACAAAACCTGAAGCTCAGAGATTGGGTGACTTACCCAGGGTCACAGGACTATTAAATGACTGAGCCAAGACTTAAACCATCAGTGTTCTTACCACTATACTATATTGCTTAATGCTATGATAAAGTAACAGTGAAAACTACCAAGTGCCAGGATGAGTTATACTTAAATTTCAGTGATTATACCCTCCTCAGGTTACTTGAACTTAGCTTGTCCCTATGATCTCTCTACCTTGACTCTCTCCTGGTTCCCCCCAAAAAACAGTTTTTCATCCCAGGATACCCCATGCTGAATAGGATTAAATCCACAGAGGTTATCCAGGTTATGCACACTCATCCATTCAATAATCCCAGCTTCATTATAAGAAAGTCTCCTGATTGCTTGGTCAGAGAATTGTAAATTTAGAATTGGATGGAGAGTGGGCTTTGAGGACCCAACATTCACATTCCTTCCCTTCTTCCCTTTCTAACTTCCACCTCAGCATTTTTTTTTAATGGGACATATAGTTTCAACAGGGTAGTTCCTATAATTAATTTCTCCTACCATTTCAGATTAGCAGTTCTCTTCAATATAGAGTCTTAGAAAGTTGCCCAGGGCCACTTGGTCAATATGTGTCCTCTCTCTTACTGAAGAAAAAAATAAGAAATACAAATAGGTATGATATTGGTCTTATCATCTGAAAAAATCAGAATAATACAACTGGACACTTTTTCCTTTCCAAGACTTTTGAAAAAGACCATCCAGTTTCTTATTCTCCCTTCCATTTTAAAAATTTCCCCACATATATTTTCCATTTTTTGTTTTCTTTCTTTTCTGGAGATTCTTTCCTTTTTCTTGAGTTCTCTCCTACCTCATTTGTGCTTGGTGCTCTTTTGATTCTCTGTGCCTCCTATTACTGCCATCAAGGTGTTGGTAACTGAGTAGGAAGGTTAGTCTTTAAATATATTGATAGCTTTTGTATTCACAAGGTCTTCATTTCTAAATATGTCAACCTCTCCACATAGCCAACAATCTGTTGACAGAGAATAAACAAGAAAACAATTCAGTGAAATTAACCAAATATATTAATTTAGTGTATGCAATATGCCATGCCCATAGGCCCCCATCTTTTCAAAGAAGGAAGGAATGGAGGTACATTTTCTCATTTCTTCTCAGGGGGCAAACTTGGTCATTTTTATTACACAGAGTTTGGTTTACCAGTTTATGTTCTTTCTATTTTTTTAAACTACTGACAGAAATATTCCTTAAGAGGAATTTGGCTCATTTTATTTAGCCCCAGAACACTAAGTTAGGAGCAGTGAGAGAAAGTTGAAAAGAGACAGATGTAGGCTTGATGAAAGAAAAAACTTCCTTACTACTACAGCTGTTAAAAAAAACTAAGGAGTGGGGTAGGGTGGTGGGATAGGCTGCCTCAGTCTGGAATGGTTAACCCATAAGAGATATCTTCAAGGAAGGGCTGAATGACCACTGCCTCAAGTGTGTTGAAAGACAAGGTTGCATAGTACATGGAATCCTGGCCTCAATCTCAGGAAGACCTTGATTCTACTAGCTATGGGACCATGGTCATGTTTGAGCCTCAATTTCCTAATTTTCAGATTGCAGATAATAATATTAGAGTACCATATGAGTTGTTATGAGACTCAATAGAGGTAATGTCTGTGAAACACTTTGTAAACCACCCAAAAAAGGGCCATAAGAATGTCACATTATTATTAAACTTCTTAAAAGAAGGATTTTTTTTTGTCTTTAAATCCCTTGTACCCAGTTACGGTGCCTGATACATATAATATATACATCTTGATGGACTGAATTCGATTCTCTAAGGGATTCTTGTTCAATTCAAATTTGAGATGGTCAACATGGCCTCTACAAATCCTTCTAACTCTGAGGTTCTGTGGTACTGTGGTTCTGTTTCTATGATTTTAAGTAGAAGGTTAGTTTTGATTAATAAACCATCCAAGTCCATACCCCCAATTTAGCAATGAATTCTGTAATATTTGTATTGTATTCTAGTGGTTTCATGTGGTTTCTCTAGGCAGTAGGTGCTATTCTTAATCTCCAATTTATAGCTGAGGAAACTGAGGTAGATAGAAGTCAAATGACTTTCTCAGAGTCAGCTAGCAAGCTTTTAGCAGCTTAAACTTGCACTAAGACATAGTAATGACTCATATCTATATAGCCCCAACCCACATATTTTGAGGAAGAACACACCCTGTTACGAAGACCTAGCATCTGGAATTCTTTAGTGACTTAGTATGGCAAGAGGAGGAGAAGGAAGTGACCCCTCCAAATTATGCTTTAAAAGTCTCAAGATGCATATATAATCAACGAATAACTCCTTTCTCCTTCTCCATCCTCCCCAATGTATAGCTCTGCTTTCACCATTACTGAGCCATCACATGTGTGACTGGCTCTGCTTACTAGGAATAATTCCCCTGTCCCCCCTGTCACATGTTGCTCTTTGCTGAAATACTTCTAACATTCCTGCTGCACCTAATGGTTACCCTCTTAGTTCAGTTGACCAGGGTTAACTTTGAACTTCATCACAAGGTTTCACTAGCATAAAAGTGAATAGAAGAGATGAAAGGAGGGGGTGGGGAGAAACATTGCCTCAGATCCCCTACCTCACTAAGCATGTCTTTGGACTTGAATAACAGGACATTTTGAAAGATATACAGTTGTGAGGCAATGAGGTGCAGTAGAAAACACTCACTTTTGGATTTATTAAATATGTATTATGTGCCAGACAAACACTTAACAAATATTATCTCATTTGATCACCATACCTACCTGGGGAGGTAGGTAGTATTATAAACCCTCATTTTTTAGTTGAGAAAACTGAGATAGACAGAAGTTAAGTGACTTACCCACACAGCTAGCCAAGTGACTGAGGCTGGATTTGAACTCGATTCAAATTCCTGATTTAGGGCCACTTAGCTGACTCTGGTTTGGAATCAGAGGATGTGGATTAGAATCCCAGCTCATTTGGTACTTCATGTGTTTTAGTAAGGTGAAAGCATTGGACCAGATTGTCTCTGAGGTGTCTTCAAGCTCAGACTGTGATTCTGTCACTTTCAAGTACGTAGTAAACTCTGCCTTTAGGAAAAGGGAGAGTTTGTTCATTATTATTAATAAACAACAAGGATCACTTATGATTAGCAAATTCATGAACATTTATTAGTTGTGCAAAGTAATTGTAACCATACCAGTGGGCAAAATTTTTTGACAGAATAATGTTCTGTCCATGACAGAAAAAAAAGGATTCTTTTGACAGATCTTTGTCTTTCAGGAAGAATATAGGTAGAGGCTTCCTGATGGAAAGCTAAAGGAAATATAATGCTATACTTAATGGCACATTTCTTCCTTTGCTCACATTTTGTTCTCCTTCCTCTCCTTTCCCCTCCTCTTTCCTCCTTCTAGTTTTGAAAAGGAAATACAATTTTTTTTCTCCACATAATTTTCCCTTTGGCACGCTGCCATCAAACAGCCTGATCTCTGAAGGCTTAGTATAATTTAGTGGTTGCAGCTCCAAGATAGGATTCTTAGCATTTAACATAATACATTTGGAGGGGAGAGGCGGATTTCTGACTCATGGGGATTTCACGACAACAGTTAACACGAAAGGCCTTTGCACTGCTGACTTTCCGGGCACAATTGGAATTCATGGAAATAGCATATTTGTGGGACTTTTATCTGGGTTGCACTGTGTTTGGTGAGGCCAAACTGGGGCAAAAGCAAAGATGGGATTTATGTGTTTGAGTTCTGCCACTTCTGGAATGGAATTTGTTTTTTCCTCTTTGCTGAAGAAAATAAAAGAAAATCTGAAAAACCCTAATTGTGCCTGATAAGCATTAGGAGCTCTAATAACCTAAATACTTTACCCATTATAGCTGAAGGTAATATAGTAAAATCTGCTCTGGGCAACTGAAAAAAAAATACTTACATTTACATAGCACTCTTCTATTTGTTGGGAGATTAGCTGAATAGATAAATTTATTCTGGGGTAGACTTTTGTTACTTGGGGCCAAAAACCACATAATTTTCTTTTGGAGGTCTAATTTTTCCAGAGGCCATCTTCATGTCTTACAAGACTAACTATCTCTTTCTAAATATTTTACTTTCCCCCAAGGAATGTAATTTTCATTAGTTTTCTGTTTTAAACATACTTTTGCTTCCTAGTCTCTGTCTCCTCCCCCTGTTTTCTCCATCTGTCTTTCACTCTTAGCACTTTCCTTTTTAATCAATAAGTACAACTAAGCTAAACAAACCAACACATTGCCTGTATTTGAAAATGTATGTCTTATTCTGCACCTGTAGTCTACCAGCTCTTTGCTGATAGAAACGAAACATGTTTCTCCATCTTAAATAACAAAATTCTCAAGGAGAACAAAACATTTATAGTTATCAGAGACGCTCTCAAGAGACACATTTCATGTTCTCTTTACTAGATTTGTTGATTCGCCAAACATTTGAAGGAATAGCTCACCTTAATTAAATAAAGATCTGTGATTTAATCTTTACTTGAATTTAAGAAAACACAAGGAACACTGATTTTTTTTTTTTGAAAAAAGGAAGAACTGGTATGAATAACATGACAGTAGAGTTCTCAGCCTTAGAGTCGGGCTTGGTGATTATGTATATATGTCAGTCTGTCAATATACATTTATTACATGCTTGCTATGTATCAGAAATTATGAGGAGTGCTGAGGATATAAAGAAAGAATTTAAGGAAAGGATATAAAAAAATGATACCTATCCTAGAGGATCCCACCTTCTAATGGAGGAAACAACATGCAAATAACTACACATGATACAGTGTTTGCATATAGTTGTTTCCAAGTTGTCTCCTCCATAAACACATACTCACACACCCACACACTCACACGCACATTATATATGTAAATTAAAAGTAATCTCAGAGGGAAGGGTGAGGAGTTGAGAGAGGAATTTAGAAAGACCTTTTACAGAACATAGAATTTAAATTGAATCGTGGAGGAGACCAGGGAAGCTATGGGGTTAGAGATGAGGAATAAGATTCCAGATATAGGGTACAGCTGGTGAAAAGTCATAAAGACTGTTGTGTTCAAGGAACGGTAGAGTCAGGATAGCTGGATTGTAGAGTACTAGGAAAGGTAGGATGGGTGCAAGTTTTAAACTGTTTTAAATGCCAAAGGGAGCATTCTATATTTGATCCTGGAGGTACTAGGGAGCTACTAGAGTTTATTGAGTGGGGGCAGGGGTTGAGGAGGGAGGTCACATGATCAGACTTGTATTTTACGAAAATCATTTAAATAGCAGAATGGAGGCTGGGTTGGTTTGGGAGAAACTTTATACGGGAAAACCAACCTGAAAGTTATTGCAACAGTCTAGGTATGAGTGACAAGGGCCAGAATCAGTATGGTAGCAATGTGAATAGAGAGAAGGGGATGCATACAAGAGGAGTTCTCAAGGCATAAAACACAAGACTTGATGGCAGATTGGATATGTTGGGTGAATGAGAGTGAGGAGTTAAGGATGGCACTGAAGTTGCCAGTCTGGGGGGAATTCAAGAATTATGGTGCCCTTAAAAATAATTTTAAAAAGTTGTTTTGGGGAGAAAATTGGAGGAGGAGAAAGATAATAAGTTTTGTTTTGGACTTTTTGAGTTTGATATGTCTACAGCATATCCTGTTTGAGATATCCCAAAGGCACTTGGCAGTACAGACTGGAGGAAAGGGTAAGGCAGTAGGCAGGCTGACAAACAGACAGATAGATTGGTCAATCAATCTGGGAATCATCTGCATAGAAATGACAGTTGAGAGCATGGGAACTGATGAGACCACCAAGTGAGATAGTATATATATAGAGAAGAGAACCCAAGACAAACACTTGGGGAATACCCATAGTTAATGGGTATACTGTGGATGAAAATCCATCAAAGGAGTCTGTGAAAGAGTAATCAGTCGGTAGGAGGAAAATTAGGGGAAGGCATTGTCATAGAAACCTGAAAGAGAGTATTTGCATGGAGAGTATGGTCCACAGTGTCTGATGCTACAGATGGAGTAGTAAGGATAAGAACTGACAAAAAGTTATAAGATTTGGCCTTTAAGAGGTCATTACTAACTTTGGAGAAAGAAGTTTTAGTTGAATGATAAGGTCAGAAAACAGATTGCAGAAAGTTTAGGAGTGAGAGGAAAGAAAGTGC
Source organism: Bettongia penicillata ogilbyi (assembly GCA_023548195.1). NCBI lineage: Eukaryota > Metazoa > Chordata > Mammalia > Diprotodontia > Potoroidae > Bettongia > Bettongia penicillata. The sequence goes on from JAJHZJ010000060.1 coordinate 3,672,736, forward strand.
AAGCATCTAATATAGATGGCTTTCTCAAAGAATTCAGCTGAGGAGAAGAGAAGTAGTGGAACGTAGCGAGTGGGACTGGCAAGATCAAGTGAAGATTTTTTTAAGGATGGGAGGCCATGGGTGTATTTGCATGAAATAGGGAAGAAGCAGGTAGAAGGGGAGATATTGAAGGTTAGAGAAAGAATGAAGATGACAGAGGGGTCAGTTTGCTGAAGAAGACATGTTGGGATGGGATCAGTGGTACATGTTTCTGAGTTAACAAGGAGAAAAGCTATCCCTTATGTGAAATGGGGCAAGAGGAGGAGATAATGGAAAGAATGTATCTGAGTAATATGAGATGAGGAGGAGATGAGAGAGAAGAGGGAACTCTTAGCAAATAGTCTTGAATTATTTTAGTGAAATATGAGGTGAGGTCCTCATTTGAGGGGGTTGGTGGATGAAGTGTTGTGAGAGTCTTGAGGAGAGACAGGAATATTTAGAACAGTTGCTGTGGTGTGGAATTGATTAGAGAGGTGTAAAAGGACTGCCTTGTTGAAGACCCACATGAAATTATGCAAAATAAATTTATAGTGGACTCAACATGATTTCATGATTTCCTTCTGCTCCATTCAGCAACTCATGAATAGAAATGAAGCAGGTAAATCCAAGATATGAGGCTAGGCAAAACCCAATCCATGATAGGACAAGAGGAAAAGGAGTTCCAGTGTAGAAGATATTATAGAATTGAACTAATTCACAAAGGGCTCAAAACAAGGAAGGGAGAAGTGTAGACCACACAGAGGCTAATGGCCTGTGGAAGAACTAAGAGGCAGAAAGATTGGAGATCATGATGAGAATGAAAAGATTGTGATACATAGGGAAAGATGGAAGCCACTGCAAAATTCATGAACATGGAAGCAGAAAACTTGTGGGTAATGGCAAAATCAAGGGATTGACCCATCTCTATGTGTACCCTAGCTGGAGTGGAGGAATATTTCATGAGTATTTGATGGGGCATTGATATGAGTATTGAAGTCTCCTAGTATGAAGGCATGAGAAAGACTGAGCCAGGTAGCTATGAATGAACTAAATAACTACATGATGGGTATAACTTTTTTCAACAACATTGTAAAATAAAATTGGTTATCTGAAAACATCTCATAGACACTCATAGGTACTGGACTTCTGTTAAGACTTTCTGTTTCGCAGAATTAGGAACTAGATGATGAAAGGAGGCAGATTTAGGCTTCTTAAAAGATCTCCCTAACAATACTGACTAAAAGTTAAATGTGCTGCCTCAGGAAATAGGGAATTTTTGTTTATTGGAGGTCTTCAAGCCAAGGCTACATAACTATTATGTCAGTCAATCAATAAACATTTATTAAATGCTTACTATGTGTCAGGCACTGTACTAAGCACTGGGGACACAAAAAGAGGCAAAAGATAGTTCCTGCCTTTAGGTAACTTACAGTCTAGTGGGGAAGACAGCATGCAAGCTGATATATACAGGAAAGAGTACAGGAAAAATAGAAAATAATAGAAGAAAGCCACTAGATTCAAGAGGAGTTAGGAAAAGCTTCCAGTAAAAGATGGAATTTCAGTTTGGAGTTAAAGGAAGCTAGGGAGGTCAGTAGGCCAAGTGGAGGAGGGAGAGTATTCCCAGCATGGAGGACAGCAGAAGAGAATGCCTGGAGCCTAAAGATGGTATATCTTTTTCCAGGAACAACCAGGAGGCCAGTGTCACTACATCAAAGAGTATGTGTCAGGGAATAAGGTGTAAGAAGTCTGGAAACCTAGGAGAGGGAGAGATTATAAAGCTTTGAATGCAAAATAGAGCATTTTGTATTTGATCCTGATGGGAATAGGGAACTGCTGGAGTTTATTGGTGGTTAGGTAGGGGGGGATGAGATATGAACATGGTTGGACCTTCATTTTAGAAAATCACTTTAGTGACTGACTGGAGCATGGATTGGAGTGGGGAGAGACTTGAGGTAGGCAGACCCACCAGCAGGACCTGGATTAGAGGGATGGCAGTGTCAGAGGAAAGAATAAAGAAAATTCAAGAGATGTTGCAAAAGGGAATTGCAGATCTTGGCAACAGATTAAGAACTTAACAACTAAGAAATAGTGAGGAATCCAGGATGACTCCCAGGTTATGAGCCTGAAGGACTGGGAAGATAGTGCTGCCTTCTACCATAATAGGGAAGGTAGGAGTAGGGAGAGGATTTAGTGGTAAGATAATGAGTTTGGTTTTGGACATATTAAGTGAAAGATGTCTATTGTATGTCCAGTTCGAGCCATGTGAAAGGCAGTTGAAGACATCAGGGATGTAATAGAGATGTTCCTGTTCAGAGTCAGGTTAGACTAACTAGATAGCTTCTGGGGTTCCATTCAACTCAAGATTCTGTGATTTTTACTAGTCAATTTTATATGATGTATTCCTGCATCTACTATGGATAGGGACCTTACAATAATCAGAATAAGGGAAGCCTTTCCTGATTCCACCCAGTTATTAGCACTCTCAAATTATATTGTATTTACTAACCTGTATAAATGGTCTAAATGTGGTGAACCCAAGACTTTCTTCCAGGGCTCTCTTCTCTCCCCACTTGCTTACACTTAATAACCTCATTAGTTCAAATTAATTCAGTTATCTCTATGCCAAAGGCTCTGAAATCTATATACCCATGCCTCGATCTCTCTCCTAAATTCCATTCTCATGTCACTAACTGCCTGCTAGATATATCTACCTGTATGTCCCATAGACACCTCTACATCCCCGTATGTAATTTATTACATTTTTTCCTTCAAACTCCTCTTTCCTCTAGATTTTCCCATTTCTGTTGAGGATACCACTATACTTTCAGTCATAAAGGTTCACGATCTTAGGACTATCCTTCACTCTTCTCCTTATCTCACCATACTCCCCACCTCACTGTGTGTTCTCTCATTTGCTGAGTCTTTTCAGTTCTACTTTTTTAACATCTTTGGCATGTCTTCCCTCTTCTCTACTCCCATAGTTTGAATCCTTGTCATCTCTTGCCTGGACCATTATAATAGCCTCTTAGGTTCCCTACTTTTAATCTCTCTCCTTTCTAATCCTTGTTGCCCTCCTCTGCACATTTCAGTTTTTCAATCTCTTACGCTGTGGTGCCCAGAAATGAACATAAAATTCCAAATATGATCTGACAAAGGTAGAATACAGAAGGACTGTTGTCTCCTTATTTCTGGATTCTAAGCCTCTCTTATAATTTACCCCAGTATCACAGTAGCTTTCATGGCAGTTAGTAATGATGTTTTAATTGCCAGATCTAATAGCCTTATCTCATTTGTCATCCTTATTGATTTCTCTGCAGCATTTGACACAGTTGATCACCTTCTCCTCTTGAACATTTTCTCCTCTCTAGGTTTTCATGACATTGCTCCCTTCTTTTTCTCTAACTTTTCCTTCTCAATTTCCTTTACTAGTTCTTTATTTAATTATCTTTCATTATCTGCATTATGCCTACCAACCAAGAGTGTTCTCCCAAGTCTGCGATCTTTTTGCTCTATGCCATCTCACATATTTATCTCATCAACTCTAGTTTTGTTTATCCTCTTTATGAAAATTATCTTCCTATCTATGTGCCCAGCCCTAGTCTCTCTCTTGAGCTCCAAACCTATGTTAACACGTTTCTTAGGTATCTCAAATTGGATGTCCCATAGGTGTCTCAAATAAAACATGTCCAAAATGGAATTCACTGTCTTTTCCTCCAAATCCTCCCCTCTTCTGAACTTCCCTATTACTTGTCCAGAGTAGGTACCACCATCCTCCCAATTGGCCACACCTGCAACCTTAGGATCATCCTTGACTCCTCACTTCCACCCTACATACATATCTAACCTTTTGCCAAATCCTCATTCTACTTTCAGAACATCGCTCATCTGTGTCTTCTCTCTACTAAGTTGTAACCCTAGTTCACATCTCTCCTAGACTATTACAGTGACATCCTAGCTGGTCTCCCCATTGCCAGTCTTTCCCTATTCGAATTCCTTGCTGCTCAACTGCCAAGGTTTTTTTTAACATTCTATTTTTAGAGTTCCAAATTTTCTCCCTCCCTACACTGAGAAAACAAGCAATATATGATATCAAATATATATATGAAGTCATGTAAAAAATATTTCCATCTCTTCCATGTTGCAAAAAAGCAAGTGAAATTATAAAAGTGAGAAAATTATGCTTCAATTTGCACTCAGTTCACCAGTTCTCTCTTTTGAGTTAGATTGCATTTTTCATCATGAGTCCTTTGAAATTGTGTTGGATCATTTTGTTGATCTTAGTAGCTAAGTCTTTCAAAGTTGATCATAATTGCAACATTCCTGTTACTGTGTACAATGATCTCCTGGTTCTGCTTACTTCACTTTGCATCAGTTCAGAGAGGTCTTACTAGGTTTTTCTGCAAGGTGATTTTTCTAAAGCATCTGACTACCTTCACAGTAAGTTCTTGCAGTTCCCTATTACCGCCACGATCAATTATAGAGTCTAGTGTTTGGCATTTAAAGCTCTTCATAACCTGGCCTCTTTCTACCTTTCCAGTCTTCTAATATTTCATTCACATTCAGCTCTACAGGCCTACTTGTAATTCTTCAAACATTATATACTATCCCCCATCTCCGTGCAAAGGCATGTACCTCCTACTAGAAAAGTTCTGCCCCCTTCACTTTGTTCTCTTGCTTTTCCCAGTTTCCTTCAGGACTTTTTCTACAAGAGACCATTTCTGGTTCTCACCAACTGCTTTTTCTAATCAGATTCCTTTCCATTTTCTCCATTGTATACTGTGTATTTACCTAGTTATCTACATACTGTTTCTCCCATCACAGTGCATACTTCTCCAGGGCAGGGATTGTCTTTTTGCTTCTCTTTGTATCCCCAGCACGTAGTGTAGCCCTTGGCACCCATAATAAAACTCCAGAGAATAATACTAGCTAACATTTAGATTATACTTATTATGTGGTAGGGACCGTGCTGAATGCTTTACAATTATTATGTCATTTGATCCTTACACCAAGATAGGTGTTATTATCATTCCTATTTTACAGCTGAGGAAACTGAGGCAATCTGGGGTTGAATGATTTGCCCAGGGTCACACAGCTGGTAAGAGTCTGAGGCCAGATTTGATTTCTGGTATTCCTGACTTTGGGCTCAGTGCTTCATCTACTGTGCCACCTAGCTTTTTAGTTAAACTGCTGTGGCCCCCCATATTGTACTTAATAAGTGATTTTTAGAATCCAAGTGTAATAACTTCATATGCAATGAAGTTATTCCCTTTTCAATTTAATCGCAATACAAAGGGCATGGAATTTTGAGTCATAGTACCTGGATATTTTGGCATGTAATCTTAGCAAAATTATTTCGCCTCCTCTCTGGGACTATTTAATGGAGTATAAAATAAGGAGTGGATTTTATAACCTCTAAACTCCCTTCTGATTCAAAATATATGATCTTATGACTATTGGGCAGGATCATTCAACTCATTTTGAATCTACCAGCAAAATTCACCAGCATCCTATTCTGTCTTCTATGCAGAAATTCCAGTGAGAAAGGGACATAGGTCTAGGATGGATTAGAGAGTAGGAATGATTGGACATGGGAAAGGTGGGAAGACAGAGGATTAGAGTCTAAAATTTTTCACTCTTGACCTTGGGAATGGTGCATTTCTGAATGATGGTGACGTCTAAGTGTGGTTGCCCCAGTGAGTGGGATGAAGTCTTGAAATCAAGAAAGATAATGGTCATTAGAATGAATTTGGTAATCTTGGAGGATGGTGGCAGGGTGGAGATGACTGTGAATATAGTCCTAAAGTCATTGAGGGAGGTGAAAGAGTGACTCTCACGTTTTTAGAAAACAGCAACATGGCAGAAACGCAATCAGATCTTCTTTCTTCTTTTTGTGGAAGTGCAAATGTCCTAATCTTTTCTGTCTTTATGGGTCTACTAAGTTGTTCTCCTCTACTAATTCACTGAAGTGCAAATCATAAAAATCTCTCACCTTAAGCCATTGTTTTAAATGGAAGTGAAACATTTGGCTTTTCTAGAATTTTCTTATGTCCTTATTACTATTTTATGCTCCATATAAAAACTCTAGGATAAGTGTTAGTTTAAAAAAAACCATGAAGCAAACCAAGAACTTTGCTTTCATTTGGAATGAAAATATAATTGAATATGAATACTTCTTCTATGGTTTTGCAATAAATGATTTCTGTGTTTTGATAGCCATTCCAGGAATGGTAGACTAAGAGCTAATAAATGTTACTGAAATCCTACAGATATCCAATTGATTCCTTTTTTTGGGGAAAAAAGCAATTGGAATCACTCTGAAAATTTCTAATAAAGATCACAGCACATTTGAAACTTTAAGTATTTTTTAAAGTGATCTAGGCAGAGGGTGGGAAGAGCTAGGGAAAGAATGAAAATGAGCAGGATAGGTATGTGAAGGTGGAAGGGAGAAGTAGAAGGTAAGTAGGAAAGAGATAAACACTCTATTAGAGTTACTAGAGGATCATTAAGATGGTTTTATAAGGAGCTGTGTGAAGGGATTCTGATAGGAGAAAAATTCAAAAACCTAGCCTTGACTTTCTTTGATGTTCTAGGTCGTCAGATCCCACCCTTGGATCCTCATGAAAATGGGAACAGTGGAGCGATCAAGCTTGGGAAGCAAGCACCACAAGCAAGCAGGCGATGTTGCTGACCCCTTATGTATCATCTGATGTACTTGAAGAACTCAAACCCCATTTTCTTGTGCACTGACTGAAGGACTTCCCACTTTTGATGACTTGGTGCCTTTAAAAAAAAATTCCCAGCTCTACATATGAGAAATATGCAGGCATCACAGCCAGAAAGTTTCCCTGGGAAAGGATTTTGCAGAAATTCTTGAAAAATCCTTAGTCATACTATTTATATGGATGGATTGGATTATACCAAATTCATCGTGCCCCTCCCCCTTCCCTTTCTCTCTCAGTCTTAAAACAGTGGTTTTTTTCCTGAGGGGGTGAAGGAAGGGAGTGGGTGAATGACAAGTATATACCAAGTTCTCTGTTAAACATTCCCGATACTTAAGTTGTGTAAGAAAGAGGATGTATTCTGGTTGGTTTAGTTTGTGTGGAGGATTCTGGGATGGATCATTCCTCTCTGACTTCCCAGTTGACCAGGGCACACTGCAGTAATCTTTTCAGTGCCATTGATTTTGTGGATGACCTAATCAGTCACCTGTGAAAGTTAACTAGTGAGGAGATAACTTTTTATATAGTTTTAGAACTGAGCCTGTTTTTTATTTTTAAATTTTAAATCTGCTCTAAAAAATTTTTTTTAAAGGAAAGAAATAGAATTTAGCCCATAATTCCCACATCTTCTGTAGAAAATAGAGGAGTATTATCCAACAATCCCCCAAACTACAGGTTTGAGCAATTCACTGAAAAAAGAGAAGAGGGGAAGATTTATTTGAAAGAAAGAGAAGGAAAGGGAATGGAAGGAAGAAAAGAAAGGAGGAAGAAAGAAAAGGAGAAATAGAAATCTTTTTTAGATTCCTGCTTTTTTCCTTCATTGTTTAGCATTGCACACATTTTGAGCTTCAGGTACATGTAGAGTGATAAACCTGAGAAATTGCTGCAAATGACTTGGAGGTTGAGAAGACCTCTTTTCTGAAAAAGAGACAGAAGGCATTTTTATGTAAGAATACATATGAGCAGACTAAGGTAGAATGGAGACTTTTCTTTTAAAGAGGTACCACCTACTGCATGTTGTCTTGATGGGCAGGGAGCTCAAGGCACAGACTATTTCCTTACTAACAGAATCTGTCATGGTTTCCTAATCAAGGGTGAAAACTGAAGTAAAAGAATGTGCAGACTAAACTATAGGATAAGCTTCTGATGAGGGAAGATTCGTTAGATTATTGAGCAATTAGCCAGAGTAAGTGGCACATGCCTTAGGCTTTTAGACACTTTAAAACTACTAGACAATAAAAAGGCATAAAAAAGAGAAATATCCTGTGGACTACACTTTGTCAATGTAGTGCTCCATTGTATCTGCACAGAGGATAGGCCTTGGTATGGCCTTCCTTAGCTTCTTCGGTAATATAAAAGGATTTGAATATCTTTTGTCCGTTCAGCCTTGAAGAGTACTTGGATCCGGTGGAGAGAAGAAGTGAAGACTGAGAGGGATAAGGAGAAAAGCTAATTTTCCCCTAAGTCCAAATCTTTTTTACATTCCAAGTTTCTTACCAGTCTAGTATCAAATAGTGATTGACCTCTCACCAAGGCTCAGACTGGGACGGGACTTTTAGAACCTCTCAGGTACAGTACCCTTGGTAGGAGATAGTGATTAAAGTTAGATACGACTTTAGAGGTCATTGAGACAAACACCCCTCATTTTGGGGGGGCAGGGAGAAATGAGATCAAATTAAGTAATTTACCCAAGGTCAAATAGGTAGTAAGTAAGAGAGTTGGACTTTGAACTTTAACCTTTAAATCCAGCTGTCTTTTTACCATACTGTCAGAAGAAATCCTACCCTCCCCAAAATATTTAGTCAGGCACCATGAACTCAAGGGAAACTTGATCCCATTTTTACCCTTTCATAAGCACCTTAATTGTGGTCTAGGAAACAGTCAGATCATTCACAGAACTAAAGAATGGAAGGGACCTTAGGGAGAATCTACTCCAACCACTTTATTTTGGAAAGGAGGAAGCAAAGGCTCAGAAAGGGTAAATGCAATTTATACAATTTTTATACAATTTATACAATATTTATACAATTAGTTCATTTCAAAACTAGAAGAGAAATTAAATCTTGGCTAAACATCTGGAGGTTTCAAGTCTTAGGGAACAAACATTACCATACCCATGATTGTTTAGTCTCTGTTACGCTCTGATCCCTTTTTTCCTGGGTTGATGAAATGAGTTATGTCAGTGGCCCAAAGAAGCATTTACTGAGGTTTCAACATGGATGTTACAGCCATCTCTCTTTTGTGGTAGAAAAAAAAGTATGAAACAACAATCCAGAGGTACAGGAAGGCAAGTTGATGATAAAAGGTTTTTTGAAATAAAAAAAAAAAATTACATACAAAATGATAACGAATAAAATACAAAAGATTATAAATTGCAAAATGATTACAAATGACAGATTACAAATGATTACAAATAAAACAGATTTTGTTTTTGTTTTGTTTACCATGCACATAGCCAGTTTGATTCTCCAATTGCATTTCTGGAATTGGTAGAGCTGGTTTCCTAGTTCTTGAATTTTAGTGGCTGGAAAAGACTCTATCCATTCCACCTGTCTTGGTACAGATTTGAATCTCAGTTATTTCAGACAGAAGCAGATCTTCCCCGAATAGTAAAGAGGGATTCTGGCTGTCTGGGCAAAATCTTTATGGGATTTCTTATATTGTCCATAGTCTACATGAATTTGCTTGTAGGCCTGACATAGGACTGCACATCCTCCTGGAAGTAAATATTTTGATATTAGAAACTGAAGTGAGTTCTTTCTGGGTGACGTATAAATCTGTGTTGAGCCTTACCTCTTTCAATACAGAAACTGAGTTAGTGTCTGAACTATGCAGGGACTAGAGCAGAAAAAATAAGGAATTGTAGTCTGTCACATAGCTAGGGAATTGCACGGGACAAATTCTAACATAAAGGAGGCTAATTCGGATGACAGGACATGAATATTCCCCTCCTCTCCCCAAATTAATGGAATCAGGGCTCTCTTCAGAAGAGAATAGGTTTCAGAGTGACTATCTTTACTGTTTCTTTCTATCAGAAGCAGTATGGGGGGAGAAAAGCCTTAATTATCACTTAAGAAATCACTTAAGGAGCTGATAGACCGTGGCTGAGCACACTCATTTACACGTCTATTGAACATTCTTAGGAAAGTACCTAGACCCTTTTGAATAGTCAGGATTTTTCATGAGAGCCATTAAAAAAAAACCCAGGGTAGCCTAAGTTAACACATGAACAGTATATTACAAGGTGACCTTATAGAACATTGTGCCTCCAAACTCTGACCAGAGCATTAGAGGTGACATAACAGCATTTTAATCATTCCCCAGACTTTTCTTCTGCCCCCCTTCCTTTTTTTCATTTTTTCTTTCCCTCCTTCCTTCCCTCTCTTTTTCCCTCCCTCTCTCCTTCCTTTCTTCCATTTTTCTCTCCCTGTCCCTTCTCTATCTCTTCTTGTGTACATATATACATATATAAATATGATTTTACATTGCTAACATGTTATACCTTTCGTTGGCTGAGTCTGGCTTACAGATATCTATTGTATATTGTAAATATGAATTTTTATAGTGCCCATTTCACATTTAAGAACAGAAAGGCCAAAGATAGAAAGTAGTGACATTCTAAAGGTTTATATAGATCCCTTGTTGACTTGTCATTTTTTAAACTTTAAAATAGCACATTAATGATACTAAGCATGCATTTTCCATTCAGGTTGCAAGATTTTGAGGGCCCCAAATGAGGCATTCTCTCATAGTCAGCAGGTACTAAAGTTGTGCTCCAAAGAGAATGAATCTCATTCCTTAGAGGGGATGTGCTCAAGTGTTAGTAAAATAGCAAGTACTAAGTGCCTAATATCTGCCCAGGACTGTGCTAAGTACTGGTGGTGTGAGTGTGAAATGCTTCCTCCAGACATAGCACTATAACATGTGACAGCTGACAGCAAGCATCTGTTGATAGATTCCCCACTTTACATTGCTATCCAAGGAATAGGGCAAATTGAGCAATAGGTTAGAAAGTTGTGACATGTATGCAGACATATGAAGTATATCAGTGACATACGTTTACTATTTTAACCATCTTTTAAACCAGATCCAGTGTTCCAATGTCAGCATTCTGTTGTGCTGTGAATATATTGCTTTCTCTCTTGTGTTTTTGCAAAGGGCTTTGACTGGGCTGGACCCAGTTCTTGCATATGGGGGATGCTTTTACAATGTCAGGACTTTTCTCCCTGTCATTAAATAGCAGTGCATTCCCAACCTTTTCTCACAAAAATCACTAAATTCCGACAACAACAATGAAACTGTACCTGTTATTTTGTTTTTAACATACACTGATTCATACTAATAAATATTTTAAGTATTAACAAATGTCGTAATCTTTTAGAACTCTGGTTAGTTTTAAGCACTTGGCTACAGCTGTCAAAATGAAGACTGCAAAATCAATTTAATGCAATCAATTCAGCAAATATTTATTAAGTTTATTGACTTATTACTATGTGCAAGTCATTGATAACTGTGCTGCTAGGTAGATATATGAGAGCAGGGAAGGCAAAGGTTAGAATATATAGCAAGTGGGCACAGAATTTCAGTTTTGAAAGATTTAGTAGTAGAAATCAAGTAAGATGTTTCATGAGTGCTAATTTACTCAACTTATATAGATACTCATTATAGCTACATGTATTTTTTTTAGTGCTGTTGTTCCTATTGGTCCGTGACTATACATGGAAGATAGAGTTACAGTGTGGAGGAGATGGCAGATAAACGATGACTCAACAAATCTAATCTGTCCAAAGCCCAGTCGTGCTAGATTGTAGAGAAGATATAAGATCCAGATAGTATCTAGCCCCTGATGTCAAAGTTAAAGTCCAGTAGACATAACTTGTGCTATGAAGTATCATAAAGTATATTCATGTTGAGTGCACAAAAAGAGTACAAAGTTCTGTTGGAGATACACAGAGAGAAAGGTGATTAGTAACTGGGATAATCAGAGAAGGATTCCTGGAGAAGGTGACATTTGGATTAGGCTTTAAAGATAGGAATTAAATCGGTAAGAATGGGACTGGGAAGAGCATTCCAGACATAAAGAAGAGCATGAACAGAGGTAAGAGAATGGGAAACTTTGGGGTATTCATACTTAGGTTTGTGTGCTGGAGCCAGCTTGAACCAAAAGAGCCAATTGTCAAATTTGTGGGCATTTACACCTTAGAAATAGACAAACTATAAATCAGAGGTTGATTTATTGTTTTGTTGATTATCTGGACTTAATAAAATGATGGAGAAAATGTTAATAATGCAAATTAAAGTCAGCAAGATGGCAGAGAAAGGCAAGGACTCGCTTGAACTCTCCCAAATTCTTCTTCAGATAACTTTAAAGTAACACCTCAGAATGAATTCTGGAGTAGCAGAGCTCACCAAAAGAGGGAGTGAAACAATTTCCCAGCCCAACACAACTTAGAAGGAAAAGGCTGAGATGAAAGTAGAGTGCAGCCTAGTGCAGACTGTGCCTGAGCAAGATAGCGGTGAAGCCCCTGGACCTCTATACCAGGCATCTGGTAGCAGCCACACCCAGTGCAAGCCAGCAGCAGGCCATGGGGGCAACTGAAATGGCAGCAGCAATTTCCAGAGTTCTCAGTCCACAGATGGCAAGGGGGTAAGACAACTAGTTCAGAAGATCACATGGGTCCTTTTGCTGGCACTGGGTGCAGGACTCTCTTGCATTGCTCATATTGGATCTAGGTCACAGTCCTGGGATGAGGGGAAGCATACAAGAGTTTGAGGTCACAGGGGACTGGGGACCCTTGTCACAGTTCCAGGGTGGAAGAGAGTGCTTTGGGTCATTCACAGACCAGAGCACAGGCCAGGAGAGCAATAAACACACCTTTAACATAAAGTTAAAAGTCAAGAAATATGCTAAAAAAAAAAACTAACAACAAAAACAAAACTGATGATAGAAAGTGACTTTGATGACAGGGAAGATCAAAACACAAACTCAGAAGAAGACAACAAAGTGAAGACAATTATATGCAAAAACCTCAACAAAAAATGTGAATTGATCTCAGACCCAAAAAAGAATTCCTTGAAGAACTCAAGAAGATTTTATAAAATCAAATAAGAAAGGTAGAGGAAAATTAGAAAAATAGGAATGATGCAAGAAAATCATGAGAAAAGAGTCAACAACTTGGTAAAGGAGGCACACACACAGACAACACACTCACCTACTCACTCACATACACACTGAAGAAAATAACACCTTAAAAAACCAGAGTAGACCAAATGGTAAAAGAGGTACAAAAATCCACTGAGGAGAACTCAAAAAGTAAAATTGTCCAAATGGAAAAGGAGATACAAAAGCTCACTGTAGAAAATAAATTTTTAAAAATTAGAATTCGGTCAATGGAAGCTAATAATTTCATGAGACACCAAGAAACAGTAAAACAAATAAAAAGAATTAAAAATAGAAATATCTCATTGGAAAAACAACTTATCTGGAAAAATAGATCAAGGAGAGATCATTTAAGAATTATTCAACTACCTGCAGGTCATGATCGATAAAAGAGCCTAGGCATCATCTTTCAAGAAATTATCAAGGAAAACTGCCCTGATATTCTAGAACCAGAGGGTAAGAGAGAAATTGAAAGAATCCAACAATCACCTTCTAAAAGAGATCTTAAAATGAAAACTTCCAGGAATATGAGTCGAATTCCAGAGTTGCCAGGTCAAGGAGAAACTATCACAAATAGTCAGAAAGAAACAATTCAAACATCATGGAGCCACAGTCAGGATAATACAAGATCTAGGAGCTTCTACATTAAAGGATCTGGAGTATGGAATATGATTTTCCAGAGGGCAAAAGAGCTAGGATTACAACCAAGAATCACCTACTCAGCAAAACAGCAACCTTCCAGGAGTAAAATGGATATTTAATGAAATAGATATTTTCAAGTATTCCTGATGAAAAAACAGCTGAACAGAAAATTTGACTTTCAAATATAAAACTCAAGAGAAGCATAAAAGAAGTAAACAGGAAAGGGAAATCATAAGGATTCAATAAGTTTAAACTGTTTACATTTCTACATGGGAAGATGATACATGTAACTAACTCTTAAGAACTTTGAAATTATTAGGGCAGTTTATTCAGAGGAGTTTGAAGGAATTCACAGTTATGGGTAGACTATGATGAGATGATACCTAAAAAAATAAAATTAAGGGATGAGAAAGATGAATGAACTGGGAGAAGGGAAAGGTAGAATGGGGTAAATTATCTCACATAAAAGAAGCACAAAAGAATTTTTACAGTAGAGGGGAAGATGGAGGAGGTGGGGATTGGTACTTGAACCTTATTCTCATCAGAACTGGCTCAAGGAGGGAACAACATGTACACTCATTTGATTATAGAAGTCTACCTTACCCTACAGGAAATAGGAAGGGAAGGGGATAAGAGAAAGGGTATACTGATAGAAGGGAGGAAAAATTGAGGGAAGCAGTAGTCAGAAGCAAAGCACTTTTTAGGATGGATGGGGTGAAGAGAGAGAGAGAATTGGCTAAACAAGTGATAAATGAGGATGAAGGAAAATACACCTCAGCCATAACTGGAAAATATTTAAAGCAAATTTCTCTGATAAAGGCTTCATTTCTCAACTATATAGAGAACTGAGTCAAATTTATAAAGATAAGAGCCATTTCCCAATTGATAAATTATCAAAGGATAAGAACAGGCTGCTTTCAGATGAAATAAAGCTATCTATAGTCATATTTAAAAAATGCTCTAAATCACTATTGATTAAAGACATGCAAATTAGGTACCATTGGAGGTACCATCACATACCTATCAGATTAGCTAATATGGCAGAAAAGAAAATTAAAATGTTGGAGGGGATTGGGAAAAGTGAGACACTAATGCACTCTTGGTAGAATTGTGAATGGATTCAACTATTCTGGAGAATGATTTGAAATTGTGCCCATGGGCTATAAAATCATGCAGAGTCTTTGACCCAGCAATGCCAGTACTAGGTTTGTATCTCAAAGAGATAAAAAACAAAAAGGAAAAAGTCCTATATGCACAAAAATATTTATAGCAGCTCTTTTTGTAAGGGCCAAAATTGGAAATTGAGGGGATGCCCATCAATTGGGAAATGGTTGAACAAGTGTCATATGATTTTAATATTATACTATTGTACTGCAGGATGCTCTCAGAAAAACCTGGAAAGACTTACCTAAACTGATTCAAAGTGAAATGAGAAGAAGCAGGAGAACATTGTATACAGTAACAACAATATTATATAATGATCAACTATGAGTGACTTAGCTATTCTCAACGAAACAGTGACCCAAGACAATTCCAAAGGACTCATGAAAAATGCTGTCCACCTCCAGAGAAAGAACTGATGGAGTCTGAAAACAGATTGAAGCATACCTTTTTAAAGTTTCTATATTTCTCTTATTTGGTTTTGGTATATGTTTTCTTTCACAACACGACTAATATGGAAATACATGAGTGCATATGTATAATCTATATCAAAGTGCTAACCTTCTTAATGAGGGGTGAGGGAAAGCAGGGAGAAAATTTTTAAAAAATTTAAATATGAATATTAAAATTATTTTTACATGTAATTGGGAAAAATAAAACATTTTTTAAAAGATAGTGCAGATTAAATGTAAAAGTGCATCATGCATACATTTTTTCCCCTGGATAGCCAATTGTTAAACATTTACCAGCACAACCCTGTATAGGAAGGAGAGAAAATAGGCCTTTAACTAGAACATATTGTATGTAGAAAGGAACAGTTTGAGACAAAGTTAGAAAAGTATGGTGCAACCATAATATGGGCAGCTTTAAATACTAGGGCAAAGAGTTTGAACATAGTTGGAAACAGTAAGTAACTGAAGAATTTTAAGGAAAGGGATGATTTTTTTAAAATCCATTTCATTCAGAATTATAAAGGGGCCTTCTCATGTAAGGGGAAATTTTTTTAAGGATTGGTGCAAGCTAACCATGTTTACAGTGGTTAACTTCTTCTGAAGAGTCAGTGGTGAGACAGAATGAATGAAAGAATGAAAGATTCACAGGGCATAGACTGTTGGACCAAGGTTCAAGATGAGGCCAGTCAGTGGAGGGCAGGAATGAGATTAAGGCCAAAGGTAGAAGGATTAGCTTTAATAAGAAATAAGGATACCTATACCTCTTTATCCAAGGAGGGAAGAAAGGAGGAAAGGATGAGTGATGGCACTGAGAAGTTTTGAGAAGTGGAGAAAGGCAATTGTGGGAACTCAATTGATTTCCCAATCTCAGGGAAGTAGGAGTCTAACTTATTTCATATTAGTGAAGGGAATAAGGGTATGGTGGGGGAATAGAGGGAAAAGGAAAAAAAATGAACAGGCCCTGAAGAGAATGAGACAAGAAATCAATACATTTCAATAGAAATCAATGAGATGAGTCAATAACCAGTCCCCAGTCTTTAGGGAAGGTAAACAAAAATGTTATGTTACTGATGGAATGCCCATCCTACCTGTGGGACCCTGGGCAGGTCATAACCTCTCTGTGATTCAGTTTCCTCACATGTAAACTGAGGGGTTTAGACTTGATGACCTCTAAAGTTCCTCCTAACTCTAGACCTATAATGCTACTACAACTCATTTCCTTGGGTTTCTAGAATAGGAAGGCAAAAGTGGATTGTACTCTCTGCAAATGAAAATTCTTCGTGTGTTATTTCTTGGTTCCACTTGCCCTTCTTTGCTTACTGTCCAAGTACCCAAAGATGTCTCAGTTCCAGAGGTATATTATCTTTCTTATCTGTTGTATGAAAATGTAATGTTAATGAGACTTAAAGATCTTCCCCACCCATTAATGGGCCTACCCATTAAGGGAAGCTTGATTAAGGGAGATTTGTTTTGTAGGAAAGCCCATACCTTTTGTTAATTTCTAATGAAGCACTGATTCTCAAGGGTTGTGATGCCCTCTGACTCTGAAAAGAGAATATATACTTTGAGGTGAGGTTTTGTTTGGGGGCTTACTCATTGGAAGTGTTTATTTAGCCAAATAAGACTCTGGGTAGCTGCTAAGGAGCCCCCTGGCTTTGAAAACCCAGATGTTGGTGCTTCTCTGTCTGGTAACTATGTATGCATGGTCAGACAATTGGATCTGTCTGTTGATCTGTGATGTATGTATTGCTTATGGTCAGGCAGTTGGAAGCCCTGTCTGTTGGTCTTTCTGTTTGTATTTTCCCTGAAGTTCAGGGTGCTGACTTTTCCCCCGGAACTAAGTGAATGATATATGTGCTTGATTAAAGTAGATTGTTGACCCCTTAAAAATTGTTTTCCTTTCAGAAAAGCAGATCTAAGAACCTGTACAGCAGACTCTCCTGTGTATGACAGGGCCCTTGCTGATACAGAAACCTCAGCTCAGCAAATAACCTTTATGTCTGCCCATTATTTTCACACCATATTCTTTGTTAACTTGCACAGATCTTTCATCCCAAAACTGGTGATAATTTTTTTTTAAAAAGACACAAAAACCCAAACAAACCAAAAAAACCCCAACCCAGAAACAAATACCATACACATTCATAGAACCTCCCTACATTTCTGCTTACTTTACCAGAGTGCAGACAGATCTCAATTTTTTCTTTACATTGATCAATTAATATGAAATCATTTTTTGATTCACTGTTAAAATTACCCTATCATGATGTTGGCTGCTAATTCTCATTAGCCTTCATATTTATTCCCCTCCTCCTTTGACATCAACTATTCTGGATCTCTCTCTCTCTCTCTCTCTCTCTCTCTCTCTCTCTCTCTCTCTCACACACACACACACACACACACACACACACACACACACAGAAGTAGGAGCATTTAAAATGGCATCTTCTTGGCAATAGCACACGTAACAGCAGCAATATTCTTAAACTGGTGCCACCAAGGATAGATGAACAAATCCTTTTCTGTTAAATGAAGTAGGGGGTTTCTGTCATGACTAATCATTTTTCTGTAACCTGACATTTTCCTTGGAAAATATGTGTAAAATAACAGTGCCTTCTCAACATGATTAACTGCCAAAGAAAATTAAAATGAATGGGTCGATAGATTTTTGTACCTCCATTTCTGACAGTTCAAAGTCTTATTTCTTGCATGTACTGAAGTCAAGTTACAATCACATTCCTGAGCCCTGTGGATTTTTCTTCTGGAAAATATGAAGAGACAGAGAGAAATTTGCCAACCCCTCCATGGAATCTGTAATGTTTGTCTTTCTGCCTTATTCAGTAATTGTTATTAATGCTCAAAGTACAGGTTGATCTCCCAGTTGGAAGAAAAAAATTAACTAGTTTGAAGAAGGCTTCTCACTCTCCAGGGGGTAATGAAGTATTCCTAAAATTAAAAAGGGATTTTATTGTAAAAACAAAGCAGAAAAAGGAAGTGAAGAGGCAGAGCTGAATCTTGACCAAAGTGATGATGTCAGACAGTACAAGAATGCGATGTGGTGGAAAAAAGGAAGAAGGCACTTATGGTTAAATAATAGGAGGTCCTTTCCAAACGGGGAGAGATGGAGAGCTGTGAGGAGGAAGCAGATGCTTGTCATCTAAGGAACAGTGATATGGTAGCATAACTGGGTCAGAGAAAGAGACCTATAGTGGTGGTTAATGATCCCCTGCTGACTCTTTGTCAGCTTGACAATAACAAAAGAGCAGTCTGCTATCTTCGAGAAGCACACATCCAGGACAGGATGGAGAACCTCCCAAGACTCGTCAAACCTGACAATTATTACCCATTCCTGGAAATTTTTGTGAGCACAAATGAGATTGGCCCAAAAATCTAGGAATCATTGCTTAGGATTATGAAGTCTTGGGCAAGAATCTGACTCCCTTAGGGACACAAATGACATTTTCATATTATTACTAATTAAAGACTGGAGCTTGAGATGAGAATAACAAATTTTAAGAGCGAACAGGTGGTTAGGAAGGTAATGTCAGTGAATAGAAATGATATTTCTGGGCCAATTCTTAAAAACATAGCAATGACAGCTCCTGGACAAAGATGGAATACATCTAGGAAGAGTTAGTAAAATATACATTTGCTTGGTATCTAACAAATCTAATCAAAAGAATTTTAAGCTGAAAAGAAAAAGAGAAGAAAACTACTGAAGTATATCTTCCAGACTAGATGCCATACAGAGTATTTACAGCATAAGAAGAATAGCAGTCGGGATAACCACAAATTCACAGAAACAAAGTAGAAGAAAGAAGTCATGAGTTAAATATATGGATACATTATCTAAAATGTACAGTGTGTAGAAAACAAGCAAGATGAACTATAGACCTGAATGGAAAGAGGCAAATTTGGCATATGCTCATAGATATCATTAAGATTTAGGAAGATGTGACCTAAAACTGCAATATATAGCCCCGGAAGGATATAACTTATTTAAAGGGAATAGGAAGTATTAGGAGGGAAAGGGAGTAACATTATATAATAAGAACATATGACTTTTATGTTGGGGATGGAAATTATAGTGGAAAGTTTTTGGGTGAGTAAGAGTGGAGGTAAAAATATGAAGAACATTGCCATGGGTCTATGCTACATGACATTGCTATTATGTATCCTTTGAGGTGCAAAGAATAAAATGACTAATCCATTTTAGGATTTATGAAAGAGAAAAGGAATGTTGGGCATAATTAGATATCCACCCAGATTCTTAGCAGATCAGATTTCGAAATGTTCAATTTCAATTTCAAAATCAGAAAAATGTTCAATAGGATACCATGGATTAAAATTATACAGAAATTAGCCAAGAATGAATTTTGAAAATAACAAAGAGAAAAAATTCCAATGGGGAAAAAAGGGGAGTTGCCTAAGTTCAAGGAACTTGTGAACAAACTTTGATATGAAAAAGACATGTAAAAATGATGGGAGGGAAGGTAATAGAGCATGAATTATATGGATGGTGTCAAGATTGCTCAAGTTTAGAATAACTTTAGACTTCTGAGGATGTTTAAGGATTTTCCTTTTTGAAATACACTATTATATTTTCTTCTATGACTTTTTATATCTGTAGGTCAATCTATTTGGATTATTTTCTTTTATATTGGAAGGTATTTCTTTTAGATGCCTGTAAAATTTGTTGTCATCGAAATTGTGAAATTTAAACACTGTGTGCCTTGGAGTTTGAAGTTCGGCCTATTAATTTTTGTTTTTCTCCTAAGAATGATGTCAACTGATACTTTGTTGTCTCTCTTCGCAATTTTTTGGGTACTATTTCTTGCATTATGGTGCTCAAATTTTAAAATTTATTGTTTGTCAGGGAGACCCTTAATTTTTAAGCATCTCTGTGCATCCTGTCTTCAAGGTTAGCCATTTGGACTTTTTACAAAATTCTTATAATCTTTTAAATGTTGTTGCCTTTTGTTTCTCTTCTGACAGGTTTTCTTCTGTTTCAGTATTTATGCATTACATATCTGTTCATCTTTATATCTCTATTATAATTCTATATTATAATTATAACTTTTCTAATCTGCTAATTAAGTTCTTTAATTCTTACTGAGAGCTCCAAGTTCTGACCTGTATTTATTCTTTCTCCCAATATTAATTCTTAATTTCTTCTTTTAGAAAGATGTATAACTATGGGCAAAGGTAAAGGTATAGATATCGGGGGAAATAATGTGACAAGATCTGTAATACAGATCACAATTTATCCATGCCTACTCATCCCATATGACTCACTCTGTTCTGCAAAAAAAAAGAAAAAGGGCAAGGACAAGGCTCTTGCCAGTCATTTCACCAGTGCATAGGGTGTGTCCTCTGCAAGGAAATAAGTTATCTTTGGGGAGGAGGGGAGAGGCATAAAATGGATACAAGGGAATCATCTCAATGACACTTGGGAAACCATTGTGGGTAATGATTAGGTTATAACTGGCTTAAGGACTCCATGCTGACTCCGAAGAAAGGTGATTAGGAGCTTGCATGGGAAGGGAAAGGAGGAGTATTGGGGAATATTAATAGGTTTGGTTGTTTTGGAAATAAATCTCATAATTGACTACGGTGGAGATGGTGGGATGTGACTCATTTTCCCTCGGATTCATAGTTCATTACACATCACAACCCTCAACTTTGGAGACCACTAGTCTAGGCTATGCTTTTCAGTTGAATAGAGAACCTATAGAACTTGTTTGTCAGTATATATATTTAATAGGTAGTATTAATTACTGATCAATTACTAATTGGGTCAGTTAGCTGGCCCCAAAATTCTATGTTCTAAAATTCTAATTTTCTAAAATGTCTAAAGCTAAATTACAGTTTTTTGTCCTGAGCAACTATTTGACATTTGGTAAGATATTTCCAAGATCCTCTCACTTGGGCATATAAATGCATCTGATTCAAGACAAAAGCTAAACAAAGAAGGCAATATCATTATCCTCTATCCATCTGGTCTGCTTTCCTACCTCTCACATATATCTGTTAATATCTCTTTTGGTAGTTTATTTTGGACTACAAAAATTCTTACTATCTCCCTATTGCTACTCCACTTTCTTTATATCAGCTCTTTTCTCTTCTTTAACTTCCTTATAACTAGGTAAGAAATATATAACATTTTCATACTAAGAGGTGGGTGACCCAGACAGGCCTGAGGCACAAGTTGGGGAGAAGGAAGAAAATAAAAAGGAAGAAAAGGAGTAAAATGAAGTGAGAGTAAAGAGAAAATTGGTACATATATTACAAAACCATAGAACTTCAGCATTAGAAGTTGCCTCAAGAGGGTCCAATCTGTTCTTGGGCACAGAAGCAGGCAGCAAGAATTTATTAAGTGCTTTATTAAGTACCAGGTACAAGTATAAGCAAACAGAATGACAGACTTCATCCTCAAAGAGTTTACATTCTAATGGGGAAAGGCAAAACACAAAAGGGACCTCCAAAGTAAGAGAGGGTTGCAACCAGGTGGGGTGCTATGAAGGAGAAGATATGGGGATATGGCATCAAAGTCTGGAAAGTCAGGAGCAGAATAGAAGGAAAATTAATATTGACCAAACTCGACTCTTCTTCAAAAAGGAGGCCCTCAGGAGGTGCTCACTGTCATGGAGTGAGAAGGCCACAAAGGCAGATGGATGTTCCAGGAACAGGAAGTCCCAGGTGCTGAAAGAAGATCCAAGGTGAGATGGTATCTGAGGCATGGTGGCTAAGTCTTTAAAAAAAAAAGAAGCAAAGCCAGGAGAAGAAAGCAAGGATTTCACCTACAAAATGATGGTGACAAGTGGTCATCTAGACTTCACTTTAAGGCCTCCAGTGATAGCAAAGCAACTGCTTCTTGAGTCAGTCTATTTTATGTTGGGATAACTCTAATTGCTGGAGAGTTTTAAGTAGAAAGGAGAGCTAGAGAGCTGACCAAAAATTACTTTAATTCAAATTCTTTTGACTTCTGACATAGAGGAATCTTCAGAAAGTATGTTCTCTCTTTCCTATCATTACGTGATCTTTTCTCTTGCTCTCCTTCCACTTATTTTCCTCCTCCATCCCAAAGATAAATAATCCTTACAATTTCTCTATTGAGGAAGAAGTTCTGACTGGGAAGTCAAGATCTAACCTGAGAACAAGGCTAGAAATGCTGACTCACTCCAATTAGTTCTAACAGAGAAAGCTCTTTAGTTTAACTGTAACAGTCATTTCATCCAAAAACTCTTGGCATAGTTCTCCTCTGATCAATATCTTTGTACTCATTTAAATTGTACTATGGACATGCCCGGGCCTTTCATGCTAAGCCAGATGCCCAGATTTGACTCAGTGTGCCTGACCTATGCACTTCAGCCCTTGGGTTCTTGGTATATATCTAGTCATTCTGACTTGGTTCATTCCTGAAGCCCTTATTTGGCTGCTGCAGATTTTATGGATTTGCTGCTGTTTCTTAATAATGGCCAGATGCCATTTGGAACAAACTCTTAAGAATAGCCTGTTTTCTTTGGCACTAAGATATCTAGTGGAAATTTAACACATCCTTGCAAACTACAAATGAAGATTCCTTCTCACTATAAGATTCTGATCTAGATTGGGAAGTATCTTATAAATTTACTCACTTTACAAACTAGAACACTTGAAGTCCCAAAAGGCTAAGATGTTAGCTTATATCAACTCCCAGGGTCTTTAGTAACTTGGGCCCCACCTTCATCCACTCATCCCTTGTGGGGCATCCAGCTTTGCCAAAATAACTGCTCCATTCATTCAATAATAATGCAAGTAGTCTATGCAACATAGATTAATTTGCTAACAATCATTTACATTTAATTAACAAACTATTGCAATTAAAATGTGCAATACATGTGTGATGTTAATATAAAGCAAATAGATGTACAAAAGAGAAAAACCTAGGTTGTGGGTTAAATTTGTTCTACTTGCTTCTACATTTTCTTTGACTGCATAGGTATTCCTCTAATTACAAACACCTAAAATGCAGATATTGGAAAATGACTTTGATGTAGAAAACTAAATACATCAGTAAAATGATTTTTTAAAAAAAGTTCTAGCAGCCAATGGCAATTCTTATCAGGAATATAAGTTCATTTGAAAAAAATATTAGGAGGAAAATGAGAGAAGGCTACAATAATATTCATAAAATATTAAATAACAATGCAGGAGGAAATGAGCATAGGTGTACCTCATTTTATTGTGCT
Source organism: Bettongia penicillata ogilbyi (assembly GCA_023548195.1). NCBI lineage: Eukaryota > Metazoa > Chordata > Mammalia > Diprotodontia > Potoroidae > Bettongia > Bettongia penicillata. The sequence continues at coordinate 3,696,119 of JAJHZJ010000060.1, forward strand.
TCCCTTTTTTGTTCTTTGCAGACACTGTGTTTTTTTACAAATTGAAAGTTTGTGGCAGCCCTGCATGAAGTAAGTCCATCAGCACCATTTTTCCAACTATTTTCCAACATTTGTAAAAAAAGAGATATGAAGTCTCTGTGTCACATTTTGGTAATTCTCACAATATTTAAAACTTTTAAATTATTATTATTATTAATGATCTTTGATGTTACTGCTGGAATTATTTTTGAGAGCCATGAAACATGCCCATATAGAACAGTAAATTTAATTGATAAATGTGTGTGTTCTACACTCCCTACTAGCCAACTTCATTGTTGCCTTACTTTAAGAAACTGACACAGGCACTGCAGCTTTCTGCAACCACCACCCTGATCAGTGAGCAGCCATCAATATCAAAGCAAAACTCTCTACCAGCAAAAAGATTACAATTTGCTGAAGGCTCAAATGATAGTAAGCATTTTTAAGCAATATTTTTAAATTAAAGTATTTTTTAGATATAATACTATTGCACACCTAATAGACTATAGCATAGTGTAGAAATAACTTTTATATGCACTAGAAAATAAAAAATTTGTGTGACTCCCTTTATTGTGATATTTGCCTTATTGCAGTGGTCTGGAACAGAACCCACAATATCTTGGAGGTATACTGCATGTAAAAGTCCATGAGTGAGATCAAACTAAGCCTGACTAGCCCCCCAAACATGCATGAAACTTAAAGAAATAAAACAAAAAAACAAAAATTAGAATAAATTTGCCAGCATTTTTAGAGGCTTATTTTCATAATCTATGACAGTTGAAATAAAAAAAACTCATTATGAAGAAAATTGTAATTTAAGCACCAACATCCACTGCAAAAGATGAAGAAGTAGAAAAATCTTACAAGCACTTAATAAGACCCTCCAGATCATACTTTTAGTTCTTGGTGACTTCAAAGCAAAGATAATAAAAGGGGAGAACAACAAAAATAGGTTTGAAAATTTGTCTCAGGACTAAGAAATGAAAGAACCAAAGTATTATTGGCTATACTGAAGCCTCATGTGAATCATGAATAGGTTTTTTAAGAAGAGTCAAGAGAATTTGCACATAGTAGGAATCAAATAATATAACAATAATGTAATTGACTATATGTTAATAGGAATTGGCCATTTGCTGACATAGGAATCACTCCTGAAATAATTATCTATGCAGAGGTGAACTATCAACTTGTTTGAACAAAAATTAAAATCAAAATCAAATTGGAAGAAAGAATACAAATGAGCAGAGCACATATACAATTTGAAAACAACAACTCTAACCTGACCTAATTAAACAAACTGTTGACTCTGAGAAATAAAAAAATGGATAAAAGAACAGACATTTACATGAACTATCACCATGGAAGTGCATTGATATGGACTATTGTATTACTTTGGAAGTTTAACTGAAGTAAATCAATTGGTGAAAGAAGGTGTGAGACCACCTAGAGATCATCTCAGTTAGCAAATAGATGATTTTCTTGCCAAATACAGAGATATGACAGATAAAGGCAGTGTCAATTTAGGTCATAAACTCATTTTTAAATTTTCTGGAGGAATATAGTACAAAATATTGCCTCATGAAGCAATGAGTTTAAGAAATCATGGCAAGAAATGCAGTTGAGGGGGTGGTGGAGCCAAGATGGTAGAGTAGAAAGACTCATGTATGCTAGCTCCGAACCCACAGCCCATATATTTTCTGCAAGAAGAACTCCCCACAAATTCTGGATCACTGAAAGGCATGCAGAAACACAGTGGAAAAGATCTCCGTTCCAGAGAGCCCTGGAGAGCTGTCCCCAGGGGTCCATCGTGCCCCAGAAAGCGGAGCTCACCCATGAGCTGCCCTGGCGCGGCCCCAGAGAAGCAGATCTGAGCAGGCTTCAGGGATGGAATCTCCGGTGGCCGGGAAGGTCCCTCCACCCACAGGCGCTACAGGTCAGTGAGAGAAATGTCTAGGCTGGCCAAGAGGGGAGCAGGGTGTCTCCATGGCTTGGACCCCCATGGGAGGCAGCGATGGAGGGAGCGGCAGAAGCAGCAGTGGTGGGGGCGGCCCAGCACTCCCTGAGCAGGCAGAAGTTCAGGGCCATTAGGGAAGGTCTCTGCATAAACCCCAGAGGGAACTGAGCCTGGGAGACGGCCCTACCCCCACCCACCCCATTACTGAAGGTCTCTGCATAAAGCCCCTGAGGGAACTGAGTCTGGGAGGCGGCCCTGCCCCCATTCGAGCAGAAGAACTTAAGCTCACATTGAATAGCAGCTGCACCTGCCACTGAAAGCCCATTTGAATCTCAGACACCAAGCACTAGCTGGGAGGATCTAGGTGGGGGTGGACAGGAATCTCAGAACTCAAGTAACTGGCTGGGAAAATGCCCAGAAAAGGGAAGAAAAATAAGACTATAGAGAGCTACTTTGAGGGGGTACAAATGTTCCCGCCTTTCAATTCTGATGACGAGGAAATATTCTTACCATCAGGGAAAGATGTGGAGGTTGGGGCCTCTGTATCCCAGACATCCCAGGGGGATGACGGGTGGGCTCAGGCCATGGAAGAGCTCAAAAAGGATTTTGAAAAGCAAGTTAGACAGGTGGAGGAAAAACTGGGAAGAGAAATGAGAGAGATGCAAGAAAAGCATGAAAAATGGGTCAATACCTTGCTAAAGGAGACCCAAAAAAATGCTGAAGAAAATAACACCTTGAAAAGTAGGCTCACTCAATTGGCAAAAGAGGTTCAAAAAGCCAATGAGGAGAAGAATGCTTTCAAAAGCAGAATTAGCCAAATGGAAAAAGAGGTTCAAAAGCTCACTGAAGAAAATAGTTCTCTCAAAATTAGAATGGAACAGATGGAGTCTAATGGCTTTCTGAGAAACCAAGAAATCACCAAACAAAACCAAAAGAAGGAAAAAATGGAAGAGAATGTGAAATATCTCATGGGAAAAACAACTGACCTGGAAAATAGATCCAGGAGAGACAATTTAAAAATTATGGGACTACCTGAAAGCCATGATCAAAAAAAGAACCTAGACATCATCTTCCATGAAATTATCGAGGAAAACTGCCCTGATATTCTACAACCAGAGGGCAAAATAAGTATTGAAAGAATTCATTGAACGTCACCTGAAAGAGATCCCAAAAGAGAAACTCCTAGGAACATTGTGGCCAAATTCCAGAATTCCCAGGTCAAGGAGAAAATCTTGCAAGCAGCTAGAAAGAAACAATTCCAGTATTGTGGAAATACAATCAGGATAACACAAGATCTAGCAGCTTCTACATTAAGTGATCGAAGGGCAGGGAATAGGATATTCCAGAAGTCAAAGGAACTAGGATTAAAACCAAGAATCACCTACCCAGCAAAACTGAGTATAATACTTCAGGGGAAAATATGGTCTTTCAATGAAACAGAGGACTTTCAAGCATTCTTGATGAAAAGACCAGAGGTGAAAAGAAAATTTGACCTTCAAACACAAGGAGAAGAAGCATGAAAAAGTAAACAGCAAAGAGAAGTCATAAGGGACTTGCCAAAAGTGAACTGTTTACATTCCTACATGGAAAGACAATATTTGTAACTCTTAAAACGTTTCAGTATCTGGGTACTTGGTGGGACCACACACAGATGTACACACACATACATGCACACACACACGTACATGTGTGCATGCACACACACATACACACATGCATGCACACACAGAGACAGAGAGTACAGAGTGAACTGAATAGGATAGGACCATGTCTTAAAAGAAATTAAGGTAAATGGTGAGAGAGAAATGTAGTGGGAGGAGAGAGGGTGAAATGGAATGGGGTAAATTATATCTCATTCAAGAGGCAAGCAGGAGACTTTTTAGTGCAGGGAAAAAGAGGAGAGCTGAGAAAAAAACATCAAGTTTACCCTCATCACATTTGACTAAAGGAAGGAATAAAATGCACACTCATTTTGGTATGAAAACCTATCTTACAATACAGGAAAGTGGGGGAGAAGGAGATAAGCAAGGGGGGGGGTGATGATGGAAGGGAGGGCAATGGGAGGAGGGAGAAATTTGAAGTCAATACTTGGGAAAGGACAGGATCAAAAGACAGAAGAGAAACAGTGGGGGGCAGGATAGGATGGAGGGAAATACAGTTAGTCTTACACAACACGACTGTTATGGAAGTCATTTGCAAAACTACACAGATAGGGCCTATATTGAATTGCCTGCCTTCCCTAAGGGAATGGGTGGGGAGGGAGGGATGGGGAGAATTTGGAACTCAAAGTTTTAGGAACAACTGGTTAGTATTGTTGTTGCTACTAGGAAATAAGAAATACAGTTAATGGGGAATAGAAAGTCATCTGGCCCTACAGGACAAAAGAGAAGATGAGGACAAGAGAAGGGAGGGATGATAGAAGAGAGGGCAGATTGGTGATAGGGAAAATTAGAATGCTCGGTTTAGTGGGGTGGGGGGAGGGGATAAAAGGGAAGAAAATTTGGAACCCAAAATTTTGTGAAAATGAATGTAAAAAGTTAAATAAATAAATTTTTATTAAAATAAATAAAAAGAAATGCAGTTGAGCTGTATTATTCAAAACAAGCAATAAATGCAAAAAATTTGTCAAAATTTATATAACAGTCCTTTGACCTATATATCTCACTTTGTTTTATATCCCCATTGATTAGGGAATGGCTAAATAAGTTGCAGTACATTAAAATAACAGAATATTATCATGCTATAAGAAATGATAAATATAATGGATACAAAAAACCATGAAGCTTGGGAAGACATGAACTGATGCCATAAATAATGACAAAGATAATATAGGTACATTCTTTCTCATATTCAATACAGAGCCCAGTTTGTAGTCTATTTTATAGTGCTTGAGACCAGGTAGCCAGGTAACACTTTCAAAAGTACAAGGAGCAGAGTCTGACCATGGCACGAAGCCTCAGTTTAGAAACTAAGGCTAGAAAGATGAACAAACCAGAGACATAGATTCAAGATACCCCCAAATTCAACTTAGAAGGAGAGAAACAAATCTATGAAAATTACAAGGAGAGACTCAGAGGAAAAGAATGGAATTTCTACAAAAACTATACTTAAAAAACCCCCAAAGCTAAGCAAGAAATAAAAAAAATGAAATAAAATCTCTAGAGGACAAGATTGAAATAAATAATATAGAAGAGAAAGTATAAAATTATACAAAGTAAAATATATCAAAAGGATATCAATAACTCCTTGAGAAAACAAAGAAATGGTAGAACAAACTCAAAAGATCAACAAATAGAATAAAATATAAGATATCTGATATAAAAAACTGACCTGGAAAACAGGTCAAGACGAGATAATTTCACAATAATTAGATTCATTTAAAACTATGCTTTCAAAAAAAAAGTTTGGACACTATATTTAAAGAAATCATAAATGAAAACTATCCAGATATATTAGAACCAGAAGACAGAGAAAAGATACAAAGAATCCACTAAACATTTCCAGAAAGAATCCCCAAAAGAAAAAGTCCCAATAATGTAAAGAGAAAATACTGCAAACTTCTGGAAAGGAGTTCAAGTATCAAGGAATTACAATCAATCTTGCACAAGATTTGGCATTTTTTACTACAAAAAAGAGATCTTAGGAGACAATATTCTAAAAGGCAAATGACATAGATAATTTATCATTCAAAGTATAATCCTAAATGGAAAAAATGGATCTTTAATGACAGAGAACTCAAGCATTTCTGATGAAAAGACCAGAACTGAATAGGAACTTCATAATACAAGCACAAGTCAAGAGAAAAAGTAAGAAAGGTCGATTTATTTTAGTAACTGGAAGGGTCTGTATGATGATGTAGTACTAACATATTTGTAAAGGAGAAAAAACAAGTGTCCCTTCAGAACTTTAATGTTCCTCAAAAAGGAGTCAAATAGGAAATATAGTTTTATTCTGAGAGTTTCAAAAAAAGAAAGAGAAGGGAGGTAAAAGAAATATTCTAGTGTAGAAAGGAAGAAGGGAGGCAGAACTTGCTATTTCTGATAATTAGAGAATGTGAGAAGAGAATACAAACATAGAGGAAAAGGTAAGGGGAGAGGAGATCAGTAGAACCTCACTTTGAATTGTATAAAGGAGTTTTGAATATATACACTCATTATTAAGTGTAGAAATATATCAGACTCTACAGGCAAACAAATGGGATAGAGAGAAGGGGAGTTAAGAAGGAAGATAGTAAAGAAAATTCTAAAGGACTCGTGATGAAAAATACTGTCTCCAGAGAAAGGATTGATGGAGTTTGAATGCATATCAAGGCATACTACTTTTCACTTTATTTTTTATGAGTTTTTTGGGGGAGGATGTGTTTTCTTTCACAACATGACTAACATGAAAATAGATTTTGCATGATTGCACATGTATAACCTATATCAAGTTGCATACCATCTCAGGGAAGGGGCAGGGGAAGGAGGGAGGGAATTTGGAACTCAAATTTTAAAAAATGAACACTAAAAATTGTTTTTATATGTAATTGGGATAAAATAAAATACTATTAAAAAAACAAAAAGGAATAAAGATATTACTGAGGAGGAAATATCTGCAAGCAATAAGTAAGGATCAGAAGAAACAAGAAAATAAAAAAGGCAAAGAAGTGGCATCTGAGGAGATAACCATCATCTGGGGAAAAGCTGACTAAGTTGTGATCTATGAATGGAATGGAATGTTATTGTGCTATAAGAAGTCATGAAACCATTTCAGAGAAATTTGGAAAGTATGAACTGGTGCTCAATGAAGCAAGTAGAACTGACAGAAAAATTCCTATAATAAAAACATTATAAAGATCAATTTTAAAAGATTTACAAACTCTCATCAAAGCAATGACCAACCCCATCTCCAGAGGACCAGTGATGAACCATATTGTATAACTCCTTGACAGAGAGGTGATGGACTCAAGGTGCAGAAAAAAACATGCACTTTTGGGTGTGGCCATTGCATGGATTTCTTGTGCTTGACAATGTTTATTTGTTACAAAGTTTTCCCCCAACTATTTCATTTTTTGAAATTTTCCTTCTGTCCCTCACCACTCTCTTTTTATAGGGGAGAAGAATTTGGTGGGGTGGGGAAGGAGGGGAGATGGCATTAGCAATAGTTGTACCAAAAAAAGTGCGCCATTAAAATTAAAAATGTACAGAAGAGAAGGAAGCACAGATTAGCAGGCCAGTTTTGAAAGTAAAGTATGGAATTTATTACACACTTTAAAAAAAAACAAGTAGAATGAAATGGAGACTCAGTTCTGTTTTTGTGTTCTACTGTGAATATGGAAATATATTTTTAGATGCTTTGATTCAGAATTTTAAAAAACAACAATAACTTGTCTTTCCACTTCTAACCCTCAAATCCTCTGCCTCCACTGTTTTCCAATAGATGAGCTCGATTTTATTCCATAAACATATACAATCAGAAAGCTAAGTGACTGCATCGTCTAGACATTACATTATCCCTAATCAAAAGAATAGCCATTTGCATTGTCATTGCAATCCTCAACAAATATTTACCAAGAGAAAAATATTTATAAAAATCCTATTTTGTTGTCTCATTGTAGTATGGAAATACCCTTGGGTTTTGAAGACTTTTGCCCATGTCCAACTTAGTTAAATTCAGAGAAACTCTTTACCAAGATATATGCAATTTGATGAATTTTTGGACATTACATAATTTGAAGATGTCTAGGGATTCAAAGCAGCATTGTAATCTTCATGGCAGAAGGAGCATCCGTATGTTCAAAATTGTCTTTGGATCTACAGGTTCAAAACCATTGCCGCTTGAAGAATTGGAGAAGTATATTCACAATTCTGTGCAAAATTGAGCTAAAACGATATGGTACATTGAGGAGCTTTCAACCGAGTAGTAAAAAGACAAACAGAAGGCTAGACAAAGTTTGGGGACCCACAAAGTGGAACATTGTATACAACGTTAGATATTTTTCCAAATGCATTCCAAATGAATTTTACTCATTTTTTTCCTCTTCCTCTTTCTCTTAAAGATTCTTTGTTATATGGGACAGATCTCTGGATAGGGAAGGGGGAAATCATGGTGATATAATAACAAAAGGTATCAATAAAAATCCATTTTTAAAAATAAAGGAAAACCCAAAGGGGTCAGGTTCTTGTAATTCAGGATGTATTCCTGTCTTCCTGAGTTTCAATATTTTTCAAGACTGGATTAGGCCACAAAGAAGGAACGGAATTGACCCTTGCCCTAGAGAAAGATTATTGTTTTGTTGGGGCAATAAGAATTGCACAGGAAGCAATTATAAAACATAAGACGAACTAAATATAATTAAATCCTCAATGTATCATTACTAGTTTCTATCAGTTGTTTTTTTTTAATGTGTGTGCTTAGAGCCTTCCCAGTGAGCCTGTTGCTGTGGTTCTGAGCTGCTAGGCTACAAGGAATCTGCTAATAGCTGGGTAATTGGAGCTGTGGTTCTGATTATTTTTAACTACTGTAACTGCCAGTGTGTTTGGGTTTAAAGATGTACTAAAAATAAATGCTGGGGTGCATCTTTGATTTCCATTTGTTCTTATGAATATCGATTCAACCCTTGGCAGTTTGGTAAAACTCTAATTTGACTTCTAGCCAGAGGACCAACATTTAGAAGGATCAATGAAAAGCAAGCAGAGATCACCCTCCTAAGCCATTACCGGCTGTGACCTGGGACGAATGGGATATTTTGCCATCTCTCTTTAGCATACTGGTAGTTGAGATCAAATTATTAACAAATCCATAACAGCTCTCAATCTTGCCAAAATGCCACTGGCCAGGAATCTTTCATCATTAACACAGGATAACATTGTACAGAGTCAACTTAAATTCAGCAACTTAAAGCCCTCCCAAGCCATAAGAATTCAGGAAGTGTGTGCGGGTGTAATTGGGTATCAATACAAAAAAAATGTCAAATCAAAGTTCGCTTTGCACAAGGCAAGTCTCATGGACTGTTTGTACCCAGAACTGCGGAAGATCAGGAGATGTGAACAGGAGGGTCAAGTCCAAAGTCATTGACAGCGAAGGCATTTATTATGGATTGTTGATAGTGCCTTGGATACACCGATGGAGAGCAGAGTGTGAAAGTGGACATGAAATAATAGTATAATACCAAGAGAGAGAGGCTCAATATATTTCCAGAGGTTGACATAAGCAGCGTGATATACAGGTTTTCAAGCTTTAGCTTAAACTGGCACAAAGACTTTTGGAACACCTTGTATAACAGATTGTGCGCATCAGAGGATTTGCTAAGTAATCATAATTTGCATGCAAAGATAATTGCTGAATATTCTGCAATATGGATAAAATTCCATTAATTACTAGTACAAATAATACATAATTACTTGTACAACAGCACAGTTCATAGTTTAAATTTTTATTTGTGTACCATAGTACATAATCACTAGTACAAAAACACAGTCCACATATATGTAAATATAGAGAATTTATTTATATTTATAGAATTTATATTTTTATAAAGATAAATATATTTTTAAAAAGCTATTTTCAAATCCTAATCAGTCAATAAGCATGTGCCAAGCACTATGCTCTGGGGATACAAAGGGGAAAAAATGAACAACCTTTGCCTTTAAGGGGTTTACATTCTACAAATGTATATGATGTAGTGATAAAATGTTTGTTGAAAAGAGTGATCCTTTATGACATACTTTCTCTGGTCTCCATGTAGCAGCACTCTTTATTACCAAAGTAACTGAGTTTTGTGCTACTTTCATTGAAGTTGGGGAGGGAGAGAAAAGTGTAGCTCAATTCTTCAGTTAATTCAGCAGCTATCTAATATGTGACCTTTAGCTCCAGCTCTGTGAGATGATGCAAAAGAATCACATGAGACATGGCCCTTATCCTAAAGGAACCTGCCATCTGATAAGATACAAGTCATGCCTCCTTCACTCAGTCACAGAACAATTTTTGATCAAAGGTCAAAATAGGTGTTATTTGCTTTATGCAGTCAGAATAGATAGAGATCAAAGTGAGCCAGAACAGATATAGCTCTTCAGTCTTCTTTCTCTTTATGACATAATACTATTTAAATAAACTCATTCCAAGCACCCCAATGCTCATCCCTGAAATGGACACTTTAATTCCCAAAACAAGATTCAGGAACTTCAAAGAGAAAAGATGTGCATAAGACATCTCTCATTTTTTCTTGCTCTATCCAGAGCACTATTCACTTACCAATACAGTGAGTATGCACTGGGAGTAACTGGGTAAGCCCAGAGGGAAACCCAGGGTACATAGGTAGGAGTCTAGCTACTTCTGTATGAATGTGACTTCATCGTGGGATGGAACCAGAGAGTGAGCAAAATGGCACAGAGCTGGAACCAGCAGCAGGGGTATCATAAGATGATGGATTTGGGGCTAGAAATAACTTCAGAGTTTATCTAATCCAATGTCTTATCTCACAAGTGAGGAAACCGAGACCCAGAAAGGTTAATTTACCCAAAGTTATATGGATAGTAAGTGGGAAAAATGGCATTTGAATCCAGTTCCTTTGAACTAAAATCTATCACTTTTTTCACCATACCACCTGGCTTGAAACAATGATGCTGAGATGTATGTGAATCTTGAAAGATGCCTCCTCTGAAAACTGTTGTAGCTATATAGCCGAGAGAGAGAGAGAGAGAGAGAGAGAGAGAGAGAGAGAGAGAGAGAGAGAGAGAGAGAGAGAGAGAGAGAGAGAGAGAGAAAGAAAGAGAGAGAGAGAGAGAGAGGGAGAGAGAGAGAGCAAAAAGTTGATGCCAAATGGGAATGATAAACAGATAGCAGAGCAATGGAGCACTGAAATGGGGGAAAATTGGGATAATGGAATTATGGAACTAAAGACCAAAGAGGGGTTGGTAGTGAGGAGCAAAGATGTATAGGCCCAGGATGTGGAGGAGCAAAAAGTGACTGGCCTTTACTAAGACCATGAGTCATATGGACTGTGCAGATCTGGGTTGGGAAGGTTAACGTTTTAGCAACCATAAGCCAAATAGGATAGTACTACATATCAGTGGGGCAGCTAGGTGCCATAGTAGATAGAGTGCCAGGTCTGGAGTCAGGAAGACTCATCTTCCTGAGTTCAAATCTGGCCTTAAACACTTACTAGCTATGCAATACTGGGCAAATCACTTAACCCTGTTTGCCTCAGTTTCCTCATCTGTCAAAATGAGCTGGAAAAGGAAATGGCAAACCACTCAAGTCATGAAGAGTTGGAAATGAACAACATCAGCATACATCAAAAGGACTTTTAGAAAAGGAAGGAGTTTTCTTGACTGTCTATGGACTTCGTTATGAATCCTTTCAGTATTTTTATTAGGTAAATAAAAATATTCACTGTTTAATATCCATGTTAATCTGAGCATTTATGTTGGGATTGAGGGACATTTTAGAGATTTTCAAAAGATGCTGAGCTAAAATTCCCAGGGTTTTCCTTGATGAAGTCATGAGCTAGAAAGACTTTTTTTCACCTCAAGGAGTAACAGTATGACCTCAGATTTCAACTAAAATTATTAGAAATCATTGTAATGCTCCTTTAACCTCCATTTTCAATAGATTGAACATAAAATTTCTAATTACATTCTCTTAAAAATAAAATTCCATAATAAAGGCATGAATCTAATTATCATTATTTGTAGCTATTCTGAACTTATGTGTTGATCTGCCTTCCACCATACTGGTCTTTAACTTAAACTTGATTTTTCTTTGTCATTTGCTCATTTTTCCATCCTCTATCCTGACTTTGAACTTTATGTCAAAGTTGGGCTCTGCTCAGCTAGGGGTGGATGGGGAGAAACAAGCTTCAGGCTTTTTTGTGCCGCTGTTTTCAGAGCTAGTTCTGGGTCGAGGTTTGTAAGTTTTTGATGCTTCCAGAGTGGTATGATCCATGGAGGAGTGAGATCACTGCTTCCCTGGTCTATGCTCTGGTCTTTACCCAAGAAGGTTCCTTCCTGCCCTGCAGCCACAAGTGCTAGTGTTCTTCCATCTTGAAACTGTGACCAAGGCCTCTGCTTCTTTGAGATTGATCACAAGTACTCCTCTTTGCCCTGGAATTGAGATCCAGAACTTTGTATGGGCAACTGAGTTGCCAATAAGTGCCAACTAAATCCAGTGCCAGCAAAGGGTCTCCTTTGATCACTTTTTGACCACTTCTCTGACCTCTTTAACATCTCTGGGCTGAAAACTCCTGAATCTGCTGCTGTTGCTATGGTCACCTCTAAGGACCACCAATGGTGCTGCTGCCATGCTTCAGGCTGTCTCCCATCCTGGTACGATAGAGCTCTAAGTAGTCTTATACTGGAAAAATGTCTCACTCTGACCTTTTGCCTCTACCACCCTAAAATTTGATTTGAGGAGTTGTCTTTATCTTATTTATTTGTTACATTTTGAGTTCCAATTTCTCTCCTTGCATTAGAGAAGACCAGTATTTGATACAGATATATATGTGGAACCATACAATATATACTTCCATTATCAGTTCTTTCTCTGGAGGTGGGTAGCATTTTCCTTAACAAAGTCCTTTATAAGTGATATATATGATTACGATACTCAGAATAATTTAGTCATTCACAGTTACTCTTCAACAATATTACTATTACTGTGTACAATGTTCTCCTAGTTCTGCTCATTTCACTTGGTATACTTTATATTCAGATAAGTCTTTCCAAGTTTTTCTGAAACCATCTTGCACCTTATTTCTTATTTCACAATCATATACCACAACTTGTTCAGTGATTCCCCAATTGGTGAGCATCCTCTCAATTTCCAATTCTTTACCATCACAAAAAGAGCTACTATAAATGTATTAGAACATAAAGGGTCTTTTCCCCTGATTTCCTTTTGAAACAGACCTAATTTTGGCATTGCTGAGTCAAAGGGTGTACACAGTTTTATAACTCTTTGAGCATAAATCCAAATTGCTCTCCAAAATGGTTGGATCAGTCCACAATTCCACCAACAGTGAATGTCCCACTTTTTCTATATCCTCTCCAGCATTTATCATTTTTCTATTATTTTATCCAATCAGATAGGTATGAGATAGTTATCGTAATTGTTTTAATTTGCATTACTCCAATTAATAATAATTTAGAACTTTTTTCATAGGATGATAGATAGCTTTGATTTCTTCTTTCCAAAACTGCTGATTCACTTTAGGCATTTGTCAATTGGGAATGACTCATATTTTTTATAAATTTGACTCAGTTCTCAATATAGTTGAGATATGAAACCCTTATTTGAGAAACCAACTTTAAAAATCCCTCCCTCCTTTTTTGACTTTCCCCTTAATCTTTGAGGAACCATTTTAAAGCTGTTTGGAGGGAATGTTAGGAGAGTTCAGCTGAATTGCTTCCTGTATTCTGACATTTTGGCTCTGCCTCCTGGACAAAAACATTAAAATGAGCAATGAAACAATTTTGTAAAATTGCTCTGGGGTGGTATAGACAGAAGGAAAGAAAGAATAATATTCTGATTAGTTGCATGGAAATTAATCATAATTCCCCAGGTCATATGCTGTTCATAATTCACCTTGGCTACACAATGAAGGAGAAAAAACAATCTAAGCCTTCAGCAACTTTGCCAAACCTAAAATGTAATTAGGTTATTCTATTCTAAATAGAAAATACTCATGATAATTTACATGAACTATGTTGTAATTCAACTTTTTTTTCTCTAGTGCCCTACTATTTAATGAAGATGGGGACAATGATTGTGTAACATCCCTTCTACTTTCCTTCCCAAACTTGCACTTGCACTGGGTTGAATCCCCATGACGTGGTTCATGCTTAAAGTTACAGAGGATAATCCTGTAGGTGACTACTAGGTGACATTGTAGCTTGTGAGGTCCTATCACGGTATTTTAACTTTGAAAATCAGTGAATAGACACTCTTACCTGTTATCACAGACATTTACTATGATGGAATAGGAAGAATATTAGGTATAAAATGTTTCCCCCCACTAACTTGCTGCTCTCCCACAAACAGGAGAAGACCTCATCAAAGACCACACAACATTAATGCAAGAGGGGGTTCAAATCTAGACTACAATGGTACTGAAGCACACATATTAGACTCACGTTTGAAAAAATTACAATTGAAACTGAATATTTTAGCATAGTAATCTTCTTCTGTAGGGTTAAAATAGAGTGCATTGAGTGAAAAAAATCACTTATAAAAGATCTTACCAGAAGATAATTTCATTTTCTTTTTAAAGATGTGAGAATTGGAACCTTAAAGAAGTTGATGAAGTTTGCATTCAACACCTTCTAGTGAAACTGACATGGGCTGAAAAAAAACTAGAAATGGTCTTAACTAATTAAGCCTATTAGTTTTTTAACTTTGTTTCTAAGGAAGTAAGGGAAGGAGAAATTTTCTGAGTAATGTGAACAATGTAATTATGCAGTAATATAGGCCCCAAACCCTCACCCCCAACCTTCTCACTTTCCAAAAGAATGAGTTTTGATCTGAAAATTACAATTTTATTATCACTGTATCAGTTATGAATAGATTAGGGAAAACTGTAGGGGCTTTTATAGTTTAGGTTAGCCTTGGTCCAATTTGTACTTGTAGAAGAACATCAGACTTGAAAAGAATTTTAAGGATCATCCATTTCTTTCATTTTGCAGATGGGGAAACTGAGTACAGAGAGGAGAAATGGTTTGCTGTGTCACACAAGTTAATGAAAGAATTGTTTATAGAACCTATATTCCCTGAATTCCAAATCAGTGCCTCCCCTTCCCTCCCCCCCAAAATGCTGCTTGTTGTACCAAGTCCTTGTAATTTATTCTCTCTCTTTCTCCCTTATTTCCTCCAAATATTTATTAAATTCTGAGTGGTGCCTTAGTGAGACAATAAAACTATAAATGTGAATATGCATGGCATGCATATTTAACCCACAAGGGGGTGCTGTTGGCCAGTAGCCTGATTCTGTTTAACAGTAAGAATCAGGCCTTGATATTTATTCTGTACCCACACCTGCAGTTCATATACTTCATAGAACAGCAGAAGGTGGTTGGGGTACACACCGACATCTCCAACTTATTCAGAGGTTTGGAGGTTCCAGTAACATTTGTGAGTATCTTAGTTTATCTCATTAATCTAGGGGTGTGTTCTATGTGGATTTATCCAATTAATCTCTTAGGTCAGTGTGGTAGGCTATGGTCAGGCATTATAAAGGAAGTAGGTTCAAGGCAGCTAGAATTTCAAGAAGGAAGTTCCTAGGCTGCAATATAGATAGAATTTCAAAAGAGGAAGTCCCTAGATTGTAGGGCAGATAGGATTACAAAGCAAGGTGGGCTGGGGATGCTGATACACTGTAACCTCCTTGCTACATAAGCAGCTAGAGCATAAAAGTTTCTTTGTTTTATATATAGCAGAAGCCTTTACTCTGATGATATGGCATTTGACAGTCTCTCAGACATATAAAACTCTCCAGTACAGGAAACTTGATATCTTTGCAGACCTGGTGGGTTCTTTGTTCTGATCTAGCCATGCTTGCCACTAGTCAGTGGCAATAAACATTTATTAAGCACTTACTATGGACAAGGAACTCTGCTAAGTGCTGGGGATGCAAAAGAAAGGGAAAAAACAGTCCCTGCTCTCAAGGAGCTCACAGTCCAGTGGTAGAAATGACAAACAATTGACTGTGTGCAAATAAGTTATATAAGGACACATTTGAAATTCAACAAGGTGAAGGTGCTACAATTAAGAGGAATTGGAAAAGCCTTCCTGTAGAAGGTGAGATTTGGGCTGAGACTTAAAGAAAGCCAGGGAAGACAGGAAGCAGAGATCAGTAGGGAGAGCATATCAGGCATGGGGACAGCCATTGAAAAAGCCAGAAGCTGAGAGGTGGAGTGTCTTGTTTGTGAAACAGCTAAGCAGCCAGTGTCATTGGGTTGCAGAGTGTGTGTGTATGAGGAGGAGGTGTAAAGTGTAAGAAGACTAGAAAGGTGGGGGAGGCCAAGTTATGGAGGGCATTAAATACCAAAGAGAGGATTTTATTTGATCCTAGAAGCAACAGGGATCCACAGGGCGTGGATTAAGTGATAAATGAGGTGAATTCTTCAGATAACATGCTGCTCAAAATTCACCTGGGCTAGAAAATGAAGGGGGAAAAATAATCTAAGCCTTGACCAGTTTTGCTGAGCCAACGACCTCTTGGGCATGGAGCTGACTCTAGCACCTACTTATCAAGAATAGTTAATATAAAAAGAGAATAATTAAATAGGAAGCTATTGAGTATTTTGTTTCCTCTGGTGGTGGCATGGGCATAGGCTTGGGACTTCTCAGAATCTCTGCCTCACTCCACAGGGTAATTTTTGCCCCCCTCCTCCAGCTGAGGATGTGTATAGTTTAAGTGCTTGTCCTAGTGGAAAAACCCCCAGTTATCTCTCTGCCTTATTTACCTCTACACCCACCATAACCCTTTTTATGTTGTGAATTTTTGTTTTTATTTTGTCTGTTAGCATGATTGTAATTCCCTATTTTGTAGTTTAGTTCTGGCCCCCTCCCCCTCAAAAAAATCATTGATTTGCTTAGAGGCAGAATGTTGGCTGGTTTAATCCATGCTATTTCAGGCTCATGATTTTCTAGTATTAATTCCAATAACCTTTTCTTAGTCCTTTGATTTCCCTTACTTGTCAAAGTGATTTTCCTTAAGTACTTGTGTGATCATGTCATTCTACTATTCAATAAACTCTATTGGCTCTCTGTTGCCTCTAAGGTCAAATACAAACTCCTCTGTGTAGCACTGAAAGCCCTTTTCAACTTGGTTCCCAAAATCTTTCTGAGCCTTATTATACATTATTCCCCTTTGTGCATTCTGTGGTCTAGCCAGTTGGCTTTCTTACTGTTCCTTATAAAACACATTCCATCTCTTATCTCTGGGACTGTGCCCATACTTTCTCCTTGATTGAAATGCTTTCTTTCCCCACCTCTGCCTCTTAAAATCCCTAACTTCATATAAAGTTCAGCTTAAGCACCACCTTTTACATGCAGCCTTTCTTGGTCCCCCAGCTACCCAGTGTCTCACATTCTATTGTATTGGTTGTATACATATCTTTATATACATGTATTGTTTCCTACAGTAAAATGTAAACTCCTTGAAGGCAGGGACTGTATCTTATTTCTCTCTCTTTAGCACTTTGCACCGTGACTGGCATATATGTGCTTTCTTAATATGTACTTAATAAATACTTGTTGAGCTCTGCTTCCTTCTGAATACTTTGTCCTCCCTTGGCTTTCATGATGCTTTTCTCTCCAGTCTCTTGTCTTCTAAGTGTATGACCATTCCCCCAATCTCCTTTGCTGGATCATTATTCATCTTCATAACCATGAGTTATGAGAACTTAAGTTTCTCTCCTGAGTCCTCTTCTCTTTCCAGGCTCTGTCTTTTGATTATGTCGTAAGCTTCCATGGACTCTATTGTCATCTTCAAATGAATAATAAACAAATACATATATATGTATACATATATCCATAAATATATATATGTATATTCTAATCTTTGTCTTTTGAATCTCTGGCAGTTATGAGAAAGAAGGGAATCTGGCAGAAACAGTATATGTCAGAATGAGGCTGCGTTCATTGGAGCCCCATCGCTGTGCTCACAGAGATTCCACTGGTCCGAAAGCTGCTTCCACTGAGTTCAGAGCCACGCTGTCATGTAGCAAATTTGGAAAAGAGAGTAAAGAGAGAGGCTCTATTCCGTCTCAGGTCTGGAAGGTTACGTAGCTAGTGACTGCCTCAGCTTGAAGGAGAGAATCATTTGCAAAGCCAGTGACCCATAGCTACATCTTTAACCTTCACAGATACTAGGGATATGCAGGAGAAAATAACCAGTTAGCTAACGAATCTTGGCTTAGAAATGGCAGCTTAGCTTTGCCATCTAGGTTCTGGGCTTTGCAAAATGACTCAAAAAAGTTTTCATAAAATTCTTCTTCTCATCAGTTGGTGAAAGTATGTTGTCATGCTGTGAGAAAGAGTTAAATAACTAAAATGGGAAAAGTCTCTCTAGCTACTAGTTCAATTCAGCATAAAAGGATTTAGATGATTCCCCCTCCTGTGCTCAATTCCTCAAGCAATTTAATCTTTTCTCATAGGCTTAAAATGAACTCACAAGATATACATGCTTACTTTCAAGTGATTCCTATTTGATTTTACTTCTGTAGATGTCACGAATCTTTATGATAATCAAATCCAATGCAGACTCATTTGAGCTGTCATTTTCATGATACATAGTTATATAAATTGAATACCAGATGCTATCACTTATCCTTCTGAGTATTCACCTATAACAGAACATCTTTCCATATGCACTACTTAGAAAAAAAGTAAGCACAATTCTATGTGGTTGCAATGTTGCCTTTGATTATTATTAAATTTTAAGCTAAAGAAAGCCAGAAATGTGGGCGTTTAGGTAGGATGCTCATTTCAAAGCTATTGCAATAAACTCCTTGTAGAACACCTTGAAGCAATGTGATAATGATAGTGATTATTCACAGTCTATGAGCTGTGTTCCAGTAAGCCTCTTCAGAAGGGCATGGGAAGTTGAGAACCTCTTTTTAAAAAAAATTAAAATTGAATAATATAAATTTTGGTAAATAGCAGAAGGAGGCAGTCGATTAAGTAAGATAATGTATGGTAAATGTTTTGCAAACCTTCAAATGCTATAAAAAATTCACATTTTTATCGTTAGTGTTAGAGAATCCTGCACTTAAATGAGGAATTCATGGGTTCTAGTCCTAGCTTTGTTACTTAATAGCTGGTTAAGCATGGGGTAGCTGGATGGCACAGTGGATAGAATTCCAGGCCTGGAGTCAGCAAGACTCATCTTTCTGAGTTCAGGTCAGACACATATCAGCTGTGTGATCCTGGAAAAGTCACTTAACCCTACTTGCCTCAGTTTCCTCATCTGTAAAATGAGGCAGAGAATGAAATGGCAGTATCTCATCCAAGAAAACCCCAAGTGGGGTTATGAAGAGTTGGACATCACTGAAAAGCAACTGAACAACAACAAAGCATGGATAAGCTGTGTAGGTACTCTGAGACTTAACTTTCTCATTAATAAAATAGGAATAATAATGTTTATATCATTTGCACTTGACCCAGTCAGTTGCCTTGCATTGTTTCTTCCAGTATTGTCTAATAACAAATGAGTAGGAGCAGAAAAGACAGAGAGTGGGAGTAATCCAAGGGTGGAGTTTGCTAAGGTGTGAATGATGAAAGAGCAACAGATCTGGGTGTAGAACACAGGTTAGTGTTGAAACTAGTTAATTACTGGATCAAAATAAGGAAGAGAGGGGAGTGAAGCAAGAGTCTGGGTCATGGCCTAATAAGGTCCTGAGTAAAGCAGAATTGGAGATCAAAGTGAGGATGAAGAATAGATTTAGGAAGAAATTGGCATGGTGAAAGATGGCATGATAGGAAAATATGGTCAGCTAAAGCAATTTTAAAAAATTAATCAAGGAATTGGAACACTAGTCAGTGAGGTGAGATCAAGGGCATATCTATCACTGAGATATATTCTTCTGAGAATTCTTCACACTGAGAGTGAAGAAGTAGGTCATGGGAATTGCGATGATTAAGGAACTGGGTGGTCTGAGGCTGAGAAAGTCTGTTAGGCAGGTACTAAACTCTTTGAAAAATTAGAGAATAATCTGGGAACTGGTAGATAACTGCTTGATCTGGTTCTAGATCTGGTGATGTATCTGGATCGAGTAAATTTCATAGAATGATAGGATCTTTGGAGTATGCCCATGTTATCTAACATGGAGATATCCTGAGGGACCACTTAGGTGTCCTAAGATGGAAGCACTCTTGCTCTGTGGGTATAGCCTCCTGTGATTGGCTGTGTAACTAGAAATGGCTGTGTCTTTAGAATTGGAGAGACTGAGATGGGTCATTTCTCTTTCTATTGAGTTTGCTGGCTCACACTCCTTCTTGTGCTGGTCCAGTGTGTTAAAGATTTCCCTTCATCCACATCTCGGGCACCATGAATTAAACCAATGAGAGGGGAAAGACTGTTTTCCCCTGCTGTCCTTCTGCAAATGGTTCCAGCTGCCACCAGTGGTGTTCCCCCCAGCGCAGGGGAGTGGGTCCCTGTACCCAGTTCCATTTAACCACTAATAGATATAATTCAGCAAGATGATGGTCAAAGGATATTCACTGAGTTCAGTGATATGATTGCATTGTAAATGTAAAGACTCATCATAATAACATCATAATCGAAATGATATCTCAGCAAAAATATGAGAGAAGGAAATGATAACAGCTAATATTCATACAGAACTTTGAGAATTACAAAGCACTTTACACATATTATCTCATCTGATTATCACAATCACCCTGGGAGAGAGGTACTACTATTTTCTCCATTTTACAAAGGAGCAAAGTGAGTTTGAGAGAGGTTAAGTGACTTGCTCAGGATCTTACAAGTTGTATGCGAGGCAGGATTTGAACTCATCATACTGACTCTAATGCACCATCCATTATACAAGCAGGCTGCTTCAATGTTCATAATAACACTGTCTTCCATTAAAAAATAAGAAACTCTGAAGAAGTAAGCTTATTTGAACCCAATAATACGTTATTTATAACAGCACAAATATAATTGTTCCATGACCTAGAGGCTAAACAACTGTAGATACCAGAAAGGTAGTTAGAGTTGGAAGAATTGCAGAAGAGATCAGAGGAAGAGGCATACTAGTACTCTGAGAAGGGAAAGAAGTCAGTAACAGAGCTATAACTAGGAATTTTTGTGCCTGAGTCAAGTGCCATGAAATGGGCTCTCAATCCAGTCACAGATCTAGCAGGGAAGGAATGAGTCAACAACAGAACAAGGCTATTGTTGGGGACACACATTCAGAGATGATATAGGAAGGGAAGGGCTGGCAAGAAGAGATGGGAAAGCCTAGGCCAAGTCTAGGAAGATTTTACCCAAGGTGTTGACTTTGGGAGAGCTATCTGACAGCTTCCTATTTTAAGTAATTATTCTAGCAAACTAGGTGCTAAGCCTAGATGTTTCTTGGCTGCTGAAGGGCTACAAATGCTCAATGCCCTCTCAATTTCCATACCCTAGAATAGTCTTGATTGCCTTACCCTAGTCAGGGTTCCGGCTAGTAATGAAGGGGTTAGCCTCAGTGGGGTTGTAAGCCAATAGTGGTTAAGGGCACACATAAACACAGGCAAGAGAAGCAGTGAGTTGTAGACAGATAGAAAGAATGGAAGTGGGGCATGGGGCAGGAAATAGTGCCAAAAGAGTAGAGATATCTCATATTCAGTGAGTGAGCAAAAACTAAGAGGCCTACCTATAGACATGGGGAGTGCAGAATTAAACAGAGTGGGAGATACTTTGGATCAGAAGTGAGTGGGCCTTGATAATTGAGGTAGCTTAAATGTCCCAGGTCCAACTGCTTTTCTTTCCATTTTTCCCTGCACTGTCAAGTATCAATGTAGAGTATTCATTCAATATGGGGGGAAAAGAGGAGCAAAGCATGGTCACAGCTTAATATATTTCAAAATATTTAAATCAGACATGAAGCATGTAGAGGAAGGAAGGATGATGTGTGTGATTTATTTTCATCTAATTGGTGTAATGATCCAAATTGTTGGCAGCACTTTTATGAATAAACATTGATTAGCAAACATATGGTACAAACAGATGAAGGGGCTAGATTTGGATTCAGAAATGGGATGCAACAGCTAAGGAAGTTCAGAGGGGGATTAGTTACAAGCCTATCAAACTTGAGGCTATTTGCTTTGTAAAGACCTACAGTTATTGCTGTTTTTAATATTATTGCTATTGCTCAGTTGTGTTAGACTCTTTGTGACCCTTTTTGGGATTTTCTTGGCAAAGATATTGTAGTGGTTTGCCATTGCCTTCTGCAGCTCATTTTATAGCTGAAATAAACAGGATTAAGTAATTTGCCCAGTGTAACATAGCTAGTAAGTGTCTGAGGTCAAATTTGAACTCAGGTCTTCCTGAGTCTAGGCCTGGCACTGTGCTCGCTGAGCCACCTAGTGGTTATTAATAGTTTGATTTCTTTAACAGGTCACCCTCTGAGTTCTGTCAAGATATATCAACCGGAATTGTTTTTGTTTTTTGACACTGATCAAATTTACTAAGGTTTTTTCAGACAAAGTGCCTACTTTAAGAAAAGAAATTAGCACATATTAGGCATGAAATAAAGGTTTGTTGAAAACAATTATAGAGTAAAAATCACTACTGATTGCAGGGAGTTGCTATCTAAAATATGTTTGCTATATCAAATATTTCAATATATTAAGATAGGTACCTTTCCAAGATTATATGGAAGTTGATTCTGCATCTCAAGAAATTCATCTTCTAGGATGAGGATGGTAAGTTCCAAGGGGGTGTTAACACTTGAATGAAAATGTATTTAGTCAAATCAAAAGACATGAACAGGAAGTTTTCAAATGAAGAAAAAAGAAAGTGAGCCATCAGCAACCTTATATAAAACATTCAGGGGAGGAGCCAAGATGGTGGAGTAAAAGACTCACGTATGCTAGCTCTGAATCCACAGCCCATAAATTTCCTGTAAAGAGAACTCCCCACAGATTCTGGAGCAGAGCAAGCGTGCACCAACACAGTGGAAGAGATTTCCGTTCCAGAGAGCCCTGGAAAGCTGTCCCCAGGGGTCTGTCATGCTGCAGACAGCGGAGCCCACCCCTGTGCTGCCCTGGCCACAGCCCCAAAGGAATAGATCCGAGCAGGCTTCAGGGATGGAATCTCCGGTGGCCAGGAAGGTCCCTCCATCCACAGGCACTCCAGGTCAGTGAGAGAGACTTCTGGGCTGACTGAGAGGGGAGCAGGGTGTCTCTGTGACTTGGGCCTTGTAGGGAGGCAGCAGCGGCCCGGGACTCCCCGAGCAGACAAGAGCTCCATTACTGAAGGTATCTGCATAAACCCCCTGAGGGAACTGAGCCTGGGAGGCAGCCCTGCCCCGACCTGAGCACCAGAACTTAAGCTCACATTGAATAACAGCCCCTCCTGCCGCGGTTAGCCCTGAGACTGGGAAGCAGCATTTGAATCTCAGACCCCAAGCACTAGCTGGGCAGAGCTAGGCAGGGGTGGAGAGGAATCTCAGAAGTCAAGTAACTGGCTGGGAAAATGCCCAGAAAAAGGAAGAAAAATAAGACCATAGAGAGCTACTTTATTGGGGAAGAGATGTTCCTTCCTCCCTTCATTTCTGATGAGGAAGTACAATGCTTGCCATCAGGGAAGGACGTGGAGGTTGGAGCCTCTCTATCCCAGACATCCGAGGTGGATGTCCAGTGGGCTCAGGCCATGGAAGAGCTCAAAAAGGATTTTGAAAATCAAGATAGACAGGTGGAGGAAAAACTGGGAAGAGAAATGAGAGAGATGCAAGAAAAGCATGAAAAACGGGTCAATACCTTGCTAAAGGAGACCCAAAAAAATGCTGAAGAAAATAACACCTTGAAAAATAGGCTAACGCAATTAGCAAAAGAGGTTCAAAAAGCCAATGAGGAGAAGAATGCTTTCAAAAGCAGAATTAGCCAAATGGAAAAGGAGGTTCAAAAGCTCAATGAAGAAAATAGTTCTCTCAAAATTAGATTGGAACAGATGGAGTCTAATGACTTTCTGAGAAACCAAGAAATCATAAAACAAAACCAAAAGAATGAAAAAATGGAAGAGAATGTGAAATATCTCATGGGAAAAACAACTGACCTGGAAAATAGAGCCAGGAGAGACCATCTAAAAATTATGGGACTACCTGAAAGCCATGATCAAAAAAAGAGCCTAGACATCATCTTTCATGAAATTATCAAGGAAAACTGCCCTGACATTCTAGAACCACAGGGCAAAATAAGTATTGAAGGAATCCATCGATCACCGCCTGAAAGAGATCCCAAAAGAGAAACTCCTAGGAACATTGTGGCCAAATTCCAGAGTTCCCAGGTCAAGGAGAAAATCTTGCAAGCAGCTAGAAAGAAACAATTCCAGTATTGTGGAAATACAATCAGGATAACACAAGATCTAGCAGCTTCTACATTAAGGGATCGAAGGGCATGGAATAGGATATTCCAGAAGTCAAAGGAAGTAGGACTCAAACCAAGAATCACCTACCCAGCTAAACTGAGTATAATACTTCAGGGGAAAATATGGTCTTTCAATGAAACAGGGGACTTTCAAGCATTCTTGATGAAAAGACCAGAGGTGAAAAGAAAATGTGACTTTCAAACACAAGAATGAGAAGAAGCATGAAAAAGTAAACAGCAAAGAGAAGTCATAAGGGACTTACCAAAGGTGAACTGTTTGCATTCCTACATGGAAAGACAATATTTATAACTCTTAAAACTTTTCAGTATCTGGGTTCTTGGTGGGACCACACACACACATACACACACACACATGCACACACACACGTACACACGTGCATGCACACACATACAGAGACAGAGAGCACAGAGTGAATTGAATAGGATGGAACCTTATCTTAAAAGAAATTAAGGTAATTGGTGAGAGAGAAATGTAGTGGGAGGAGAGAGGGTGAAATGGAATGGGGCAAATTATCTCTCATTCAAGAGGCAAGCAGGAGACTTTTTAGTGGAGGGAAAAAGAGGAGAGCTGAGAAAAAAACATGAAGTTTACCCTCATGACATTCGACTAAAGGAAGGAGTAAAATGCTCACTCATTCTGGTATGAAAACCTATCTCACAGTACAGGAAAGTGGGGGAGAAGGAGATAAGCAGGGAGGGAGGGATGAGGGAAGGGAGGGCAATGGGAGAAGGGAGCAATTTGAAGTCAACACTTGGGGAGGGACAGGATCAAAAGACAGAAGAGAAACAATGAGGGGCAGGATAGGATGGAGGGAAATACAGTTAGTCTTACACAGCACGACTGTTATCAAAGTCATTTGCAAAACTACACAGATAGGGCCTATATTGAATTGCCTGCCTTCCCAAAGGGAATGGGTGGGGAGGGAGGGATGGGGAGAATTTGGAACTCAAAGTTTTAGGAACAACTGTTGAGTATTGTTGTTGCTACTAGGAAATAAGAAATACAGGTAATGGGGAATAGAAAGTCATCTGGCCCTACAGGACAAAAGGGAAGATGGGGAGAAGAGAAGGGAGGGGTGATAGAAGAGAGGGCAGATTGGTGATAGGGAAAATTAGAATGCTTGGAGTATTGGGGTGGGGGGAGGGGATAAATAGGGAGAATATTTGGAACCCAAAATTTTGTGAAAATGAATGTAAAAAGTTAAATAAATAAATTTATGTATAAAGATAAAAAAAATAAAGTCTTAAATTATCTTTAAAAAAAAAAAGAAATACAAGGAACAAGTTTCCCACATTCCCATGAATGTATTATGTGGGACCTGCCCCTTAGCTCGGTTAGCAGAGACTGGGGCAGATTAACATTCCTACAGGTAAAGGTGACTCAGTAAAAATAATCTATTTAAGCAAAGGTGGTTCTCAGGTAAAAGCTGGTTGTTGGGTGAAGTATCTCTAGTAATGATCAAATGCAGATACCGATAAAGAAATCAAATGGAATTTATGGGTATGGTATACATGGAGCAAATGGGTAAATTCACATGGAGGACACTGGAAGTCCTTTCCTCCATTTGTGATGTCCTCTTGAAGTTCCCCTTAGCTCTGCTGAACTCTGAGGATGAGCATCCTTATTCAGTCCACAATCCACACTTTTCTGTGACACAAATGTTATTTCCTACAGCTATCACTATCTTTCCACGGCCATCTTCAGGCATTTCTTTGTCAGTGGTCACTTCTACTACATCTCTTTACTGTGAGAAGTGTGAATCTCTCAAGCTCACCAAGTCACCTAGACACTTTTTCCCTTGGAATACTCAGTTTATTTGTCTAAGATCAAGAATGAATAAACACATAAAAAACACTCCTAGCAACATGGTGACTTAGTGAGGGGATATGACAGATTTCCTCTCTCTCAGCCAACAGCTCAATGCAGTTCTACTCACTAGAGCTAAGGTGAAGGAAGAGAGAGAGAGATGAGTGGGTCATACCTTTTGTATACAAATTCAGTTTCAGCTCAGCAACTCCTGAGTCATCAGTTCTTCTGGTTCCACAGCCAATTAGAAGACATTTTGTCCTCACATTGTAAAAACCCTCAAATCATTATGCCCAGAATCTGGCTCTCCAAAGTTTCCATGTGGTCTCCTTGCCCAGGATGGGAAATACATGCTTGGACTGAAAATAGGTAGAGAATGTGCATATGCATGCTTCAACAACTGAGCCCTCTTTGGCCAGATCAGCTCTATTATACCATTACACCAAGAGTCCCTGGAACCAGATATGCCACTTCTATTTCTCCTCACTCCTACTCCTTTTGTAGCTCTCATAAGTTAAAAGAACACAAAAATTTGCCAAGAGGACATACAGGGTTTCTTCATAGGAAATTCATGAAAACCAGAAAAGAAGAAATTGAAAGATGAGGCTGAGAATGTTAACTTTCTCATTTGATACATTGCCAGATTTCTTTTAGTCCTCAAGAAAAAAGGCTAGTACTTATTTTCATGTCTTTCTAATACATGGAAAAGTACAGCATAAGTAAAAAATACATTAATGTTAATTAAACAGCTGTATTAAATTCATGACTAGATTTAGTCTCCTTCACACAAAACTTCTTGAATTGAAAAAATAATTTTGCTGATAAAATATTGTTTTTATGTTGAATGTCTACATCCTTGATGACATCCCTACTTCATAGTGTACAAAAACCAGAAACAAACAAATAAAAAAACCCAGCTTCTCTAAATTCACTGCTGAGGTATATAGAATATTTTCCTACTGTTTCAATGAAAACAATTTTTTATTTTTTATTTTGATTACAGATGATTAATGGTCTTAAACAGTGTCCTTGCACTAAACTTCCATCTTCATTAAACCTGTGTTAATTGCTTTAAAACTATTTATGCATTTGGAGACAGAACACCATATCTACTCTAAATTCTGTTTTAGAGAGGATACATTGGCTCAGATGACTGAAACAGAGGACCTATCTTTTGGAAAAGAGTGTCCTAGAACTGAATTGTTCCTAGGCATCCAGCTGGCCTTACTGGCATAATTTCATGAATAAATATTGTTGTTTCCTGAGGAAGTGTCCTCTGACATCTGGCTAAGCCAGTTTTTACTGCTGTCCCTACAGGACTGGACTTTTGTTACGTGAGTGTGTCAGATAAGTCTGTCTTAATAAATTTTTAAGAAACAGGAATATTATAGTACAGTTCTTGAACAAGCTGGCTTTTTTATTGTATGCATAGTGGGTACTGCTACAGGGTTTAAACCAATGTTATAACTGGAAAGCAAAAAAAAATTAGAAATGTAATTTAGACATAGTACTAAAGCTGAGGAAAAGAGATGACATGGCAATATGACCTCACTTTAATTTCTGTTTTCAAAATCTCATACAAGGTTGCCTTTGCTCTATGAACATAATCTGCTTCCTCTTGCTATCTTTTCATTCTGGCCTCCCACTGTCAACATTACATGTATAATCTACATCTAGTTCTTAAATCTGTGAAAAGAGGGACATCTGAAATCTAATCCCTCTCTTCACTGAGTTGAAATGATGCAGTGCGGCATGGCACGTAAGCTTCTTCAGAGCAGGGACTGTCTTTTGCCTCTTTTGTATCCGCAGCACTTAGCCTGGTACATAGTAGACACTTAATATGTGTTTATTGATTGATGCATTTCTTTTTTAAAATAAGAAACTGGAGAAATTTATAAGCATTAAATTGTAATTTCCAGCCATGGGTTTGTGCACTCATCAGTTTCTTTCTCTCTCTCTTTTTTTAGTATTTCCTAGAATCAGTCATAGAACAAAGTCAAAGAACATAGAATATAGAATCAAAGAATATAGTTTTATGAATCAAACATTTACTCTCTAAACATTAAATCAAACTTTTTTGGGATGAATAACCAATAATTAAGGATATGGACAAAGCTTCAGGTGAAGCTCTGGAAGGAAATATGAAGAAAAAAATCGTTATGAATTATTTTAATTATTCATAGTAATAGCAATAATGCTAGCTTTCATACATTATCTCATCTGCTTCACAACAATTCTGTGAAGAAGCTGGTATAAGCAGATATTACAGAAGACACACAAGTAGCAGTAGATACTGCCATAGATAATGCTATTATTCCCATTTTATATGTAAAGAGTCCCAGAGAGTTTAACTGAAGAGCCCAAGGTACTGAAGGTTAGGTACTGAAGCTGGGATCTAAACCCCGGTTTTCTGATTATGATATGATCTTTTATATTTAGATCATGTATTCATTTTGAGATTATCTTGATGTATGATGTGAAGTGTTGTAGGTCTAGTTTCTGGAAGACTGTTGTCTAGTTTTCTCAACAACTTTTGTCAAAAAGTTAGCCTTTCCCCCCAATAACTAGAGTCTTTCAGTTTAGTAAAAACAGTGATATTATGGGTGGTGATTGTTGTTCCTTGCTTTTGGTTTAGTTTTTTATGTTGTGTAACTAATCTGTCCCACTGATCAACCTCATTTCTTTTTTGCCCAATATCAAATCATTTTTATGATTACTACTTTGTTATAGTTTGAAATTTGAAACTGATTGACCCCCTTCCTTCACACTTTTCTTTCATTACTCTTCATTCATAACTCTTGAGATTCTTGATCTTTTGTATGGGTTTCATTGTTTTTTTCGAGCCCTATAAAATATTATTTTGAGAGTTGGATTGGTACAACACTGAACAAGTAAAATAATTTAGGCAGCAAGTATTGTCATTTTTTAAATTATATTGGTTCAACATACCTATAAGCAAATACTTTTACAATTGTTCAGTCTATCTTTATTTCTGCAAAGAATGTTTTAATTCATGTAGACCCCATATAGATTCATGTAGTCCTCAGTTAAAGTTTTTGTAATTATTTTTGTAGTTATTTTTAAAGAATTTTGTTAATAAAGTTAATTTGAAAGTTTAAAGTTAATTTTAAAGCATTTTCTCTTTCTAGCTGGATTCTTGCTAGATTTTGTTGTTTATGTATAGGAATGCAGATGATTTGTGTGGTTTTGTCTTATATTCTGCAACTCTGCTGAAATAATTAGGTATTTCAATTAATTTTAGTCAGTTTTCTGGGCTTCCCTAAATAAATCATTATATCATCCACAAAAACCCAATAATTTTGATTTCCCTTTGCTTGTGCTTATTCCCTCAGTTTCTCTTTTCTTATCTCATTACTGTATTTAATATTTCTAACACTATATTAAATGGTAGCAGGTATGATGAACATCCTTGCTTTGCCTCCAATCTTATTGGAAAAGCCTCTAACTTTTCTCCATTAATTATAATGATTTCTTATGGATTTAGATAGATACCATTTACTATTCATTTATTCCTGTGATTTCTTGACATTTTAGTAGAAATTAGCTGAATTTTGCAAAACAAAAATTCAGTATGTATATGCTAATTATATTTATTTTATTCCTTGTGTAATTAACATAGCTTATTAGATGTATAATCTTCCTTTTATTAAACAAATCCTATATTCTTGAACCTGATTCTTCTTACATCAATACTTTTTCCAGTACACCAGAATTACATTGCTGCTTTGATTTAAAGTAATATTATAATATAATACACTGGTTGAGTTTAAAATACAGGTTTCACATACCAGTGAATAGATAAGTAATGTAAATATTTGTGCATTTTATTCAGGATAATAAAATAGCTTAGCACATAATGAGCACTTGAAGCTTTTCATTCATTCATTCATTCATTCATACTAAAATTTGTAAGGGATGCTAACACAGCCCTTTTCTTAACAGCCAGGGTGAATTGAGGTTCCTACTCTTTGTTAGTCTTGTCATTTGATCTTTATGGAATAGATAAAACAGAAGTACAAAAAATAAATTTAAAAGTTGCTTTAAAAAGCATAATAATACTTAAATATGTGGGTAAAATATCTATGAAATTATAGGGTCATCAACAATACTGGGTAGTCTCTCACATGCATTCAATTTTATAAGTACCTATTCATTGGAGATGATGTAGTGGGTTGATTTAAGTAGACTGACAGACTTCTAAGCATATTAATTATCTATAGTATATATATAGTATATATTACTATATATTAGTGCATATAGCATAATGCATATTTATTAGCATAATATAATATATTCTATATATTAGTATATATAATAGTATATATTACTAATTGATTAGTAAATAAAATTGTTAGGAAATATTTTGGTTTTTCTCCAAAATATTATATGTTGTCATTTTTTAAAATATCGTAATAGTGGTTTACTATGATGCTCTCCTATCTCCACATTCAAGGAATTTTACATATATAATAATATTTTTTAATATTTTGCATACATTATACATTTACATATTCCATTTTACTGGCAAGAATAAGCTTTTGATGTATTATCTTGTTTTATTTTCTCACTGTCCTCATAAGAAAGGTATGTTTTCCACCTAGAGAAACAAAGGCAAAGAATATTAAATAACCTGTCATGACAAAGTCACTAGCTAGCCTGAAATAGAACATAATTCTCAAGATTCCTGGGACATTATACTTTCCTGGAGTTCGCTCCACCTTTATACCAATTAATGAAGATACTACATTCACTATGTAATTTTTAAAAAATCTTTTCAAGTAAATAAAGGTATCTCATACTAAACTTTCTATATCATCTAGACATCTCAATATGTCCGTTAAGATTCTTAAATTATCTTTTTTATTATAAACTTAATCATAAAAAATAAACATTTCAGGGTAGAAAGGATTAATGATTATGTAAAACTATGTGTCTTTTTACATTATTTTAAGCTATATGCATACACAGTTGTAACAGCATTGCTTTGTGTCCTCTTCTGCACTTTTTTCTTCTGTGCATTTTTAATATTTTATTGATCTTTTTCCCATATTTATTATTACCCACTAACTTCTTTACCTCCTTCTCCACTAGAAGCTTTCCCTTATAACAAATATGTGCAATCCAGCAAAACAAATAAACACATTTACCATGTCTAAGAATACATTTCTGATTGAATACTTCTAGTCCCTCATCTCTGTGCTTAGATGAGGGAGGTAGGTTTCATCATTTATTTTTTCATGATTCATCACTGCTTTGTTCAGACTTGTGAGGTCTTTCAAAGTTATTTTCCGTTCATATATTATTGTCATCATTACAGAAATAATTTTCCTGATACTTCTCCCTTCTCTCTGCATCAGTTCATGAAAGTCTTTCCACATTTCTCTGAAGTCACAATATTCATAATTTCTTGTGGTATAATAAAATTCAAATGTGTTCATATACCAATATTTGTTCATATTTTGTTTCCACTACTTTGTTAGAATAAAAAGTGCTAGTCAATGAGAGTTTTTACCCTGCAGTCTATGAATTAGGGGAAAATAATTACATCTCTATTTCAATGTATGTATTTAATTTTATACATTTAAAAATATTAGTCTGAGAAGGAATCAGTAGACTCCGCCAGACTGCCAAAGGAGTCCATGACAGAAAAAAAGTTTAAGAACTCTTGAACTATAAATATTCTTGTACAGATAGTTCCTTTCTAGGTTTTTTATCTCCTTGGAGTATATGCCTAAGAGGGTATAACTGAGTCAGAGAATATGTATAATTTAGTATCGTGGGAGGCATAGTTCCAAACTTTTTTCCAAAATGGTTAAACCAATTTACAGCTCCATCAAAAGTGTACTACTGTTTCTGTCCTGACACAATCCCTTCAATAATTGCTAGCCTTCTGTTTTGTCATGTTTGCCGTTCTTCTGGGTGTGGAACAGAATCTCAAAGATGTTTTAATGAGTATTTCCTTTATTATTAGTATCTGAATGTTTTTTTTCTTTTTTTTAAATATAAATTTATGTAACTTTTTACATTCATTTTCACAAAATTTTGGGTTCCAAATTTTGTCCCCATTTATCCCCTCCCCCCAACCCAATACTCCAAGCATTCTAATTTTCCCTATCACCAATCTGCCCTCTCTTCTATCATCCCTCCCTTCTCTTGTCCCCATCTTCTCTTTTGTCCTGTAGGGCCAGATGACTTTCTATTCCCCATTAACTGTATTTCTTATTTCCTAGTAGCAACAACAATACTCAACAGTTGTTCCTAAAACTTTGAGTTCCAAATTCTCCCCATCCCTCCCTCCCCACCCATTCCCTTTGGGAAGGCAGGCAATTCAATATAGGCCCTATCTGTGTAGTTTTGCAAATGACTTTGATAACAGTCGTGCTGTGTAAGACTAACTGTATTTCCCTCCATCCTATCCTGCCCCCCATTGTTTCTCTTCTGTCTTTTGATCCTGTCCTTCCCCAAGTGTTGACTTCAAATTGCTCCCTTCTCCCATTGCCCTCCCTTCCATCATCCCTCCCTCCCTGCTTATCTCCTTCTCCCCCACTTTCCTATACTGTAAGATAGGTTTTCATACCAAAATGAGTGTGCATTTTACTCCTTCCTTTAGTCGAATGTGATGAAGGTAAACTTCATGTTTTTTTCTCAGCTCTCCTCTTTTTCCCTCCACTAAAAAGTCTCCTGCTTGCCTCTTGAATGAGATATAATTTACCCCATTCCATTTCACCCTCTCTCCTCCCACCACATTTCTCTCTCACCATTTACCTTAATTTCTTTTAAGACATGGTCCTATCCTATTCAGTTCACTCTGTACTCTCTGTTTCTGTGTGTGCATGCATGTGTGTATGTGTATGTGCATGCACGCATGTACGTGTGTGTGCATGTATGTGTGTGTACGTCTGTGTGTGGTCCCACCAAGTACCCAGATACTAAAATGTTTTAAGAGTTACAAATATTGTCTTTCCATGTAGGAATGTAAACAGTTCACTTTTGATAAGTCCCTTATGACTTCTCTTTGCTGTTTACTTTTTCATGCTTCTTCTCATTCTTGTGTTTGAAAGTCAAATTTTCTTTTCACCTCTGGTCTTTTCATCAAGAATGCTTGAAAGTCCTCTGTTTCATTGAAAGACCATATTTTCCCCTGAAGTATTCTATTCAGTTTTGCTGGGTAGGTGATTCTTGGTTTGAGTCCTACTTCCTTTGACTTCTGGAACATCCTATTCCCTGCCCTTCGATCCCTAATGTAGAAGCTGCTAGATCTTGTGTTATCCTGATTGTATTTCCACAATACTGGAATTGTTTCTTTCTAGCTGCTTGCAAGATTTTCTCCTTGACCTGGGAACTCTGGAATTTGGCCACAATGTTCCTAGGAGTTTCTCTTTTGGGATCTCTTTCAGGCGGTGATTGATGGATTCCTTCAATACTTATTTTGCCCTGTGGTTCTAGAATGTCAGGGCAGTTTTCCTTGATAATTTCATGAAAGATGATGTCTAGGCTCTTTTTTTGATCATGGCTTTCAGGTAGTCCCATAATTTTTAGATTGTCTCTCCTGGCTCTATTTTCCAGGTCAGTTGTTTTTCCAATGAGATATTTCACATTCTCTTCCATTTGTTCATTCTTTTGGTTTTGTTTTATGATTTCTTGGTTTCTCAGAAAGCCATTAGACTCCATCTGTTCCATTCTAATTTTGAGAGAACTATTCTCTTCAGTGAGCTTTTGAACCTCTTTTTCCATTTGGCTAATTTTTCTTTTGAAAGCATTCTTCTCCTCATTGGCTTTTTGAACCTCTTTTGGCAATTGAGTGAGCCTATTTTTCAAGGTGTTATTTTCTTCAGTATTTTTTTGGGTCTCCTTTAGCAAGGTATTGACCTGTTTTTCATGCTTTTCTTCTATCTCTCTCATTTCTCTTCCCAGTTTTTCCTCCACCTGTCTATCTTGCTTTTCAAAATCCTTTTTGAGCTCTTCCATGGCCTGAGCCCACCGGACATCCACCTCGGATGTCTGGGATAGAGAGGCCCCAACCTCCACGTCCTTCCCTGATGGCAAGCATTGTACTTCCTCATCAGAAATGAAGGGAGGAAGGAACATCTCTTCCCCAATAAAGTAGCTCTCTATGGTCTTATTTTTCTTCCCTTTTCTGGGCATTTTCCCAGCCAGTTACTTGACTTCTGAGATTCCTCTGCATCCCCGCCTAGATCCTCCCAGCTAGTGCTTGGGGTCTGAGATTCAAATGCTGCTCCCCAGCCTCAGGGCTTTCCATGGCGGGAGGGGCTGCTATTCAATGTGAGTTTAAGTTCTGGTGCTGGGGTGGGGGCAGGGCTGCCTCTCAGGCTCAACTCCTTCAGGGGGTTTATGCGGAAATCTTCAGTAATGGCCTTGAGCTCCTGCCTGCTGCTCTGGGAGTCCCAGGCCGCGGCTGCCTCTGCCGCTGCCTCTGCTGCTGCCTCCCGAGGGGGCCCGAGTCACAGAGACACCCCGCTCCCCTCTCAGCCAGCTCAGACATCTCTCTCACTGACCTGTAGCTCCTGTGAGTGGAGGGACCTTCACAGCCGCTAGAGATGCCATCCCTGAAGCCTGCCCAGATCTGCTCCTCTGGGGCCCTGCGGCCAGGGCAGCGCAGTGGTGGGCTCCACGTCTGGTGCACGACGGACCCCTGGGGACAGCTTTCCAGGGCTCTCTGGAACGGAAATCTCTTCCACTGTGTTTCTGCGCAGCTTGCTCTGCTCCAGAATTTGTGGGGAGTTCTTTTTTACAGGAAATTTATGGGCTGTGGATTTGGGGCTAGGATACGTGAGTCTTTCTACTCTGCCATCTTGGCTCCTCCCCCCCTGTATTTGTTACCAGCATGCAGATGGATCCTTCGTGTTTATTCAACCCTATATACCCAAATAGATTTACATATGTGTACTTTTTACAGAAGATCTAATAAAACTTACAACTCCTCAAGGTTACCTGATAGAACCCTGAGTAGATTAGAAAGTAGTCAGTCAGCCCTCAATGAGGATAGAAGATAGGAAAATGGTCCCAGTAAAGGCTAAAGTAGAAAGATCATTTAACAACATTTCAGGTTTTGACTGATTTTTGTCTCAGTGTCAGCTATATAATACTAGGCAAGTCTTTTTACCTCTCTGGGGCTCAACTACTTCATCTACAAAAATAATCTTGAAGGTTCCTAGGAAAACCATACTGCATGATGAAATATACTGTGTATTAGCTTTGATTAAATTAGTGTCACAAACTCTATTATGTGAGATGAATTCACAAAATAAAAAGTATTGTCCTAAATAAAAATTTCATTTCCCCAGGGAAACTTCAAAATATCTCCCTCTTCAGGACCTAATCAATGTTTTTTGAGAATGTACAGTTTGAAAATAGGTTAATGGCTAGTTGGGGCACTTTTTTTTTGAACAGAGCTAATGAATCTTTTGACTATAAATTCCTCAAGCTATTTTTTTCATATGTAGAAATAGGTCTTAGACCTAATAATATTCACCAATACTATAATGGCATACAAAAATAAGTAGCTTATTTTCTCTATAAATTAATTAGTAGAAAATTATTACTCTAGGCAAAACTCAGTCATGGAGTCTAACATCAACCAAGTGTTTGTAATACTTTTTAGGTGCCTTATAAATTCTCTTGGCAGATCATGCTAATCCTCAATGATTTTAGCCCACCCTGCAAGTTCTCCATTAAAACATCCTCATGTCTAATACAGTCATTAAAATCCTCACATCTCATTTTCCATTTGAGTTTGAATAAATATATTTCTGAAGGTGGAAAATATGCAATGGAGCACAAAAAATCTAGAGATTGCTGGGTCAGAGTATGTTCTGAATTTCAAATCAGAGTATATTTTCAATTTTTTTAATCGTCAAACTTTGTGATAATTAACAAAAACAATAAAAGTAAAATAAAACAATCAAAAGTAAAATAAAGCATAAAAATCTTATATAATAGCACTTATGCAGCATTTTAAGGCTTGCAGAGAGCTTTGTAAATGTTATCTTATTTTATTCTCACAAGAACTCTATTCAAATCATGTTATTATTCTATTTCAAGGATATGCTATATTTATTTTGGATTTATTTTATATTTTACTTTGGATTTGACTGTATAACATGGGAGATACTGGCACAGGACCACTCAGCATGGAGTGCCCACATCAGAAAAGGTGCTGTGCTCTATGAGAAAAGCAGAATTGAGACAGCACAAAGGAAACATAGGATGTGCAGATTTGGAGTAACCACCCCAAACATTCACACTGACTCTCTGTGCCCAATCTGTGGTAGAGCATTCTGAGCTCATACTAGTCTGATCAGCCACAGTTGGACACACTGAAGTTTTACTTTATTGTGGTGAGGTCATTTTGGTCCTCTTCGAGAATGAAGGATAACAACCAACAATCATATATATAATAATATGCTATTATTTACTCATTTAACAGATAAAGAAACTGAATCACACAAAATTTAAGTGACTTTCTCATGGTCACACAATTAGTGTCTGAGGCAGGATTCAGAATGAGGTCTTTCTAATTCCAAGTTCACTACTTTAGCCACTGCTCTAGAGACCTACTCTCTGAAAAGAAAAAAGTGTACAACCTAGTATGTAAAACTGTAGAACTAAATAAATTAAAAAAAACAATCAAAGGGAATACTTTTGCTCCAATTCCCCTTTCAGATCTATCTGAAGTTTTGCTAACCTTGAACTGTTTCCTTCCTTCTTTCTTTTTAATTTCTTTCTTCTTTTCATTTGCAGCCACATGTCAGTATAGTTCTGATTCTGCTGATGGAATTCTGTGTAATTTTTTAAAGGTCTACTATTTACCTTTTTAGAAAAAAACAGTATCATAATATTCAATAATATAAGTATATGTGGAGCTATCATTTCAACACACACAGGCTCATTTAACTGTTCGGTGGACTTAGGTTACTCTTCAAGACTACACCAATATGACACAATATACTTGACAATTCTCCTATTATTAGATATGTGGAATGTTTCCTTTGGCTCTTGATATTGCTTTTCTTTTAATTTTATAAACATTGATTTATTACTTTGCAAAATACTTTTATCTTTGTATAATCTAACTCATAGACTGTCCTCATTGATTTCTTCTCTTTGTTAGATAAATAAAAATGTTTTTCCTTTCTATCATTGAGGCAAATTATTCCTCCTTTTTCTCCTAATTTTTTAAAAATTATATTACTGATCTAACTATAATTTATTGTGGTTTAGGGAGTAAGGTATGAACCCAAGCCCATTTCTTATCATAGTTATTTAGTTGTTTTAGCTTTTTTTTAAAACAGTGATTCTACTCCCCATTTTTTTTCAAGTATGGGTTTATCAAACACTAATCTTTTAAAATAAACATTGCTTTCAATATATCAGTTTTCTATATTGTTCCATCTCTCAATTCTTTTTTGCAGTCCCAGGCTTTTTTAAAAATATTTTACTTTCCTCCACACTCTTTACAATCCAGTTACAATCTAAGACACTTACTGCTCTTCTCATACAATACTCCATCTCCCCATCTCCCAACTTTGTGTCTTTGGACTGGTTTACTCATACCTGAAATACTTTCTCTCTTTTTTCTCCACCTCCTATACCTTCTCTGGATTCTTTTGGGACTCAGCTTATATCTCACCTTTGGAAGAACATGTTTTCAGATCCTTAATTCCTCCCTTTCCCCAGTCAAAGTTTATTTTCATGTTGTCTCCCCAATTAGAGAGAGAGAGAGAGAGAGAGAGAGAGAGAGAGAGAGAGAGAGAGAGAGAGAGAGATGGAGACAGAGACAGAGAGACAGAGACAGACAGACAGAGAAACTTAAGGGGGGTAAGAGATAGAACTGAAGTATGAAAGGGAAATTTCTCTACAGTGGGAAAGTTGCCCCCTAACTTGCCCTTTGATTTCTAGCAAATGCAAATCTAGAGACTGCCAAGAGTAGACTTCCCTGGTGAGATCATTTTTGCCTCGATGAAGCTAAAATTTTTCCTTCTTTCAAATCAAAGAGCTCATTTACTCTGGTCTAGTGTGTTGTCTAAGGTAGCTGGGTGGCACAGTGGATAGAGGTCTGGAGTCAGGAGGACCCCAACACAAATCCAGCCTCAGACACTTACCAGCTCTGTGACCCTGGGCAACTTACAACCCTTTTCCCCTGAGTTTTCTCATCTGTAAAATGAGCTGGAGAAGGAAATGGCCAACTTCTCTACCAAGAAAACCCGAAATCGGGTCAAGAAGAGTTGGACATAATTGAGAAACGACTGAATAAGAAGTCTGATGTTTACCTTATTATGTATGACTTTTCCAATTCCTACTTACTGCTTACTTTGATAATCAAGTTTATTAGCTATCCTAGATTATTGTTTTTGTACCACAAGGATGGGAGGGCTGAGAGGAAGCTGAACTGGCAAAAATGAGTTAGTTGTCATCCTTCCCTCATGATCAGGGAAAGTAGCTTTTATTCCAAATCCCCTAAAAAAGAGTAT
This sequence comes from Bettongia penicillata ogilbyi, assembly GCA_023548195.1. Taxonomy (NCBI): domain Eukaryota; kingdom Metazoa; phylum Chordata; class Mammalia; order Diprotodontia; family Potoroidae; genus Bettongia; species Bettongia penicillata. Next base: position 3,734,484 of record JAJHZJ010000060.1, read on the forward strand.
TTTACTCTGAGCCCAGAAATATTTGAGGTATGCTGGATATACATTGTTCTAGCTCAGTAGCCCCCTTGGAGATAAGCAAGTGAAAGAGTGAGCTTCCAGTAACAAGCCTCTTCTTTTTCCCCACCAAGTCAGAGATCAGTCTTCTTTGTAATGAGGTGAGCCAGATCCCAGATCAGGTTTCTAGTTCTTCATGCCATCCATGCCACTTGTGGGCCAGCCATGTCTATATTATACAACAACCAATATAAGTGCTCTGAGAGTTCTCACATTTTGTTAGTTCTGTTTTATCTTCATTGCTTTAAATATTTATCTTTTTGGCTGAAAGGCTTGTTTGCTGCTGGAATTCCTTGAAGTGAATATGCTGTTCTCTATACTTTTCAAAATCAGTTCACATGTCACATAGCTACCTTCTTCCTGACTTCATAGACCAGGTAGATTTTTGTATCATAGATGAGGAAAATTATAGATTTAGAGCTGAAAGGGGTAAGAATTCTGGCTTCATGGCCCATATGTTTTATTTTTGCAAATATTATATCCTAGTTTTTTTGCTCCTCTTTGTGATCTACTTTCTTCTTCAAGGTCATAGTTTTTTTTTTCTGGCTTTTGCTAAAGTAAGTCTGCTATTGGTTGCTTTTATGAATTTTTTCCTAATTTATTTATTTATTTTTAGTTTTCAACATTCATTTCCACAAGATTTTGAGTTCAAAATTTTTCCCTATCTCTCCCATTCTTCCACTCCAACAGAGTATGCATTTTATTATGCCTTCCCCCACAATCTGCTTTCCCTTCTATTACACCCCTCCATTCTCTTATCCCCATCTCCTCTATTTTTTTGGAGGGCAAGATAGATTTCTTTACCCCATTGCCTGTATATCTTATTTCCCAGTTGTATGTAAAAACAATTTTTAACATTCATTTTTAAAACTTTGAGTTTCAACTTCTCTCCCTTCCTCCCTCCCCACCCATCCCCACTGAGAAGACAAGAAATTCGATATATGTTATATATGTATAGTTATGCAAAAGACTTCCATAAAAGTCATATTGTGAAAGACTAACTATATTTCCCTCCATCCTATCCTCCCCCCATTTATTCTATTCTCTCTTTTGACCCTATTCTTCATCAAAAGTATTTACTTCTAATTACACCCTCCTCCCATTTGCCCTCCCTTCTATCATCTCCCACCCCCCCTGCTTATCCCCTTCTCCCCTACTTTCCTGTAGTGTAAGATAGATTTTCATAGTAAATTAATTGGGTGTGCACATTATTCCCTTCTTAAGCCAAATGTGATGAGAGAAAGGTTCACTTTTTCCCTCTCACGTCCTCTCTCTTCCCTTCTATTGAAAAAGCTTTTTCTTTCCTCATTTATGTGAGAGATAATTTGCCCCATTCCATTCTTCTCTTTCTTCTCTCATTATCTTCCTCTCTCACCTCTTAATTATATTTTTTAGACATAATCCCTTCCTATTCAACTCATCCTGTACCCTCTGCCTATATGGATATAATCCCTCCAACTACTCTAATGCTGAAAAAAGTCTCAAGAGTTATAAATATCTTTCCATGTAGGAATGTAAACAGTTCAACTTTAGTAAGTCCTTTATGATTTCTCTTTCCTGTTTACCTTTTCATGATTCTCTTGATTCTTGTGTTTGAAAATCAAATTTTCTATTCATTTCTGGTCTTTTCATCAAAAATGTTTGAAAGTCCTCTATTTCATTGAATGACCATTTTTCCCCTGAAGTATTATACTCAGTTTTTCTGGGTAGGTGATTTTTGGTTTTAATTCTAATTCCCTTGAGTTCTGGAATATCATATTCCAAGCTCTGTGATCTCTTAATGTAGAAGCTGCTAGATCTTGTGTTATCCTGATTGTATTTCCACAATACTCAAATTGTTTCTTTCTGACTGCTTGCAATATTTTCTCCTTGACCTGGAAACTCTGGAATTTGGCTACAATATTTCTAGGAGTTTTCCTTTTGGGATCTCTTTCAGGAGGCAATCAGTGGATTCTTTCAATATTTATTTTACCCTCTGGTTCTAGAATATCAGGGCAGTTTTCCTCAATAATTTCTTGAAAGATGATGTGTAGGCTCTTTTTTTGCTCAAGGCTTTCAGGTAGTCCCATAATTTTTAAATTGTCTCTCCTGGATTTATTTTCAGATGAGTTGTTTTTTTCAGTGAGAAAAATGTCTGTTTTAGTGTCTGCTATTTTTCATTCCTTTGGTTTTATATTATGATTTCTTGACTTTCATAAAGTCATTAGCTTCCATCTGCTCCATTCTAATCTTGAAGGAATTATTTTCTTCAATAGGTTTTGGACCTCCTTTCCCATCTGGCCAGTTCTGCTTTTTAGGGCATTCTTTTCTTTGTTGGCTTTTTGGATCTCCTTTGTCATTTGGGTTAGTCTATTTTTTATAGTGTTATTTTCTTCAGTATTTTTTTTTTGTCTCCTTTAGCAAGCAGTTGCCTTGTTTTTCATAATTTTCTTGCATCACTCTCATTTCTCTTCCCAATTTTTGCTCTACTTCTCTTGATTTTCAAAATTCTTTTGGAGCTCTTCCATGGCCTGAGACCAATTCATATTTTTCTTGGAGGTTTTGGATGGAGGAGCTTTGACTTGGTTGTTTTCTGTTTCATGTTTTGGTCATCCTTGTCACCAAAGTAAGATTCTATAGTCTGATTCTTTTTTTCAGTTTTTGCTCATTTCCCCAGCCATTTACTTGACCTTTGAGCTCTTTGTCAAGGTAGATCTCTGCTTCCAGTGGGGGTGGGAGATGTACTGTCAGTTGCATGATTCCCCCACAATCTATGGGCCTAAAGCTTCAGAAACAGTAGCTGTCTCTGCCCCTGCCACTGCTGTGGATGCTGTGGGTTCTTCTGCTGCCTTATCCTTCTGCCACCCTGAGGCTAGGGCTGGACTACTCCACTCTCCCACACTGGTCCCACAGCCCTTTTTCACTGACCTTCCAATTTGTCCTTGGTGTTTTGGGATCCTGAAGTCTGGAAACTGTCATAGGTGTGAGAGATTTAGTCTCCTTAAGACCTGCTCAGTTCCTATCTGTGCCAGCAGGGCCCATGCTGGACTTTGCTCTGCCTCCTGCACATGATAGACACTTCTTGGCGACCTTGCAGGCTGTCTTGGGCTAGAGATTTGCTTCACTCTGTCATTCTATGGGTTCTGCAGCTCCAGAATTTGCTTAGTCATTTTTTACAGGTATTTGGCTCGGCTTGGGGACGGCAATCTAGAAAGTGCATGCTTTCCAGAAGATTACTCTGTCAACTTCTATGAATTTTTTTGAGGTTTCCTATTTTATTCTCTGTATTAGTAATTTTCTTCTTTATTTTCTCTACTTCTTTCTTTGTAGTTTTATTGTATGATTTATTTTACTTTCTTAAAGATTTTCTTTTCTTTTTTTTTTGTGATTTGCTTAGTACTGAGAGTTCTGCTTAATTTCTTTGAATGTGTTTATTCATTTGAGGATATCTTTCAGAATATTTTGCTTAATATTCTCCCATCTCCTTTGTTTTCAGTAGGTAGTTTATCTCACTCAGTTGCTGTATAGAATTCTAAAATTAAAGTAGTACTGGTACTTTTTTTTTGTTTGGCTCTTTTTAATTTTGATTAGTTTTTTTCTTAGGTGCTTTTAAAGTTATTTTTCTCCTCTTTGGTGTTTCTATTTGTTATTTTTCTTGCCTCTCTTCAGTCTTTCTACTCCACTATTTTGGATGTTAGTGCATTTATTTACCCCTTACTTACTATGTACCAGAGACTGTGCTAAGTTCTGGAAATACAAACAACCTCTCATTGAATTCATGTTCTAATGAGGGAGACAGCATGAAAATAAGAAGGTACAAACAATATAGCTAGAATACATAGGAGGTCAACTCAAAGGAAAGGAATTACACTAATACCTGGAGCAGGGGTTCTTCTCCTTTGCCATGTCATAGACTCTCTTGGAAGTCTGGTGAAGTCCATGTACCCCTTCTCAGAAGAATAATATTTTAGATGAATAAAATAATATACATAGGATGTGTATACATATATATATACACATATATATGTATATGCATACATACATACACACATATATGTACCTATGTATGTATATGTATAAATTCCATGGACCCTGGTTATGAATCCTGGATCTGGAAGGACCAGGAAAGACCTCCCACAGTGGGCTTTGAGCAGAGATTAGAAGAAAACCATGGGAATTAGGAGGCAGAGGACATGAAGAACATTCTTGGCCTGGAGGAGAGCTAGCACAGAGGTATATGCCAAGCTTCAGAAACTTTATATTGTTACAAGAGGTAGTAAATAGAAGTGGGGTGGTGGGAAGAGATGTAATAATCTTATCAGATGTCTGACATGTAAAATATAATTCTATCTATTTTTCCAGCCTGTTTTTAATATCATGAAGTTTCATCCCATCTGCTTACCCTTAGAAACTTAATATTTCTTCTTCAGTTTCTTTGAAATCAACATGGCAATTTTATTTGGAGAATTGGTAACAAACCAACCAACCACAGAATAAAAAAAGGAATGTTTAAGATGCTCCAAATAAGTAGGAGAAAAATGGCTAATTTCTATTCTTTTCAAAAGGAAGCTTTCTGAAGCCATTTATATACCTCTATAATAGTCACTATTTTATTTTATCTTTTTACTAGGAAATTGTTCTCTTTTTTCCCTCTCATCAAAGCCACAAGATGTAAGAAGTATTAGTGACCTACAGAGTATGAAGCAATGCTTCCTTGTAGGAAGAAACTATTGTTGTGGCTCATGATGCATGGGTACTAAGGTCAACTACTAAAGGGTGTGTGTTTGCTATTGCATTAAGAGCACTTTCTGTACCAAACTAAAAGAAGTTAACAGAAGGATTTGTTTTTAACTTAAATATTTCAGAATTTCTACCTTAATTAACAAGTCAATTGCTTTCTAATATGTCACTATAGCACCTTGAGGTATCATAATTTTGTAACTTAAAAGCCATAGTACATAGGAAAAGTCAGAGACTGGGAGACTTTTGCTTTCATCTCCTCCTCTGATTTGTGGTATTCTGGAATGTGATTTTGTCTTCTTAGCCTACCAAAAAAGCATCATTCATTGCCAATTATAGTAAAGGTATTTGAATGTAATTTTAGAAAATTTTGTTTATAAAGTGATTTAAATTGATATGTGTCACTGTGTCACTCCCCTGCTCAAAAAAAAAACTGTAGTGACTTACTGGTGCCTGTAGGAAAGAGATTTCTTATCCTGACATTAGACCCTACACAATCTAACTCTAGTGTACTTTTCTAGTTTGACTTCACACACTCTATATTCCTTTCAAATTGTACCATTAGTTGATCCCTGAATTCAACAAGCTGAGAAAGTAGGCTCTTATCTCTAGGCATTCCTTCAGGCCTCTCCCCTATGTCTCGAGAGCACTTCCTCCTCATTTCCACTTTTCAAAACCTTTCTTTTATGTTCAGTGCAGGTCCCATTTTCTTTGTAAAGACTTTTCTGCCTCCCATTCCCAAACCCACCCCCATGAAAGTACTATCTTTTTCCTAGAATTTTCTTTGAACACTTTATCTGGATCTCTTCTTTGTCCTCTTTCATACTCTAACATGGGTTATGTTTATCTGTGTATATTCTATACTCCAATACTCCTCTCTCAGTAGAATGAAAACTCCTTAATGTCAGGGACTGTGTTTAAAAAGAAAAATCTTTGCAACTCCGACTTAGTAAGTGTTTATTGAATGGATATATTTAATAAATGCAAAAGAAAATTAAACAGGGCAGGATGTGTGTGTGTGTGCATATGGATCAAGGGAGAGAAAGGGTGAGTAATTCAAGATGACTCTGAGTCATTATTAAAGCAACACCCTAAAAGATTAATAGTGGTATAATTCATAAAGTACTTTTGTGAGTCAGATAAAAGATTAGAAACAAAAAATCTTACAATTATTTAGGCAGTATCTATATGACAATAAAGGAAAGTTTAGAAAAGAAAAAAAAAGTCTAGTTGATACTGCTTATGGTTAACTGAAATAGAGGAATATTAAACAACTTTCAGCCTGGGAACCAATGTATCCACATTTGGCTAAAACATTATATTTGGGGTGCTCTATGACTATACTACTTCTGTTTAATGTGATTTAAAGTTTACCTCAGATCCCATATATGCTAGCTATTTTGATAGATATGAGTAAATTTTAGTTCCTGGTTGTTGTGGTCAGATAAGGCATTATCATCCCTTCATAGGGTGGATTGGGGTAACAGGGAGAGAGGGTTTGACCAAAAGCTTTCCTTGCTTTGAGGAAACACCATGATGGTGTGAAGAAAGCACCGGGCTTATAATAAAGAAAGCTAGGTGTGAGTCTTACTGACTTTGTGACCTTGGACAAGGCACACCTTTTCTCAGCCTCAGGATCCCGTAAAATCAGGATAATCATTCATTATAGGCCTTTCATGGCTCTTGTGAGGATCTAGAAAGATAGAAACAGTTTCTAGTCATCCAATTCATTTCCCAGTAATGAAATCTATGTTCCTGGAAGCATCAAGGATGTATCCATCCTCTTCATTTCAAGACACAAATCCTAAATAAAGGCTACCCTCCTATAAGTTCAAGTTAATTAGGAACTCCATTAATCAACCCCTTATAGATAGATATAATTTTTAAGGAAGCTTTTTAAAAATCTGTAGCACCTTCTCTGGGTTCATTTATCCCATTAGGTACTCTCCTTCAAAAACAAGAGAATATAGCTGACTACTTTGAACCCTCAGGGTTCTCAGGGTGTCCTTGAGTGGTTGTCACAGGTAAAAGGTTACTATAGATAACAGTGACTTATCTCACATTCAGAATGACATATGAACATATCTTGTAATGATCACATATAAATACCAGTAAAGAATTCAAAGGGGTGCCATGTACTAGGTGTGTATATGGGGCAAAGCAGTAAATTCCTAAGTGGAGACACTAGGAATCTTTTTATTCCTTGATAGATTCTTCATGAAGGTTTCCTTAGGTGTAGTTCTCTGCTATCCATTTGTTGCTGGGCCTGGCTGCTCCCCTGCTTGTAGGTTGGGAAGAGGGAAACACCAGCTGTCACTGGGTTTAATTGCTTCTGTGTTAGGATGATCAGCTGCACTCCCTGCAATCTCTCTTGTTCTTAAGATGTCCACAAAATTGCTTCCTGAATGCATCTAGTTCTCTTTTTTTATATAGTCATAAAATTTTTTCTCATTAGCCATGTCCAAAAAATAAAAAAGTAAGAAAAATAGATAAAGAGATGAAAATATGCTTTAATCTGTACTCTGAACGCATCAGCTTTCTACCTGGAGGTGTATAACATGTTTTATCATTAGTACTTTGGAATTGTGATTGGTTATTGTATTGAAAAGATTTCCTAGGTCTTTCAAAGTTGGTTTTCTTTGTAATATTGCTGTTATTGGATAAATTACTCTCCTACTTCGGCTCACTTCACTTTGCGTCACTTCACATAAGTCTTCCCAGGTTTTCCCAACATCATCCCCTTCATTTTTTCCTTCGAGAATAATAAGTGTTCTGTCACATTCATATACCATAACTTGTTCAGTCATTCTGCAATTGATGAACATTCCCTTGGTTTCCAATTCTTTGCCACCTCAAAAAGAAATGCTATAAATATACATATGGATACATTTTGGTCCTTTTCCTCTTTCTTTGACCTTTGTGGTATACAGCAGTGGTATTGCTGGGTTAAAGGGTATGAGTTAATCTATCTCAATGTTGCAACTTGGTCATCTCCCAACTCCTAGGGTTATTGATATTACTTTTGGTAGACTTTGCTATGGACTCTCATCACCAGTGGCATCTCTGATGAGATCTCTGTATATCCAGAATTCACTACATCACTACCTGGACATATCTATCTTGTAGTACTCCACTAAAGATCAAAAAAGAATAAACATAAATGAAACAGGTGCCGTATATTCATTGTGGCAGAGTGGGGGAATTTAGTCAGCTGCCTCTCTTTTACCTAACAACTCAATGTTCCTTATTTGGATGCCATGAAGGAAAGAGATAGGTAGGTCACACATTTTGTATACATATGCAGCCAATTAGACACTTTCTGTCATTACACAGCATCAAGTCTACCAAATTTCTTTGTAGTTGGATTGGAAGCAGTAGAGAATATCTGAATATGTTCATTCACGTACATTCCTAAACACAGTGGCTTTCAAATAGCAGGCACTTAGTAACTGCTGGTTGACTTGAATTAAATTTGTCTTAAGGAGAAAGGTAAAGTGACTGTCAGGATCATTGATTCTTTTTATTCAGTCTTTTGGAGTGGGGTGGTCCTTTTTCTTCATATGGGGGTAATTTTCATTCCTTTATCTGTTTCCTGGCAACTTAGGGATTTTCATATTTTACATATGGTACTTTTGGCTATGCCTGTTATTTTCTTCAGTAGAACTTGGTGGAAGTTAATTTGCTTGATCCTTTAAGATAATAAACAATGGTAGCTTATTTATCCAAAATTCATTAATGCAATTTTAGGTCTCCCTTCACCCAGTAGAATGTAAGCTCTTTGAGAACAAGTATTAGAGCTACAAAGAAAGACAAAAACAGGGTCTCTGCCCTGAAGGAGATTACATTCTAATGGGTAAGACAACAGGCAAATAACTGATGATATAAATGATATAAACATTGTATATATATTTTATATATATATAAATGATATAAACATTGTACATAACTCTCAGAAATAGAAATGAAATTAGAATGGCATGACATGTTTTTGATGAAACCATGCTGGCTTAGCGATCAATTTCCTTTTCCATATGTTCATAAACTATCTTTTTAATAATATAGGATATTCTTGAATTTTTTTCAGGAATCAAAATTAACCTCCTGGGTTTACAGAGTCTAGGTAAAGTGCTTAGTGGAATGCTTTATCGATAGGTTATGTTATCCCACAAAAAGAGAACTGACCTGAGAGTCAGGGAGGTAAGGATTCAAGGCTCTCCTGAGATACATACTGGCTGAGTGACTCTGGGAAGTCATTTAATTTATTAGTGCCCTAACCTTCTGTTCAAGAGTACAAACCGTAGTGATTTACATTCAACCTTGATATGTTCTATATACTTGTATGCATATTCTTCCTATTTACATTTCCTCTGGTTTCTGTTTTGCTATTGACTTGGATAAATGAAGATTTTTGTTTCGTTTTACTATGTGCTACCTCCTATGTATGTTCATTGTGGAGTTGGTATTTGGTGGGAAGGGAGTCAACCTCTGGACACAAAGCTTGGGATCCTGCTTCCTGAAGAGTTAAGCCTTCACACGGAGTTCCATACAACAATGAAACAATAGATGCTGTCAACCTCTCCCACTTTTAAAATACTATATTAATATAATGAGGTCCCTGGGATTGGTTCTTATGAGTATAGCAGAATGCCTGGTCTGAAGAAATTCTATGTAGACTTGAGCATGAGTGGACATCCTGACTTGCACATATCATATGAAGAGGAATTTTTTTTGGCCATTGAGACAAAGCTGAGAACATTCACAAAAGGAACTAACAATAATTTGATCCCTTTTCCCTTTTTGGAATGAGCAGTCATAAACTGACTCCTGATGGGAAAGGAGTTTGGGCCCTCTTTCATTCATTGCCACCATGAAACTATGAGTACATGACCCAGTTGTTGCTTCTGCTCTGTTCTATTCTTTCTACTTCTTGAGTGAAGTAGTGTCAGATTCTGCTATGATCTTGTGAACTTTGAAAGATTGGGAGAATGAGCCACCAGAAATCTAGGAGCTAGTGTCCATGCCACAGTTTGCAGTCTGCCAGTACAGCTTGGAGGAGTGACAGGGATCCTGTCCAGTGGTGGATTGATTTTGTAGCAGAGCTTTGAGGTACTTACTACAAGAGAAAGGGAATGGTCCATCAGCTATGCCACACATGGAAACAAACTTGGTGGGCAAATGCTTCATAGAGAGAGCTTTAAGTTTGAACTCATTCTTCTCAGAGCCTGAGGTGGTACATGGGGAGAGAGTGTGTCTCCCAGGTGTTAGGAGTGGGGAATATTTGTACTTATGTTCTTGCTGTGTCTTCTCAGTAAATACCCCTTTGTAAAAGCTAATTGATGTTAATTGGTTAAGTGAAACTGAACGCTAATGATAAGCAGTCAGGACTGAGAAATATATACTGGAATTAGTGTTAGAGTCAATTGTTAGTAAGTCAGTAAACATTTATTAAGCATTTACTATATGCCAGGCATTGCATTAAGCACTGGGGATAAAAAAGATCGAAAAGACAGCCCTGGCCCTTAAGGAGCTTGAAATCTAATTAGCAAATAAGGCAATCAAGGGAGTATCAATTGTTAAGGACCTATATGCTTATTTTTCCATTTGAATAAAATAATTTTTATGAGAATAATCTATTCATGTAGACAAAGGTATGTTAGAAGGGAAAAGATGAACTTTCACCGAGGGTTATTAGAACACTGAGGAGAAGATATAGTCTTGTTTAGGGACCCAATTTGTCTCCTAGAATGGGAGCTGGGTTAAGGACTCCAGTTTCTATAAAGGCTGTATTGATGTAGTAGTATTATTGACTGACAACCATTGTCATTGCAGACCACCTAGTGTGAGGAATGGTCCCACCTAATCAGTGTCTGGTGGACCGAAGAAGGAAAAGGTGAGGGTGATAGAGAATATGTTAATGTTGCTATGTCACAAGCATGTTAAAATTTATAAGTAGAGAAAAAGTAATGGAGAATCCACTTTTATAATTAGCTTTCTTCTTGACCATCTCCAGAGCTGGTCTGCTTGCTCCTTATAAAGGCCCCAGGGGTGAAAGCTAGTCATTCTCATCCAAAGGCCAACACATTGTAGTGTTATTGGTTCTTCATTCACACTTTATTGTTCTGTTGTTTAGGTAACCCCTTACTGTTCAGGAAAATTCCTAAAAGTCTCCTTTACACAATTAAAAAAATGTTTCCTTTTTCATCTGTTATTGCACACACTCTCCCTCTCCTTTGTAAGTTTTCTTGTGCTTTTTTATATGCCCTTTTAAAAAATAACCTAAAAGGTTGGTGTGCTATTATTACTGGATAAGAAAGAAACTTTTCAGCCTTCTCTTAGCCATAGTCCTGTTGTAAGGAATGTAGAAGAGTGAGGGGGGAATGGTAGTGCCAGCTATCTGAGGCTTGGTGTCTTCAATGTAAAAGGCTATCACCCCACATGTAACTTGGGAGAGTTATATGGTTTAAAGGGAGGCAAAATAGATATCTCTGTCTTCCTCTCCCCCCACTCTTCTCCAAGGGAGACTATTTCCTGCCAGGAGGAGAAGCAGGAATTTGGAGCCAAAGCTTGGCCACTTTTCCTCAGAGAAGGGGTTCCTCAAATAATTATTTTTCTAGGGGATATGGTTTTCAGGTTCAGTCTAACTTTTGATCATTGTTTCGTTAACATGGAAAGCAGGACCCCAAGTTTTCTTTATATTTAAAGATTAACTCCTTGCCAAATATCAATTCTACAGTGAATACATATGAGATAAAAAAAAAACCAAAACAGAAGCAAACAAACAAAAAACCAACAAAACCCTCATTTATCCAAGTATATCTATCCAGGAATAGAAAAACAGAAATCAGAGAAAGAATAGATAGGAGAATATATACCAGATAATACAATGAAGGAATTCTCCCATTGGGATTGAGATAACTCAGTTCAACTAAGAAAGAGACCTAGATTTCATCCAAAGGGGAGTTCCTTGAAGTTCCTTGCTAATGAAGCAAATTGGGGAAAGGGACATGAGGAAGACCAACAGCTCCTACAGTTTTTTTTTTTTCTCCATTAACCTTAAGTGGGGCTGGCATCTTGAATCTTCTCTCTAATCTAGAAGTCAGAATTACTCAAAGCCTGAAGACACTCAAAAATCTGAGGAAATTTAAGAGACTGATGAGGTCCCCACTTTCCCACTTCAAATCTGCAGGTACCGGGCCAGTGATTTCCTCCAAAGAGAAGAGTCACATACTAATAGGCTTTGGGACTTTGGTTACATAAGACAAAGGGGGTGGGAGAAATCAGCAATTGTCACTTGCTCTTTGACCCAGACTATAATCACATACTGCCTCACAACTCCAGCTAGTCATGCCTACAGGTCAGTTAATAACCATATGTATGTAACTTTTGAGTGGCACACTTTGGGGGATTTCTCGCTTCTGCTTATTGTTACCAAAGAGATGATTTTGGAAAACTTCAGTATCTAACACAGTGCTGCTCCTCAAGCCCATGGATATAGTTAAAAACTCTTCTTTTAGCTCATAGATTCACAAAACTCAAAACATGAATAAGCTTTTTTAGCAGTTTATGGAAAGCAATAATGAATGCTCTTGTAAAGTCTATAGAAAATGGAAATACCTAGCAGCAACTTTCTTCCAATTTCCTTCTTAAAGGGTCAATTTTCCTTGGGTAGTCGGGGGTGGGGGTGGGGTGGGGGGGATGTATTCAAATTACCTGGGGGCAATTTCCTAGGGAAAGAAGGGAACAATAACATCTTGTTTTTGACAAAGTTTTGTAATCATTGCTACAAGATTATTGACAGGATCAGCTAGATCTACATGGAAAAAAAAAGTTGACCCTCCTCCAAGTTTCGTTTAGTTTAGTTTTTTTTTTTTTTGTAAATGGTGGCACCCTATAGACACAACCTAAGTCAAGGAAAAACTCCACTAAGCTTTAGTACACAGTAATTTGACCAAATTTTAGTTTTGGTAATTTTATTTTGCCCTCATAAATACCTCTCTAATTTCAAGAAGCTAAAGAACAAGCATGAATACAGAAGGCTATTTCCTATCAACAATTTTCTATTTAGGAGGAGTGTAATTTTTGTTAAATCTTAATACTTTCTGTGGAATATCAGGTTCTTTAGTAGGATCTGACAACTATGCAAATGAATATGTTGACAAACTATTCAGACTAATTTCAGCTACTTTTAAGAAGTGTTTAAATAGTTACAAGGTTAATTTATGCAAAACTTTGTATACCATTGGAGTATTTCAAAGCAAGCAATGGTGACATTTATTTTACTTATTTAGTCCCAATGTGGCCAAGGAAATAGTTCCTAAACCCTTTTAGTTATATTCATTGTAGAAAAATTCTCAATTTGAAACTTTATAAGGTGTCACTCCAGCAAGAGACTGAATAATCTATCATACCTCCAAAACAGAGAAAGGCCACAAACTTTTGGAAACATTTATATTTTTGTATATTTATGTATAACATTATTTATGTATTATATATTTATATAAATTTTATACTTACATAAATATTATAGGACTTAATAGTACTTTAAAAATGCTGTTGCTTAATATCTTGGTAAAGAATACTGAAGTGGTTTGCCATTTCCTTCTCCAATGTGTCCCAATTTTACAAACCAAGATCAGAGGTCAAGAGGAGTTAAATGACTTGCCCAGGGTTGAACAGTTCAAGTTCAATTTGAGAATGGATTTGAACTCAGATCTTCCTGAATCCATAACTGATGCTTTATCCATTTCACTGCCTAGCTGCCCACCTTAAAAATAGCTGACCTTAAAAGTCTACCCTACCCCAAAGTATCTTCTTTTTCTTTTAATACCCTTTTCTTCCTCATGCTCCACCTGGGTTTCTCCAGGGCATTCATCCAGACTTGGCCTCATTTAAAAGTTATGTTAGTGTGCAAGTATCCTCTAGATACTTTTTCCTTTACCTTACTTCCTTGTCAAAAAGTTTTCAGCATGTCATCTCTTGGAAAGTTCCTGAAAAACTAATTTATACTAAGCTTTAACAGGGACTGCATGTTTCCCAGGAATTCTGGATATCTTCCCAGTGACAGCACAAGGAATGAAATTCTTATGTTGGATGTCCAGGAATCAGCATCAGACCAATAAAAGCCACTTTGGGAAGTGGAGGTCCCAAATCTAATCATGTAAGCAGGGACTTTTTCTACCTGCCAGGCAAGTCTTGATGACATATGCTGGTTACTGTGCAATGGAAGTGGACCACAATGATATCACTATATAAGGGTCAGTGTACGATGTGTCTGACCAGCTGATCAGACCAATACAAGCTCAGAAGACTTTACCACAGGTAGGGCACAAATAGTCCATATGAACATTTGTAATGGAGATATCTCTAAATTTTGTGTATCTCACTCTGAGCGACTGCCATTCTGCTTTGCTCCTGGAGCACACAGTACCTTCTTTGATTCCTACATGCCATGATGGGCAGCCCTGTGCCAGAGTTTCTCCTATCTCCCAAATACAAAATGTTATTGACAAGTTAAACATAAATAAAAGACACATTCATCGCCCTTCGGGAGAACACATTTTGGTTAATGGCATTATGTGACTGGGGCTTGTTTATTTAGTTTGAAGATGATACCTCTTCTATGAGGGTGCTAAGCACTCAATTAGCATCAAGTACCTACTAGTGCCAGGCACTGTGCTAAACTCAGAGGACACAAAGAAAGGAAAAAGGCAGACCCTACTCTCAGAGTTTATAATCTGAGGGGGTGGGAAAAGAGATAGTATGCACACAATCATGTACATATACAAGACAAACAGGAGGACCTTGGACGGAAAGTTCTGCCTTTTGTGAACTGCGACATTGGCAGTTTCAGTCACCACAGCTTACCAACGCTGTCCATAGGGTTTTCTTGGCAAAGACAGTGAAGTGGTTTGCCATTTCCTTCTCCAGTGGATTAAAGCAGACAGAAGTGATTTGCCCACGTTCACACAGCCAGTTAAGCTGAGGATGGATCAGGTCTTTCTGACTCCATTTCCTGCAGGCTAGCCAGGGTAGCTGCCCCCTTTAGCTATCTACCTTTGTTAAATTTAGGCTTTGATTCTAAGTCCTCTGCTGGTGGGGCTAGGCATTATTACGGTACCAGTTCTCTGTCTTAGATTTTGTTTATATGCAAACCGAGCCCCTACTTGGAGGGTAGCTGCTAACCACACACACTGTCCACCCCACACTCTCCCACCTTTTCTTATCTTTGTTGCTAAATCATCCATTAAAAAAAGTTTTGAGGTTTGTTGCCATCACGTTCGGAGACCCCACCGTGTGAATAGCACATGGGAAAGTTCATCCTGTTTTGTTGAGGAGAAAGGCTGGTGCCCCGGGACCTCCCCTAATCAAACCTGATTTATATCTGCTCCTGGCTTCCTGCCAGGTTCGTGCTTTCAACGCTAGTATTATTTGTCCGGTTTTTGCATCACTGACAATAAGACATATTTCAACAGACCAAGGACTGCGGCCCTTCTCGGAATACAAAGTGTTGGATTACAAGTAAGGCCTTCCCATCTCCCCTCCCCCATTCCCCCAAAACAACAAAAGCACCGAAAAAAGCACCCCCCCGCCCCCAAATCTAATTATACGTAGTTCCTTCTCTGGAAGAGGTGGGTGCCTGGCACTCCGGAATCCGCCAGAGGCTTTTCGCGAAGGCTTCCAAAGCCTCGTGTGCGGCCGATATGCCCCGCCCAACATCCGTCCAAAGGCCTTTGCTCCTCTTCCCGCCCGCCGACGGCCTGACAGCTCGCCGGTCCGGACGCTATTACAAGTTCCAAGGTGCACTGCGCATCGGGCGCCCCAAGGAAGACTCCGACTCCCAGCATGCTCCACCCCAATGGCTAGGTCTCTACATTCCGCCCGCCTGCAACGCTGTATGCTGGGAGTCGTAGTTTCTGAGGGTCTGCCCCAAGTCGTTTCCCTCCTATCCGTTCCTCAGCTCCAACCCTGGAAGATGTCACCTCCGTTCTGACTCCCAGATCCCGCGGAGAGGGGAGGGAAGGGATTGCTTCAGAGCACAGGCATCTTCAGTCCCGCAGCAACTCCGCCCCCTCCTCCCTCCCTTCCCCCCGCCCCACGCCGCGACGTTTCCACTTCCACTGGCAGAGTCCCGGCAAAGCCTTCGGGCTGCAAGAAATTTATAGGACACGCGGGAGCGCGCAGGCGCGCGAAGGCCCAAGTCGCGTTAAGGTTCCAAGGGCGGGGCGGGCGAAGAGGAGGCCCAGGCCGCCGCGGCGGCGCGCACGCCGCACGCAGAGGCGCGTCACGTGGGCAGCGAGGATCGCAGTGCGCGCGGCCGCGGTGGCTGGTGTGGGGTTGAGTCAGTTGTTAGTGGAGGGGGGGGAAGCGACCGGTCGTCAGACTGCCCGATCCGCTGGCCGAAGCAGGAAGCGAGGGAGCGGTGAGCCCAGGCTGGTGACTGTGCCCTTCTCGCAGCCCCGGCGCTTCCCCCCTCTACTCCGCCTCGGGCTCCTCCCACTCTCCCTCCCCCGGGCAACCCCCCCACCCAGGCAAACCGCCGCCTCGGGCGCGCCCCCGCTCCCCCTGCGCTGTCTCTCCGATGGCGGCCGCTGCCGGGGCCATGGCAAAGCACGAGCAGATCCTGCTCCTCGACCCGCCCACAGACCTCAAATTTAAAGGTAGGTGGCGAGGTGGGCCTCGGCGAGGGGAGCGGGAGGTGTGGGCCGTCGGCCGCGCTCTTGGGGTCCTTCCCCTCTTGCCTTTTCTCGGTGGGGGTGGAAGGTTGGACCGGCGGGAAGGAGCGCCGGCCGCCCCCCTGGCCTTGTTGGCCGTGTGTCCGTCCGCGTCTCCCGGCTCGCTTCTCCTTTCTCGGCGTCAGCCTTTCCTCTCCGCTCCCCTCCCCCGCCCGCTCACTCTCACACTCAGTTTCACGCGCGCGCACGCCCAGCCTGTGCCGGGGGCTGGGGGGGGGCGGAGGAGGCCGAGGCCCAGGGAAGGGAAGGGAAGGGAAGGCGAGCGATCGGGGTGCCGGGACCAGGCGCCTTGGCCGCCATCTTGGGATCCCGCCGGGAGGCAGCTTGCGGGGCTGGGGTTCGCGGCGGTCCCTTCCGTTCCGACCTTGCCCTTGGCGCCGGGGCTCGTTGGGCATTTTCTGCGGCGGGCGAGGGAGGCGAGCTCGGAGCGTGTGCGCCTGGCGGCTCCGGGCAGGCCCGGGGGTGGCGCGTGCTGCCCCCGCGGGCTCGCCCCGTCCCGGGGTCCGCTTCGCCCCGCCAGGCTGGGACGCGGGGAAGCGATGGTGGTGATGCCGCTCCCCGCGATCCGGGCTGGGGGAGGCGTGTTGACCCCTTGTAGGTGGTGCGCCAGCGGACAGGAGTGCCTGCTTTGTAGCTGGCTGCCCAAATTCCCGTAGAGAGTCAGAAAAGGAAGCTTAGGAAAACCATCGATTTCAAAGGGTTTGTTTGAAAGAGCCTTGGTTAGAGTAAAGCTTCTTCATCCCCTAAGCGGGGAGGCATCGCGCTCTGAAAGGACTTGGACTCCGAAGGACCCGGTGGTTATGGGCACCTTGCCCTAGTTTTGGTCGTCCTCTTCGTCCAACTCCGATGTGAACTTGGGCAAGTCATTCACTTTCGTGTAGCTTTTCTTCTTCCGTGTGTAAAGTGAGGAAGAAGGATGAGTGTCATCCTTTCACCTGCTGTCCCGGTGCTAAAGTGGGACTAGCGGCTAGGGTTCTTCACGTCTTTTTTCTGGTGACCTTAGGAGACACACATCTTAACATTAGTGTCTCCGTTTACTGCATTATGGCCTTGAGCAAATCACTTCCAAGTTAATACAGCAGATCACTTACAGTGCTAATGAGGGGCAAATGCGATAATGCTTGGGACAGAGACGTAGAGATGATAGGTATAAATGAGCCTAAAGTTGTAAAAACACCTAAAACTGTAAATGGACCTAAATTGGCAAAGAGTGGGCAGAATTATCTTGGAGGTGATGTCTTCGGTACTATTTTCTGTTTGCTATTATTGTAAGAATCTAGGTGCTCTTTGGGATATCGAACGTTGTTTAGGGGACTTAATAAATGAATGAAAAAAATTAAGTATTACTGGCAGTATTAAGTATACAGGCAGGCACTGTGCATTAAGACCAAGGGGTTATATTTTAGGTATTACGTCTAAGGCATGACTTAACCTTGTTAAATAGTTAATTCCTATGTCCTTTTAAAAATTTCATTTAAAAAATTCTATTTACTTTAAAAAAAAATTAAAGTATTTCAAAGGGTAAAATGAAACATGATAAATCTGTTACGTTCTGGGAAGTGTCAGGCCAGCAGGAAAATACTTGCATTCCTGCCAGCAACTCATCACAGGAAAGTTAATATAGCAAAGTTGCTTTATACATCCAGAAAATTCGTTTTATGAAGCTTTGGTGTTAGGATACTATTACACAACTAGTGCTTGGCGTTTTACACTGGATTATTTTCTGTGCTTCTATAGAAAAGTTATGTAAGCAGTTGAGTAAGAGTTTTATTTCAAGGCAAGTATGAGAAGATTTATTGTTTTGAGGAGTTATGGGACACCTCTGGAAAGAACCAGGTTATGTATATTATATTCATTCATATGGTTTTAATTAAAAAAAAGACCTTTCCTGAAAGCATGAAATTACATCAATAGCCACCTGCTGTTGAAATATTTTGATGTAATCTATAGTGGTGAATACTTTTGTATATATGTTTTTTTACTTTATCCTGGTGTTTTGGTAGCCTGTATTGTCTATATAAGATAAATGTGCTGCCATCAGTCTTGCAAATTAATATTAGATGAGAAGCTGCCTTATTGGCCAAGTTGGAGAGTTTCTTGTGAGAAAAGTTAGAATGTTGCTACTGGGATGAAGAAAGGGGACCCTCTCACCTGAGGTGAATGGCCCTTGCTTATCTTTTATGCATTCAAAACTGGATCTGTGCTTCTAATGTAATCATAAATGTTTTGAACATTTAGAAATTATTTTTCAAACTTAGGAAAACATTGTACCCTTCACTCCAATAAAAGAATTAATCATTAAAGATGGATGTGTTCAGTTTGGTTTAACTAGACATCAAGAAAAATAGAGAAAACCTGTTGTCTGGATTTTGCTACACAATCCGTAGACCTGGTCCACAGATAAATATGTTTTGGACTGATGCTGTAAATGGACCTAACTGAGGAGACTAGGCTAGATTACCTTTGAGATGTCATATATTTAGTTCTTTTGATAGTCCGAAGCTTCTCTTTAACAAAGGCAAATCTTTTTAACTGAAGTGTAAAGCAGGTAAGTGGTTCAGTGGGTTATAGTACAAGCTTGGAGTTCTGAAGACTTAAGGTTTAAATCCTGACTTAAACACTTCAGAACTGTGTGACCCTGGGCAAGTTACTTAACCTGTTTGCCTCAGTTTCCTCTTCTGTAAAACTGATAACAGTAGCACTTAACTCTTTGGGTTGCTGTGGGGATCAGTAAAGCATGTACTTAGCATGGTGCCAGACACCAGCAGTCATGTAATAAATATTAGCTATTCTGATGATGCTATATAACTGCACATTACAGAATAAATTTAGTGCTTGTCCAAAGGACAATGAAAAGGCACAATAGTGGGCAAATTATAAATGAATTGTAGGAGTAAAGTATGCTGTCAGATGATGAAGTGCCAGTTATATGGTGAAAGCAAGAGAAAAATTGACAGCCTGACTGCTCAGTTGGTATCTGTACAACTTTAAGAGAAAGAAAAGCATATTGAGTGGGACTCCTTGTGGTAAATTTATGTGTCTCTATGCATAAAGGATAATAATTATGAATGGGTTGAGATCTGCATCCTTGAGGGCAGTACTACCTACATTGAGATTCTGATGTAGTAAAAAGCACTGGGAATCATTTAGTCCTGAATTCAAATTGTTGCTTTGCACCTTATTCCTTGTGTGATTTTGGGCAAATCACTTAACCTTTTTAGACCTCAACATTCTCTTCTTTCTTTCCAACTCTATATCTGTTATATTATTGTCCATTGTGAAAATATGGCCATTCAAACATTAGATCTTTGAACTAATGATGTGAATTTGAGGACTAGTCAGATTTTTGACGAACTTTTAAAGAAATTGTAACATTTGAACCCAATAGGGGATGGCCTGTTTGGCTATTCACTTACAGGAGAGTTGTCTTCAAATGCCTGTTTGGCTATTCACTTACGGGAGAGTTGTCCTCAAATGGGCAAATACTTATACACATACTGACTTAATATACTGATCAGTGTATTAGAATATTAAAAGAAATAGGTAGAACAAATCGATGAAATAAGTGAAATTCTCCAATTTATCTCCTCTGTATTTTTGAATACGCTTTTTAAATGATGCTATAGCTGAAGTTTGAACCCTTTGGGGAAAAGAGGGATGCATTTCCATTAGGTTTTTTATCTGGTTTTTCCCCCAATATTGTGCCCAGAATGTACGTAGTCCCCTGCTAGATTCAGCTCTCTTTGAGCCTTTCAAGTAATTCTTTGAGACTACTATGTACCCTCTTGGGTGTTGTGTTGACCAGAAGTTGGAGACTAATCCCGTAGATAGGGGACTATATAGGTTTCTTAACCTCTCTGAACCCCAGTTTCTCATGTGTACGTTGAACTAGGTGAGATCTGGTATCCTATCCTACTCACATGTGATCCTGTGAATCATTCTCTACCTGTTTACTAACCTGTGGTAAAATTGAGGGGATTGGATTAAATTATTTTTTAAAAGTTCCTTGCATTTCTAAAGAGCTAAGATCCTATGGCAGTTGAGCATGCAAAGGCAGGTTTTTTTTTTTTTTTTAAATCAGCATAACTCTGGGAAGCAAACTTTGGGATTCAAGTCAAGAGGCAGCTCTGTGGTATAGTGGATAGTGTTCTGCAATTAAAATTAAGATCTGAATTCAAGTCCAGATTCAAAGGCTTAGTAACTGTATGGTCCTGGGCAAGTCATTTAACTGCTTTCGGCTTGAAGTTTTCCTATTTGTAAAATGAAGGTGATAATAACACCTACCTCTTAAGATTGTTGGGAGAATAAAATTACATATTTGTAAAGGAAAAGTGCTGCCTTCTATGCACCAGGCATATGCTAACTGCTTGGGATGCAAAGAAAGGCAAAAACAGCTGCTGTAGAGAGGCTCACAGTTTAATGGGGGAGACAACATGCACACATCTATGTACAAATAAGATAAATTTGAGATAATTAACAAAGCGAAGGCACATTAAATGAAAATAGAAAAGTCTTCTTGCAAAAGGTGAAATTTTAGCTGAGACTTAAAGTAAGCCGGAAAGCAAAGAAGAAAAGGGAGAACTGTCCCAGGCATGGAAGACAGCCAGTGAAAATGCCTAGAATTAGGAGATGGAATATCTTCTGTGAGACACATCAAGGAGGCCAGCGTCACTGGATGGATGGTGACAGAGTATGTGGATTTGGTAGTATCCATACATTTTACTTTGCAGAAGAAGCTTAAGACCATATGACTATGTTTTTATACATACTTTTTTCTCTATGTAGTTTTTCCCTTACCATCTAAAAATGGCTTTCTTTTCTTTCTTTTTTTGGAGGCAATTTTAAGTTAAATGACTTGCTGAGGATCCCACAGTTAGTATCTTGAGGTGAAATTTGAACTCAGGTCCTCCTGACTCCAGGGCTGGTGCTCTTTTCATTGTGCCCCCAAAATGGTTTTCTTTAAGCAGAGTTTTCTTTTTTATTAGAATGGTTAAAAGGCTGAAATTGAGAAAACTGAGATGGAGAGAAAATCATCACCCCTTTATTATCACCCATATATCTTTCAGATGTCCTTCATTTTTTCTTCAGGCTGCCATCGTCTGCCCTCAGTGTGCTTTGATCCTTTTGAATGTGAGCTGATGAAGTTCCAGCACTACCTTGCGCTTAGTCTGGACCAAAGTTTCTTCATCCCTCATTCTGAAACTTGAAGGAAATATTGGATGTAGCCACAAACTTTCAGTTACTTGTAAATCATCTTCCTCTGTTTATTTTTTTATCTCACCAACACATTCAGGTACCTCAATTAAAACAGGAAGAATTATTGTGCAGGAGAACCTTAAAAAACAGGGAAGCTAAGTAATTTTGTCTCTCATTGTTGAGATAACCGAGTGACTTACTTAGCACAAGGGAATAATTTTTTTTTTAATATGAGGGTGTTTTGGGTCAGGACTCATATGCTTGCATAATTCCCTCTCTGTTACAGCAAACATATTGGGAAGTTATGGGAGCAAAAGAGCAGTTTACTTTGAGGGATATTTAAAAGTTTTTTGAGGGGGAAGTGGTAATCTTATTTGTTAAAGTAGCAGAATGGTGATTATAAATGCAGGTATTTCAATCAGGTTTTTCTCCCTAACTAGATTCAAACACTTTTGACCAGGGATCCTGTCTTCTTTGATTCCTATAGGACCTAGCACATCCTAGTTTTTGATGTTTGTTGAGTTGAATGTAAAGAAAAGTATTCTGGGGCTTTGGGTATAAATTTTAAAGAGCAAAAAGGTGCTGTACCTTCAAACATCCAGTTAGGGAAACTGAAGGTTGCAATTTAAATAGATCTTTTCGTTTAGGAACCTTTAAATCTCTTTATACCAGAATTTCTTCTATGCTTAAGTGACTGATGGCAACCATTGCTCGATTTGAACTGTGAAACTGAAGTTCAAGGTTTTAAGTGAATCTCCTGAATTCTAGAACTTGGAAGAGAGCCCAGAAGTACTAACTTACTAATCTACTGCTCTGTAAGCAGTATTTCTCCTGTGTAAAACTTGCTTCCTAATAGCATATGTTAATATGCTGTATATGTGAATAACTTTGTTATTGGAAATCTACATGGTAGTAGTACACATGCTCTATCTCAAAAATACTTTGGGTGAGTTAGGTCTTTTGTTTTGTCTTGATCATATGCTTGATATATACTCAGGAAAAAAATAGTCCCCTTTTTTACTTTAAAAAATGACATTTAGTGTTGATTTTTCCATAATTTATAGTAGCAAATTAGTAAAAAACATCTTCTGTTTCATACTCCATATTCACATCCAAGAGCTGTGCTAGGTGTATGAATCTTAGTTGCTTAGCCCTCTTCAGCCCTGTAGGAGAGTCAGGTTGGTAAAATGAGGTATGGTGCTGAAATATTTAAATAATTCAGCTATTTTGAAATGTCATAATATTAAAGGGATATAAAATATTTTATGATCCATAGTAGGTACTTAGTAAATAATTGCTGGTAATAATGGGTTTATTGGATTTGGGACAGTGGGACTGAATAAGAAGATCAAGTTGTTCTTAGCTATAGAAACCAAGTAGAATAGTAATTGGAGCCTTAGCTGTAATGCTATTCTTTCTCTCTCACTCATATCCTCTCTCATCTCATCTCTCTCTCCAAAACAAAGACATTTAATGAAATAGACTAGTAAAAAAATAATTTCCCCCTTAACCTTAGACATAATCATCAATGTGAAGTATGGATACATGCTGAGCAAATGCATAGAGGGGCACGGCTGTGACCAGGGAGACGTGGAGCAGCTTGTAACTCCAACATTGTGAAGCAGTCCCATTTTCTGGTGTGTTATCACACTGCTCCTTCTAGGCCTTCTGCAAGTAGTTTACACATATTCTTCGTGGGATAGTGCTTTGTTGAATGCATTGTCTCTAATGAATAGTACTCTGTCAGATTCATTGTTTCTGCCAGGAACTGTTATGCTGTATATATTCTCTCTACTAGGTGTGTAGTTTCAACTGGCTGTAGGCAGGTGCATGATACTTCTGGTACAGCTGGAGTTGTCCTTGGTTATTGTGCTGTCTTTTTTCTCATCAGAAGAGTGAACTCTGCTATGCGCCTTTAGATTCAAGCTCTAATACTTTTGATATTTTAATAGCGTTTTGAAAAGTGGCTGCACTTAGCTAAGGATCAGCAAAAAGTATTCTCCTAAGGCAGAAAAAAAATCTTCCTCAGTTTCCCACTTAAAGGAGTAGGCTTTTTAAGTCCAGAATGTTCTTCAGTCTCTTGGGGACAGAGTTCAGTGTAAGGATGTTCTTAGGGTCTATGCTACCAAATGTAGAGGCAAAGTTTGTTATAGACTCCACTGTGGCAAGACAGAAGTATCTTGCTTTTACAAATGAAACCTACTTTAATGAAATGAGATCATTTTAGTGGTATAGATAACACCTCCTCCATCTCTCTATTCTATGTCAAAAAGAACTTTATGCTTAATACCACTTTTGGTGAATAACTATATTGAAATTCTATGAAATATGATGATTTATAGAGGTGCTGAATAAATCAAGATTTACATTGACTTAAAAAATTCTCATTGAATATTGTAAGAATAAATGTTTGAATGTATAATTTAAATTTATTTTGAATACTTTTTCAGTGATTTGGCAGATAATTTAGAAAATATTATGCAATGACTTAAGGGTAGGGGCATTTTCTTTTGAATGTTTTTAGTCTTTTCCAAACTTGGTAAGATTCCAGGGGACATTTCAGAGATGTCTATTCCTCAGGTTTTGTTTTTGGTACCTCCAGAACTTAGTGCTTGCCACATAAGTGTTTAAGGAATTGCTTTTCATTCATCCGTTTTCTCACACTATGACTTTACAGGTTCTCCATTCCTTCTTCCAGTTATGTATCTCTGTGGGTCTCTTTCTCATCTCTATCTTCATAAATACATTTTGTTCAGTTGTGTCTGACTCTTTGTCACCCCATTTGGGTTTTTTTCATAAAGATAGTGGAATGATTTCCCATTTTCTTCTCCAGCTCATTTTACAGATGAGGAAACTGAGGCAAACAGGGTTAAGTGAGTTGCTGAGGTCCACATAGTAAAGTACAACAAGATTCAAAGTGACCAGATTCAAATTTAGGAAGGTGAGTCTTCCTGACTAGGTCTGACACACTATCTTACTGGACCACCTAGCTGCCCTTCATAAATACATACCAACTCATCAAGTAAATTTTGTGTATGACATGCATGTAATGTGTGAAATTGAAAATTGGTACCCCAATTTATTTTGTATCATTTTACTGTAGATTAATAATCAAATTGCTATATATTACTTTCCCTTAATGTGTGAGCTTGATCTTCCTCTGAACTCCTTAAGCCTGTGTAGCTTTTAATTCCCTGTTTGTAACACAAGCCACACTCCACTCATTAAGTTCCCTTCTTCAGGACTTTCCAGACACAAAATTATAATCTGTATTTGAATCCATCAGAAATTAATAACATGTAAGCCTCAAGTTTCCTGTTCTTCAGAAATTGTTAACTACAGAACTTTCCAGAAGATGTTAGTCTGCCTTGTGATAAACTGATGTAACTTGGGTTAGTAACCTTAGCACTGACCAATCAGAAGTGAGATATACCTTTGTTACGCCAGATTGATGTCATTTTATTTTTAAGTTCCTCTGTGTGACTATAAAAGAGTTGTCTTGATTGTCAGATGTATCCTTGGTTACTGAGGAGTGTTGGATCCCTTTTATTGGCAATTACTAGTCTTGCTAATAAAATTGGACCCGTTTGGAACTTTATTGCCTCACAGTTCTCTTTTGTGCAAATTTTTTTTTTTTATCATGACATTTAGCGACCATGTCAGGGACCCTAACCCACTCTCCACTCTGGGCTGGCCTTTTCAGAGGAACTTCTTAGAGGAGGTTGAACTCCCCCTTAGGTTTGAGCCAGTTCTCCTGAGATTAAACACTCAATTCTTTTAATTGAATTCAGGGAGGTAGTAATAACCTACCTGTGGGAACTCCCCTGAGAATCATCTTAGAGGAATAATAGGAATTCTTTTCAGAAAGAGTCAGAGGGACCAAGGGGGAACCACTTCCTCTAGTAGTAGTGGTCTCCACACTATTAGAGGGCCTGAAAAGCCTTTGTTCTTAGTTAATCCTCTTGGGAGTGTGCTCCCAGGGCATTATCATATTCCCTTCTTGGGGATTCTTTTGGTAGATTTCTGGGAATTTCTGAAAAGAGCATTCTTTTTTAGTAACTTATTGGGGCTGAGACACTCTCCTTTGGGACTTTTCAGGAAAGTTATAATAGCAATACAAAGAAGAATGCTATTTGACAATGAGAAGGAAAGAGGAGCAGAAAGATGCTGTGAAATTTGAAACAGTTAAAAATGATTATTTTGACCTAAAATTCTATTAAATTGTGTAAAGTATGTTTTAAATCACAACTTCCATTTAGAAGGGGATAAGTAAAAATAGACATCTGCACATTGGTCTCAGTAAACCCCAAGTTTAACCTAAAGGAAAGGACTTTCAACTGCGATAAGACTCTCTTAAGAAGAGTAGAGTTTTAAAGCAATTCTCAGGGATATACTTTCACAGAATTGGACTTTGAGAGCTAGGGAGGATAAATTCGTTCAAAGGTACTTCCTTTCTCTGCTGTGAATTTTCTAGCAATGGTTTAAAGCACTGACTAGAAAAAGAGGAATTGTAGTATCAGTGAAATTTCACGGTAGAAAAATTACATTTTAAACTTGTCTGGCACTTAAGATCTGACACTTGGGATCTAAAAGTGACAGACCCTGCCATTTGAAATGCCAGGACCTCATAAATATTCAAATTAAATGTGAAGTGAATTACTGGCTTTTATTACTTAATAGATCTTCTATCCTGTCTTATTCTTCCTTCTAATCCCCTTAATACGGGAAATTCTTTCTCCCCCTTTTCCTTCAGCTCCTCCAACTATGGAAAGAGATTTACATGCCCCAGTGCATGCGGCTTTAGCAGGCTCCTTAGCCCTTCTTTGAGTGCATGGAAGCTTGGGTTGTCTCCCCTGATCTTGGTCCCTACTCAGGCAGTTCTAGATAGTAAATAGCCTTTTTAGAGGTTTTGGCTCAGCCTCAGCTCCCTTCACCATATATATGTCTTAGACAACCTTGTAGAGGAAGGAAGTGGAAATGGAAAGCAAGCCATAACTGAGCCAAAACCTCTAAAAATTACTTTGAGAACTCTGACTCCCCTTTAAGCACTAAGAAACTGGGAATCATGGATATCCTCTTATTGTAAGGCCACCTTGTCAGAGATGGGTTAAGAAATAGAACTTTTCAAAGGTGACTTTGGAAAGACCATACCATCATAGTCATTTAGGTATGTTTTGCTCTTTTGTCTTGACTTTCGGTTTTATATGCCTGTCTTATCCTGTTGTTTGTGTAAATCAGACTTGCCTGATCAACCAAAGAGAAAAGGAACTTTGAGAATTTTTTAAAAAGATAATCTTTCTCTGCCTCTAACTCTGGCCAAGCTGGAAGGGCATATAAGAGACTCTTAAGGAGGAAAGGAATCTTTGTTCCCAATATATAGACGATTATGGCATTGTAAACTAATTAGAGACTAAACTTTGTTAAAAATATAAATTCTCTAGTGTAAATTTCCAAATTGTGATTTGAATGTTTTTAAGAAAACGAAAACTGATTCTGGTATTAAACATAATTAGTGAGCAAATTTAAGTGCAAATTTAAGATAGAAACATTGCGTAGACCTTTATCACTCTTTCTCTGTAACAAGTTTATTGTTACAGTGGAAGGAAGGAGGATTTCACTGATGAGAAAGCATTTGAATTGTGATCTATATGGTACTTAAAAAACTGCCTATTAACTCTTTCTTAGTCAGGAATACAGAGAGAAGCCTGTTTATGTCAGGGATCAACCTAAACAAATAAAATTTAATTTTGGATAACATTTGTTTTATCATTGTGTTTGCTTCTGGTCAGCTTGAACAGTTAAGTACTACGAGTGATAACTGTACTGGTCAACTACAACCACCTAAAGAAATTGGAATGAATTATACATTTCTCAGCCTTTAAGACACTATTCCAATTAATTGATTTTGCGTATTAAATTTAAGATAAAATTCAGTAGAATGAATATTGTCTGTAGACAATCTGGAATGCGATTGGGAAGTAAAGACTAGAGAAGTTAAGCAAGTAGAAAAAAGTAAGAGAATATCAGAATATGGAAGTAAAAAATAAAGGACAGTTTTGAAGCGCTTTGATCAAAGTTCACTGGAGGGATATAGAAAGAAAGGAAGGAAGAAAGTTTAAAGTAAGTAGGGATGAGAGAAGGATGGGTAGAAAGTTAAAAAGAAAGTTGGAGTCTGTTTATACTGACACATTATGAATGAATGGTTTGAAAGTAAAGTATTTTGGAGTTTTGATAAAGGAGTTTTGAGGAAGGGTTTTGATCCCATTGAGGTAAGAAAGATTTGTGGGATCTTTTGAGACATGCCTCTTGGACAGATAATGAAT
Organism: Bettongia penicillata ogilbyi; assembly: GCA_023548195.1. Taxonomy (NCBI): domain Eukaryota; kingdom Metazoa; phylum Chordata; class Mammalia; order Diprotodontia; family Potoroidae; genus Bettongia; species Bettongia penicillata. The sequence goes on from JAJHZJ010000060.1 coordinate 3,762,508, forward strand.
GTTTACAAAAGAAAACATAGGATATTTGAAAGGTTCAGCAAAAGTTTCACAAACATAAGTTATAAAGAGAATAGTGTTTTCTTTGATCTGGTGTAAATAGTCATGCTGGAGACCTTTGCAAAAAACTTTAGTAAGTAGCTTTTCCTGCTGACGTTACTACTGAAAAGCCTCTGGATAAGGAGCAGTGTTTCTTAAGACATCCCTGTGGGCTTAGCTTAGGAAAATAAAAGGAATTGATTTGGTTCTTTGAATTATTTAAAAGAAGTAAACAGGTATGGGAAGCTGGGAGTGCTACCACTAGTTTTTTGAGTAGGAGCTAATTGAAAACAGTGGACCCTTGGGAAAGGTGAGATTTAAATATTGCCATTAGTAATTAGAAATCCAGAAATTGATTTGGTTGAAATTTTTGTTCTGAAAGTAAAACATGTATTTTCATTTACAGTGAGATTAATAAAAGCACCTACCTCCCAGGGTTGTTAGTAGGAACACATGATGGTGAAGCTTATGCTTATGAAGTGCTTTAACATAGCACCTGGCTTGTGCAGAGGACAAATTTTAGCTGGGGTTAATGCTCAGCCACATTGAAAAGTGCTTTTCAAAATTACATTGAAAGTAAGCAAATTGCTGATACATATCAGAAATTTACATTACAGTTGAAAAATCAAAAGTTAAAACATCCTAAGGTTCTACAGCAGCATGACACAAACTCTTTAAGCTTTAAAAATGGAAAAAAGCCTAACATGTGATAAGCACCATGTCACTATTGTTGAGTTTTAATTATTCCATACTGGATTAAGATTAAAATTAGTGTGAAATGTGCCAGGAATAATAAGATAAATGATTTTCTATGCAAGATAATTTGGAAATGCATTTGACTCAATATCATCTGTTGGTAAAAAGTTTTAAGTACCACATTGTGTATGTTATTATTATATTTCTAAAATCTTATATTGTGAAATTTGAGAAACCATTTTGTCAGAATCGCCAGTAGAAAGGCAACTTCCTTTTTTATCTGGATTTTGTTATGAATTGAATGCTTAAAAAGAATGACAAGACTTGTGTGAGAACTGTTAAATATTTAATGGAAGTTTATTTTATATTAAATTAGAAAATAATAACAAGAACAACAACTCACTCTGGGAGCTGAGAGTAACGTCCTCTTAGGAGATGCTTGTCTGAAGTTCCTTTGGACTCCCTACTTGATCTAAGTCATAAGATCTTACCAGCCTTGCTGATAGCACGTTATGAAACTCTGAAAGTCCTCAATTTGAGTATCTGGGGTCTCCCAGCCAAAGTGGAAAAACTGACAAGTTAATTGTATCTGTTAATAGTTAGTATACATTTCTGAACCGACTAGTCAACTACATAAGTGAACTATATGTGTATATAACTCCTGAATGTAGGTTATTCTTACATGAAGGATCAGCAAATGTCCTTAATAAATATTAAGGCATGAGAAGAGTAACCTAGCCTTAAATTGTAATTAATGAAATTTCCTATTTAAGGTGAACTCTATTGGGACTATAATTTAATATAGTTCAGAATTTTTGATTTTAGGTATACTTGTAAAATTGCAAAGTCAGTAACTTGCCATTCTAAAGGAGTGTCCATGTGCTGCCCATAGGGAATGCAGTCTGAGAACTGCTACAGGTGGGTGTCTAGCATTGGGGAAAAGTTGAGGGATCAGGATCCTCTTAACTCAAGTTTCCTGAGTTATGCTATTTCTTTTCTGAAACAAATTTTCCCACGTGGTTAATTGTGAACCTAGTTTGTACCCTACAAGTACTTTGAACTGTACTACCTGATTTGACTGGCAGGTAGGACTCATGCTACAAGTCAAAGAGCTAAGGGAGTTTACCCTTGTTCTGACTTCAAGTCACTCTCTGCTTTTAGGGAGTCAGTCTTGATAGTTGTTGTAACCATATCCTGCCTTTTCTTTTTATAGCAAATTTTTATAATCAAGGCACATCAACAGTGGAACTCTTAATTAATAGATCAACACCAAAACATCTGAGTTAATATCATAAAAAGCAAGTAAGACAGATCTTAACTGTTTTCAATCTGAATTTGATGAGTTCCTAGCTTTGCCCCCCTCCCCCAATAGTTATATATTCATATTTCTAAGATGAAATTTTGAGTATCTTATTCTTTCAGAGTGATATGGGGATTCCAACCTTCTAAGGGTAGAATAAGATGAGGAGTATGAGAAGTTTTCAAGGAATGGTAAAAGTTTTCCACGAGGTTGTTTTCTCTAAAAATAGGATGTGTACATACATACATACATACATAATTAGCTTATAAGGTTTACAGGCTTTGAATATATTTTAGTGATAAATTCTCAAAATTAGATTAAGGATTTTTCACAGACAGGTCTCACTTTATGTAAGTAAACTGTTCCATAGACCTCAATTTTTACATAATATGAATTTGCCTGTGGATGTGGGGAAAGGAAAAAGGGAAAATGGTACATGGTTCAAGGGACATGTGGGGGCCAGGGAAAGAGTAAAGGGAGGAACATGTGAAGCCAAAGTCAATGATGTGGAGGCCTGGCTGGCACCAAGAGGAAGAACACATGGCTGGGGGGGAAGGAGGACTAGAAGGTGGGGACAAGACTCGGATATAGATAGGAGAAGATGGGGTGATTAGGAGAAGATGGGGTGATATGGCGGGGGGGTCTGGGCCAGACGCATAGTACCTGACTGGATGGATGGAAGAAGACATGGTGCAGCTGGAGGCTCAAGTGGGTGGGTAGAATGGAGCAAAGGTTTGCTTTCTCTGCAGGAGGTCTCAAGCCAAGCCCTTAATCTGGTCATGGTGGTAGCTGTCTTTCTGGACATCCACTCTTCTGCTTTCACTTGGGTGTTTTTTTTGTTTTTGTGTTTTTTTTTTTGGTGTGGGAGAGGAATGGGAAGACAGGGAGTGCTGAGCTAGGGAGGATAAACTTGATTGTGTGTTGGGGGGGTGAAGGAGACAGACACATACACCTTGTACTGTAAATTTAACAGCTTTTTTTTATGGAATGCAGATTTCTTTCAGAATTTTCTTTACCTAAAGTCAAATTTGCATAATGCAAATTTATGTAAAGTAAGAACTTAGCAGTCATATCTACCAGTCATTCAGGTAATATATTTTTTTAGTTAAGTATTTATGGGGTATAAATCAGGCATACAGTTAACCAGGTGGGAAAATTTATTCATAAAGGAAAAAGTAACACTTGGGAAACTGAGTCAAGAGGATCCTACCTTTGCAAGGTTGTCCCCTCAACTTTTCCCAGGTGCTAGACATACACACCTGTAAAATTGCATTGATGATTGAAATTATTTTTCTAATTTTTTGAAGTCTTTGATAATTCTAAGAGAAAGGACAACTCTTTCTGATTTGTGCCTTCATGGATTCTTTCTAAGATTCCTTCATCCTTTCAATACTAGTGTTTTTTATCAGGTATAGGGTTTTGGTAAAGATAGAAACAGCAAAGTGACATATAACAACTGAAATTCCCTGAAGTTTCAGTTCTATTGTTAATGTAAACTTATAGTTCTATTGTTAATGTAAACTTAATACAATTTAGTACAACCTTCTAAATTTGGTTTTTAGAAGATTGTGTTAAAGATTGTTTTAGGTCTTCCTACATGCTCTTGGAACCTGAGAAACAGATTTGGTGGAAGGATGAGCCTTTTCAAAGCTGTCCTGGGACTTAGCTTGTTTCAGAAATGTGCTTATGTTGCTTTTCATCTACATCAGGAATTCCCAGCAAACTTGTGGAACTCAGTAAAGGACTTTATTTTACCTTCATTTCTTTTCTCATTTGCTGCTGTCTTTTTACCAAAGGTGACTGACCCTTCAGAAGTTTTTCCAACATGCCAGCTTTAGGACAGACCACTCGTTTTTGGTTTTAAGAAGTGGTGCTAAAATTCTTTCACTGCCATTAATCTTAGCAATATTGTCCATATCCCTCTTATTACTTAATCTACTCATAGGATCCCATGGTTATGTCATTAGCTCCATCAAATCCCCCAAGTCATAGATGCCTATTCCTATCCAGGTGCTGAAACATGATGGCATGATCCCCTCACTCCCATTCACTGCCAGTTTCTCTTGGGATACTTACTCTTAGGTTCCTTTGATGTTTTCCTGACTAGGAGGCAGGGGCACACTAACCCTGGATGTTATAATATTATTCTAGCCCTGTGTAAAATGTTACATTTAATTATAGCTTCCTTAATTTTCTGTTTATGCCATCTCTCCTCTCAGCCTGACTACATAAACCTATAGTTTTCTGTTGGTAATTTAATTCCGGTGAATGATGATCATGCCTAATGACATTACTTTGGTTTATACATGGTGATTCATGGGAGTCATGCCTCCCAAGAATCAAGGGGGAGAAATGTCCAATTGAAAATAGATACCCCACTTTATTTTGTATTATTTTGCTACATATTAATGATCAAGTTGTAATATATTAGTTACTTTCCCTTCATGTATGAGTTTGAACTCCTTAATTAAGCTTGTGTAGCACTTAATTCCCTGTTTGTAACACAAGCCACACTCCACTCACTAAGTTCCATTCTTCAGGACTTTCCAGACACAAAATTATAATCTGTATTTGAATCCATCAGAAATTAATAACATGTAAACCTCAAGTTTCCTGTTCTCCTTCAGAAGTTGTTAACTACAAAACTTCCTAGAAGATGTTAATCCACCCTACGATAAACTGATGTAACTTGGGGTTAGTAACCTTAGCTCTGACCAATCAGAAGTGAGATATACCTATGTTATGCCAGATTGATGTTACTTTATTTTTGGGTTCCCCTATATGACTGAAAGAGCTGTCTTGATTGTCAGTTGCTACAGAGGAGGCTTGGATCCCTATTATTGACATTTGCTAGCCTTGCTAATAATAAATAAGTTGAACTTGTTTGGAACTTTATTGTCTCAGTTTCTTTTTAGCACAGATTTTTTATTGTGACAAATGTGAGAAGTAATCCTAAGGCTTGTACTTTTTGATACTAGTTAGAAAAAAAAATACTGAACTGTTATATTAGGGCTTCTCTACCCAGAATTTAGTATTAGGGCTGGAAGGCCTCAGCTTGGGGTTTAGTTATTAACAATATACTAGGGGCTGTAAAATTAGGACAGTTAAAAAAGTACAACATAAGTTTAACTTAATTTTTGTATAGAGTGTGTATATTGTGCATCCCTGGGACTAGTTACTTCCAAACCAAATTACAAGCCATTTAAAAAGAACCACACTGATTTAGATGACAGATTGGTGAAGCAATTTATTCCACTTCCCCATTAGTTCAGAGGCCTGGCATACATAGTCCTCATTCTTAGTCTAGTGACAATATGTTTGGTTTTATAAATTAAAAGTAGACTGAACTTTCAGCAAATCAGATTTTTTTGTATTAAAGAAACTAAATAGGAATTTTGAGTATCTACTATGTTTCTAATATTGTAGTAGATGCTCTGGCACAATTGACATATATTGTGGATTTCAGGCATTTTTAAAATGCAAGTCCTTCTACAAGACCAAATCTTTGATGTATTAAAAACTAAACATTTTCTCTTCCTAGTTGAGCAGTACTGTGTTTCAGATCCCAAACCTTTGAGTCACTACCTCCTTTCCCATTTCTTTTTCCTTCCTCCTAGTCCAGTCACTTCTTTAGTCCTGTAGTTTTGATGTCCATTTCTTGCTACAGTGGCAAGAGTTTGCTGGTTTTAGAGTCAGAAAACCTGTGTTCAGATCCCAGCTCTGCCATATATTATGTTTGACCCTAGGTAAGTCACATTTCATCTCTCCAGGCTTCTCAGCTGTATCTGTAAAATGAGTTGGTTGGAAGAGATAATCTGAAGTTGAGGTATCTTTCATATTTAACTTTTAAGATGCTGTGATTATTTTCTCAAAAATTTTCCCTCTCTGATTATACCACAGCTACACAACAACAAAACCCAGACTATAGAAATAGCATTCTAGTTGATCTCACTTGCCTTCATACTGCTCTCTCCGTCTTTCTTATAGTGGCCAAATTAATATTAAAAAACATCTCTGACCTTGTTACTTCTGTATAATTATCATGTTATTTTGCCAGCTATTAAAAATAAAAATATTTAAACTATGGTTGTTCAAGGTGACTTATTTTTCAGGTATTTCACTTGCAGATAATAACCTTTTTTCAGAAGAATTTGATAATGGTAATGATCAAAGTAATTTTTTCTTAACCTCAAAACAAGTTAACTCTTTGCTGTGCTGTTAAATTTTAATGTAACTAGAGAGTGGTATATCTTAAGAAATGTCCAGGTTAAGTAAAAATATAAAAAACAACAACCACAAAAAGACTGAAAAATGTCTAAATGTCATCTTAAAAATTATTAGGATTGTACTATTTTCAGTTTGTAATAAACCTTACAGTTTGTGAATAGATTCAGTTTAGCCCTACTGTCATTATGAAATGTTGATGGTCACAGTTAAGTAATAAGACTCTAGTAGTTTTCTTTGTACCACACCATGCAGCCTTCTTTAGCATTGTTTTCATAATTACTGTGAAAATTATGAATTTTAACTACAGTTCAATATAAAAGAACAGTATGCATTATCTCAAAAGGGTAGTAATATCTTGCTCATTAGGAGGTCACTTATTTTGCAATTTGAACTATACAGAATGTAGCCAACCTCCTCTTAAAAAAAAAAACCTAACACTGTAGGAAATAAAAACTGACTTTTGAATAGTCACAATCAAAGTTAGTGCCATATAGCTCATCCCATTTTACTAATGGGAGACTTTTTTTTGGAGCCTGTTTTATTTTACACTCGTTCAGAGTATCACAAAATCATATTTCTGGAGTTTGAACGAACTTCACAGGCCACCTAGGCTGATCCTTTTACTTTACAGATAAGGAGACTAAGCTGAGGCCTAGGGAGATTAAGTGACTTTCTCGGGACCAAACAGGCATCAAAAGAGAGGGGTGATATTTAGAACCCAGGTCTTCTGATTTCAGAGCCAGTGCTTTTTCCAGTGTACTATACTGCCTTTCCTTAATGAGGTTATCTGGTGTGCTTGACAGGTAATAAACACCATATTATATTGAGTAGAGAGGAGAGGTTGGAGTAGTTCTACTCCTTGAACATCTTTATAGTGAGACCATTGCTATTTAACAAATAGCTTAATGAACAGATTGTGTTTAAATTTAATTTGCACCAGTCTTTTTATGGGGAAGTGCCATAGTTGTAAATGGTGGTTAAGTGCCTAACCTAGCCTCTAGGACTCTCATGTTCCATAGCACTCACTCTTTCCTCTGGGCCCACTCTCTCCTGGAAATTGTTCTGAAATTACCACCTCTGCCTTCCATTTCAAAACTTCTGTTTCTTCAGTTCACATTAAGCAAAACAATTAAAGTTAATTGATTCAGACCAGGGTGTGAATGACAACCACTTAACCCTTAGGGAATTTTTGGGTTCTTAGATTTTAAAAAAGTTTATTAACTCAAATGAAAATAAAATGAAGTGAAAAAAGGGCTACATGGTTTGGGTAACACCAATGTCACTATCCAGCTAATAGAGATGTTATTTCTAGTCTTTATTGTGAGGGTTGAGGATCTTGTTGATGGCAAGGCATTATAATAAGTAGGGAGTGTGTTTTAAAAGTTTATTCAACTGTCTAGAAATTTGTAGACAAACTGAATCATAGTTGAAATACTGTACAGATTATTTCATGACTGTTAAACTAAGGTGTTTGCAGAGAAGAAATTGGGATACTTTCCCATTTGTGGGAGAAATAACTTTTAGAGTATCACTATTAGAATTGCCTTTGCTTTGATTTTTGCACTCATCTCAAATCTACCATTGCCAAAACTAGTATCATTATAGCTTGCATTTCTGCCTAAATCTAAACCTCTTTAAAATTTCTGCATCTCTGTTAAGAGTCCCACCATCCTTCCAGTCTTGGAGGTTAGCAGCCTTGGAGCCATCCTTGATTTCTCTCCCCGGTCAATCCTATCAGTTGCCAATTCTTATAGATCTTATTTCTGTAACACTTCTTACATCTGTCCCCTTCTTTTAATTTCCCACATCTGGGCCCTTGCATGGGAAGTTCTTTAATTCTTTCTGTACAGGAGTCTACTTTTTTTCCCCTTAATTCTTAGTCTTCCCTTCCTCTAGAAATTTGTATAACTTCGTGTTTATTTTTATACATATTGTGCCCTTTGGTGGAATGTAAGCTCTTTGAGGGCAGGGACTGTTATTTTTATTTTTGTATCCATAGTAACTAGTATATAGAGCCTGGCACATAGTTAACTCCATAGCCCTCAAATTACTATGTATTAATTTTGCATAGATGTCCTTTGTTAACTGATCTGAGAGCTTGTTATCTCTAATAAAATGTAAACTCTTTGATAGCATGGATTGTCTTGCCTTTGTATTTATGTACTTTGAGCTGAAAATATGATGCCTGGCAAAGAGTAAATGCTTAATAAATGCTTTTCCTGGAAGGTCTCTAGTGAGGGTAGATCTCTATCCAAAGCAGCTGATTATAATTTTGGATAGGGCTGTATTAAAATTTTCCTTGCATCAAATCTAAATTTGCCTTTGCAACTTCGCAAAATTTTGCTACTTAGGGCCAAGCAAGATAAGTCATTCAGTCATTAGCCACCTGCAGAGTTATGGCAATTATATGTGTATGTGTGTGTGTATGTACATACAAACATGTTACATAATCATAAAGTTTTTGAAATGGAAGCTATCTTTAATTTGTTATTCTCTACACATAAAATTAGTTGCCAGGTTTAGTCCTAATGCCAAAATATTGCCCCAACTCTTCGGACTTTTCCTTTAGTACCCTAGTTTGGCCTTTCATTAGCTCTCAACTAGAGCATTGTAGTTGATCTTCCCCAAGGCAAGGAATGCCTCTTTTCCTGATAATCCAGCCTACAGTGGGCTGTCAGATTAATCTTCCTAGTGCACAGTTGTCCTGACATCATCTGTTTTGATGCTTAAAATCCTGCCATAGCTGTCTATTATTTTCTGAATCAAGTTTTAGTTTAGGACACCATAAAAGTAGCTTATATAGGAAATTTAAAAGAGGTAATAAGAGAGGGCCTCGCTTGATGAGTTCAGGTTATCAGGCCGAGATGAATTACTTCTCAGGGTACTGAAAGAATTGGCATGCTTAGCCGCTTAGCAGTTAGAAAGGATCATGGAGAATAGGAGAGTTAAAGAGGACTGGACTATAGCAAATAATTCCACATTTCAAAAGAGAGAAGAGAATAGAGTTTTTGAACTATAGACTTTTTTAGGCCATTGTTATTTAGCAAAATTTTTTAAAAATTATTATATATAATGTCATCTCACTTTCCCTCCCCAGATCTTGGCAAAATTCTAGAATTCATTAAAATGGCGGTTAATAAACATCTAGAAGAGGAAATGATGATCACAAAGAAGCCAGTATGTCCTCTTCAGGAAGAGGTCATAGTGCATGCATATATATTAATATTAATTACAATGTTTTCTGTGGTAGCAAAAATTGGAAACAAAATAGATGCCTATCTATCAGGGAATTGCCAAATGTTATGATGCAGTGAGAGTTGGCATCAATCTGGATTAGTAGAGGGTAATTTTCCATCTACCAATGAAATCACAGGTCTGTTAAAAAAAGACTGTAGTCATTATTATCAAGTTATTTTTAAATGTTTTCTGTTATGTATTTTGTCTCAACTGAAGAAAACTGGAGTGTAGTCCTATAGGGAGGCAAATCAATGGCAAAAACGATTAGATATTTTTAAAGATAGCCCACTCCCTCACCTCCACCCCACCATGATAAAGTTTGAATCAAAGCAGCAAAGGCAAGACTGATGTAGATTAATTGGTTTGATCTGTTTGTGGGTGACAAAATTGGGAAGGCTGTTGTTGTTGGCATTGCAGTGATAGGCTAGGGTAAGTTGGAATGTTGATTATCCCAGGGGAAAGGCTGGAGACACTCCATTTACTGGAGGAAGAGGACAAAGGGTATTGGAATTTTAGTTTATCCCATGCCAATGGAATATCCTTTACTTTCCTTGCCCTGTAAATAGGTGAAGCTTGAGTTCCTGCTGCCTGCCTACTTTTTGGAAATGAGGACTATGGAGGTGCCTTCCTCTTCTTCCATGTTGTTTTGCTGGGTTCTGGACCCAAGACTTCTCTTCCCTACCTTGTTATGAAGGAAATTGAAGTTCCCCAGACTGGAAAAGGGTTATCTTTGTGTGGGATGTCAAGATTCCCTACATAAATTAATTACTCAGAGGCCTCTCAGTGATGACAAAAAGTTTATTTATTAGATTCTTGAGAATTGGGCAATTCCTCTACCAAGAAAAGCCAAAGACAAAGGAAAAGCAGTGATATAATATAGACCCTAACGCAAGTCCCTCTCCCCAACTGACCATTATCCTCATTAGCTGAGAATATGATCTTACATTCTAGACACGAAATCTAACCAATTCCTTTTGAAATGAAGACATCGAAGAATTATGTAAGTTTCATCCAATCATTGAGACCCTAATGTACTACACAGTTTTATATCCTTGTATGGAATTATTCCACTCTAAAAATATTGTAACCTTGAGCCTTCTCGGTCTTACCTCACCCCTAGGAGAAGAATTACAATCTGAGAAGTCTTCACTAAACCTATACCACTCTTCTGCTTCTGGAGTATGATGAACCTGTAGCTTCTTCCTGTCCCTGGTCCCTAATGAATTCTGATGTGGATGAAGGTTTAAAGACTTTGGGGACTACTTTGAGAGACAGCATGTGACAATGGAAAGAGTGTACTGAATTTTGAGTCCTTTTCCTGGTTTCCAATCCTGGTTTAGTCATTTATTACCTCTGTGAGCTTGGGCAAGTTACTTAAGCCCTGTGTGTCTCTTCAACTGTTGTTGTGTTTGTCCTTGGTTGTTGAAGAAGACTGTGCCATCAGAGAAATGATGGCATGACTTGCACTTTGTTTTGAGTGAGGGAGGGCTGTGCAGGTCACCAGCCTTACTTCTCCTCCAGAGCCATTGAATCCAGACCTGATATTCCTTCGGGTTCTGTAAAGTGATATTAAAGGGTCCCTTCTCTGAGCTTATGTGAAGTGACAATATATTGCTTTATTTATATTGTATATTTAAGATTTGTTATAAAATTATAATAAATTGTTTAATTTTATTTGACTAGAATACAGTCTATTGTGTGTATATTGTTGAAAAAGTGATGGGGTGGCTTTTTTTTTTTAAAGAAGGATGTTGCTATATAATGTTTGGAAACAACTTGAAATGGAATATTACTGTGCTATTAGAAAGAATAAACAGCAAAATTTCAGAGAATCTTGAAGAGCTTAGTAAATTAATGCAAAATGACCAGGAAAACAGTAAATCAAAATGACTGTAACAGTATAAATGGAAAGAAAAATAAAACAAAACTGAGTGGTCTTATTATAATGACCAAGCTTGTCCCCAAGGAGAGTTGCGAAAATGCACCTTTTTTCCTTCATTGCAGGAATTGGTGACCATGGTTGTGGAATATTGTATGTATTGTCAAATACAGATGATATGTTGATTTGGTGAAACTATTTTTTTTTTTACTTGTTCTTTTAATATTTGTTACGAGGGGAGTCATTTTGTTTGGAGGTGCAATAAATTTGAGAAAAAATACATAATAGAAAACATTTAAAAATAACTCGATAATAATGACTATAGTTGTTTTTTTTTTTAACAGCCCTAGATTTCATTGGTAGATAGAAAATTCCCTTCTACTAAGTTTTATTTGCCTGTGACACAAAGATGTTTGCAAAGTGCTTTGTATCCTCATCTGAACTGCAAATCCCTCTTGAGAAGTAGGTGCTATAGTTTCTTCTCTCCAGCTGAGGAAACTAAGGCTCCCAGGGGTTAAATGTCTTGTCCATGGTCACATAGCTAAGAAGTGTCAGAGTTGGGACTTAACTTAGAGCTTTGATTTTCAAGTCCATTATTTTATCCACTCTATCATGTTGCTTGCCATAATATTATTTCCATTTTTGATTGATACAATTAGTAGGTAGTAGCATTCAGGAGAATGCTGTTAAGATATAGATAGCCTGAAAGACAATGTCTCCTTAGAAAATTCCTGTTCAATTTATGCTTGTTTGATTTTAATTGAATTCTAACTTTTCATGTATTTATCTGGAGATCATAGTCAAGGAAGGAGGGATCAATAAGATATAAAAAAATTTATTTAGTCCTGCCCTGTCTGGGAATCCCTTCTATGGAGCCAACTGTTGTAGTATCTAGTATGAAGATGGATTTAATTTTTCATGAAGTTAGGTCTTTAGGTAACCTTAGTAACTGATTCGAAATAGATAGTACTCACAGTTTCTACACTGTAAGGTTGGCAACATTTTTTCATGTTTATGTAATAAAATAATTGAGTGTAATACACATAATCTTTCAATTCACTTTACATATTCCTTTCATAGATATCAATTAAGTGTTAATAATGATAAACAATATCCCAGCAGAGAAACTAAGAGTTTAATGTTCTACAAGAATTGTACACATTTATATCTACAGTATAACAATTTCATTTCAGTCAAAAGTTTTGGCCATTCCTTTTGTACTTGTAGCAGTGAAATTTGAAATGTAAAATGCATCTGGTTTTTAATCATTTTATTTAATTATTTAGATTAGTTTCTGTAGTGTTTAGGATAATTTTTGAGAGAGAAAACTGATTATGGAATCAATATTTTTGCAAAAAATTTTATAGCATTTTTGTTTCTTTGTGTTGGTAAGATTTTTTTTTACCTAGCATTTAATCTTTATTAAATTATTTTAATGAAGATACCACAGTCTTTATTCATGTGAATGGAGGTTTTGAGAATAGAGAAAAATTAATTTTGTATTTAGTAAAATTTGTTTCTCATTAGTCATTTAAAAATTCTATAAAATTTTCCCTCTGATTTAGGGAGAAAAACGAACAGCTTGGAAAATTTCCTTTTTTTGCTTTTGAATGACTAATGATTAATGTCACAAGTGCAAACCATGGGAGAGAAGAGCCAAGACTTTGGATAATCCACTAATTGGATAATTAGCTTATGGATAGTTAACCTGACTTAAGCCTAAGGATAACCTGATTGGCATTAGGCTGATTAAAATACTGAATTTCTTTATATTCCAGATATTGTCTCCATATGTTTTAAACTATTCAGATAGCATTACATTGTAATCACATTGATAAAAAAGCATTTATTAAGTGCTTTCTCCATTTTATTGCTAAGCTGATGTATTATTTTAAAAAATTCAGTAAAATGTTAGGGAATTATAAAAGATTTGTGTTAACATTAACAGTGAAGTAACTGCTTTCTTTCCCCTAGTAAATATGTAATTTAAAAACCTTTTCACTTAAGAGTTACCTACTTTTTGTTTATATTCAGTGGTTATCTCTTGCTCTGATAACTTTGATAATCTCGTATCTTTTATGCTGATAATTTTTATATTAATTTTTTACTCAGCGTTTTATAACTATTTTGATTGAAGGGTGCCATCGTACTTTGTAGTGCCTAAAACTCCTGTTTTATTTTCCCCGTTTTTTTTACCTTTCTTATAATCTGCTTTTAACCATCACCCCAGTTATTTATTTTTTCTAATTGAACACAAATCAATTCATTTCCCCTCACTTTTAAGACCAACAAACTGCTTTTTTTTCCCCTTTTTTATATTTTTTATTCTGAGAGTTAAAATTGGAAGGGACTTTGAAGCCATTTATTCCACTGATTTTGCAGATGAGAAAACTAAGGTTCCAGAAGTGACTTTCCCCAGAGTCTTCTAGGTAGTAGTAAGTGGCAGTGGCAGGATTCGAAGCCTTTGACTCCAAATATCTTGTTTTTTCTTTTACTTTTTAATCATCATTCTTGATACTTTTTTTTTTTGATAATCTTAGTTTGGGATTATACAGTGAAGTTATCTTAATTTTCTTTGTGTACTTAGAACTGTGGATCATGATTTAAATGAGAAGAAATTTAATTATCACTATGAGTAGATGGTCTCAGGATTCTTTTTGGTTTTTTATGTACCTTAAAACTTTGGTACAAGTCTTGCAATTTACAGGTATCAGACAAGCTCTATTAAATCTTGTTTTTGTCTACTGCCAGTTTTCATTGGCCAAAAAGTGCTTCTTTTTCTTATCTAGTAGCAAAAATAAAAAATGTTTTTGGATATTTATCAAACCAGGAGTCCAGGTTGTGTTTCCCAGTTTCTGGGAAAGTTCCTTCATGTTATTATTTAAACTGTTAATGGGTAAGTTAACATCAAAGAAAAAAAATGTAGAACCAATATCTATGGTTTGGTCAGCATGATCTAGTGTATTTGAAATTATAGTACTTTATCTGTATATTGAGGATGGTATAACCCTAAGTTTTCTCTGAGTAGCCTCTGAGCTCTGTATTTCCATATTTGTTGAATTTTTTTGATGGAAATTGAAAGGACATATTTTTTAAAAATTAAGGATAGATTTGAAAACAAAATTAACAACAGAAGCAAATCTGGCAGGAGTATGGGGCAATCCTCCCAGATTTTTCTTATTTGTGTTTTCTAATGCTGTTGGTGAGACTGTTTTTGGCATATTAAGATTACTATTGCTAGTACTTATCATGTTTCTTCTCCAATCTTTGGATTGCTCCATGTATATGAAAGTTAATCTGTATAAATTTTTCTCTAAGTTCATCATCAGAGAATGGGGAGGTGGAATTGCTTGTTGAAGCCCTATATAAGATTTAGATCAGTATAGAGGAGGATAGACTATTGTTGGGAGAGAGTACAATATAGGCAAAATTATTGAGAGGCGGGAATGTTGAAAAGAAACAGTTAAGGAAACCTGATTGACTAGTTGGGGAGAAATGTGGAAAAAAGAGGGTAGATCTTAATTATGGATAACATTACAGTAAGCCTGCCTTAAGCAGAGGTTTTGCATTTGATATAGTAGCAGAAGTCATTTTAATTTTTTTTGATTAGTTGGAATATACGATGAGAGGGGGAAGGGAATAGCCATTTTTATAGAGCCTTTTATGTCCCAGGCACTATGTTTAAGTGCTTTTTTATAACTGTTATCTCCTTTGATCCTCACAACAACACTGCTTGGTAAGTACTGTTAGTATCTCCATTCTGCAGATGAGGAAACTGAAGCAAATAGAGGTGGTGACATATCACATAGCTATTGTTTGTAGCAGTAGTACAGCTGTTAGATAATGAGGACCTGAATTGACAGTGAAGATGTAAAAGAAAGGGTGAATCTGATAAAATTTGAGTTGTGATAAGTACTTAATGAAAAGAAGATGAAAGGGATGATTGTGACCTCAGAGACAATGAAGTACAAGAAAATAAGATTTTTAATCTTTTAAAAAAACTCACAACCACTTAGATAACTAAAGAGTTGTGGATTGTGCTATATTTTTTGGTTTCTCATTCTGTACTAGAGTTTTGCGGTGGATCTGAAGGTGGAATTGAGATAGAACTGAGATGCTCTTGCTATAAGAGATAGGATAAATAAAATTGGGTGGGGTTTTCTAGCTTGGACTAGTACAAATGAACTTGAAGATTGGCACTAGCTTGCATTACTGCTTGTGAAATTATCAACAATGTACTGATAACACTGATTCATAGTTCTTTTTCTAGTAGTAATCAAGAGTCTTCTTGATGGATGGAATCTTGTGTGGCACGCATACACACACACGCACACAAAGATTCAGAAATGTATGTATGCAGGGACATGAGAGAGAGAATGGGAAGAAGGGAGAAGAGGAAATTAGAAGGAAGGTGTAGATAAAGAAAGCAAAATAAAGCTTAAATTTTTAAAAAAATTTTTTGCAAAATAAAATTCTTAAAGATGTACAAAGAAACATGGCTCTTTTTGAGGTTGTAAAGAATGGAAATATGAAGGGGTGCCCATAAATTGGGGAATGGCCAAACAAAGTTATGTTATACAAATGTGATGTAATACTTTTATGATCTAAGAAATGATGAAGGGAATGATTTCTGAGAAGCCTAGCAAAATTTTGTGTGAATTACAGAGTAATGAAGAAGACCAATACTACAATGACAGTAGTATTTCAAAGATAAAAACTTTCAAAGAGTTAGGCGTTTTGATCAGCATAATAACCAACCATTATTCCAGAGAACTAATGATGAAATATGGTACGTACCTCTTGATAGTGTGGAATGGGGTGTGTGCGTGCGTGTGTGTGCGCGCGTGTGTGCACATGCACATAATTCAGAAATTTACCTTGCTTGACTACATATGTTAGTTTTCTTTTGTTCTCACTTGAGAGAAGATATTGGGAAAGAGAATCAGAAGGGAGTTTTTTGTTAATTAAAAAAACTATAATTAAATAGTAACTGGGTTTTAGGAGTATCTGTAGCTATGAAATAAAATGAAGTTGACATGAAGATTGAATTAATAAGAATAAGCATACTAAGGACTTCCTAAATAAATGGGACAAT
Organism: Bettongia penicillata ogilbyi; assembly: GCA_023548195.1. NCBI lineage: Eukaryota > Metazoa > Chordata > Mammalia > Diprotodontia > Potoroidae > Bettongia > Bettongia penicillata. Next base: position 3,778,978 of record JAJHZJ010000060.1, read on the forward strand.
TTATTTCTAGTTTGTTGTAAAAATGAATTACTGTGCATATTACCCTTGATGTTAATGCTAACATGAAGCCACATTATGGTTTCTGAAATGTGTAACCCTGGATTTTAAGCCTAAATTTATTGAAATCTGTCACTTCTGTAAATTTCCATGTAAGATCTGTTGAATTTTAAAGAAATTGAGGTGTTAAATTGTTAAAGTAAATTTGTTCTGTGTTCAAAGTTTGTCCTAAGTCTTTAACATGACACTTTGAAACAAGTGTTGTGTGTAACTATTAAAAATATGTTTTTAAGATGCAGCTTTCTGTAGTTGGATGAGATTTGGTCCTGAGTCAGGTACTGTGACTGACAAATACTGGTAGTGTTCTAGGCAACTCTCTTTAGATTTTAAGTTGCCAGGTTGTTAATGATCTTAGTTGGCAAAGGAAATTTCCTTCTTAGGAACTTTTCAAACCAATGGAAATCATAGGTCAGTACCAAAGAAAATTCTTTATCAAGTGTCTAAAAGACAATGAGATTGTCTCCAGTTAGCAATTACTGAGTACAGCGTTTTGTTTAGATATATGCCAAATTTTTTTTGGTGCAGCCTGACTCGTAGTGAGGTCTTGAACCTTTATCCCCAAGAATAGTATTAAGATAGAATATTGATCTCTGTTTCCAAAGTTTTATATATTTAGCAATTAATTTGATATTTAAAAAACTGATTATCTTAATTTATAAACCCTCCATATTCTTTTACCACTATATCATAAGACTACATTTGTTTTTTAGCCTTTTTAATTCTTCATAAACATGGGATCATATAAGTCAAACCAGCCCATTTTATTTTTCAGCAGTTTTTTTTTTTTAAAAGATGTAGTTGATTTAAATTTAGGAAAAAGTTATAGTAGTTACCTGTAAATACATTTCCTGTAGGTAAAGTTGAAACTATTGACTGATGTTGGGTTTTTAATGTATAGTACAATCCTGATTATTTGATATGCTCAGATATATCTTGTATGTCATTGAACCTCAAAATGACAGTATTCTGGTCAATCTATAGGGAGGTAGGGGAATGGAATAATTTTAGAATATTTCCATAAAAGTTGAAACCAAAAATTTGCAAAAATCCAGCATGGTTTCATTAATGACAATATCCTAAAAATCTACAAGTTGGTGGTGTTTTCTGGTAGTTAAGTAAATGAAACTAAAGAGGAAGTTGAATTTTATTTATCTTTTGAATAGAAGAAAAAAAGAAAGGATGTGAAAGTGAGAGTTTCGAGACATTTGCTTCCTTTGGATTCATCATGACCATTCCCTTTCCCCTCATAAGACTCACAGATTTAAGAACTAGAAAGTCTGACTGTAACCTTAGAAGATACCTGATAGAAATTAGTTTACAGATAGATGATGAGGCCCAGTGAGGTTGACTTACTTTTGAGAAGCCGTGAATGGATTTGACTCTGGGTCCTTTGCTTTCAAATCCAGCAATCTTTTTGATGGGCTGTGCTCTTTTATATTGTTAGTTGCAAAGTCTACTTTTGCATTATCCTCTTCTGTTAGTTTTTTCTAATATAAAAACTACAAGCAATTTTTTTCTCCTGGCACAGCCATTTTCCTAGTTTAGGCTCTCATTGTCTCTCACCTGGACTATTCACAGTAGTCTTCCTGATTCCCCTGTTTCAGTCTCTCCTCTCCATTCCATTCCATGTTATAACTGTCAAAATCATCTTTGAAAGGCACAGGTTTGATTACATTTTGCCTCTGTTTGAAAGCCATCTATGACTGTATTAAATCTAGGATAATATTGCTTAGGCTGGTATTTAAAGTGTTAAACGGTTATCTTTTAACTTACTTTTGCAGACTTTTCATATAATTCCCCTTCATGTACTCTTTGTTGCAGCCAGTCTTGTTCTTTATTTAGCATTCCATTTCCCCCCTCTGTTTTTGCAAAGCACTTTCTATCCTTTATACTTGGAATACATTCTTTCCTCACTTCTGTCTCTTAGAATTATTGGGCTTCCTTCATAACTTGGAGAGGTGTTCTCATCCCCCCAGCTGTTTAGTACTCTATCATCATTTTCAAATTAATTTTATTTTCACTTATAAAGTTAACAGTTCCAAGTCCAGTGTTCCCCATCTCTCCCCTCACCCACCCAGTGGAATGAAAGAGCTTTGCTGACAGAACTGCTTCTCTTCCTAGGTCTAATGTGGTTCTTGGATATAGTATAGACCTTAATAAATGTATGCTGAATTGAATTGAATTATGTTAAGTGTAATAAAACCACTTGGGGAAAGAGAATTTAGCTTTTGAGTAATTTTGCATCAGGATAGTAGACTATTTATTTGTATATTAGGTTCTCATTGAAAGGCTAATATCTAAAAATTATGCAGATTTCACGGATATATTCAGGAAAGTAAAATTCCAAGGTGTGTTCTGAACATAATGTGGATTCAGTTAAGCATTTCATGAAGTTTTCATTTGTAATATAGTATAATAATTGATAATAATTAATTATTAAAAATGATTAACTTCAGTTCAGTGCACTCTTTATTAAAGTAGAAAAGAATAGTAATACTTTACAAAAAATTGGTCCTTCAAATGATGGAGAACTTTGGCTCAGTTGGGGATTAAACTCTTCTATTTGTGTATCTAGAAGTTTACATTTTTTAGCCGTGTTGATTGGTAAAGTTAAATGCTGAGTATTTAATGTAATTATTGTTCAGTTATTTCAGTTTATTATGTTTAAAAGGATTTAAAGATTCAATACATGGCCTAAAGAGGTTTTTTTTTTTTTTAACTCAGCTTTCCTTTAATAATTTCTATTCGGTGAGACAAATTCAGTGTCATATTAAACTCCTAATTCCCTCTTAATAATTTACATTATGGATAGTATCTAGTGCTTTGGCATAATCTTATTCCAAATTAGGGAATTGCATCCCCTTTTATTCTTTTCACATGTTTATCACTCCATAGTCATCTGGAAAGTACAATGATTAGAGTTCTGGACCTTGAGATAGAAAGATCCAAATTTTTGAACTCAAGACAGTTAATAGCTGTGTGGCTCTGGGCAGTTCATTTATTTTCTGTCTGCTTTAGTTTTAGTTTCCTCATCTGTAAAATGGAGATAATAATAGCATTTACATTACAGAGTTGTGAGAGTAAAAGGAGGCAATATTTGTAAATGACTTTGCAAATCTTGAAATACTATATAAGTTCTAGTTATTGTAATTATTGTTATTACAGTTCCTGCTGCTGTTTAGGGGGTTACATTCTTCTTGGAGAAAACACAAACGCGTTTAATAACTGGGAATTGAAGAGGGGCAAAGGAATTACAAGACAAAGTGCTTTGGAACTATGATTGACTAGCTGAATGGGGAAGGCTCTATCGGAACTAAACCTTAAAGTTGCTTTTTACTTGATTAAGAATATAGGTGCAGAATCAGAAAGCATACTAAGTTGTGGCTAACAATTGGCACTCAGCTGGCATTCCCCCAGGGATTTTCAGTCGTTATTAGTTTAATTAAAGGTAACAAAATTGTTCAAGTAGGAATGAGGACTTTGACTTTTCAACTGCCATCAGCTCAGCACATTGCTTTGTTTTTTGTGTCTCCCCCTCCCCCCCAACTGTGTTAGGCCATTTTTGTTGCTTTTGTCGGAGGTGTAGTTTTAAGTTACATTTAGCTACCATTGAATTGGTCATGCTTCATAGCTCATCATTTTTTGGTGCTGTTCATTAGCAAATCACAACCTTTGGCTTCTTTGTATGTCAAATGACCTCGATTGGATCATAAATTCTCCATTAAGCCATGTCTGTCTATACAACTGCCTTCTGTGTTTGTATTCCAAACTTAATATCTGATTTCAGTTTTATCAGTTTCTTCCCTGGCATTATTAAATACAGTATTCTGATTATTACGGAAATTCACATAATCATCTGTGCCATGGGTTGTAGGTAGTGACAGGGTAGGGAAATGCCAGCCAAGGAAATGAGCTTTGGGAACCTTGTGTATTATAATAGCTGTGGAGGGTCTGACGAACCCTGAGAAGCTAGTTCATTGGATTCTGCTGATACCATTGATTGGGTTTAGCAGTACTATGGTTAGTGTGATGTAATTGTACCTAAAAGTCAGAGAAACAAATGGAGTAGCATAGGATTGCAGTCTCGTTCTTTTTGAAACCTTCATCAGCTTGAAATGAAGGATGATGTACTAAGTAGCACTTCATTTATGGAAGGTAGCAAGGGTGACACAGTGACTAGTGGCCTGGATCTGGAGTCAGGAAGACTTGCGTACATATCTGTTCTCAGACACTAGCTATTGGATCCTACATGTAATCCTGGGCAGGTCACTTAACCTCTACCTGCCTCAGTTTCCTCATATATACAGTGGGCATAATAACAGCATCTACCTCTCAGTAGTTACGAGGATGAGATGAGGTTATGTTTGTAAAGTGTTCAGCACAATTCCTGGCACATAGTAGACAAAAAAAATTTTGTTTTAGAACAAAATTTAGAACAAATGAAAAATACCTAGATGATTGTCTTTGTGTTTGCTGCAGCCCTTCCCATTTTTAAAATTTCAAAACAGAAGGTTTAACTATCAATTGGAGGTATCATTGTCTTGCTAAGGTGGACCCAAATGAAATAATTTTGAATAGGTGGGCAGGGAAAGCTCGTCACTTCTGTCTTCCCTGCTCTTAGGATGCAGGGCTAATGGCACCTAAAACTTTGTACTGGACTTCAGCAGTGAATTAAGGCTGCATTCACTGCCTGTAACATATCCAAGACAAAAAGACCATAAATGTAGGCATCATCTTTCAGTAATTTGCAGAATATTTCTTCCTTACTCTATTTTACAGAAAGAGATGAACTTCTGGTACTTGCTTCTTAAAAGTTTTTTGCTTTAAGCATTGAGGAATAAGTAATAATAATTACTCCTCCTCCTAATAATCCAGTAATAATTGGCTCTTGGCTGAAATGAAGTTTACTATTTGCTGTTCAACTGTAAGTGAAATTTTGTTCATTATCCTCTTTCAGATACTCTCCTGGGTTTTTGTGACACTGCTCTTTCTTGGCTCTTCTCCTTGTCTGATCACTCTTAATTTCATACTCTGTGTGCATAACTGCTGGTGTATCAAGATTAGAACCTTCATTGGTCTCAGTTTTCTTATCTGTAAAATGGGATAATAATAGCACCTACTTACCAAGGTTTCAGTTTTTCCTTCTGCGACCTTAACTCCCAGTTCCCTAACCTATATATCAGTCAATACATCAACAAACATTTATTAAGCGTTTATTATCTGCCAAGCACTGTGTTTAGCACTGGGGATACAAAGAAAGACAAAAATGCTCTCCCTAACCTTATGACACTCACATCTTGCACTCACATCTTAATGGGAATACACACACACACACACACACACACACACACACACACACATAACAATAAGATATATACATATATATACACACATATTAGGTAAATTGAAGGTAATCTCAGAGGTTATGCGTTAAGATGGATTAGAGAAAGTCTTGAAGAAAGTATGATTTGATCTGAGTTTACTTAAAGGAAGCCAGGAGATAGCTAGCTAGGAGTGAGTTATGGGCAACAACCAGTGAAAAGACCTGAAGTCAGGAAATGGGAACAAGTGGGGCTATTGCAACTGGATTATAGGGGGGAGAGGAATAAATAAAGTCTAAGAAGGAAAGAGGGGCCAGGTTAGGAAGAATTTTAAAATTCAGGCAGGATTTTATATTTGATTCAGAGGGTTATTGGGAACCTCAGAAGTTGAGTAAAAATGGAAGGATGACATGCCCTAGTAGTAGTAATAATGGTAATTAGCATTTATGTGTCATTTTAAGGTTTAGAAAGATTTTTACAAATACTATCTCATTTTATCCTTACAAAACCTTGAGAGGTAGGTGCTGTTATGATTCGATTTTCCAGATAAGGAAACTGAATTAGAGGTTAAGTGACTTTGCCAAGGTCACACAACTAGTGTCTATTTGAAATATGATATTCTAGATGTCCTGTTCTTTTCATTGCATCACCTAGCTGTCCTGGTTTCCTGATGATTTCTGTTCTTTTTTTGCATCATTGACTTTTATAGGACATTTTGAATTCAGCATATCCCAAACAGAATTCATTATCTTTCCTCACAAACCCACTCCTCTTACTGAAAAGCAGTAATGTGTCTGCAAACAGTAAATCTCCTTTAGGGCGGTCTTATATATTTGTAATTTCCGCTTGTGACCAATACATTGAAATTTATTAAGAACTATCTTTCCTCACCCTCCAATTTGACAACTTGTCAAATACCATTTTCTTTCAGGGTAATAGACTTAGGTACAAATCCAACTTAGGATAAATTGTTTCATTTGATAATATACCATATTTCTTAAATTAATCAACTCAGAGATTTGAAATTTTAATGCTTGAAGTGATCTACTGAAGCAACTTTTATTTCGTGCTTGCTTTGTGCAGAGTAGTAGGTGCTAAGACAATCCTGTGAGTAGATGCAGCTGCCTGAATGGGGACCTAGCTAGCTGGGTAGCTCAACTCCTCCTGTCCTGTCTGCCTCCTCCTCACCTTCCTTCTCCTCTCCAAAGGAAGGTAAATTTGGATGGCCAAAAGCTACCCAGTTGGTTTGGGTTTTATGACTCCTGTCCTGTGCTTTCCTAAAACCTTAAACATACTGTACTCTGAAGCTGGGACTTCGGGCCCCTGCCTAAGGGCTCCTCTGGACTCTCCTAGCTTTAGTGATTATCAATAGTAACTGTTGCTGGTTCCCACCCAGCCTGAAGTTTTTCTTTTTCTTGACCTCTTTAAAGGGGCCATGCCCGGGCTATTTCTTAAACAGGCCTATTTAATGAATGGGCCTTGGGTCACCCTAAGTGAGTACCTGCAAAGACCTTGGCCTAAAGGGCTCCAAAGTCTCCCAGTGCATCCTGGGTCATCTCCAGTCATCCTGGGGAATATCAGGTCACTGGATGGATGCAAATGGCTCTAGAGAAGTGAGGCTGGTGACCTGCACAGCCCTCCCTCACTCAAAACAAAGTCAAGTCACCATTTCTCTGATGGCATGGCTTATTAGGCAATGAACACAGCAATCCACAAGGTGCTAAGGGTGATGCAGATTAGTAAATCACAATGTTTGAGAGAATTGTTTGGAAAGAGACATTCAGAGAAATGTTTATGTATACAGTAGAGTGTGCATTTACTTTATAGGAGGGCAGGATCACTTTGGAAAGAAAGTTATGTCAGTGGGATTTGGGAGACTTTTAATTTGAACGTTATCGTCAAGAAAATCCGGAAAGGAAGGCTTCAATGTAAGAGGTAACTTCAAGGAAGAGAAGGATTTCAACAAGCAAAACAGAGGAAGAAGCAGCAGTGCATTTCAGACTTGTGGGAGAATGGGAAGAATCTTGCACTAATGCCTGTAGCGGAAAAGGAAATACAGATTATGATTAAAAATAACAACTATGATAATAATGACTAATATTTATATAGTGTTTATTATGTGCCATGTACTATGCTAAGTATTCTATAATTATCTCATTTGATCCTCACATCAACCCTGGGAGCTAAGTGCTATTATTATCCCCATTTTACAAATGAGGAAACCGAGGCAGATACGGTAAATGCCTGGGATCACACTAATAGTATCTGAAGTTAGATTTGCACTCAGATCTGATTGACTCTAGGTCCTGAACTCTATCCACCACACCACTTGAATTAGACTAACAAAGTTTGTTGGAGTCAGATTTAGAGGCTTTTAAAGGAGTTTGTATTCTTTCTTTTAGATCTCATAAAATAATACCTAGCATTTATAGAGTATTTTTAAAGTTTGCAAAGCCCTTAAAACATATTATTTCTTTTGATTTTCAAAACAACCCTGTGAGGTACATGGCTATTGTTTTCCTCATTTTATACAGAAGGAAACTGAGGCTAAAAGAAGTTAAGTGACTTCTTCCCAGATTACATAACTAATAACTGTCTGAGCCAGCGCTTGTCTGGTCTTCCAGAGTCCAATTTAAGCACTTTATCCAAATAGGGAGCTAGTCACTAAAGAAAGTATGATGAAATAACTCTTTCTTGTTAGTGGAAATTGTATATTGTTCCTTTATGTATTAGGGTATTTGTAAGATGGTGAATTTATATAGTGTGGTCTGGGTTGTCACTTCATGATTTGGAAGGTAAGAACTTATAAGTTGCCAGAGGGTTATAGTGGAAAGAGTGCTGTATTTTTGGGTTCAGGAACTGAGCTCATATTCTAGCCTTGCTACTTGCTGTGGGTAAATCGTCCTGGGTAAATCATCTCCCATCTCTGGGCCTCAGCTTCCTCATCTATGAAATGAGAGCGCTTGGATACTATGATGCACATATCCTTCTAGCACTAAATCTGTGATCTTTTGACCTTGAGAATTGTGTAGTGGTTGGAATTGGCAGCTAGCTCAGAACAGTTGTGAAATGTTAATTACGTAGCTTGTGTCTGTCTAAGCTCTGCTGGCACAGAATTTGGTGGTAGTGCAACAGAAGATGTCTGTTTTGGAGATGGAAGAGAGGAAGTTGATTTCAGATCTTGGCACCTTTCTGAGAGCTATCTCCAGGGCATTAAGTGATTTAGGCTTTACTAAATGTCAGCCTAATAACAAAGTTTATGAGAGTGATTCTGATAGGGAGACTAGGTTTGATAGGTACTGTTTAGACTTTGTAAACCTCAGCCCTCTGTGCATAGATGATGGATGTTGGAAAATGAGATTTCTATGCTTTTTAAGTTCATTTAGTCTCTGTGTTTGGTGTTACTTTTTTTTTTTTTAAACCTTGAGCTGCTTGTTAAGTAAAAATAAAAAAAACCCCAATCATCTCAGACCTTATCTCAGGTGAACCGAAGGGAAGACGAGGGGCTTCTACGGGAGATTTAGTGGAGTTGGAATAGCTTAGAACAGTGATGTGAAACTCAAATAGAAAAGGATCCCTACAGGCTGCATATTGACTTAGACTACCACAAATCCACATTAACTGTGTGGTATTGTATTTTTATTTGTTTTCTTAAATGTTTCCCAATGCATTTTGACCCCATAGGCTAGGCCAAAGACTGCTGACAGCAGCAGAGAGAAGCTGCTAGCACCTAAGAATTTCAGGTATTTGATCTGTTATGTGTATGCTCATCCTTCCTTGCTGAAGAAGACCATACCATCAGAGAAATAATGACATGACTTGCACTTGACTCTGTTTTGAGTGGGGGAAGGCTGTGCAGGTCACCAGCCTCACTTCTCCTCCAGAGCCATCTGGATCCAGTGACCAGATGTTCATCAGGATGACTGGGGATGACCCAGGATGAGGCAGTTAGGGTTAAATGCTTTGCTGCCCAAGGTCACACAGCTAGTGAGTGTCTAGTGTCTGAGGTGAGATTTGAACGCAGTCCTCCTGACTCTTGCACTAGTGCTCTATCCGCTGCACCAGCTAGCTGCCCGATTGATCTGTTAAGGTATAAAGGAAAATGATCTAATTTTGTAGTCTGTTATAATGTTGACATTGCTATTCCTCTTCACTCCCTGGGGCATCTCTTTATAAGACATATATTGGTTTTAAAGTAAAAATTATTTATATTTTATTGTTTTATCATTTATATATTTCTGAATATCTCCTTCACTTCTCCCCTGTCCAGTAAGCCATTTCTTGTAACAGAATACAAAAGAGGGAAAAAGATGTTTCAGTAAAACTAGCCAACACAGTGTTTGGAATGACTTAAAAAAAAATCACCATTAGAATTAATGTTTGTAGTAGAAAGGAGCCTTGGCTTTGGAGTCAGAGGACTTATATTCAAATTCCATTTCTGCCATTTACTACATATATTCTTTTAACCTGTATAGACCTCCATTTCCTAGTCTGTAAAAAGAAGGCATTTGACCTGGTGATGTCTAAAGGCCCTTCTACCTCTAATCTTGTGATTCAATGACTTGACTAAGAAAAAACATTTTAATTTTGAATTATTGTATCTAAATATTTTTACTTAGCATTTATTTCTAACCAAATAACTGTCCATATTAGACATTTGGGTTATGTATTTAAATTTCGTTAAAAAGATTATTACCTACGTTTCCCAATATATATCTTGTTCTTCCACAGAGAACCATTTTATTAAAAAAAGAGACCCAAAATAGTACAACAAAAATAACCAGCACATCAGAAAAGTCTGATAGTATATAGTGCTCCATGTCTATCTGCAAAGAATTGAGATCCAATATTTGTCTCTTCTTTGGGAGTAACCTTGATCATTATAATTTTATAATATTTCTTTTCAGTTTTTGTTCTTTCATTTATATTGTTGTAGTCATTTTCTTGGATCTGATTGCACTTCATTTTAACAATTCTTTTCACAGTTATTCTACCAACAAATGTTTATTAAGCTCTTAGTATAGTGAACGTTACTAGGTGCTTGGGATACAGAGACAAAAATGATACTGTTCCTGCGCTCAAGTAGTTTAGGAGGTGTGGCAATCATGTATACAAATTGGGAAATAGAAAATAGATACTCAGTAAACACCAGTTAACTTTTTTGAGGAGGGTTAAGAGATTACTTACTTCTAGAAATTAGTTGAGAATGAGTCCCAGAGCCACTGTGAGTGGCCCAGTATTACATAACCAGTTAGTGGCAAAGTTAGGACTGTAATATATTCTTCATACACAGAATGATTTTCCTGCTATTATGAAGTTTTCATTTTACTTTTTCAGTGTTGTAAAACAAACTTTTTTTTTTTGCTGTACAGTCAATGAATGGTTTTTTTTTTTTAATTACAGGCCCCTTCACAGATGTAGTTACTACAAATCTTAAACTTCGAAATCCATCAGACAGAAAAGTATGTTTCAAAGTGAAGACAACAGCACCTCGTCGGTACTGTGTGAGGCCGAACAGTGGAATTATTGATCCAGGGTCGACTGTAACTGTTTCAGGTACTAAACAATTAATGTGGGTTCTACAGATAATTTTTGAATGACTTTCAGTTATGTTCATTTGAAGCTTTCCACTTTTTCTGATGATTTAAACAATGATGTTACATAGGTACAAATTATTCTAGAAAATCACCTTTTCTCTTACTTGCAATGTGATAGAGTTGGGAGGGGGTGGTAGTCAGTTGTTATTTTTCAAAGTCTGTAAACCACATACACCTAATTGTTTACTAAATTATCTTCATGGTCCCCCCCCCCCCCCCCCAATATTCCCTCTGGTAACCATCTTGTTTAGGAACTCAAAATGATTAACTTGCTGCCTTCTTGCACCACATCTAAACGTCTCCTGTCAACCTTGCCCAACAGTCCACTAGTTGGTTGCTGATCTTGTCAAGTGTCACACTGCCGACAAGTAAATCTGCTTGACTTCTCTCAACCTTCCAGTTTCTTCTTGTCTGTTATTTTATTTCCTACTATCTATAAACCCATTCCGGTTTCTCTTACCTTTCAAAACAACAAAACAAAAAACTCTGACCTTACCCAGTCATTGTCAAGATCTTTTATCCTGTATTTCTCCACTCGCACATAAAATTTTTTAGTAAAAACTTTCTATACTGCTACTTACACATGTCTGACTTCTTAATCACCTTCAGTTTTGTCTCCTGTCTCATTATACAATTGAAACTATTTTCTCCAAAGGTTACTAATGATTTCTTAATTGGTAGTTCGATGGCCTCGTCTCAATCTTTATTCTTTTTTTTTTACTTCTCTAGTATTTGATGCTTGTTGACTAACCTCTTCTCTTTAATTCTTACTCTCCCCTGGTTTTTGTGAGACTTCTTTTGGTTTTCCACCTGCCTGTTTGAGTAACTCAGGTCTCTTTTGAATGTCCTTCAAATTCTTTCCTCATCTTCTTTATCATCATTTTTTTAATTTTTTTTTTTTTAACATTCAATAGGCTCATCAGCTTTTAATTTTCTAGTTTTGTAATTTTCTCCCAGGCATACAGTTTTGTACAAATTAATTGGGACAAAGTAAAACAATAAAATTTGAGTTATTTCAGTTTTTTTTTTTACATCTTTACAAAAGCAATATATAACATCTACTTTTGTGGCAATTTAAAAAAAAACATGATTTGGCATTGAGTTTACAAGTTTGGACACAGTCTTCAATAATTTATGACTAAACCATACTTCTGTCACTTTGGTTATTAAGTGTATTTTTTGACAGTTCATTTTTCCAAGCCCTACTTAGAAATATAGGTCATAGGTATTATATTCTTTTTAAAAATTTTAAAATTAAAAAAAAAATTTTTTTTGAGTTCAAATTCTCTTCCTCTGGCCTGCCCTTTTCCCAGCCACTGAGAATGCAAAGAATATATCAGTTATACATATGAAATGCAAAATAATTACCACATTAGCCATATCATGCATGAAAAGCAAAAAAAAAAAAAAAAGAAAATGAGAAAACTGTACTGCAGTTTTCATTCAGAGTTCATCAGTTCTTTCTCTGGGGGTGGATAGCATTATAGCATTTTTCATCATGAGTCCTTTGGAATTTTCTTGGATTGTTGTATTGATAAGAGTAGCTTAAGTCTTTCACAGTTGATCATCATTTCAACATTGCTATTATTGTGCAACAGTGATCTCCTGGTTTTTCTCATTTCACTTTACATTAGTTCAAATAGGGTTTGCCATGTTTTTCTGACACCTCCCCGCCTTGTCATTTCTTATAGCTCCATCACAATCATATCCCACAACTTGTTCAGCCATTCACCAGTTGTTGAGCATCCCCTCAACTTCCAATTCTTTGTCAGCGCAAAAAGAGTTGCATTAAATATTTTTTATACAAAAAGGTCCTTAAAATTTTGATCTCTTTGGGGTACACACCTAGTAGTGGTATTGCTGGGTTAAAGATACCGCACAATTTTATAGTCCTTTAGGCATAGTTCCAAATTGTTCTCCAGAATGATTGAATAGTTTACAGCTCTCATTAGTATAACTGTTTTCCCTCATCCCTTCCAGTATTTGTCATTTTTGATAGGTGTGAAGTGGTACCAGAGTTGCTTTAATTCAAATATATCCAATCAGTAGTGATTTAGAGCATTTTTTTCATATGACTATAGATGTTTTCTTTTGAACACTGCTCATTCATATCCTTTGGTCATTTATCAATTGGGTAATAGTTCCTATTTTTATAAATTTGACTCATTTCCCTGTATATTTGAGGAAGGGGACCCTTATCAGAGATTCTTGCTGTAAAATTTTTTTCTTTTCATTGTTTATGATACTTTTAAGCAAATTTTAGTTTTCCTGATTATCTCTTTTAATTGGCTCTTTTTGCTTTTGCTTTGTCTAAAATCATGATTGCTATTGCTGTTTTTTTACTTCAGGTGATGCATAATAGATTTTTCTGCATTTCCTTATTTTTTAAGCCTATGTGTGTGTCTTTCTGCTTCAGGTGTTCTCTAGTAAACAACATTGTTGGATTCTGTTTTCTAATTTATTCTGCTATTTGTGTTTGATGGGCTGTCTCATTCCATTTATATTCATAATTGTGATTACTGCTAAATGTGTGTTTCCCTCTTCCTATTTTCTTCTGTTTAGCCTTCTCTCTGTTTTTATTGTGTCTCACCTCAAAGGTTTGTTTTGCTTTTGACTATTGCCTCCCTTAATTTGCTCTCCGTTTGTAATCCCTTCCTTCCCCTTTTCTTATTCTCTTCTCCTACTGTTTCCCTGTTTCATAAGATAGATTTCTATACTCAACATAGTGTGTGTACATATAATTGAAGTTCAGGCATTGTCTGCCACTTCCAACCACCCCCAAATATTTTCTCCTCCACTATAAAATCTCTTCCTTGCACATCTCTTTTATGTGAGATAAGTTTTCCCATTCTACTTCTTCCTTCTCCTCCTCCTAGTCCATCCCTCTTTCTCAACCCCTTCATTTTTTTTTTTTTGATATTATCCTGATGTAATCATCAACTCATACCCACAACCTCTAGGTAGACTTCGAACTTCCCTAATAGCAGTGGAGTCTTTGAAGTTGCATGTATCATCTTCCTATCTACGATGTAAACAGTTCAGCTTTATTGAGTCTCTTATGCTTACTCAGCTTTATCTTTTTATACTTCTCTTGCATCTTGTGTTTCAACATCAGGTTTTCTATTTAGCATGGGTCTTTTCATCAGGAATGCCTGAAAGTCTTCTCTTTCACTTATTTATTCATTTATTTCTAAACATTCACTTCCATAAGATTTTGACTTCTAAACTTTCTTCTTCTCCCTTCCCTACTCCCCAAGACTGCTTGGAATTTGATATAGCCTGTACACAGACATTCATATTAAACATATTTTCACATGAATCATGTTGTAAAGAAGAATTAGAACCAATGGGCAAAACCATGAGAAAGAAGAAACAAAAAAAGAGTAAAGCAAATTGTATGCTTTGATCTGCATTCAGACTGCATAGTTCTTTTTCTGGTTGTGGATAGCATTTTCCGTAATGAGTGAACGTCTTCTATTTCATTAAATGTTCATTTTTTTGTCCCTGAAGAATTATACTCAGTTTGCTGGGGTAGGTTATTTTTGCTCGTAATCCTAGCTTTTCTGGAATGTTATATTCCAAGTCCTTTTCTTTTTTAATGTAAAATCTGCTAAATCTTGTGTCATTCTGACTGTGGCTCCACAATATTTCTAGCTGCTTGGAGTAGTTTCTCCTTGATCTGGCAACTCTGGAATTTGTCTCTAATATTCCTAGGAGTTTTCATTTTGGGGTAGGTGATTGGTGAATTCTTTCAATTTCTGGTTTTTCTCTGGTTCTAAATATCTTGGCAATTTTTCTTGATAGTTTCCTGAAAAATAGTTTCCTGAATATTTTCCTGAAATGCTAGATTTTTTTTTTTTAAATCTTGGCTTTCAAGTAGTCCAGATCTCTCTTTGATCTGTTTCCCAGGTAAGTTTTTCAAATAAGATATTTTACATTTTTTTTCTGTTTTTTAGTTCTTTTGACTTTTTTTTAGTGTTTCTTGATGTTTCATGGAGTCATTAGCTTCTACTTCCTCAAATTTCATTTTTAAGGAATTATTTTCTTCAGTGAATTTTTGTGCCTCTTTTACCATTAGGCTAATTGTGTTTTTAAAGTATTATTCTCTTCAGTTTGTGTGTGTGTGTGTGTGTGTGTGTGTGTGTGTGTGTGTGCACGCGCGCTGTTAATTCTGTTTTCATAATTGCATCACTCTCATTTTTCTTCCTGGTTTTTCCTTGTATCTCTCTTATCTCTTTCTTTAACTCTTCCAGGAATTCTTGTTGGGCTTGTGTCCAATTAACATTTTCCTTTAGGTTTTGCAACTTTTTTTATTTAAAAGATTTTTTTCTTCTTCTGAGTTTATATTTTAGTTTTCCCTGCCACTGTAGTAGCTCTTTATCGTCAAATCCCTTTTTCTCTTCATTTTTCCAGCCTGTTTCTTGATTTTGAACTTTATGTTGAAGTTGGGCTCTGCTCACCTAGGGGTGGGGAGGCAATGTTCCAGGTTTCAGGGTTTTTTTGTGCTGCTATTTTCAGACCTGCAAGTTTTCAGTGTTTCCAAGGTGGTTTGATCCATGGAGAGGTGTGATCACTGCTCCCATGATTTAAACTCTGCTCTTTACTCAGAAAGGGCCCCTGTTACCCTGCAGTTGCAAGTTGCAAGTACTAGCACTTTTGGGATTATGACCAGGTCCCCTGCTGTCTTAACTGCCTTGCTAGTGCTCTTCTTTCCCTGAACTGCAACCAGGGCCCCTGCTTCCTTGTGACTGACCACAGATGCTTCTCTCCACCTTGGGAACAGCCACCTAAAATTGCATATAAATAATAAAGGTACTAGTCAGCATCATCTGTACCCAGTGTTAGGAAAGGGGTTCCCTTTAACCTTTCTTACCAGTTGTTTGACTCCCCTTACCGTCTCTGGTCTGAGAGCTCCGGAAGATGCTGCTGCTTGAATATTTAGCTTGTTTCACAACCTTGGAATCCTCTTTTTGAGTACTTTCTTTATATAGGAAGTAGTTTCAAAAGAGTAAAATGGGAAAGATTTTCATCAAAGACCCAAGAAATCTAAAATACTATTAATATGACTAAGTTTATTTTAATCCTCTCATTTCTATTCTTCAACAGCAATTAAAATTTTGTAGTATCATTTCTGATTGTCACTTCATGGAGAATTAAATCCTCTATTGTATAATCTCAATTTTAAAAACACTTGAAAATGTGTTTCTGACATATTATGAAAACATAACTGAAAGTGGGAACCTAGTATTTTTCCACTGATCTCAATGATAATTCCAGATATTGTTAAAATTTCTTTTCAAGCAGAATTTTTATTTGTATTTTAACAGCATTGGGTGGTTCCTTAGTGTACATACAATTGGCTCTTGATTTGCAATGAGAAGCAATGTTTTGTTAATTGTCAGATATTGCGTAGATAATTCATTTGGCAAAATAAATATACATGTGGTAGGTAGAATTGTGTTTGTATAAGTACCCCGTTAGACATATGGAAGCATATAGGCATGACACAAAGAAAACCAATTCTAATATGAAATTCAGGGATTCCTGATCTGTGTCATGAATCATAGAAGCATGATCTTCACTTAATAAAGTTAAATCTATGTAAAATGGATCTTCCTATAGCAGAGTTTTCCAGGTGCTTTGCAAAGAGATAAAAAATGTGAATTTTTAATAATGAGGTAGAGTCTTTTCAAATGGTCACTTAGTCTGTGATTACTGTTAAACACGATGAGTGTGCAAGATTGAGTAATGTGGTGTGAGGGCAGTTGCTTTCCCAGCTAGAATGGCAGTTAAGCTTATACATTATCTTCATATCCTAGTTCTTATCTAGCCACATGATTTATGGAGAAGACTGAATATGAGAAAACTAGAGTTTTTCATAAATACTAAAATTCAAGGTATTTGGCAGTGGAGAAACTTAACCAATGGGAGGGAGGAGGGGTCAGCAAGGTAAAGAGATGTTCTGGGATGAGAAGGTTGCAGGGGATGATAGATCTTACAGGCTAAGAGGCCTCAGGTGTTGAGGGACATTCTAGAATGAGAAGGCAGCTGAGGCTAGAAAGTAGAAACAGAGCCAGCCAGGGAAGGAAATTTGGCTTGCTCTGGACCTCTCCTCAAAGTTCTCAGAGAAGATAAGTGTGGATTTATATTGTAATATTTAAGTGTACAGCTCTAGTATTAAGTATTCAGTAAAACCCAAGAATATCTTGTACTGTAATTTGACTTATTTCTTATTTTGAGGATATTATAATTGCTCATTTTTGCTTGGTTGGAGTTATTCTCCATTTGAATAGAAACATATGAAGCACCAGCATACAAATTATTTAGGGAGATATTTAGTACAAACATATTGATTTCTTTGAGTAAAGCTATTGAACTTCTCTAAATGAATTGAATCCAGCTTGTTATGGAATTGGACTTAATATTTAGCCACACCTCTTTAGTTTTGTACTTGTGAAATAATTTTTTTTTGTATCCAATTTGTACTTTATATCTTTGCTTATTAAATTTAATCCTTTTTATCCCAGTATTCTAGAGATTTTTGATAGTGATTTTATTGTTTGACATGTTAGTTTCACAAACCTTTTAAAACTTGTGATCTTTGCCTTTCGTCAAATCTTTGATAAAATAATAAACGGTATAAGTTGAAGTGCAGATGTCCAGGACACTGCACTGTAGACCACTTTGTAAGTTGGTGCCAAACCTGAGAAGAACAGGATGATAGACTTTGCCAAATACTTTCATAAAAGACAAACATTGTGTCTACAGCATTCACCTGATTGCCAGTCTAGTTTTAAAAAACATGATCTGTTCTTGAAGCCGTGATCGTATTTACTACATGCTAACCAAGTACACTTTTGTTATAACATATTCTAGAATCTTGCCAGGAATTGGAAATCACACTTATTGGTGTATAGCTTGCAGACTCCCCACTTTTTTGAAATTCAGGACATTTACCTTTCTCTAGTCCTATGGTACATTTCTCATTCACAATTTATTTTAGTCTCTTTAGGTCCTATTGATCCTCTCTCTAAATTTACTTGTTTGAAATCTGGTCTTCTAAAATCTAGATCATACCAGATGGTCCCTTGCCTTCTTCTCCTCTCTTACATATTTTGGGATGATTGTTTCCCATCATTTTTACCTGAGCAATTATTTCTACCTTGCTGGTGAGAATTTGATCTAGAATAGCAATTATCAGCGCAAGTGAATAAATTATTAGCAGTTGTCTTTTTGAGACAGAGTTTCAACAGATGATGATGTCTGTGTTAAATGAAGTCTCCTGTCATTACTGTATTCATGCCTCCATGCACGACTTGTTTTCCAAACTCCTGATTAAACTCTCTTATTCTGTCCAGTGAGTCTGTGGTATAATCTGATGGTTTATATTCCTTTGTTTCTTGTTATCCATCTGCAAATACTTTCCCTACTGTGAGACTAAATTTGTTTCCTTGATGTCCTTGGCCATGAGTTCCTGGAGTTTGTTAGATCTGTTCTAGGACTTTATCTTTTCTGAGTGTCTGGCCTTCAGTGTTATTTGTTTGTTTATTCATTCATTCATTCATTTTACATTCATGCACATTCATTTTACATACATACACAGTTCTGTAGTATCTAGTATGGTGGCTGTAAATGGGCTATTTTCTCATTCTTTTCAGTTTAAAGCCTTTAGATTTATTGGGGGCAGTGTGATATAGTGAAGAGAGCATTAGCTTTGGAGCCGGGAATGCAGTATCTGACACAGATTAACTGTGCAACTCTGGGAAAGTCAGTTAACCCCTCAGTGCTGCAGCAACTATCTAAGATTGTAAATTGAAGAGATACCAACCTGCATTGGTAGATGGAATTTCCTTAACTGGAGTTCACTGTATCAGTGAAATCATAGGCATAATAGCCCCTATCCCCATTCCCTTGATTAGATTTGCAAGACTCAAAGAAAATACATTTTTACCAGCCATTGTTAGTTATACTCCTCCATTTGTAATATACCTGCCAAAATTAGGTATACATGTTAATTACGATGTGATTCGGAAAATAACTAAGTTATACGTTTACAGTTTACAATATGTTCCTTCTTGTGCCACAAGGTGGCTCTAGAAGTCAATGTACCCAGAATATATCTGCACAGTTGGGGATGGGAGGTTGGGAAATGTATTTAATTATTGGGACATTTTCATTAGAATAGTGACTTTATGAGAATTCTTTGAAACATTTCTCTAACCAAACAAGTTTTTTTAAGTGTTAACAATCTTTTAAATATTTCCCATTACATTAGAATTTTAAGTGATAGAGAAAAGGGCATTTGATTTACTAAGTATATCATTTCTAATCCAGGTGACTTAATTTGGGGGAAAATAGTACTTGATCAGGAGATACCAGAAATGGGACCTTAGTTAACTGTTACTTTTCACAAATTTTCATTAACTATAAATTGAGACTAATGGGAATTAATAAAGTAAACATGAGGTAGAATTTTGAAATTTTGTCTAAATTTTTGTTAGCTATATTCTTACCTTTTTTAATAACTAGTAATTTTCCCCTTCTTCCCTCCCATTTCAAAAAATAAATTTTACTTAAGATAAATTAAAATCGTTCCCTAAGTGTATTGATTCAGGATATTTAATATAAATATACAAGTGTTTGACTTGTCATACCCTTTCTGAGTATAGAACATCACATCTAGGATGCATGATAAGCATATACAAGTAGAATAAATTTTAAGTGGAATACAGTATAATCTACTCCTTCTTCTTATTCAGTAATGCTACAGCCTTTTGACTACGATCCAAATGAGAAGAGTAAACACAAGTTTATGGTACAGACGATTTTTGCTCCATCAAATACTTCAGATATGGAGGCTGTGGTGAGTATATTCCATAATCAATTCAGTTTTAGGAATCCTTATAAACTACAAGGCATTAAGAAATATTGTGCTTATGTAGTTATCCCAGAGAGTGATTATTTAAAAAGTTCAGTAATTACTACCATAGAATTTATTTTAAAATCAAGGATAATGTCACGTGACCTATCTAAATGTAGAATTTTGACCTTTTCTTGATTTTATTTTATCTCAGTTACTAGTTTTTTGATTAATGACTGCATATGTGAATGTTAATTTCATGTAAAAATTTTCTTAAAAAGATTTGAAGTATTAACTCCTACTTTTTAGTGTATAGTACTTGCAAGTATTCCAGAAGCCTTTACATGAATTTGATATTTTCTGCTAGACAAGTACTACCAGAACCTTCAACTGCTTCTTATATGTGGTCCATTGCTAAAGCTGTCTCTGTGTCGTTACTTAATCTCACTGGTCCCCAGTTTCCTTTCTGTAAAATGATTGAGCTGGCTAAAATTATTTCTAAAATTTGTTGACTCTCTTTGTCAGCTCCAGAACAGCATTTTGTAGTATCATTGATTAGAGTGACATAAGAAATATATTTGTATCATCTAAAGTAAATATCTGTGTAAAGCAGAAATTTCTTTTTGGGAAAAAAAAAAAGAGTAATGAAGCAAATTATTAATGTCTGACCTCTTGGTGATAGTGTGGTACAGAGAAAAGAATACAGAGTTTAGAATCTGGGAACCTATCTGAATTCTGCCTCTTTTATTCTCTCTGCCTTTGTGGTATTAGTTAGATTACATTTGGGCCCCCCTCCTGGGGGTCTTTCTTATCTTTAAAATGAGAAAATTGAACTAGATGTCATCTGAAGATCCATTTAGCTCTACATTATGATCCTATGATCATATTCTATGTTCTTTATTGTTTTCAGTTTGCTGTACTCCTATTTTAGGTAGTAGAGTCCTAAGTTTACTAGAGTTTAAAGGAGCAATTAAAAAATACTATTTTTTTTTTCCCAGAAAATCTGTAATCTTACACAGAGCTCTGGCTTTGCATCTGTATCTTTCTATATCTATATATCTCTTTATAGCTGAAGCTATCTATAATAGCGATTAAAAATAGTATTTTTTTCAGAAAATCTGTAAATTTATACAGAAAGAAAGCTCTGACTTTGGATATATCTGTATCTGTTTACCTATATCTTTATAGCTGAAGCTATCTTATAATTAAGGAAGCTTTTGAACTTTGGGAGTAAGCATCATACATTTGTCTTCTCATATATTCTGCCTTTAAAAACTCAGGTCCTTTGTAAAACCAAATCATTTACATTGATTATTAGGTCATT
This sequence comes from Bettongia penicillata ogilbyi, assembly GCA_023548195.1. Taxonomy (NCBI): domain Eukaryota; kingdom Metazoa; phylum Chordata; class Mammalia; order Diprotodontia; family Potoroidae; genus Bettongia; species Bettongia penicillata. Next base: position 3,800,137 of record JAJHZJ010000060.1, read on the forward strand.
AAAGTCTAAGAAAAGTGCCTCAGAACAAGAACCCCTGAAGAGCAACAAAATGAATTTTTTTCCTAAACCTCTATTTTTTAAGAAGTGAAGAAGCTCTAAGCCTTAAATCCTACTACAACTTAAAAGTTAATAAGATTCTCTAAGGAATAAGGTTCCACCTGCAGTAAAGTATTTACACAGTTCCCTGACCATGTATTCTAGAGCAGTAGTTTCAGCTGTATGACTTGAAACATTTCTAAGTATGGCTCAAACTAGATGAACATGTAATTGGGAAATATTTAACAAACCATACTGAAATGCAATTGGGAAATATTTAACAAAAAAAAGCATTTCCCCCTCTCCCTTGTGTGCTTCTTAGGCAGATTAGTCAAGAGTAGGGAAGCACCAAAATAAGGAAGAGAGTTTTATTGTTTGGGATTTCTTGCTACTTTTACAAAGAATTTAAGACAATTTAAAAATTTTTCGGGGAAACAAACTATAGTTGGCCCTATAGCTTGTCCGATTTAGTAGATATTATCTCCTAGCCCAAGAGATAGCATTTTTTTTTTTTGCTTCATGGTTGTCTTGTTACTTCAAATCCTGGCTTGTAGAATTGACTGAATATTTAGTGTTGTTTTAGCCCTACAGGCTAAGAAGAGAAGCAGGAATAAAGGCAAGGTTGGCACTATAGAAAACAGCACGTAGCACTTTCTGTTTGCTTGTTTAAATTCAGTCCTAGAATAGTGGGAAAATTCAGCATACATATTCTGTTTAAGATCGATCATAATAATTCATATTTTTACTTCCTTGGAGCTTTAAAATGTGATTTGAGATGAAAGAAAATACTGATTTTATTTTATATAGTAAAATTTTAGTAACCAGACAAGGTTTTTTTTGGAGGGAGTGGAGGTGGAGAAGATGATTCAAATTTAATAAATAACTCCCCACACTGTTTTCAAAAATATTATGTATGTGTTTTTTTTATATATATATATAATGTATATATTACATATATTCTGTGTGAATTAAGAGAGAATTGTTATTTAGATTTTTGATGTGTAATAATTTCTTTTCAGTGGAAAGAAGCAAAACCTGATGAACTCATGGATTCCAAATTGAGATGTGTATTTGAAATGCCCAATGAAAATGATAAATTGGTAAGTAGATAGTATAGTTAGTAACATCACTATCTTCTAAATATCCCAAGTAAGAGGATAAAATTGTCTGTTCTTTATAAGTTGCCTTTACTTATAATATATTTGTGTCTTGTGGTGTTCAGTGAGAGAGAGAGAATATGAAAGTGTGTTTTTATGTTTAACTTAAATTTTAAAAAACTAGATTCTTACATAAATTTTTGGTATTTAAAAGAAAAACTTATTTTCAGTCATCTGTAGAAACATTCTTTAAAAGAAAGTACTTTGAAGGATTTGTTTAGATTTACTATAGGATCACACTTTCTCTGAAAGGGTCACATAAAAGAGAAGGAACATTTCTGAACTCTTTGAATGTAGTCATACATTATTCGTTAGTCAAAAAAGAAGCAAATAAACTATTTAAGTGTATATGTGTTTGTGTAAACTTATCTACACCTCCTCCAAAATAATGCATTTGTGCCTTAAAAAGAGAAAATAACTTTATACGGATGTGCAGTTTAACAAAAGAGTTGACTATTGTAGAAATTTCAATCATTTCAGAATAATTGTTAAAATTATTACCTTGTTTTAGGTATCAATATATGTAATCTTAAAGTTAACATTTAATTTTCAAATGTAAATCATGTAAAAAAGAAATAGCAGGACAATTAGTAAAAGTTTGATTAATTTAGGATGGTAGAGCTTAGAATGATATTGAAGTCTTTTAGCAGTTCTACTAAAGCAAATAACCTTTTCCATAGCTACATACCTTAGATTTGACGTTTCCTTGTATTGAGCTGAAATCCCCTTGCCCATAGCTTTTTCATGTTAGTTGTAGTTCTGTTCTCTTGAATTAAGTGTCTGTAAAGTTCTGTTGGCAAAACTACTTCTCTTTGTTAGGGAGTGACATCAGATTATGGTAACTTCTTTAATTGAAAGTATATGAAATAGGAAATTATTAGAAAGAATTGTCACATCTTGTTAGGTAAGAGAAGTAGAACCATCTTCAGAGATGCTGTAGCTGAATCTGTATGCTTTTCAGCGCTAGATATAAAATCTTGGTTTTCTTGGTCCCAAAGAAGAGATTAGAAAATGTACCTCCTTCCCTTTGCATAAGTGAGAGACTGTGGCTGTTGAACATTGCTATATCAGATTATCAGATTCAGCTAATATGTTAGTTTTGCTGAACTTCCCCCCCCCCCACCTTTTTTTTTATCTAAGGGATGTCTTTTAGTAGATGTATTATATATTTGGAAATTAAGACGATGTAAAAAAATCAATAATAATTTTGAAAGAAGTTTTTGGTTTGGTGGCAAGTAACATAAATTCTGAATCTCTAGCACTCTTTTCACCTTACACAATCAGTTGTCAGATCTTGCCATTTCTACCTTTTTATCATCTCTTCCAAGCTACTTCCTTTCTTTACTCACATAGTTAGCACCACCCTAGTTGAAGACTCCTCTTTTATTGATGATGCAAGAGACCCTTAATTTGTCTCACTCCTTCAAGTCTCCAGTCCAGCCTATACATTTACTGCCAAAGTAATTTTCCTTAAGTGTCAAACTGTCCATGTGATACCCCTCTTTAATCAACTTCAGTGACTTTCACTGGGCTCTGGGATACAATATAAACAATCCTGATTTAGCTTTTAAAGACCTTTCTAGCCTCACTATGTATTTCTCTGTTCTTTTGTGTTCTCCTCTTCCCCCCACTCTACATGAATTGATCTTCTCTCTTTCATACTGATACTTCATTTCCAATGTTTGTACCTTTGGATTGGCTTTCCTGAATGCCTGGAATGCTCTCCTTGTACCCTTTTCCCACCTCTGCCTCATAGGATCTCTTTTCCTTTAAGATGAAGCTCACGCACGCACTGTCTTTTGCATGAGCCTTTCCTTATCTCCTCAACTCCCCTAGCGTCCTCCCTCCTAATATTTAAAAACTTTGTATATATTTCCATTAACTTTATGTTGTATGAATTTGTGTATGTATGTGTACACATTCATATACTTGTTTCTGCCATTAGAATATGAGCTTACTGGAAGTAGGAATTTCATTCTTTGTATTTGTATTTCCAGAACTAGCACACTGAGTAGTAAGTAATAGGTTCTTGATAAATACATTTTGATGTGAAGAATATCTGTTGCCAAAATGCCATATTAGTTTACATTTTGTTATACTTTAGTTCCCCCTTCATTAGGTTCCTTAAGTCCAGTTGTCCTTTTTTTTTTTTTCTGTCATGGAAGCTAGTTACATGCCCCTTCTACTTCTTTCTGTATCCTTATCTCTGTTTCATTAAGTCCGGTTTTCCCTCTTGGCAAATTCCAACTCAGTTCTCCTTCCCTGGACCATAGCACTGAGTTCTGTAGAACTACTATAAACTCCTGTCTATCCTTTACCTTTTTTTCCCAAAATATTTTTACTTTCTTTAAGTGATTTAGGTTTTCTCTCAAGACATCACATCTCTGATAATCTTCATCACTGGATGCCATTCATTCTACTCCTATCAATGATCTCAAGAGATAATCAGAGTGGTTGATATGTGCCTTGAGTTCCCATTGCCAGACTGTTTCTCTACTAATAGATTTCCTATAATATTAACGATATTAAAATAAAATTCTTATTTTAAATGCATGCAGACTATTTATTAGCACCCTGTTTTCCTTTAATGTTGTTGTCAGCTATTGATTTCTCAGTTTTCTCAGTGACTTTTATACCTGGCTTATGATCTTTCTTTTTTTAACTCCTACCTTTGAGGTCTTCCATATTCATGTTGATAACCACTGGAATATACTGACCACACAATTTCTTAACTTCCTTAACTCTGATGATCCTCTGCTACCCACTTCAGACATCCATACCCAATACCAGTATGGTTGTACTTATACTTTACTGTGTCTCAAAACTGCATTACCTCAAAATCACAGTTTTATTGACTATATTATATATATACATATATTTATTTCTCATGTCTTCATTCTTTATCCTTATTAGCATCTCTCTGATTCTCCTTGTTCATTTTCCTCATTCTGGCTTCACTTATTTGCATACCCATGTAAGGCATGCCTTTGAAGAGCTGTGTTCATCCAGGGAAAAGATGAATCAAGATAGAGGGGGACCAGAAAGTATCAGCTCAAAGTTCGTATGCTTAGGAATGGGGAAATTATAGTCTTTTTCAAGTATTTAAAAGCCCTTTCCACTAAGTAGAGATTAGACTTGTTTTGCTTGTTCCCCATAGCATTAGATGAAAGTTTTCACTGAAGCACTTTTCAGCTCAATATAACAGTTCACCAAGAGTGAATGGGCTTTTAAAGTAATTAGTACATCTTTGTTGATCTACAAATACAGAACAGATAGGAATCTTGCAGAAATTCCTCTGGTAACATTGACCTTTTAAATTTCTTCTAATTCTAGGATTCCATGATTTTTATAATGCCATGGTTTGCTGTGGGCCTAGAATTTCTCACTGCCCATCTCCCTCTGTGATCATTCCTGACCCTGTGTGACTGACTGGTTTAAAAAGAATTTTTTTGGTTGGTCTTGTTTGCATTCCATTGAACATCATTGGAGAAAGTAATGAAATCCACTTGATTGCACCAATAGTAGATTTTTTTGTTGCTCAGTGGCTCTTACTACTCTTTCAGTACCCTCCTACTAGATATTCTGTCTTTTCCTTTGACTTCAGAGATACCCATCTCTCCTGGTTTTCCTACCGCTCTGTTCCTTCTCTGTCTCTTTAGCTAGGTCCACGTCTTCTTCCTCATCTCTTACTATGAGTACTGCCCAAGGGACTGCCTTTCCCTTCTTCTCCTCAGCCCTTCTCCCCCTTTCTTTCCATTGTCTCTGTTATCTTCTTTAATCTCATTCATTCCCTTTGTTTTCAGCTATCACCTTTGAGAATTTGTGCTCCAACTGGACATCCTACTGGGATTTCTGCACATGTCCAAGCTGATCTCATTATCAGCCTCTTAAACTTGGTTTTTTTTTTAAACTTTAGTCTTTTTATCTGTGCGGCATCTCTAGTCAGCCATTTGGCTATCTGTTAAATTGGGTTATTTTTGAAAATAGTTTTTAAAAAACAACCCAAAGACACTGGACTTATTTAGATCAGTGCAATAATTTTGTAGGCATGGTTGTAAAGTTGTTCTTTGGATTTCTGTGAACAGATATTTCCCCCTGAGACAATTGACATTAAAGAATTTAGGTTAAACTTTAGAAAGAACCTTGCTATTGTGAGATTTTTTTTACATCAAATGATGTTTTCTGTGATTTAAAAATTATTATACAAATGCTTAATGGTAGACTGATCAGATGTATCTTGATGTCTTCTAATTGTAATGTAATAAGATTTTAACTGTAATATTGATAACATTTCATAAATAATTTTTGTAAATTTTTCTTTTGGTGGAGTTATTTTTTTTTTCCAGGGCAAGGGTAGGAGAGAGGTGAGCAGAGGAAGTAGTATGAAAGGACCTTATAGATATGTAAGCGTTTGAATCCTATAGGGAAAAAGCTCATTAACGATTTATGGTAGATTACTGGTAGATTATAATTAGGAGTAAGAAAAGATTGTCTTTATTTTCAGTTACACATTGAATTTTAGGCTGAAAGTTAATTCATGAAGTTAATGAAGTTAAATGAAGTTAATGATGGAGTAAAAGGTCACTCACTGGGGGGGTGGATCTTTAAAACCATAGGAGGAGAAACATGCATATAAATTTGGTAAACAAGGGTGATACAATAGGGATATAACTTTAAGGGGATGATGGAGAAAACTTTAAGATAATATTTCCATGTCTTCTAAGTCATAACTAGTAGTTGATATCTTTGTATTATTGCTTATCCATAAAACTTGTTTTTTTTAAAGTAGTGATATTACTGTTCTAAAGACGAATACTTTCTCTGTGGTTTAGTCACTCCCTTATATAATGCAAGAAAAATCTGATGTGTTTGATGCCAGTCTGAGAATGTGTTTCCCATGCCACCTCAGGGTATATCTACTCCAGGGACCGGTTTCACTCCACCAGTCAGCAGCATCACCTCAGTTGCAACACCTGCCAGTTATAGCCTGAAGACTGACCCCAGGGCATCACACAGTATGTTCAGACAGCAAAAGTCTAAGGTTTGTTACAGGGAGCTAACAGCTATAGGATTCTAATGGTGTTACTTAAGTTACTGTAGGTAATTGGAAGATAAGTTTTCAGAGTATATTTTAAAATGAAACAGGTATAGCTATATACTCATTTTCATCTTGTATTTATATTAGAAGCTAATAAAACTATATAATCTTAGAAAAGTTCACCATATATAAAAATAAACCAAACTATCTAAAACTTCTAACTCATTAACAAAAAGCTTTATTGTTTACAGAGTGTTTTTCTTACAATAATTTCTCTTCTAGTGTAAAGTAGGTAGTTTGTGCAAGTTGGTGAATGTGAATATAGTTATGTTGAAAGAAAAATCAAAATTTTACATTTTTATGAAGTTGGTGTGATATTCTAAAATAAAATTTTAATTTCCTCCTCTGGATTGTACCCCTGGCTCTGGTGTTGTTCCCAGAATACTTTTGAGTTCCATGTCTGGGTAAATTTGTAGGCATTGCAGCATAGACATACACCTTTAGGATTTAAAAACTGGGAAATACATACTAAAGCTAATATTCAAATGTGTTGTTTTTAATACCAAGGAACAAATTAGACACTTCATTTTCAAAACATAAATAGGTCAACCATAAACCAAATAATATGAAGCAATACAAAGGAAATAGTAAAGTGTGTGATCTCTTTCTCTCCTGTTTTTAAGCAGTGTTCCAGTGATACATACCACTATTAATATTAAATCACAATTCAATAAGTTGTTAAGAGCTCCAGAGTGCTTATTGTACGTTGTCTGCTTCTCAGTTCTAGGAGCAATCTAAAGCTTGTTAGAGCAAAATATGCCTCCAGGAACCAAGCAGTCTCCTTGAATGGATTTCTTGAGCTGCTTGGGACAGAGGAGACAATTTTTCTCTCTTAAAGTTTTCTTTCAAGTTTTTAAGATGTTGCTGTGTAAATGACATGGTGATTTAGATTTTAAACATACTGTGCATAGGCTAATAGTCATACCTTTAACACAACTAAAGGTTAGTTATGTATTAACTTGTGGTATGTGGTGACTTGGTTGGTGTAGGGTAACAAGACTCACTTTATATACCTCATCCAATAACTTTATACCTTTACTAAGTAGTAGCAGAGCCTGAATTTGAACCAAGGTTTTTCAGCCCCCAAGTTCAGTGCTTTTCCTCCTACTATACTTGTTTTATACTGTATTATATACTATTATGCCAAGTTTATAAACTTTCCCTTTAAAGTCCTGCTGTGGATTTTTTTTAATGGAATGTATGGTTCTTCTGTTTGTTAGCCTTTTAGTATGAGTTTACCAGTTTATTATCATGTCTCTTCCTACAGTCTGCCCAGTTGTCATCATCTGGTGTATTAAGGCCTATATTGTCAGATGTTAAAATTTACAAAATATCATTTGCTCAGAATTAAGTTCAGATATGATTAACATTCTATATGAGGTTCTGCTATGATGTGTATGATATAATTCTCCTTTTTACAAAATACCATTTGAACCATTTCTTATAGAATACCATTTGAACGGAAATATTGGCCTTTAAAAAGATTTGTAAAAGAACTACAGAAACAAAGTAAAATAATTACTCAATTTTATGTCTCAGTTTTAAAAATCAGCTAAAATGCATTTTGCACACTTTGTGTAAGTTCCTTGAACATAAAGACTACTACCATTTTAAAAGCTTCATTCCATTACAGCTTAAGACAGTGCCATGAACAGAGTAGGCATTTAATAAATTTAAAAAATGTCTTTTGTGTACTCTCCAGGTTCCAGATTTTCAGTGTCATTAGTTTTTAATCCTCTGTTGCTTATATGAAGGCTAAAAAGTCTACTGAGTTTTCCTTTTTGTTCTGTTAACCTCTGTGCCATCTTAAGTCTCACAAGTGTGGACCCTGCTAAAATGTTTCTCCTTTTTTTTCATCTTGTCTTAATTTGTTCTACTTCATAAATTTAAGCAGGCTCAAGTTTCTCTTTAACTGGTATATTATTTCCTTGGAATTCTTACCCATTTTCATTTGTATGGAAAGAACTTTCTAATACAGTTATCTTGGTTCTGACTTTGTAAAAATGGTATTTTGCTGTACATATTTCTAAGACTTAAAATTTTCCTCTACCTTTAGAATTTTTTATCATCCTGTTTTTTAAATGAGTACAAAATTATAGAGAACGCTTTCATAATGTTTGTCAGCAATTAAGCTTTTTTATTAGGCTCTTACAGAACTTTTTTTTCCATAATTGATCTGGTAGTATATATAGTATTGCATAATCTCATTTGGCTTAACTTAAAAATTTCTTTTTTTAAAAAATATTTATTTATTTATTTAACTTTTTACATTCATTTTCACAAAATTTTGGGTTCCAAATTTTCTCCCCTTTTATCCCCTTCCCCCACCCCAATACCCCAAGCATCTAATTTTCCCTATCTCCAATCTGCCCTCTCTTCTGTCATCCCTCCCTTCCCTACAGGAGAAAAGAGAACTTAAAAATTTCTTTATGGTTAGTATGATTTGTAGATTTTGAGCTGGAAATCCTTCATTTTATATATTTACATTGTGAAAAGGGAAGATTTTTAGTTAATCTTACTGTTATAGTCTGATTAATGTGGAGAACGTGGCTAATTTAGACTGTACTACAAATGAAGATAATAGGTCCTTTGGTATCTTAGGATGAATTGAGTGAAGTACTAAGATCACAAGCTAGAAGGTGTTTAGAGATCTAGTTATTGTACTTCTGGGTGTTGGTGTTTATCACATTGGTATTACAAAGCCTGATAAGTTAAAAAGCACTGAGTGACTGAACCATAGTCATTTAAACTGTTAATTCTAAGGTACACCTGTAATCATGTCCAGTCCCCTCATTGTAGAGATGAGGGAATTTAGGCTTAGAAAGGTAAATTAACTAGTACAGTGTCGTGTTGTCTAACCCAGGTCTCCTAACTTTCATCATAGTCCATCTCTTTTCATTATAATATTGCCTTATGCAAGGCTGCTTTAATTTCAGCATTGCAGATGTTATTAATGAGTGTTGGAAGAACTTGTTACTATCTTATACCCCATAAAGCCATTTGATTTGGAGTTAGAAGATTCTGATTGTTCTCTTTTAAAAACACCTTTGGAACTTTGGCCTCATTTTACTGATATGGCAAATGAGATACATAGAGTAGATAATCTCTAAGGGAAATTTCAGTTTTCAATTCTAGGATCCCTTTAATTTAACTTTTTCGACCTGTTTTTTGGCTTTATGTTGATGGCTATTTTTATACTCTCCCAAATTTCCCTTTTTTATTTATATCCCCTGTCTTCCCCTAATTAACATAACTTTTGTACCTTCTTAAAATTCTCTTAATTACAGGGTAATCATGGGGAATGATATGGAGACCTTAAGGATAAGGAACCTCTACCCTCGAGAGCTTCATTTTAAGCTCCAGAATTGGGACAATTAAGAAACCAACCTTCTCCTTTACCTTCTCCCTCCGTCTTCCTCCTGTTTCAGATATCAACGGACTTATTATTTGAGGGCACAATTTTTCTTATTTTTGACTTAGGACTTTTATTTCCTTTTGGCGGCTGACCTTATTTTAAATGCTTATAAATTTTCATTTCGGGGGAGTGTTGGCATTTTTATTAATGAGATAATTTTATGAGAGATAATTTTAAATATTTCAGTTTGAATATTTGCTGAAAAAGCAAAACAAAAGAAAATATGTGGATATTGTGTAGCCTCAAAATATATTTGTAATATTTACAGATTGATATGGAGCCTAGCAAAGCTCTACCACTGAATGCATCTAAACAAGATGGACCCATGCCAAAACCGCATAGTGTTTCACTCAATGATACTGAAACAAGAAAACTAGTGGAAGAGTGTAAAAGACTTCAGGGAGAAATGATGAAGTTATCAGAAGAAAATCGACACCTGAGAGTAAGTTTTGCATTTTAAAATAAATTGTGATTTTGTGAGTTAAAGGTGGTCGCTTTTATTTAAAGATGTACTGATCACTTTGGTTTTGCTTTTTTATTGTAATCTTTTTCTTGAGGTTTCTAATGTGTTGAGTCTGCAGTAAATTTAATATTTTTTAATCTAAAAGAGTTTCGACATTTTGAGTGGCTTTTTATAAGAGTTTTTGTAATTCTAATGATTCCATTAAGGATACAGTAATCTCATTTTTCATCTTCATTTTCGTGACACACTTTCGCAGTAGTTTTAGTAGTGTAAAATTGAGTACATCTTTGTATTAAGGAGATTTTTATTGGATCAAGGTTTTACATCCTGTCCTAGGGGGTCTCTTAAATTTTATGAACCTATAGTCTTTATTACATCCTTCAGCAATATTTTTTTTAACGTATTTGTCTTAAAAGCATGCTTCTAGCAGTCACAATGATAGGCTGCAGTTAAGCCTGGATTTTGATACTCTGAAAGCCATAATGGCCATTTGTAGAACTAGGTGATTTTCAGCAGTTTGTGTTATTGTTTGAGGTATTGTTCCATGGTTCATTGGATTTAACAGGAATTTTTCATTTCAATTTAAAGGTTGATAATGATCTTTGCATTTTATAAGTTCAAGCATTAGAAAATTAAAAGTTAATTTACAAATGTAGAATTTGGAAGAAAAATATTGAAGTTATGTGTAAGCATTTGGATTAAATTGGTTCTTCTAGCTATGGCAAGTAACTCTTTATCTACTAATATTTTTAATGGAATAAATGTGTACATGTGTACACATGCATACATGTGTAAACTGATAACATAGAATTAGTTAAAAATAAACAATAGTTTCTTATTAGCATTGTGCAGGTAAATGCAATATAATAACTTCTTGAGCACAAGAGGTAATGTGCTATATAAAGAGCTCTAGATCTGGAGTTAGGATTGGGATTGAGTCTCATTTGCTATTTACCAAGGGTTTGACCCTAGGCAAATCGCTTAAGCTCTCACTTTCCTCATCTAAAAATGGATTGAATGTCTTCTGATGATTCTACATCTTTTTTTCTGTTGAGAGTAACACTATCCTTGTAGTAACTCAGGTTCACAACCGTGAGTCTTCCTTGACTGATGCTTCACCCACTCTCATTCCACATAGCTAGTCAGTTGCCAAGTGGCACTGAGACTAACACCGCTGTAACTTTAGTATTCATCCCCATCCCCTCCTCTCTGCTTCTATAGCAGTTGCCTCCACTCCCACTTTAGGTCCTCATCACCTTTCCACTTGACGGTTTCAGTAGTCTCCTCATGGTTTTTCTTGCTTCAAGTCTCCCTTTTCCAATATTTTCTTCACATTGTTGCTTATTTGAAACTGAAAAAATACATCTTTCTAACTCCAGACCCAGTAATCTCATCACTATGCTTCCTAGCTTCTTGTTTGTGGTTATTTAAATTAGCAGCAAATCCCACCACTAGTCACCATCCATCTTGATTTATTTTCTTTTATGTGACTAAAAATTGGAATTTAAAGTCATTTTCAAAAAATTTTTTTTTAGTGATAGTGTTATTGGTTAGTATAACTTTGCAGAGCACCAGCTTTGAAAGATAATTTAGATGCCTTAAATTCCAGTTTAAAGAATTAGCCTCTACTTGGTAGTTACACTTTGTACAAGTGCTAAAAACCATCTCCAGACTTTTTAGAGTTGTCAAAAGAAGTAGGCTAAAAGAAAAAAACACACAGAAAAAGAAAGTGAAAGTAGTATTTATTCTTTAATCTGCATTCCTCTCTGGATGTAGATGGCATTTTCCATCAAAGACTCCTTTGTAATTATCTTAGATCATTGTATGGCTGAGAAGAGCTGAATCATTCATAGTTGATCATCACACACTGTTGCTGTTACTGTGTACAATATTCTGGTTCTGCTCATTTCATTTAGCATCAGTTAATACAAGTCTTTCCATGTTTTTCTGAAATCTGCCTGTTCATTATTTCTTATTGCACAATAGTATTCCATTACATTTATATACCACAGCTTGTTCAGCCCCAGTTCCTCACTTGATGGAAGTCCTCTCAGTTTCCAGTTTTTTTGCCACCATAAAAAAACTGCTATAAATATTTTTTATGTGTATGTCCTTTCCCCTGTTTTATGATCTCTTTGGTATACAGATCTTCTAGTGGTATTGCTGGATCAAAGTGGTATGCACAGTTTGGTTGCCCTTAATTCATACTTCCAAATTGCTTTAGAATGGTTGGATCAGTTTATACCTCCACCAACAATGCATTAATGTGTCTCAGTTTTCCTACATCATCTGCAACATTTATCATTTTCCTTTTCTGTCATATTATAACCTAGTATGAATAGTGTGAGGTTGTACTTAAGTGTGAGGTGTTTCAGTTTTCATTCCTCTATAATCAAAAATGGTTTAGAGCATTTCTTCATATGAATATAGAGTTTTGAGTTCTCCATAAGAACTGCCTGTTCATTTCCTTTGACTTTGTCTGCCTTTCTGTATAGTTGGTCTCAGTGAATCCTGATTCGTGTCACAAAATGAAATTCAGATCTTGGGGGGTGCTCAGCAAGCTGGTATTCCTATATCTAAAAGGGAGAGGAATGGAATGAAAAGGAAAACTGTTTATTAAATACTTACTATGTGAGAAGCACTGTGCTAATAAGTACTGAAGGTACAAATAGAGAATCTAGACAATCTGCTCTAAGATTGGCCATATTCTAATTGGGGATGATGATACATAAAGGAGGATTCATAATCAATTCATAGGGATAATAATACCTACTCATGGGCTGTTGTGAAGAAAAAGTTAGTTAAATAATGGTGTAAAACTCTTAACTATAAAGAGCTACATAGATGTTAGTTATTGTATCATTTTTCTGTTTTTCAATAATAGCTACCAGTTAGGTAGCTCTTAAATAAGTGTTCAAAGCACTTTACTTAGTTGATGAGTAATTTAGGGGTTCAGGTGCATTTTTTTCTAGAACAGCCAAAGATTTTTGTTGCAATAAAGGTTGAAGGAAGTTAAAGAATTCTTGATAGAACACAACTCAGAAGATACAGAACTTTTCATCTGTAGGGCAAAATTAAAAATAATGCTGGATAGGATACTTTCTTATGTTTACCTTTCTATTGACAGGGAAATAACTTTATATAAGAAATTTTGGGGGGTGGGTGGGCAGTGTGTTCATTTAATAGGATTTTTTTGATTATATGTAAGACACAATCTTTCAAAATGTATTTCAATTCCAACTTGACTTGAGGCTCAAGAAATTTGTCAAAGGGATTTTTGATAGTAAATTTTAAAAAATCATTTAATAATAATGAAACAAATTTTTTCATAATCATCTTCATTTTCAAGTCTTTTTTTTTAACTTTGTAAGCATTTATACTTATGAAGTTATTAAAGCTTAAAATTACATTAAGACTCTTGGGATACTACATATATTCTCTTCCAGAGAGCCAACCTTATAATAGTTTTGAAAAGTTTAAAAAGGAAAGAAAGCAGTTCAACTAGAATTAAATTGGTATGTCAACTGAGTCTGACATTATATGTATCTTTGTGTCTGTCTCTATCTGTATATTTCTGTCTGTCTTTCCTACCCCTGCTAAGAAGGTAGAGGAGAGAGAATTTTTTAACTTTAATTTTAAAATACCGAAAAAGGGAGATTTCCACATACACAGTAGGACCTAAAAAGAATCTTCCTTAATAAAATCTTATCTTCTTAATAAAATAATATAATATAATAAATTGAACCCATAAAATCTTATCTTCTTAATAAAATAATATAATAAATTGAACCTATTACTTTTAAAACTCCAACCCTTCTTGTCTGGTTTTTCTTCTTTTCTGTGTATTTTTAAAAAAAAGTTTCAGTGGCAGGAAGTATATTTTCTCATTCTTCGGGATTAGGCTTATATTATAATTATACACCATTCAGTTTCATTGCTTCTATTTGTTCTTCATCTTCATCATTTCTTACAGCATAATACAGTTCTGCCACATTCATATGCCATAACATGTTTAGCCATTCCCTAAGTGATGGAAATCTTTGTTTTCTGGTTCTTTTGCTATTAATAAAGGAACAGCTGTAATATCATACCTTAGTGCCCGAAGAACCTCTCTTTCTATCTTTATTGTAAATGGACTTAAATTCCTAGCAGTTTGGATGAAAGTATCAGTGATTTCTTAACATAATTTTAGATTGTTTTCCAGACTTGTTTGAATCACTTAATGAACTCACACAATGTAATTACTATTCCTGACTCCACAAACCTTCTTTAACAGTGGGTATTTCCTTGGTATCATTTTTGTCAGTTTATTGGTTTTGACATTAAACCTCAAAAGTTGTTTGTAGGAATCTTGGTTACTAACAGTCTGATAGTTTTCAGTTTTGGGAAATTTTTTTTTTCATTGAAATATTGAGAAATATTATTATTGCTTAGTATTTTTGTTAGTTCTCTAAATAGCTTGTTATCAGACCTTCATCAGAGATAACTGAGGTAGATTTTCTCTCTCCCCTCAATTTAATAATTTTCCTCCTTATCCTGTCTGTATTGCTTTTGTTCTTAAAAAAGATTTTCAGTGTGATCAAAATGAATACTTCTAATTTTTTCCCATTACCTCTCTTCTATGTTTAGTTCATAATTCACCCTCTAGTCATTGCTGCCACAGTACCTATCTTTGTTATGGCACATTGTTATGACACTGTATTCATTGTGAGCTTCTTATGGTATGAGGGTTAAGATGTTGGTTTAATCCTAATTTCTGCCAAATTACTTTTCAGTTTTCACAACAGTTCTTTTCAAATAGGGTGTTCTTCCCCAAATAATTTATGTTCCCAGGTTTATCAAACATTGGATCATCTGGTCCATTTGTTTATGATTTGTTCTTGTCTAGTCTGATTCACGGATAATTACTGCTTTATAGTAAAATTTGCGGTTCAATTCTCCCTTTGTTTCTTTCAGCATTTCACTAGAGCTTTTGTTCCTTCAGATCAGCTTTATCATTTTATCTCTCTGTATAAAGTACTTCTTAGTAGTTAGATTTGATATAGCACCAAACCTGTAAATTTATTTAGATAGTATTATTTTCATTATTTTGGCATGGTCCCTTAATACGCACTGAGTTTTCTTCAAATTACTTGTCATTTATTACTTTAAAATGTTTAGGTGTTGTCTGATAGTAAATTAATGAACACCTTTTTAATGTATTTTTTTTGCAGGATGAAGGTTTAAGGCTCAGAAAGGTAGCACATGCGGATAAGTCTGGATCAAGCTCAGCCATGTCTTTCAGAGAGAATGTCACCAGTCCTCTTCCTTCACTTCTTGTTGTAATTGCAGCCATTTTCATTGGATTCTTTCTAGGGAAATTCATCTTGTAGAGTGAAGCATGCAGAGTGCTGTTTCCTTTTTTTTTCTTGACCAGAAAAGATTTGTTTACCTACCATTTCATTGGTAGTATGGCCCACGGTGACCATTTTTTTGTGTACAGCGTCATAATAGGCTTTGCCTTTAATGATCTCTCACGGTTAGAAAACACAATAAAAACAAACTGTTCGGCTACTGGACAAATTGTATATTATCAGATCATCAATAGCAGGTGTCAGTTGCACATTCAGTCCTTTATGAAATTCATAAATAAAGAATTGTTCTTTCTTTGTGGTTTTAATAAGAGTTCAAGAATTGTTCAGAGTCTTGTAAATGTTATTTTAATAATCCCTTTAAATTTTATCTGTTGCTGTTACCTCTTGAAATATGATTTATTTAGATTGCTAATCCCACTCATTCAGGAATATGCCAAGAGGTATTCTGTGGGGAAATGGTGCCTCTTACAGTGTAAATTTTCTCCTTTACCTTTGCTAATATCATGGCAGAATTTTTCTTATCCCTTGTGAGGCAGTTGTTGACCGAGTTTTTCATCCTTACAATCCTCTCCCATGGTATTTAACATAAAAAAAATAAAACTGTTAACAGATTCTTGCTGGGTAGCCTGTTTGTGTCTCTTGTATCATTAGAAGGGGATACCTAAGAAGTCTTTGGTGTATAATAATTTGAGATTAGTAATGCATTCTGTCTGCACTCACCCTTATTATTTGGCTTATTCTGATACTTGTAATTAAATCTGAAGGAAGAAAACCACAAAATGAAAACCTGTTCTTATAAGGAAAGAAAAGCGTTTATAAATTTTGATGCTGCTTTCAGTGTTATGGATGATGATAAATCGAAATTGTCTTTACCATGATGATTAGAAGCATAAAAACTGTGGAGATAAAAGCATTTTAATTATAGTAAAATTGTGCATATGTCTAATTGTCTACTGCACTGAATGTGCCACTGTCTTATCAGTTTCTCCTGGTGTCTTCCTGAAGGAGACTAATTCTCCTTTATTCAAATACTTTTAAACCAAGATAATCATTTTTTAAATCAACTTTATAACTTATTTAAAATATTAAATACTAGGTGTATTTCTCCTCCAGTTTTACAAATTTAATTAATTTCCACAGTGGAAAGTTGATGTTATTGAGCAAGTCTTAAATATTCTTCCTGAAAATGATTTAACAACTCCTTGCAAATTTATTTCTTAACCATGTAAAAACCATTTTCAATTTAAGAATGCATTTATGAGGTCTGATACTTTTCTGCACCTAGTCTTCTGTCTTGCTTCATTTCATTTGTACTCATTGTAAGTAATAATAGAGCAAGAGAACAGTAATTGGAACTGAATGTGAGATTGCACATCTGAATCTTAAATGAGTATTTGATGATTTTTAAAAAATGTGCCTAAGTGAAAGTGAAGCATCTTAGTCTTCCTGGCCTGTGGGACTTGAAGTGGTACAGTAAAGTATATTAGACCTGGTTCTAAATGCACATGTTATAATTTGACTGAAATGTTCTAGAGAAGACAGTATTTGGTTGCCTTTGATTTCTAGTTTTCTTTAATGGATAGATCCACCTGTATTATGTTACTGTTCTCTCTGGTAACTTCTTGACTGGGTGCAAAGACAACTGTGAAACGTACAAGTAATGCTTACCTTTCACCATTAGCATGCAGCCACAAGATACTGCCATGGTGTATGCTCTAATGTCTTTGTAGAAGTTTCCTCCCATTCTGATAATTACAACAGCATGCTTAAGAGACTTACATTTTCATTACATAAATTTGAAAGCATAATCCCTTGGCCTAAAGTTCTTTGTTTTTAACTTTACATTGGTGATATTTATATACTAACACCTGATCTCACAAGCCCCCTCTTAAAAGTTAATGTCACAAAGAATGCAATGAAATTCTATCGGTTGTGGAATACAATTATATTTTTGAAGAGAGAAATCATTTAGGACAACACAGTCTCTTCATTTTATGGTGGGACAACTAAGACCAATGGGAGGTTAAGCAATCTCGCCAAGGTCACATGCATCAGATCCACCTGAATGGGGTGGATTCTGTGTTTAAGACACTGTCTCTTGATTTCCAGGCCAGTGCTGTTTTCAGTACTTTAGTAAACAGTGGTTTCATCATAATGGGAGAGAAGAACTAAAATAATTAGTGTGAGATTCTATTTTAATGAATATATGTGTAGTTTCACATTAATGGTGGGATTGTATTACAGATACCTTTGTGTTTAACGGTCTCAGATAAAGGTTTGACCTCAATGCTTAGTCTTAGGAATGGCTACCTGACATGGTATCAAAACATGAAATTGAATCTATTTTTAAATGGTTATTATATAAGATTAATTACACAGTGAGTGATCGTGCACTATTATGTGGTTTAGGAAGCATCAACAAAATAAATGCACATGGGCATCTTAACCCAGTTTATATACCATAGGGTGCTTTAATAATGTGGGGGGGACTGTCTCTTGGTTTCTAGTAAACTCTTCATAGCTGTATAAAAAATGTAATGCTCACTTATTTTGCTATCAGGAGTTAACTTGCAGAAGTCCAACTGTTTAGTGAATTATGAAATATGGATTAAATTGTTTGTCTTTGTTCCTTACATGTTTAGATTTTTTTTTTTTGCTTTGCCTGCTTACTTGTGTATGTAAGCATGGGGAAATACATCATTGCTAATAGGTAGACTTACAACCAAGTGACTTAAGGCCTTAAGTTCATGTTATGCTAAATGCACTACTTTCTTTCTTTCTATAACTAATGTACCCTAACTTTGCCCATTTTCTTGTATTTGCAAGAAACCTATGATTTGTATTCTGAGTGTGTAGTATGTTTAAAAATTTTTTTTAAAGATGAAATGGCACTTAGAAAAAAATGTAGTCTAAAAGGTTCAGAAATCTTGGAAAAGTGAAAAATATATTCTTAATCCCTGAAGTAGTTTAGATCAGTATTTACCTTGTCATTAAAATTGGTATTATCTGGTGAAGGGGATGTTTTTAGA
The DNA here is from genome assembly GCA_023548195.1 of Bettongia penicillata ogilbyi. Lineage (NCBI taxonomy): Eukaryota > Metazoa > Chordata > Mammalia > Diprotodontia > Potoroidae > Bettongia > Bettongia penicillata. The sequence goes on from JAJHZJ010000060.1 coordinate 3,818,689, forward strand.
ATGTGATCTTTGGAAATGTGCCACTTAGAAAAACAGGTTTTGACAAGACAGAAATCATATTCTTGTGAGATTCACTGCAAAATTGTACTCCTCATCATTTTAGATGCATTCAGTTAATAGTATGCCCAGAGCTTTTCACACCTATTAAGTGATCTTGGTGTGTGCAGTTTAAAAAACAAAACGAAACCAACTTGCCCTTTGTCAGAATTATAGGTAAAGATAAATGCTTACCAGATGGAAAAACAACAAAATAGATAATGAATCTTTATTTTCTAGCTTCCAGGGGGTATCAAACAACTGAGTGAATAAATAAAGTATTAAAAATAGTGGTGGAGTCTCATTTTCCTTTTTTGGAGAAAAAATGGAACAAAACCTGATTATACACTTCTGCAAAAGGTGTTTGGTTAGCTGCATTCCTGTAAAGAATAGCTTGTGTCCATTGTTTGGGTAGTATTTTACATCTTCCAGTGAGAAAAGGGTGTGTGTGTGTGTGTGTGTGTGTGTGTGTGTGTGTGTGTGTGTGTGTGTGTGAGAGAGAGAGGGAGGGAGAAAGGGAGAGAGAGAAGGAAGGAAGGGATTTTAAAGAAGAGAATGGAGGGCATTTTTAGTCTTAGGAAAACCTTGTGAGAATATTTTTCTGTTCGATGACCTTATGTTTTGGGAATGCTTAGTCTCTTCACGAAGGTAGTATGGTGATTGTTGGTTTGAGAAGAGGATGCTCGAATTTAGTGCAAGTGTGTAATGGTTCTGTTTCATCAGCAAAACTTTAGTGGCCTCCATTTATCAGCAGTGCTCCCTTGCTTAAATGGAGATGAATGTGGTCAATTTTTGGTTGAGACACTTTTGTGTTGTTAACATAGGAAACTTATTAAAATAATTGTGTAAGACTTGGCAAAACACTCAAATGTAGTTTTTGTAAGTTTTCATGTTTAAGATATTTTAAGAGATATTTTTAAGATTTTACTCCTCTCAGTGATGATACTGCGCAAGTTTTGGATAAAAGCTTTTCATTTAATATGGAGGTGTCTGGAGTCAGGAAGACATGGGTTCAAGTTCTAATGATACTGAGTGACTCAGGGCAAGTCTTAGTTTTGGTTTCCCAGGTAATTTACTCAGCCACTTGTAGATCTGGCTTGTTATAGGGAGTTTCCTTATCAGGAGTTCTTTACACCACTGCACTCTCAGGCCTGTCATTTACTCCCCATCTACAACCTGAGCTGCATTTTCAAGAGCATCTTTTCTAAAAATCATGTCCACGTGACCACTTATGGCTGTTAGAAATTCAAAGCTATTCTGTTAATAATAGTTTGGTTTAAACTCATGATTTATACTATAAACTATACTAGTCCATATTTCATACTTAAAAAACAGTAAATACTGTTTTTACTATTACTTATAATCTAAAAGCAAACTGAAGTGGTTGCCAGGGCCTATTTTCTTTCATGAGGTTTCTTTCCCCGACTGTATATTTCGTAAAACTTGGTACTTAAGATTTTAAAGCTAACCCATACCATGTTGGGTTCTGTTAAAATGGCATTTTTTTTCATTCTAGTTTCAAGTCAGTTTTCACTTTTGCAGTAAGTTATCATGTTTTTCTGATGCTTTTAGGTTCCAGTAGGTTCCAAACTAAAGGCAGGAATAATTTTTCTCACATTGTGAGAACACTGGGCCCGAATTGTCATTTTATCTGTCTGCTTCCCCTCCTCTCCCTTCTCCCCCTTTAAAAAATTAACAAATAGCCCTACATGCTGAAGAACAGTCCCAAAGGAAAAATCTTATGAAGTATCATGTGTTACCGAAGAAGGATATGGAATCTCTGGAAATACTTTTAAATAATGGAGAGGAAGGAAAAGAAGGGTTGGAATCTAATCCAGAGTGGTCACATAGGGCTCCTGTATTGCCCTAAGTGTGCCCCGAACTAGATTAGAATGTAGTTCTTAACTGATTTTAATAAGATGTGTATGTGTTTCTGTTACGTGTGTGTAGTTTTCTAAATCAGTATGTAGCCGGTGGGGATCCTTACGTGTGACATAGTGGCCTCTTTCTATTTGTTTCTTATCACTGGATTAGGTAACCTTTTGAAGGTCTTTTCATAAAACTTTTGATGATTTTATGATCATTTGTACTAATTTTTTTCTCTTAATAAGTTACTACAGTGACTTAAAAACAGCACTAGGAAGTGACTGCAAGTAAATGATTTTTTTTTTTTTAAGATTTATAAAGCACTTTGTTCAGTGCTGTGCTAATGTAATATTCTTATTTTGTGAATGAGGAAATCAAAGGTCAAATGGTGGATGGCAGAACCAGAAATCACTCCCCCCCATTTCCATTCGATTAAAAACCATTAAGGACACTACATACTTGATACTGTTGTAGGTAATGGGGGATGCAAAGACAACTGAAGCTTCTCCATCCTACTGAGAGAAATGTGTCTACTGAGGGAAACGTGTATAAGTAAATGCAATATACACATACATATGTGTATACATATATATGTATACACTTGAGACAGTTTTAGAGGAGAAGAGTACTAATAGTTGGGGGAGTCAGAAAGGCCTCTTGTAGTAGGGCGTTCTCAGCTAAACCTTGAAGGGAGGTTGGAATTCCAGGAGGTAAAATGGGAGAGCATATGGAACCACAAAGATTGAACTTCATGTGAGGCTCAGTGAGAAGACGAGGTTGGCTGAATGTAGAGTGTGAAAGAGTGATGCAGGTGGTAAGTCTAAAAAATGTGCTAGAGTAGGATAGGCTTTAAATGCCAACTAGAGGAATTTGTGTTTTATCTGTGAGGCAGCAGGGAAAAGCTGAAACTTCTTAAGAAAGTGATGGTCCTTTAGGAGTGTTTGTTAGTTTGAAGAGGATGGGTTGGTGAGGGGAGATTAAGTACTTAGTAATTGTGTACTCTTGAGTTGCAGTAGAGGTGATATGCGTTAAAGTGATTGTAATTTGGTATTGAATGATGGATGATGGTGTAGAGTCTACAATTTGGGAGGGTGAGGGATAGATGATTCCTAAGTTGGTTAACTAGAAGAATAGTGGTGCTTTTCACAGTATAGGGAAGTGAGCAATGAATGGATTTGGGGAAGAGTTCTTTTCTTTGGACATGTTGAGTTTGAGCTGCCAACTAGGTGGAGATTTCCAGTAGGTATTTGGAGATGGGGGATGTGCTCAGGAGAGAGGAGGCAAGGCAATGTAGATTTGGGAGTCATCTGCTTGGAGATGGATGGAACCCAGGAGAACTGATGAGATCATCAAGATTATGTAGAGTATTGAGATGAGTCCTAGGCTAAACCCACAGGTAGGGAGCAAGGGCCAGAACAGAGATCACAGAGCAGTTTCCTGAAAACCCAAATAGAGTGTACTGTTAAATATGGCAGAGAAGTCAAGGAAGAAGGCTGAAAAAAAAGGTGGAAGAAGGCTGAAAAAAGGTAATTGGTTTTAGCAGTTAAGATACTGGTTTGTCTGTCTCCCCTCCCCTCTCCTTCCTCTCATGTTTGAGCATTGATTGTGTATTCAGAGGTGATGTGGCTCCATAGTAAGAACCCATTTTTAAGTTGGTTTAAAATAGTACTGTTACAAGTTAAGTAGATAATTCAATGTCAGTTTGAGAGAGATGGAGATTGGGAAAACTTCAAAGTGAAATTCTCAATATGAAATAATAGGAAGTTAGATTAGCCAAGAACCATTATAATGCTTAATGTAGTAAAATCTCAGTACAGCATGAGAGAAAGAACTGTCTCTTACAGAGCAAAGTTAATCATGTAAGAAATTGAATTTACTTATACATTTAGAAAGCTTACTAAACAAATGGAAGAGCATAAAAAAGGGACAATGCCTTTAAGAAAACACTGCTTCCTTTTCTTTCCTTTGGTTTGTCTAAAACCTTTGCATACAGTTGATGTTACTAAATAATAGTATCTCTAGTAGACCTGTAGTGAACTTCTAACAGGCAATTCTTGTTAATTCTTAATCCAGTTACTGTGTAACACTTGACCTGTGATTTCATTGTCATAGAGAACTCTTGTCACTAAGACTGTTGAACATGAGAAATCGAGCAGTCGTCCAAACTTCGTAAAAGGTCACATGGAATATCTCATGATCGTATAAACAGGTTGTTGGAACAAATGTGATTTGTAATGATCCACTTAATTTCCTTTGTGTGAATGTCCACACGAGGCAAGGCAGTTTGAGTTTTCTGAACCAGGATCACAGAATGTTAGCAAGGACATTAGAATTCATCTAATCCCTTCATTTCATTGAAATGGGAACAGGCCCAGGGAAGTTCAGTGACTTAGAGAAGGTCATAAATTGAGCAAATGGCAGAATCTAGGGTCAAATCCAGGCCATTTGACTAAATGCGTACCTCTCCATCACAGTGTACTTCTTTCAAGAAAATGACAAAAAACTTTTTTGAATATCTTTTATTTTTACATCACATACATTTTCTGATGTATCCCTCACATCCCTGAGAAAGTCATCTCGTGTAACAAAGAATGAAAAAAAGTTTAGCAAAATTAACCAATGTCAAAAGCCTGACACAAGCATTGTTCCACACCATTAGTCGCCCACCTCTACACAGAAGGCAGAAAGGAATGCCACTTAAAAAAAAGCCTCAGTGAATGTATGCAGTTTTATTACCCAGTTCAGTCGTCCAACTTCATAGCCTTGTGTACTACACTGTCCGTGGAGATTTCGTGGAAAAGATGGATTAAGATAAACCTTAATTTGTAGTTTATCGAACATGATATTAGAGGTGTAGGCACAAGGGTGTTGTGAGGCCCAAAGGAGATAATAGAAAATATTCTACAAACCTTAAAGCTTTATATAATTGATAATGTTATGAGCCTGCTGTCACCAGCCTGGCAATGACTTCATTCTATAAGCCTTATACTGCTCTCTTGAACTTGAGCAGTGTTTGTAGGGCAGTATGGGGATGTGCTGGCAAGTATTTAACAACCTGTCTCTCTGGGAGGAAAAATGCACACACACACTTTTACATTTAATTCTGCATTATTAACACAAGTCCAGAGCATAAACAAAATCAACGCCTGATTTGTAGCACTCAGCTTTCATGAGCCTGTTAAGATCACTGGAAGTAGATGTGTTTGGATTTTAATGGAATATTATTCATAATTAATAACTAATTTCACTTTAAATCCATGCAGTACCAATTAGTTGCTGAATAAATCTACTTCAACTACATATTTCTGTATTCTTAGTTTCACTCCCTTTTATAGATGCTGTTTTCAACTTGATAGCTTTTTTTAGTGATACTTTACTAGTATCATCACATTGTATTGATTATGTTAACTGCTATGCTAACCACTTCAAATTATTAGGCTTTAAAATCTTTTTCTCCCTACCAAGCTGCTTTCCACCTGGAAACAAACAGGGGAGACTGGAACAGAGGGAGTACACAGAGAATGGAGAGTACATCCTAAACCTAGGCTACTATTTGAGATCAAAGGGACTTGAGGAGTTATCATATAGCTCCACACGCTCATTTTCCACATGAGAAAACGACTGACAGGTTATGAGTTGCTCAGAGTAACATAGCTGGTAAATGTCAGAACTGAGACAGGAACCCAGATACTTTGATTCTCAAAGTCCCTTGTACTCCTTGGTAGGGCATCACAGGAGTCTATTGTTCAGTCTGGAAGGGACCTAAAGATTTTCTAGACTAATACTATCATTCTGCAAATTAGTATTTTGAGGCCCAGAGTAGTGAAATGATGTATGACACAGGTTGTAAGTGATGGCAGAATTTGAACATAGGTCTTTGAATTCCAAATTTTCTCCACCACACCATTATACTCCATAAAGATCTACTTTATGAATATACTGTAGGGTTAGGAAATTAGTCTGAATTTGTACTCATCACAGGGAGGTGATTTTTTAGAATAACCCTGTGATACGAACTTTCTGTCTCTTGGATTGTTTTTTTCCTCATTAAAATCGGAATGAAGAATGAAGGGAAGAAATGTCTAGCTTTTGAGGATTCTGTTTAATTGAATTTAGATGATTTGTTTTGCTTCTCTTTTAGAGTATTTTTGAGCAATATTATAAATAAAACTTTGCAGGGAGCATGCTTATACAAATTTCTTAGACCTGATTCAGGGCCAGATGATGACACTGCAGCACACTTTGGGGAAGATTAGGTAATTGAGAAGTTGGGTAGCTTACACAATCATAGTGAAGTAGAAAGAAAGCTGGATTTGGTGTTGGAAAATCAAGATTAGAATATTGCCTAATACTACCTATTTGACTTTGGGCAAATTATTGTTCAGTTTCCTCATCTGTGCTTGGGGTGATAGGCTCCTTCTTGACACAAAAGTATGGATACACTTTGGGGACCCCTTTTTTCCTTTGGCCAACCCACAAAAACTGAGAGCGGCAATGCCTGGTATTACCAGTTGTCCCTTACAAGTAGGCTCACAAAGCAGAACCTTTTTTTTTTTTTTTGACACAGTAAAGTGGAAAGGGAACAAGGATTTTTAAAGCACCTACCATGTGTTAGGAACTATGCTAAAGCACTGTACACATATGATTTCATTTGATTCTTGTAATAACCCTGTGAGGTAGGTGCTATTTATCATCCCCATTTTGCAGTTGAGGAAACTGAGGCAGGCAAAGGGTCAATATGCTAGTATCTGCTACTTGACTTGAACTTCAGTCTTCCTGAATCCACATCCAGTGCTCTATATACTGCCTCTAAACAACACAGTAAAGACCATAGAAAGGACTGATACCTAAGCCTATGGATAATGAAGAACTTCCTATTTCTCCATCATCACAAAAATCTGTTTCCCCATCATTACATTTACAGAAATCTTTCATCTTTCCACAATGACTTATACAATCTTGCAGACTTATAGTACTATGCAGGATAGAGAGAGAACTCAGGTGCATGGAAAATTCACCCAGTATGACTAGGAGAGGGAAATAGAGACTTTTGATTGAATGGAGTATACATAAAGGTTGTCACTGTGCTGGAAGAGATCGTTTGTAGTGTGGATCTGTGAGGGCATGGTATTATATAGCAAAAGTCAAGCCAACAAGTCTTTATTAGACACCTTCTATGTGCTAGACCCTTGTGCTAGGGATACAAAGAAAGGTAAAAACAGTCCCTGTCCTCAAAGAGATCACAGTCATTTAAAGCAGGGGACTGATTTGCAAACAACTATGTAGAAACATGACATGTAAAAGATAAATTGGAGATAATCTGAGATGGAAGGCACTATTGATAAGGATGGTCAAAAAAAGCTATTTGCAGAAGGTGGGATTTTAGCTAAGCCTTGAAGGGAAGACTGGAGGGAGAGAATTTCAAGCATTAAGAACAGTCAGTGAAAATATGTAGAGTAAGGAGAGATGGCATATCTTGTTTGAGGAATAGCAGGGGGGTCAGAGTCACTGGATCATAGAAGGAGGAGTAAGGTATAAAAAGCTTGGATGGAGAAAATAAGAATTTATATATCTACTATGTAACATCTACTATGTCACTTATCCACTATATAATGTATCTACTATATAACATCATCATCTTCCTTCTCCTCCTCTTCTTCCTCTTTCTCCTCCTCATCCTTATCCTAGGGAGAAGAATCTTCTGGCTAGTAATGGGGGGAAGAGAGCTAAACAGCAGGTGACAGGAGCCATACAGACAGTGGAAGGAAGGAGGAAAGAATGTGGCCATACAGTGCATCATAGAACGAATGAATAAATAAGTGAAAAAGCATTTATTAAGCACTTTGTGCCAAGATCTGTTGTAAGCACTTGGAATAGTCCCTGGTCTCAAGGAATTCACACTAATTAGGGGAGAAGAATACTTATAGGAAGGGTTTAGTTGCAAGGCAGATGGGAAAACTAGAGTTCTTAAAGATGTCAGTGATAGGACAGATGGCAAAGGTTCATTGGGATATCTGCCCCACAAGTTGGGAGCCTGGAAGGGACTGGCTAACCTCCATTATGTGGGAGGGAAAGGCCCAGGGGTCAGAATGTGCTGAAGATTCTGATCTGAATCTGTAAGGAATAAGGAATTGGGGGGGGGGAGGGAAGTCAAGAGGGAAAAAGGAAAAGGGAGAATTAGAGGAGAAAGCCCATCTTAACCTTTTGTTGGGATTCTGCTCAGTTCAGAGAACTGTATAGGATCCTGGAGAAGGCAAGACCCTTGGGAAGGGATTCTTGATTTTCAGTGGGCTTGGGTGTGAATTCTTTTAGTTTTCTGTATTGTGTAAATAAAACCAGTCTAGTGTTTGATACCTCCTTTGCTTGAACACTTACAAGAGGAGCTGGTGACCATCTTTGGCGAGTGTCAGATATTGACAAGCCTAGGTTTCAGCTAGGTGATAGCATATCAATTAGAGAAATTATGAGGGCCCCAAAAGTATACTCAGGCCTTTCGTTTTAATCCAGAGTCTCTGACACAAAGGCAATATGTAAAACAAGGGAGGGGGTGGGGTTGACCTAGACACTCTCAGCTCTAAAAATCCTATTCCCCAGTTCTGTAAATCAGTTAATATTCTATTTGATTCTCAAAATAGCCCTTTGAGGTAGTTTATACCCCTATTTTACAAGGGAGGAAATCAGAGCTCCGAGAGTTTAAGTGACTTGCACATTTATTATGTTGCACATTTTATGTGTATGAATACACATTTATTAAAGGCCTCAGAAACAGTCCCAGTCTTCTGGCTTCAAGTGAAGTATCACTACATGTTTATCAAGGTCCTGCTCTTCTAATAAGTAAGTGGAAAGTGGTAAGTGGATAAGAAGGCTTTTATGTTTTTAATGGAAAAAGAGAGAGCCAGGAGGAAAGGGTGGTTCCAGGACCAAACCTTCACCCACACACAGCAGCACTGATGTCAGCAGAGGGACCTCCTACTATTAGCAATTACACCTGGAAGATGTGTCAGTTGTTTATTAGTTCCACAGAAGTAACAGCTATGGCTATTGTATTTGCTTTTTGTCTTGACTCATGACATACATAGGTGAGTCAAACTTGGGACTTGCCGTTTGTACAGCCTACAGATGAAAAGGCAGTTTCTATATTGTAACAGTCATCAGGAGATGTGGTTTTCATGAGTTTTGAGAACTAAGTTCAGTCTCTCTGAGTTTTATTTTAAACCTCAGCATAGAAAAGTTTTATTGTGGTCCAATTCAGAGTCCACAGTAAAAGGAGATCTGAAGCCATTGATTTAATACAAAGGAACAAAACTAAATGTAAAAATACTAGGTCCAGACCTTGGGGAAAGTAGCATTGTTTTTATGCAAACCTTTGGCATCCTAATCACAGTCCGTGGGGCTGGCCATGATCCTAAACATCTGGGTTTCCTGTTGAACAACTTTTTACTCCATGTCATTCTTCTTTTAAGTGTTCTGGAACTGGAATTAAATTTGAATCTTATGTGATCTGATTTAGAGAATACAGTGTCATCTATAAACTGGACCTTCAGAAGAAACTCAAAATTTATGGGGCATCATCCTTCCACTGGATTATATGCTGAGTATCTTTATTTTGTTACGCACTGAATCATCAATGAAGAGTGCCTAGAATTGAAAAGGAGGAAGAAAACAGACTGTACTGTATTGAGACATTTATACCATGGTTTTAATGATCCCCAAGCTTCTTCCTGCCACAGAAGTCCACCTTTGCCTAAAAACCAACCTGTTGATGCTATATAGATGGCAGATCATGAAATGCCACAGTCTCCAAAGAATTTAAGTTAGATCACTCAAAGGGTACTGGGGAGCCACCTTGTGGGATGTTAGTAGGCTGCAATACATCATTAGCTAAGAGTCACTCTGGAGAAGTAAAGTTTATTGTCAGTGAGATGTATCACTGAAGAAAGAGGGGTTGGTCATGTAAACAGGAGTAAGGGAAAGTCAATGGAGAGTCTGGGCATTTTTGGTATATCCATGCAGGAAGGCTGCCACACCCTGAGTGGATCCCCTGTAGGGAATTTATGGAGTGACAAAGACAGGAATCACTCAAAATGAGAAGGCAAGGATGGAATGGCCACTGGATCCTCTGTTGGAGAGTTTCATGATCACAAAGTCAGTAAAGTATCGGTTCTTCTTACATGTGCCCTCCTTACCACCAGCTGAAACAGCAACTAGCCCACCAAAATACTATGCTATATGATATGCAGATAAAAGCATTTCCTTATTAGCCTTGTGTACCTCCTGTGTTTGGATCTGTGCTCAGTTTGTTATAGAGCTAGGTATCTAAGCCAAACATTTCCAACCCAGGATCAATGAGTTTAGTTTTAAAAATATTTTGATAGCTTTATTTTGACATAATTCTATGTATTTTATTTTATGCTTTTAAGAATCTTATTTTGAGAGGTGTCCATGGCCTCTACCAGACTGCAAGAGGGATCTATGCCAAAAAAAGTGAAGAACGCTGGTTTGAGCTGATCTGGTTCCCTTCTTCTAACATCTTTCAATTGAACAATAATGAATTCTCTCAATCTAGACAATGGACGGCTTCATTTTCCTTTTCTATTCATCTGTATTTTTTTTTTAGCATAAAATACTTTTTGGTAATATCACATAATTCTGGATGACTGAATATTTTTGTTTGTATTTGCTTATTGATATGTGCATAAATGACAATTGTGCCTGAAAATAGAAAACTGCCTGTTTTTTATAGGAATTGTTAAAAATATTTAATCAAGGGCCAATTAAAATAACAAAAGCTGACAAGTGGATAAATTATTAGTTATTCCCTAGTTCTGTGCAGCACTTCACATTTCCCTAGTAATGATAAATGTTGATAGCACTGAAGGAGTCTGGGGCAAGAAGGAATAATAAAATTATTATTAAAATTTTTTCAGGAGTGCAACTTTTTAAACCTGGAAATATGTGTTGCCTTTTTTTTGTGTGGCAAATACATACAATCCTCTGAAATAGAAAATGTGTATATATGGAAAATATCAGCATATTATGATAACAATATGTATCTGAAGTATAAAGCTAAACAATCAATACTTTAAAATATTTAGTATTTTGCTAATGAACATAATAAATCAATGTTTTAAAAACTCAAAAAAACTTGATAAAACTAGAAACATAATTCAGAAACAGTAATCTAGTAAAATGTGTCAAAAAACATTGGCCAAAGTTTATGCAAATCCTTTAATAACAGTTTTCTTATTTATTCATCAATACCAGCAAGTTTAAGAAGATAATAATTATGAAAATCTGGCTGCACTAATAATTGATTAAATTGACCTGACTTGTATATATACATATATGTATATATACATATATGTATACACAAACATATACATGCACACATATATGTGTATATATGCATACACATATACATTTATGTGTATACACACATATAAACTCATAATTCTCAAATAATGCCTAGCTAAGTAGTTTCAACTATGCTATAAAATATTTAATTTGGTACATGCCAATAGTAGCTAAATCAAGATGTAAATATTGGAATTCACTAAAAATGATAAAAAGTTATCAATAACATTGCATAATGAATGCTCTACCACATTTTCATAGCACTTTTAACTCCAGAGATCAAAATACTGATGCAGAAAATGTGATCTTCAGTGTAGATTCCAACAAAATTATTAATTCTAATGTACTTATATTTTATGTAAAACATGTGGACTGTGCACAAATGTTTATCATGAAAATGTGGCATGTGCTTGCAAAATCTTTGTATTGGCATGTTACAGAGAAGGTACCAAAGAAACTAGAAAAAAAAGTAAAATTTAATGAGATTCTCCATTTAATGATGAGACTTCTTCTCTGGGTGAAGATGACGTGAACATTTCTCTCTGTTCCAGAGGTAGAGCTGCTCTGACTATGCTGATGTTCAAAAGCAGCTTTAGATGCAAGGGGTCACTTAATATTCTCCTTAAAGTCTGTAATAGTGACAGTTCTCCAGCAATCACTTATAACTGCTGAGTATCACTCTTATTCACATGTTTCAGCTGTAGTCTGGTTTTCTGATGATGTTCTTTTGGTTAGTTGTTTCTTTTTCACTTTTTTCCTTTTTAAATTTATCTCTTTTTTTAATCCCCTCTTTCTTTGTCGGGGGAGGTAAACATTGTCAGGTAACATGCTGTGTAACCACCTGGAGACAGGCTGTTTTCTGGTGGAGGTAGCCTTCGTCACATTGCACATGATGCTTTTGAAGCTTCAGGGCTGTATCAGAAGGTACAGACAGTATAATCCCAGTATCCCCCATCAGAGGATGGCTTCAGCTGCTGCTTCAGCCTGGTGGAGCTCTTCTTGTCTCCCATAGAATGGCTAAAAATACCTCATCTGTATTTTCAATAATATCCTTTATATCAGGTCAATTAATGTTCCTGAATTTTAAGGAGAAGAAAAGTGAGCTGTGAGGGAGGAGTACTACTGAATGTCTTTTGCAGTAAGCTATGGTAAGATTCTGCATTTATAGAGAATTACTTTTAATCTATCCTCTTACTGCCACTAAAAGTTTTAGTTTGGTTTTGAAAAATTACATCAGATTACAGGCCGCTAATAAGATCCTCTTGCTGTTTTAGCAGTAAACATAAATATATTTTATTTGGCACATAGTGAGCAAGGCTGATTGGGTGCTTTATTAATTGGATTTCTGAGCAGTATCATTATAAAAACTTGATGCTACCACCAGATGGCAATATTATTATTCTTGATTTCTGTTTTCCAGAAATGGGGGGAAAAAACCAAAATGAACTTTTAATTTGCTTGTTCTCTTTATTAGCTAATGAATTTCTTAAAGAAACGTTTCAACTAATTTAAAACCATTAAACTGTGAATTTGTTATGTAATTACAGCTGTAGAAGTATTTTGAATTTGAAGAAATTGGTAAATCTGCATCCCTTTGCCCTGTCCCTCCCTCCCTAAAAGACACTAGATGTACTTGGATTCTTCATTTTTTTAAAAAAATGAGACAATAATTAAGATTATTGAGAGTAAATGTAGTATATTGGAAAGTACACTGGACTTTGGATTTAGAAGACTTGGGTTTGAGTGATAGCTTAGCAATTTACTAGCTTTGTGACCATGGGTTAAATCACAACCTCTCTATAATCCCCTCCTTTGTAATAAGGGGATGATAATTTAAGAACTAGCTCTACCTCCTCTTCAAGGTACTAGTTGGGAAAGTGATTTGTAAGCCATAAAGTACTTTTAAAATGTGTGCTATTGTTATTTTCACTTTTGAATTTTTCTAATGTCATTTATCTGTATTCCTCAGGGAAGGTCGAATACTTTTTTCTTTTAAAAGAATATCTCATATTTGTGTGAGGCATTATAAAACTATTTTCTTTTCTAACACACACACACACACACACACACACACACACACACACACACACCTCTCCTACCATATAATGTCTGTATAACTCTGGGAAAATGACGTTACCTCTCAATGCCCCAGGCAATTCTTGAAAACTTCCCTTATCAGAGGGAGTGTCTTCATCTGGGAGTTCTTATACCAGTGGAACCACAATGTATTCTTTATTACTATTTTCTGTTCCCATTTGAAATGAATGAAAGTGTTTAAAATCTAGATTAATTGTTGCTTTTTCTCACTATCTGGGCACCATGCAGATAGACCAACTTATTTGGAAAGTTTCTGTGCATAGTTTTAACACATAACTGTGTAGAAAGATCACTGAGATTTGCACTGATTAGCATCTAGCTTGAAAGTTGGTTCTTTTGATCCTCGCAGACATACAAAATAAATGCAAACATACGGAATGAAAGGCTGAGACCTGATGGCATCATGGGAAAAGAGGGGAGCCTCTTCTACATGACTCCATTTTGTTTTGTTAGGAGAGTCCATGAAATAGTTTTGGGGGTGCAGCTGAAACCAGGAATTTAACAAGAGTTAAAAGAAATTTTCTAATCCTAGATCAGATAGTTGTCTGGGTTTAGGGATTGAGAGTTGGCACCAAGAGATAAGCTATCAAAAGAAGAAAGTTGATGTATTCACCCCTACCATGGAACAAATTGCTTCTTTCTTGACCATTGAAGAGTAAGTATTTCAATACTTCAGGGATCTGTGATTGTCACTGTATATACTCTGTACACTAGTGCGAGTTGTTAACCTCCCTATACTGTTCCTGTATTATTGTGGCTGAAAAAAAATTCTTTGTTTGGTGACCAATCTTCTGATCTTAGCTAAAGACAAGAGGTATGTAGCCCTTTGCTAGACCTATGCTTGAAGTCTTATCGTCTTGGAAGAACCTGACAGAATTTGTGTTTCACTGTCAGTCTGCAGGGACCTAGGGTTATTTTTTTCCCCACATGATGCCTTGGAGTAGGTTTTTAATGGAGAATAAGTAGAAACAAGTATTGCATGATGATAATGATGATGATAAATTACACTAAAGAATTCACCACTTAAGAATTATCCAAGGTTACCAGTTTGAGCTATGGCTGGGGAAAGTAATACTGGCTTATGAATTAAAGTCATAGAGCCACAGAACCAGTGAGCCATAATCTCTGAAAATTAAAAGGAACCTCACAGATAATCTTGTCCTGTCACTTCGTTTTATAGATGAAGAAAAGGAACCCAAAGAGGGGAAAAGTAACTGATAATAGGAATAGTTGAATACCTGGGGGCAGAAAGTCAGACATAGAAGGGACTTTGGTTCTAGAAAAAAGACAGCCAGCTTTAGACAAAAGTAGTCTAGTACCCTGGATAGCTCCATAGGTGAGAGCTTTGTCCCCAGCACTCAAGGCTGTTAGTTCCATGCTTGATAACTTTTCAATGAATCTCATTCCTTTCTACTTTTTTTTCTCCTTGGAAATGAGAAATCAAGCTCATTCCTATAAGGACCTTCAATCTGCATATTTCAAAGAGGGTCATGTCTTTTGTCCTGATAGAAGACTATACTGGTTTACTCGTGTTCTCTGGAGGCACTCAAGACTGCCAGGGCCTGGTAGAGTATTTTGCCCTTCCTTTTACCAAAACATTCATCTGGGTTATTTCCCTGGCCAGAAATGCCTCTAACTGTAAATATGCTGTTGATGATAGCTGGGTCTTAGTTGAAGAGGCATGTCATGCAAAGGGCACTGGTCTTGTAATCTGAAATCCTGAATTGGAAACTGGATTCTGCATAAGTCATTTAACTTTTTTGTACCTTAATTTGTAAAGTGGAGATTAAAACACCTATGTTAGTCTCTTCATGGGATTGTTATGAGTAAAACACTTTGTCAGTTGTGTGATGTAGTGAAAAGAGCCCTGGATTTAGAATGAGAAGACTTGGTTTTGAATATTGATTCTGCTACTTCCTTTAAAAATTAAGGTAATAAAAAAGAGAATAATACAAGTAAGAGTGGTATGAAATGAACACTAGCCTTAGGAACATTTTTCTGGGACTCCATTTCCTAATCTACAAAATGAGAAGATTGAATTAACTGATCTCTTAAGGTCCTTTCTGTTTCTGAAGCCTATGGTCACAGGAAAATACATATACTAAAAGGAACCTTAGAGGCTTCCTAGTTCAACTCTCTCATCTTACAGATGAAGAAACTGAGATCCAGGGAGTGAATTCCCCAAGGTCCCAGGTAGTTAGTGGCAGGGGTAGAATTCTTTGACCTTAAAAGCACTATAGCTCACTATGTGAGCTGTTATTATTATTACTAGTTGAGAAGCATTATTGATAACTGAAAATAATTGATAATTCTTTCGAATCATTTATATTTGACCCTGGAAAGCATCAGTAGCTTTATCTCCCTAACTCTGTTTTTCTTTAGCAAAGATAAATTTATTTTTAGCATTAGCTAAATTTAACAGCATGCTGTTGTCCATGCTGGACGTAATGGTTTTGGTTGGAAAATTGTCTCTGAACTTCTAAATCTGTTACTCTGATTTTGCAGATGAAGAAGTTGAGGTCCAAATTGAAGTGATTTGCCTAAGGTCACACATGCAGAACTGAGAGCT
This sequence comes from Bettongia penicillata ogilbyi, assembly GCA_023548195.1. NCBI lineage: Eukaryota > Metazoa > Chordata > Mammalia > Diprotodontia > Potoroidae > Bettongia > Bettongia penicillata. The sequence goes on from JAJHZJ010000060.1 coordinate 3,834,611, forward strand.
AATTATATATGTGTTCATACTGAGGACTTGACTTCCAGGGATTTCACACTTCATATAACATCCTTTTAAATCTTTGTCATTTTTGTGAGTCCAGAGTGGGGATGAGTCTGTGGAACTGTGCCTACGTTTCCAATGGGGGAGACAGATATCAAAAGATTTTGTTTTTGTCATTACCTGGGTAGTCAGTGATTCAGCCTTCCATCTAATTGTCTGTAGTGCTTTCCCTTTACTGCACGTGCAATTTCTCTCACTCTTGAGACAAAAGAGTTGGACAAGATAATCCCTGACCTCCCTTTCAAATGTGAAATTTTGTAATTCTATGAAAAGCTGATGTCAAATATGATAGAGAAACAGCTCTATCCTGAGAGGTCAGGAGGAGGGTCACATTAAATAATGTGTTACTTTTTTTCTTGACATATGAGCATAAAGTATGGACAGCTCACCCTCAGTATTGATGTCTGCATTGGTTTGCCTCAAAGGATATGTTCAATTTAAAAAAATTCTGTGGAAAAATGTTGAAATGTGTATAAAGTTCTTTGTCTACTCATAAACCTGTTCTAGAAATCTGGGCTGGCATATAATGACCATTGATAAAGGCTGAAAGGAAGATAGTGAATGATTTAGATCTCTACACATCCACATGTTCTCATCCTGTGAGAGGTTATGGTGACTCTCATTAGGAACTCTTCATCTTCACAAAAATCCTGCACAGGGAATCTGCCCAGAATACTGGGAGCTCTCCTGTAGATCTCTTGACCTCATGCAGATACTGATGGATCCTGCAGAATTTTCACTGGTTATTTCCTGTTCTTGTTGCATGACCAGCCCTCCTCCTTTTCTGGTTACACATTTCTGTTGATATCCTTTATGAAGCTACTTCTCTTGAATTCTTTGTTGTTGGTCATGGGAAGTCAAATCATAACCACAATACATTTCTTTATAGGTCTTTGGATAGCCTGTAACTTTAACTCTTTGGGAACTGCAGTATTTCATGACTCACATTCATATAACAGAAGAGCATTGATGTTAAAAAAAAGTTGGCCTTTTCTCATGAAGAAACTTGGGCTCTTTAAAAGCATGGTGGATTTTCTCAAAGGCAATTCCGTTCATCCTATTCCTCCTCTTCAGATTGTCCTATGTTCAATTCATGAACTATGTACTGATGAACCAGCAATTTCTTTGTCTATATCTTGGATGTATTTTTCTACATACAGTATGTTTCCCACAGGTAAACTGAGGTCAAAGACAGTTTTATTTTTTATTTTTGTATTCTCTAGCACCTTGCATGAATTCTTAATAAGTGCTCATTGATTTGAAAGAATTGAACTACATAACGTAACTTGGACAACAGGCATTTTTTTTTCATTCAGGGGGTGTTCAGCACAAAGTTTCAATGGAAGAGGGATTCCCATTAGATAGCTAGGACCTCCAGGTACTCCTATTTGTGGATAACATGGTACTGATTATGTCTGGGATCCATGGAACATTGCAGAAACTCTTAAAGAAGACTTGGATAACAAAACAGCTAAATATCACATTAACAGTAGTTAATATAAAATAACCCACAAGTCCTTACTGAGCTCATACTCCATTCTTAGAATTTTGCTGTGTACTTGTGGGAGTGGGGAAGGGAAGACATAAAGAAATCCTTTCTCTCTCTCCCCTCTCTTTTCTTCTTTGAAGTCTCAACTTAAATGCCATATCTTCCTGTAGTCTTTTCTGACCATAAAGTCACAGGCATCTAGATGGCTATTAAATAGAATATTGGACCTGAAGTCAGGAAAATGTGAGTTCAAACTTGATCTCAGATACTTACTAGCTGAGTCACTTAATCCCTGTCTGCCTCGCCCACCTCATGGTTGTGAGGACCAAATTTGATTAGTAAGTGCTTAGCACAACGTCTGGCACATACTAGGTATTAAAGAAATGCATATTTTCTCTCTCCCTCCTTCTCTCCTTCCTTTCTTTCCTCCCTCCATCATTCCTTCCCTCCCTTCCTTCCACATCCTAACATCCTCCCTTCTCCTTGAAAAACCCCAGGCCAAAATGATCTATTTCTTATGTCTCTCCAGGTCCTTGTCTGGTCCCATTGTCCCTTGTATCATAGTTATTATTTATATACACATCATTCCCCTATTAGATTATAAATTCCTGAAGAATAGATCTAATGTTACATCTGTCTTCATATCCCTAGCACTTAGCTAAATGTTTCTCACAAAGGAGGTGCTAGAATAAATATTGAATTTGTTATTGAACTGAGTTATAAAACTTAGTTTTTGTTCTTAAAAAGCTTCTTAGGAGGGCACTCGAGCCCAGAGTTCCCAGAAGTCAAATAATCTGAAATAAGCAATGTAACTCAGTACTGAGTAAGTGGCATGGGTAAGTAACCCAGAGAAATTCATAGGAGGTGAAGATAAGCAAGTTTCAGGAAATTTCTGGTAAAATAAATGGACTTATTTGTTATGGGAAAGCATCATATTTCATGCAACATTATGGAAATAACCAGGTGTTCAAGAACTTGTGTGCTGTGGAATAGGTAAAGAGCTTTGCAGTAATTTTCTTCATTATTCACTATGATGCCTTAAGGTAGGTAACCTTCCCTCACTTCAAAATCCTCAGATGAACCTGGACATTGCTGGCAGTGTTAACTTGGATAGGGTGACTTGGACTTTTCCCCAGGGCACTGATATTTAGAGCAACACATCTATTCTTTCAGTGACAGAGGAACAACTGGGTTTAGCATCCAATTAGCAAGAATAATTAATTGCTATGAGAAGCTTCCAAATGGAAAGTCTTTCTCTTTTTCTCTTCGTATTCCCATTTGCCTAATCTTCTCTATGGCTCAGTCCCATCATCTCCTTACCACTGAGGTGGATTATTCAGCAATATCTTGCCAATTTCCCATAGGGCAGGGTCTTATGGTCTCTACTCTGAACTAAATTTATCTTAAAAAGCTTATTTGAAGACAAGTTTCCTGCTACTTGCCATGGGCATAAAAAGTGCTAATCAAAACTCTGATGCCCAGTGACCATTGCCAGGTTTTGTGACAAGTTAAGAAGATTCCATCTTCTTGGGGAGCCTCTTCTGGATATTCTGTGGGTGCTGTGAAGGCTGCCTGTGCCTGGAAATGTCCACAAATAAACTTCCTCATCTGGTGAGTCACCTAAGGGTGGGGAAGTTTTCTACTTTTATGTTTATTGGAAAGATGGGCAAAGATTTCCTTTGTGCTGAGTCATCCTTTGACACAAGTATGGGAAGAGGGATTTGAAACTTTTGTGGGGGAGGCAGACAACTTTGAGGATGATTTTTCTAGCTCCTTCAATTATCCCTCAAATGTCATGATTTCCAGGCCTTTCAGCATCCTGGTTTTCCCTTCCTTGGATATACCCCTGATTGCTAACATCCCTCTTAAAATGTGCCAGCTAGCTCCAAGTCAACAGTCAGTCAGTCAACAAGCCTTTACTGAGAGTCTATGATGTGCCAGGTACTCTGTTAGACAATGGGAATACAAGAACCAAAAAGTGAAACAATCCCTCCTCATAGGAAACTTACATTTTTTTGAAAGCACCATGTTGAATTTACTATACACTTAAAAAGAAAAGCAAGCCTGTATTTTCATAGTTCATTTACAGTGTACATGAACATACCCACTCTGCCTAATGTTTGCTAAGCTTAGAGCAATGAAATAAAATGAAATATAATAGAAAAAAAGAATGGCAGAAAAAAATAAAGAAATATAGGCTGACACCATATTGTAAACGACTCTAAACGCCAAATAGAGGAGCTGGTAATAGAGAAGTCAGAAAGGAGCTTTGGAAGCCCATGACCCTACTATTCAAATGGACATTATGAGAAATTGGGATTTTGGTTTCTTTAGCCAATTGCATTGTTGCATAATCAGGTTATTTTTGGGAGCAGAAAACCTCAGTTTTTATATCAGTTGGCTATCACTGAAGGAAGATTCATTGGAGGTCTTCCAATAACAGCAAGATATCCATTTGTCAGGGATATTATACAGTTGATTCTTATCTGAATATGTTATTTTGGAACTTCTCCACTATGCCCCAGGAAGCTCATTATTTGGGTAATCTCATCATTCTATACGATTTCACTGGCCTTGGTATCAGAGAGGCAACCTCCAATCAGAGAGATAGATACTGGGGCCCTGAACTCCCAGCCTTCATTTAAGGGGAGAGCTCATCTCAAATGTCTCTTCATTTCTCACCTTTTATTAAGGATATTTGTTCTGTGAAGTTTGGATTCAGTCAAAGGACTGCATTTGAGGACCTAGAGGGCCTCATGTGGCCTCAAGGTCATAGGTTCCCTACCACTGGTCTAAATTCTAAAAAAGGAGACAAGTAGTATATTTAAGGACATACAGTATAAGTGTAAAGCAAATTATTACAAATGAATTTAAAAATAACTAAATACAAGATACTTTGGAGGCAGGGAGATCACTAACCATTGGGGAGGGGATCAGGAAAGGTAAGTTGTGTTTTAAAGGAAGAGAGGGAGTGCATTCCATGCATGTAGAACTGCCGGCACAAAGGAATGGAAACTGGAGATGGATTGTCATGTGAAGAACTGAGAGAACCCCAGTTTAGTAATATTAGAACTGGAGTTATGTCCAACCAGTCTGAAAAGATAGGTTGGGACCAGATTGTGAAAGGCTGTAAAAGGAGGAGTTTGTTTTATCCTGGAAGGATAGTAAATGACTAGAGTCGACTGAGTAGGATTGTCACACAGAAGGATCTGCATTGTCAGAAAACTACTTTAGCATCATCAGTGTGTAGGGCAGATTAGAGAGGAAGGAACCCAAGGCCGGGAGACTAATGATGTAGTTGTTGCAATAACCTAGGCAATAGGTGATGAGGACCTGAATTAAGGGGGTGACTGTGTGTAGAGAAAGAAGATGGGAAGAGAGAGGGGGTGGGAAGAAGATGAGAGAGAGAGGGAGAGAGAGACAGAAAGAGAGCGAGAGAGAGGAAGAGAGAAAGAGGGAGAGAGAGGGAAAAGGGGGAGGGAAGGAGAGGGAGGAAGAGTGAGAGAAAAGAAGAGTGAGGAAGAAAGGGATGAAAGAGGAAGAGGAGAAGGAGAGGAAGAAGGAGAAGGCAGAGCAATATGGGAACTGATTGGATATGTAGAGTTAAAGCAAGGAGTCCAGGATAGTGTTGAGGTTTGTAATCTGGGAAATTGCAAGGATGGTGGTACCTCTGACAGAAATAAGATAGTTGGGAAGAGAGTAGGGGTCTTGGGGGACAGATAATGAGTTTGGTTTGTTGGATTTGAGATGTTTCCAGAACATCCAATTTAAAATGCCCACTAGGCAATGGGTGATATAGGACTGAAGGCAGGGGAGAAGCTGGGGCTGGAAATACAGATCTGTGTGTCATCTGTACAGAAGTGATCACTAAGCCTGTGGGAGCTGATAAGGCTACTGAGAGAAAGTACAGGGAGAAAAGAGAGAAGGGCCTAGAAGAGAACCCTGGGGAACTGCCAAAGTTAGAAAATATGACATGGATGATGCTCCAGACATGGTCCAAGCAGTGCGTGGTACAGTAGCAGGTATATAGGCAATGCAGTTCATGTATGTAAGTGACTTGCCCCGGATCACAGGGCTAGTGTTTTGTGGTGTGTATGTACACATATACACATACAGGCATGTAGATGTACATATACTATAATACAGTATATATACTCTATATAGAACATATGTATGTCTGTGTATATACAAATATATACTTTATGTACATATGTGAATATATATACTATATATAGATATAATGTTTATATACACTCATGAGTTCCTGCAGTGTTTATATTTGTATATGTGTGTATATCTGTGTATCTATGGCATATACACATATAAAGTATACGTATATAGATTGATATATGCTAGATACATATACTATGTGTGTATACTATATATGCACATACCTATGTACAATATAATACAATAATTACATTATATCACTATAATATATTATATCACATATAATATATTGTCTATACACAATTAGTATATTATCTATACAAAATGTGATATAATAATTCTACATGCATATAAACATGCATGCACATACATGTTATCTATATATATACATTCAAAACTGTGTGATCATAGGCAAGTCACACACACACACATGTGCATGTCTGCATTGTGTGTATTGCCCATACTACACTAGACACTAATCTGACCACATATTTGGGACATTATTCATATCACACATTCTAATGTTTGCTATTCCCCAAGGCCTTGCCCCCTTTTCTTCTCCATTTATACTCTCCAGATGCCTGTTGTGCCTTCACTATACTGAGCCCCCCTATGCAAACCACATCTGGAAAATCATTTTAGATTTTGGCTGTTCCATTTTAAAAGAGATATTAGCAAACAGAAGAACATCCAGAGAAGAGGAGTCTGGATGTTAAAGGATCTGGAAATTATGTCATGAAAGAGATGATGGAAGGAGATAGGGAATTATCTGGCAGCTAGGTAGTACAATGGCTAGAGCACTAGGCTTGCAGTCAGGAAGATTTATCTTCCTGAGTTCAAATCTGGCTTCAGACATTTACCAGCTGTGTGACCCTGGGCAAGTCGCTTAACTCTGTTCGCCTCAGTTTCCTCATCTATAAAATAAGCAAAAACATTCCAGTATCTTGCCAAGAAAACTCCAAATGGGGTCATGAAGAATCTCATGGCTGAAAATGACTAAACAAAGAAAGGGAATCATCCCTTCTGACACTGTCAAATCTCAATTCCCACACTTCTGTCCAAGGGTGACTCAGAATGAAGAGGATATTTTTCCAACAGATATAACAACAATAAACCTCCTTTACATAAACAAGTTTTGAAAATGAAATACACATACACATATATGCACATGTACATACATGTGTATAAACAAGTTTCTGAAAATTGTATATATATATATATGTATGTATATATATATATATATGCACATAGGTTCAATTTTCAGAAACTTGTTTATTTTGTTTCCTGTGAATTCCTGTGGTTGCCCACACCAAACACTTTGGTACTAAGTTACACTGCTTCCTTCTAATAGTTTACCTGCTGAGAGTTTCATGTGTCATAGTAAGGCTTGGGTTCCCTACTGAGAAGCAAACACCAAATTTTATACTTCCATTCAGTGACAAAGTCTATAGACAGCTGCCTGGAAACCCTAGGAGGTTAAGTGACTTGTCCAGTACCCCACAGCTATGTCAGAGAGGATTCAGATGCAGTTCATGGTTGTAATCCTACCTTCTTTGCCTTCCCAAATGTCATATTCCAATCCCTCTGCTCTTCTAACATGGAAGTCACTAAGTCTTGTGCGATCCTGACTGTGGCTCTACAATATTTGACTTATTTCTTTCTGACCGCTTGAAGTATTTTCTCCTTGACATGGGAGCTCTGGAATTTGCTTATAATATTTTTGGGAGATTTCATTTTGGAATTTCTTTTCAGGATGTGATTGTTGGATTCTTTCTATTTCTACTTTACCCTCTGGATCTAAGATATCAGGGCAGTTTTCAATTGATAATTTCTTGAAATATGATGTCTGTGATTGTGGTTTTCAGGGAATACAATAATTCTTAAATTATTTCTTTTTTTCTAGAAACAAGAGTAGAGGCTAAATAAGCTGAGGTGATAAAGGAAGGATTGCTTTTTAAAGAGGACTTTTTTTTTTCATTAAATCAAGGCATGTAGGTATTCATTTTGTGATGTTAGGTTGCTGTGTTACAGTGAAGATTCAAAGCCTCTGGTGGAAGTAGCACACAAAAGGCAATACTTTCCAGCTGTCTGTGGGATATAGTAAGGCACAGTTGGAGAATGTCGTGTTCTAGCTGTGTTCTAGCACTAGTTATGACACTTTTTATCAGGACTGTTACTACTTAATAATATCTGCTCCTCTGTACTGTGCCTTATCCATAATAGTAGTAAGTACTTGATAATCCTTTTAAAATTGGTTTTTTTTTTTTGGAACAGTTGCCAAATCCAGTAAGATAGAATTTAATAGTGATAAAGGTAAACTAGAAATGGAAATCAACTTGATACTTTTTATCAGGACTGTTACTATTTAATAATATCTGCTCCTCTGTACTGTGCCTTATCCATAATAGTAGTAAGTACTTAATAATCCTTTTAAAATTGTTTTTTTTTTTGGAACAGTTGTCAAATCCAGTAAGATAGAATTTAATAGTGATAAAGGTAAACTAGAAATGGAAATCAACTTCATGAAGACAATACACAGACATGATTAGACAAATATTTGCATGGAAAACATCTGGAGGTTTTAGTAGACCATATGCTCAATAAGTCCACAGTGTGATATGATAGGAAAGAATGCTAATACTGGGCTCCCTTCAGATGCAGAGCATAGAGAACAAGGGAGATGGTAGTGCTGCTATATTCTGTCCTGGTTACATCACACCCTGAGTATTAAAGTATGGGATACCATATTTTAGAAAGGCATCGATAAGCCAGACCACACGAAGAGCAGGGTCACCAGGATGAGGAGACTGGAGACCAAGCTATGTAAAGAAATGTTGAAAGAAAAAAAGGTTGTTCAATTTTAGAAGATATGGCTTGGGGAGGACATGATTGCTCTTTTCAGTAATTTGAAGAGAATACCTGTTGGGTCAATAAGGGTTTAACTTTTTCTACATGGTGCAAGCAGGCAGGACAAGATGCAACAGGCAGAAACTGTAGGAAAGACAGAAGAGTCATGAGACTGTAATATCATGATAGTTATGGAAGCACTTTGGATAGCTAATGGAGGGAGGCAAATGGAAGGCATTAAGAGTGAAGGAAGGATTCATGATGGATTTCTGACGGCAATGTTTAGTTTAGTCTGAAGACTTTGACAACAGGGCCTAGGACTTTGGGTCCTAGCTAAGAAGATGGCATGAATCCATGAAGAAAATAACTTGGAAAAGAAGATTTGACGAAGAAGTGGTATTTGAGAGTGGAGATTATTTTACCAAAGCCATTTGATCTATTTGGTGAGAAGAGATATGAAGGATTGAGGAATAATTTTTTAGTCTCAGTGACCTTAAAGGGACTGTGTTTGAATTGTTGACCAAGACTCCTGTAAATCTATTTTTTTTTTTTTGGCACAGTAGTGATGGGAGAGAGGGAGGGAAGGAAAGAGGAAGGACGAAAAAGAAGAGAGAGACAGATGCATTCAGAAAAACAGAGAGAGAGAGAAAGAGAGAGAGAGAGAGACAGGCAATTACTCTTCTTTCTCAGGAAAGGAAGGATTCTAATTTCCCTCCCCCAAGATCATAGAAAAACTATTTATATATTTTTTATAAGAACTGATACAATTTAAGACCCTGCTCAAGATAATCCTCAAAAAATCAGGAGGGCTGACCTCTCAGTTGTAGGGAAATCTAGCCAGGCCTGGGGGCACTTTGTCAGGTTGTCCGACATCGTTGTAACCTGTTCTCCCAAAGTGGAAAAAGCAAAGTGTTCCTTCATACATGCCAGTTGAAATTGAGGCAGAATATTTTTCATTCCAACTGTCAGAGAAACTGCACGTGACGGCAGGAGTGAAGTGGGGTAGTAGAAGAGGGAAGCAGGGAAAGCATGTGAAATTTGGCTCTTTCTCTTATTGAAATTCAATATCAATTGAATTCAAATCAATTTAACAAATACTTCTGAAGAGACTGCTCCAATACTTTAAGGGTCTGCAATATCTTCTGGTAGAGGTCTGCCCTGCACTGATGGAAAGCACTACCTCCTTATAACTTAGCAGTTGATCTTTGGGATTTGTTGGGACTGAAAATGTCATTGCCCTGTAGCCGCTTGAGTGAAGTTACTCTCTGAGCTTATTCAGGCTGGTCCTTAGAAAACAAACTTATGGCTCAATGCCAGATCCATATTTAAAAGAATTAATTAAACTTTTTTAATGAACAAAAATTTTTTTCCTATTCCTCCCACCATCTCCATTAAAAAAAAAAAGAACCAAATCCTTGTTACAAATATGCCAAGTCAAGCAAAACATATTTCGGCATTGGCCATGGTCCAATAACGTATGTCTCATTTTGCATCTTGAATCTACCTTGGTCATTAAAACCTTTCAGCATTCAGTTTTGCTTCATTTGTTTCTTTTTTTTTATTTTCATTTTTTGGTAGTGATTGTATATGCTGTTTACCTGGTTCTGCTTACTTCACTTTGCATCAGTGCATAAGAGTGTGTTTCTCTACATTTGTCATATTCATCACTTCTTGCAATATAAGACTGAACCATTACATTCCTATACCGTGATTTGTTTAGCTATTCCCCCAATCAATGGGCATCTCTTTTGTATCTAGTCCTCAGCTACTACAAAATGTCTCAAATAAGTATTTTGATTTACATAAGGCTTTTCTTTTTGTCATTGGCCTCTTTGGGGTGTACGCTTAGGAACAATGTCTTTGTGTCAAAGAGTATGGACACTTTAATCACTTTCTTTGTATAATTCCAAATTATGTAAAAAGTCACTCTTTCCATAATGTTTGGATTGATTCACAGCTCCTTCACTTGTGGTTTATTTACACAAATACAGTCTTTTGGTCATATTGCAACTATGGTTTTGGTTAAAACACCCCACCCTTGAATGGCTTATGACAGCATTTATTCTGAACTAGTTTAAAACTTCTAAAAAGAATGTTGTTGGGTATAATGGACTGGTGGACCTCATAAATTGTACCTAGTTTAACACTGTTGCCAACACAGCCAAATAAGAAGGGGCTGTGGCTAATATTATCATCTTAAAGGAATACTGTCTTGGTAGTAGTTGGTTAAAATAAACTATTATTTCCCTGAGGTCTTCCTGAGGGAAACCTCAGCAGATTCCCTTTATCTATTTCGTGTTGACCTCCTTGGCTTTGGGTAATTGCTAGGAAATCCTTGTTATTCTTGCTTAGTCCTTAACTGTGGAATATAATAATAATAATGAATAATAATGTAATAGATCACATTTGTATGTTGTTCAGTCATTTCAGTTATGTCTGAATCTTCATGACCCTATTTGGAATTTTCTTGGCAAAGATACTGGAGGGGCTTGCCATTTCCTTTTCCAGCTCATTTTACAGATGAGGAAACTGAGGCACAGGGTGGCTAGTAAATGCCTGAGGCCAGATTATATAGCACCTTATGATTTTTGAAGCTTTTTATAGATGTAGAGGATGCATTCTTAGGCTGTATTTCTCAAGACATTTGGATATAAAAGAGAGAGAATTTTCAGAGAGAATTCATAGGACTGCATTTCCTAGAAGGTTGTGTGTTAGCCTGCAATATGGTGATTTCACTTGGTACCCACTCTGACTAGAAAAGGAGACTCTGCAATCTGGTTTTGGACATACTGTGAGAATTTAAAAATAAATGCTGTGAGAATGTTGTGGCAGAAAGTCTGGCAGAAGCAGTATAGATATAAGAAGAGGCAAAAAGGAAATTGCCTCAAGAGTAAGTGCATGGTATGGTATGTACACCTCCAGCATTCCGTCACCACCATGATAATGGCTGTGAGAGCTATGACCAGAGGCTTCAGCATTCATCCAGTCTGGAGAAATTAGTACTCTCTAATCTAACACTGAGATGAAATGTCATGTTAATTAAACATAGTGGCTTTAATTCTATAGTTTACAAACAGAAGCATGGGTAGAGGCTTGATCTATGGTATAAAATACACCATGATAGAACTTTGAACCTAGGCAGTTCAAAAAGTGTTGGTAGGCATAAATTATCTCATTGGAGCCTCAGAAACAATTCAATTTTATGGTGAGAAAACTGATTTTCAAAGAGGTTTTAAGTTACTTTCCTATGTTCCAGCAACAAGTAAAATTTGGAGGGAGGATTTGAATATATATCATCCTAACTCCAAGTTGAGCATTCTACTCCCTACACTATTAGCTCTGGCTTGACATAGAATGGCATTCCATTAATTTTATTGAATGGTGACTTGGACTTGTCTTCCTGTTCCAAGAAGGGAAATCTCTCATAAAGTCCTGTTAATTGCTATAATCATCCACACCCATTAACTCATTCTGTTAACGAATGAATATCTGGCAGCAGGCTCTCAGGATGAAAGACTGATATAATCCAGCAGCTACAGAGATGCCCACAGATGTTATATGTGGAACTTTATCATCAACATGGGGACCTTCCATAATAGACCTGAAAGCCAAACAGTTTCAGGAAAACACCCTGTGTTGTTATTCTATACAAATAGTCCATTAAGTATGTGTATATAATGTACACATACACATATGTAATACACACATACATGTATATATACACACATATGTGTGTGTGTGTGTGTATGGAAGTGGATGAGAGCAACATGGTCCAATGGATCTTTCAGCACACCCTTCTCTTATGCCTTAAACAAGGATGGTATTTCATGTCCAGGAAGGAGAGGGAAGTTGGTTCCTTCCCACTTCTCTCCCAAACTAGGTGATATTTTCACAGAAAGTAAGGAACATGTAACACAGGAGACAGACTGTTAAAGCGTTAAACTAAGGGCAAAGATAGGACTATGCCCTACTCTCCCTTTATTATGGAGTTCTCTGATGGAATTTGATGGGATGTTTTCCTTCAGTTGACTGGAGCTTGGCCATGGCCAGATAGCCCTCAAAAGACAAGCCTGTCAGACTTAAGCATCAGTTGAGGCATTTAAGGCAGGAAATCCCCACCCAGTGGCCATGACATCTTGCAGCAGAACTACTTAACCAACAGGAGACAGCACATCCATCAGGGAACAGAGAGAGACATACTATTTAGGGAGACACAGACATAGAGAGCCAGTTGAATGATTCGAGGCAGGAAGCAGCTGCAAGGAGCATGATCCCTGGCAGTAGAGAAGAGAATTAACTATAGAGGCAAAGGACAGCTAACCTTGGAAATCTGGAACTTACCTGTGGAAAGGAGCAGACCCAGGAAGCTTAGCTAACTAACCTGCCCAGCAAAGATGTAGCCAGTGGACAGCAGAGTGACATCATTTTAAGGAGAGAATGGCATTGCGGAACTGGAGGCATGACTTTCCTTAGCAATATGTGTTCCCTACATGTGTGCCTCATTACTCATGTGCCCTACATTTATTCCTGTTCTTCTCACTGATGCTGTGTGTTTTTGAAGATCTTGTGCACCAGGTTTGAAGGGGGAATATTTTATAGCTCCTGTTCTTACTATACCATCTTGGTAAATGTCTTTTCTTGGAGCTAATTGTGTCTATTAAAAGATTGTTAAAGTCAAGTTCCCTAATGGGGTTTTGACCCACAAGGTACCCTGGAACCTGGGAGAACAGTTACTCCCTTGGGGACCAAACTTGTAAACTTGTGAATACTGAGTAGGTGGAGGGGGAAAAGTACCATCAGTCATGCATTTAAAAAGTCCTAGGAAATGGGCTACTCCTCCTACATGTGATTCATTGATTACAACAGTCACCATGAGAGCTGCTGAACAGTCTGCATGTTCAACCACAGATGGAAGGAGCAGATTTCTGAAACCCTCTGTCAGTAGACAGCTGCTTTGTCAGGTGGCAGATATTTGATGGTAACAAGTACTACAGAAGATTTCGTGGGAACATAAATTCTTTGTTTCTCTCCTCCAGGATCATAGGGAGAAAAGAAAGATCAGAGATGGTTCGTTGAGCATGGAATATACTGACATGTTCTACCCATGGCTGGGGAATATCTGGTGGTTAGTGCAATGTTATTTACAGGAAGTAGGTAGAAGTTCATTCCATTGAGGAATGCTTGGTCAATGGACTGTTCTGTTCTAAAAAAAAAAAAAAGATACAAACAAGAGAATTACTGAATGAATTTAATATGCCAATGTGTTTCCCATTTCACATCGTTTTGTACTTCTACGGTTGAGAGGCATTTAAAGAACTGAGGAGCAGCAGGTGTGACAGTCACAAGCCTCAAAAAAGATTGTTTTCCAAAATCATGGCAGAACCTCAACAGCACCATCTTTCTTCTGCCTGCCAGGAGTTACAAACATGAGTTACACTGATTGCTTATACTCTCAGTCTGCTCATCTCAGTCTGTAATCGCAGTCATCTGATGCTTTGCTTTGGAATTAGTGTTCTATTAGCCATGATATAAAAGCTAAATGTATTTATTTGACACAACATTTTATAGGTTTTGGATTCTAACTTTCGCATATGTATATTTTCGTTCCAGGACCACATGGGTTATGTCATTTTTGATCCCACTGTAAAATATGTTTTACAGTATTCAAGGCTTGTTAAGATGTTAAGTCTTTTGTAAATGAATGGGAAAAATCTAGAGCCAATTTCTTCCATTAGTGGGAGTCTAACAGCACAAGGAAATCATCGTTTTAAAAAGCAAGTTAAAATACAGCGAAATGACTCTCCCTTTCCTGTATAACTTACTTTGCTGTGGCAGTTTGTAAGCTGATATGGCTCAGATTTATCTTTCCCTGAATATTATGAAAGAGAAAAAAATGGGCATGCTCCTCTTTCAATCAAGGGTGATTGAAGTGAGAAATCCTGTATCAAAAATCCTGCAACAGGTGTAATTCACATTTGTAACTCCTGGCAGGCAGAAGAAGAAAGATAGGAAAGAGATGACGGTGGGAGTGTTTCTTTCTATGTATGCCTTCCTGACCAGAGCCAGGGCCTTGAAGTGCCACATCACAGCTGTCCACTGGAAATAATGATGTGAAGCCATTGAATGTAAGGAAATGAATTCACCTTTTATTGAGTCTCTAAATGACCCTGAAAGAAATTGTCCAGAACATAGACCCAGCTAACTTTATGGGGAAACTAATTAAGTTGTCCTAAACAAAAGAAACAGATCATGGATGGTGATGAATCTTCCTGAGTTCCATGTGTTCATCCTTCCTGTTGCTTCTAGGATAAAGTACACATTTCATAGCTTGGCATTTAAGGCCCTCCACAGTTTGGCTCTCACTTAGCTTTCTAGATTTTTTTCATATTACTCCTTCTCATGAACTCTACCTTTCTGACAAAATAGATTACTAGCTGTTGCCCAAACTTAATTCTCCACCTCTTTTCTCTATGTATTTGAAAACGCTATTTCACAAACTCATCATCTCCATCTCTTTGTCTTCAAGACTCAGCTCAGGGGATCTTTCCCTTTTCTTCCTGGAGCTAGTTCTTGGTGTTTTTTTTTTTCATGCACTATATTTATTTATTTGCATGTTGTATCTTCCAGTAGAAGGTAAGCTCCTTGAGATCAGGGACTGATTTTTGTTGTTTGTTTTGTTTTTGTGTTTCCTGTGTTTAGCATAGTGTCTTTGACATAGTCGATGCTTGACATGCTTATTAGATTGAATTGTAACCTGGGAAATGGAAAGAAATGGATTATTATCATCCTAGGACTAGAGATATAGGAGGAGGTAGTTTGAGGAAATAGATAATGGATTGTTTGCTGGTTACTGCAATTCCTTGCCATTAACTGGTATTCTTTTTGAAGGAAATACTCCTTTGCCTTACTATGGTGTCATTTCAAGTCAAGTCAGGCAGATAAACATTTATTAAATGCTTGCTATGTGACATCTGATTAAAGATGGTAAGGGGAACATTCATAGGAAAGCAGAAATTCATGGAAAGTGGATTTGAATGGTTGGGACTGGGAACTTGATTTTAGAGATGAGAAAAGCTTGAGAAGGTTCTGTCCCTTGCCTTTGCTCACAGTGCTAGGAGGTGATAGGTTTAGGATTCATATCTAGGTTTCCTCACTCAAAGTTCTTTGCCCTCCTGCTAAACCAACCAGCTTCTCCCATGTTGACATCTGCAGCTCCAGGGTCCTTCATGAATTCCAAACACTATCCTTATACTGAGTCTATGCACAAATTGATTCAAACAGCTTAATGTGAATGACTGCTTTTCATTGGATTGAACTGAATAATCATTCAGTTCATTCAGAATGACCTTATTATTGATTTGAATAGTAAAAGATATCAAGAAGTAGAAAGTGGATGGATCATTATAAATCCATCACAAATACTGGAAAACATGTCTTCAAAGATCTGTCCATTTGACAGCAGGTTAGTAGCATTACCTTCCCATAGTGTTTACTATATATAAAATGCAGCGCATCATATCAGACTGGGAGAAGCTTTTGTAAAGGGATATTTCATATCTGGAGTTATCCAAACCACTGATAATAACAATTCATATTTCTAGAACACTTTTAGGTTCTACAATGCTTTCCTCACAGTAATCCTCTTGGTAATGTAAATATTACTAACCTCTTTTTGCATGTAGGGTAAGTAAGGCACGGAGAAATTAACCTGGCTTGCCCTGGGTAATACAGCTTGGATAAAGACTGGCTCATCCTTATACCTTCTGGACTACAGGAATAGGGGTTGGCACTTGAACTTAGACCTTTTGGCTCCAAATCGCTGCATTTCTCACCTTGTTTCTTTCTGGAACATATTGTTTCTACAACTACTAAAATCAGGAGATTAAAAAAACCAACCAAACAAATAGTCCCAGATTTCTTTCTCCAATGCATCATTTGGAAAAATTATCAAAAGTTTTACCAGCTATTTGTCTCTGTTGCTTTGAAAGTTATGCTCCAGAACCAAAGAAAGAGGGTTTGAGATGCCATCGAGGGGAACTTGGTACTGAGAATGCTTTATATCTGAGCAAACAGAACATTGCAGTGCAAACATATCCCTTTTGCACACATTTTCTCCAATGTTGTTTTACCAGAGGGCTGATATAACTGTTTCTAAGTGTAAATAAAGCAGACCAGGCAGCTCTGACATATTTACCTTAGGCTTGAAGACAAATAAGTTTATTTCCCTCACTGCTTTTTCACTTGGAATGATTATCCATCCACTGCAGAAGGAACTTGGCATCTTTCCCATTGCCTTTTGGTTTTCCTCTTTTCACACCACTGATTCTCTAGGATCCATCGGTGGGGCCTAATGACACAAGAGAGAAAATAACCCTGGTTTCCATTCCCTAGAGTTGGGATTCCTTTGATGTGTGTGGATTCTGGGCAAAACTAGCCAAGATAAGTAACTGAAAAAATTCTGGGTTTTTTTTCAAACCCTCATGCTTTTGAGAACTGGCAAATGCAAACTTTGAAAAAAAATTCCTTCTTGGGGAAACTATCCTTTAAGCTGGCGGGAATGAAATTTATCTAAAGCAGCAGCACTCAGATTCTTTTATGAACAGAGATCAGAAGATCCATATTGTTATGGATGCTACTTGACTCTCCTGTCTGTGCAAACCATGTTCAGCTTTTCTCCATTTTTTTTGCTCTAACTTAAGGGCACTCTTTCCCTCCTTATTTAATATACTGACAATCTGGTTTAATTCAATGCAGTTTGATTCAAGTTTCAATTCATATGATCATAGCTCTAGAGCTGGGAGGGACCTCAGAGGTCTTCTGGTCACATTTTACAGTTGGAGAAACTGAGGCCCAGGGAGGTTAGCCTAAGGTGACACAGACAGTAAAGTTTAGAGGCAGAATGTGAACTCAGGTCCTCTGATTGAGAGTCAGCATAATTTCTGTTACCATATTGCATCCAATTCAGTTCTAATTCAATTCAATTTATAACTCTAACATCACTAATATAGCAGAAGAATAACAATGTGGAATTATAAAATTATGTAATCCTGCATTTGAAAATAATGCTAGAGATCATACAATTAGCTGAATCATGAAAGCACTCAATGAATCAATTATTTCCAAAACCCTTTATTAAGTGCTTGCTACATTGTAGGATACTGCTCTGGGCAAGATGAAAAAATGACAGTCCCTGCTCTTGAAGAGCTTATATACTACTGCTGGAATAAAACATGCACACAAATAAGTTTGATCAAGATAAAATGTGGTGGAAGCAATGAAGAGATGAAGACATGATTCTCTTGATCTGGGTTTTGTAAGAAGATTTTGGCAGATCAGATGGAGAGCAGGTGGCCTGAGGAAATGCACAGAGAAAGAAGAGAATGAGAAATAAAAGTAGTCCATTCAGTTTGGCTTAAAAGTAGTACGCATAAAGATCACTGACCTATAGGCAGAAGGGACCTCCAAGGCTGATTAGTTCAACCTCCTCATTTTACAGATGAGGAAACATCAGCCCAAGGGGGTTACTTACATGAAGGAACATAGTGTAAAATAAGGCTAGAGATGTAGATTGAAGTCAGATTGTAGAGAGGTCCATTTTGCCTTGCAGGCAAAGGGAGCCCTAAAGGTTATTGAGCGGACAAGTGACACGGTAAGAAATGCACATAAGGAAGATTATTTTGTTAGTTGTGTGAAAGATGGATTGGAGAGCAGGAGGAATTAGGAAACCTTTATAATAGACTAGACAAGAGAAGATGAAGATCTGAACAGAAGTGGTGGCAGTGTGAGTGTCTGATAAAGGGGAGAGATGTGGAGATAGAATGGACTTGGTAAATGATTAGCTTTTGAGAGATAAAAGGTAACATTTCTATTCTCTTCTTCCTGCATCTTTCCACCTTTCCTCTCCCTTCTAATTACCTTGCAACACTTACTGTCATGCCACCTTGCTTTTCTTGTCCCTAGGCAAAATTTTAATGTTTATGTGTAACTTTGGGGGTATGAATTCCTAGCATAGTGATCTGATAAGTTCATTGTCTCTAAAATATGAAGGATCTACTGTGCTACTCTTTTCAGACAGAGTACATTTTAAAAGAGGACTGCTTATCTATAGTAGGGCAACTAGATGGTGCAGTGGTTAGAGCACCAGGCTGGGAGTCAGTAAGATCTGAGTTCAAATTTGGCCTCAGATATTTACTAGCTGTGTGACCCTGAGCAAGTCACTTAAACATGTTTGTTTCCTCACCTGTAAATGAGTTGTACAAGGAAATGGCTAACTACTCCAGTATCTTTGCCAAGAAAACCCCAAATGGGGTGGTAAAGAGTCTGAAATGACTGAACAATGCTCACCTATGGCAGGTGAGGTCATAGGATAGAGTGGAATGGGGTCAGGTAATACTTTTCCTCCACCTGTCTAACTTGATTTTCAAAATCCTTTTTTAGCTCTTCCATGGCCTGAGCCCATTGGATATCTATTTCGGATGTTTGGGATACAGAGGCCTTGGCTTCTATGTCTTTCCCTGATGGTAAGCAAGGTTCTTCCTCATCAGAAAGGAAAGGAGGAAACATCTGTTCACCAAGAAAGTAACCTTCTATGGTCTTATTTTTTTTCCCTTTTCTGGGCATTTTCCCAGCCAGTTATTTGACTTCTGAGAATCTTCTCCACCCCTGCCTCACCTCTAGATCTGCCCAGATAGTGCTTGGGGTCTGAGATTCAAATGCTGCTCCCCAGCCTCAGGGCTTTCAGCGGCAGGTGGGGCTGCTATTCAGGGTAAGATTAAATTCAGGTTCTCAGGTGGGGGCAGGGCCACCTCCCAGGCTCAGTTCCCTCAGGGGGTTTAAGGAGACCTTCAGGAATAGATATGAGCTCCTGCCTGCTTTGGGAGCTCCTGTCTGCTGCTTCCCACCCCCTGATGCTTCCTCCCAAGGGGGCCTGAGATATGGAGACACCCTGCTCCCCTCCTGGCCAGTCCAGAAGTCTCTCTCACTGACCTGTACACCTGTGGGTGGAGGGACCTTCGGGGCCGCTGGAGATTCCATCCCTGAAGCCTGCTCAGATCTGCTCCTCTCCAGGCTGTGGCCAAGGCAGGGCTGGACTCTGCTGTGGGTCCGGTGCGCGACGGACCTTTGGTGCCGGTTTTTCAGGGCTCTCTGGAACAGAAATCTCTTCCACTCTATTGCTGCGTGGTTTACACTGCTGCAGAAGTTGTTGGGAGTTCCTCTTTACAGGCAATTATGGGCTATGGGTTCGGAGCTAGCATATGTGAATCTTTCTACTCCGCCATCTTGACTTCTCCCTCAGGTCAGGTAATACTTAACATGAAGGAATGCCTCACTAATGATAAAATTTTCAGCCCAAGTTGGAGAAACTTCTGAAGGAAAGAAAAAGCCCTCCAAATCCTATCATTTAGATAACCATCATTTAGTAGCATCAGGTACTAC
The DNA here is from genome assembly GCA_023548195.1 of Bettongia penicillata ogilbyi. Lineage (NCBI taxonomy): Eukaryota > Metazoa > Chordata > Mammalia > Diprotodontia > Potoroidae > Bettongia > Bettongia penicillata. The sequence continues at coordinate 3,854,607 of JAJHZJ010000060.1, forward strand.
AACTCCCCAAATGTTGAAATTGGTAAGGAGATACTGGAGGCCAGGCCTGACTCAGGCATGTTCAATTGTTCAGTCTTGAGACTGGAACAGAATGACGCTTGTTGACCACCCAGTACCTAAAAAGAAATTTGATCATTAAGCTCATGGAGTAGAGACTTAGCAATGATGCAATTCTGATCCAGGTATCCTCAGTCCTCATTATTTCCATCTGGAATGCATCTGGTCAGAAGGTGTGATGAGTCAGAAGCCTGTGTGTTGGCTTGGATGGCAGTGGAATATCTGTGAAATTTGAGGAGGCACTGACTCCTAGAAGCCTCACCTCAAGCCCTAGACCTGTGGACAAATAAAGTCTTGCAGATAGCTTTTAGATAAAAACTAGCCTGGCATGTGTGGCAGGGACCATAACCTACCCTTTAGTGGCAAGGTTCTCAAGATCTTCTATAAGACTGGCTACAATTTACATGGCTTTAGGGCTGGAATTACATAACTTTGACCTTGGAAGTGCAAGAAGCCTAGATAGAGAGGGCTGGAGGAAGAGTTTGGTGTAGGTAAAAGAAAATAAAGTAAATGTAAAGATTAATATTAAATATTAAAATAAGTTATCTTTTCAACATCTTGGGGGTTAGGGGAATAACATCCTCGAGATCTGGAAAATCTGCATAAAGTTTTTTGGGCCTTCTTTTGTGCCAAGGAAGAAGTCTGATTTTTTTCTTTTATGGTACGTATTTTATACATTTCTGGGTTTCTAAACCTTTTCTGTGCTTTCTACTGGCCGTTGTGTACTGTCTGTGACTTCCACAAAACTATCCCTAAATTCCCATTTATAGCACTTTATTATGCTGACCTGCGATACAGCAAAGCTGCAGTGGAGAAAGTTGCAGTATGGAAGGGATTGCAAGGAAGGAAGGTCTCCTGAAGGAGTGTAATATTGGATTTGTGGGGGGAGGGACAGGAGAAGCTAAATAGAGAGGACAATAAAGATTCACTTCTCCACTTTGGAAGGTCTGAATTCCAGATCTTCCATAAGGTGAGTTTTGTTGGAGGCAGTTCATCATGGATGTGGTGATGACGAGCAGGAGTAGTACCAGGAAAGTCAGAGCTACAGCACAGATGATCACACCTCTGGGATGATTCAATCCTTATCATAGATCAGGGTCTTCTGTGGTAAAGGATCTAAGATGTCTTGGTGCTATCTTTATCCTCCATGTTAACCTTCTTTAGCAGCCATTGGGTTAATGCCACTGGATCACTGGGGAATCTCTATCTCACTGAGAAGATTTTTGATGTTTGCAGAAAGACTCAGCCAGGTTGTCATGTCTTATTTTTGAAATGGCCCAGTGTCCTCCACTTGCCCCATTTCAATTATGAAAGCTACAATGTCATTCTGATAATATCTTGCTGATTGATGCCAGGGGAAGTTTAAAGAATCAACTGCAGCATAGAGAAGATGAGATGGGACAGTAGTTACTATAAAAAATATCTGTGAACTCAACATGAGTCAACATAGTAACATGATAGCCAAAAAAGCTAATGCATGCCTAACATGTATTGAGAGAGGCACAGTACTTGGAATAAGGAAGGCAGTAATTCTGCAGTACTCTGTCACAACATATCTGGAATATTGTGTTCATTTCTAGGCACTATTGGAACCAGTTAAAAGGAAGACAATGAAAACATTGAAAGTATTGGAGACCATGTCATAAGAGAATAGAAGGAACTGGAGATATGTAGCCAGGACAAGAGAAGGCTTACAGTGGACTTGATAGCTATTTTATGTTTTTTCAGGATTATCATATGGGAGAGAGATTAGATTGGTTTCCCTTGGTCTCAGAAGGCAGAAGTTGGTGCATTGGGTGGAAGTTTCAGAAAGGCTGAGTTTTGACTCTAAATAAGGAAAAACTTCCTAACAATTATAGCTGACCAAATGTGGAATAGCTGTCCAAATGTGGAATGGGCTATTCTGGGAGGAAGTGAGTTCTTCATCACTAGAAGTCTTTTGTACAAAGTCTGAATGACCACTTTTGGTAATGTTGTAGAGGATGTTCCGCTAAGCTCAAAGTTGGATTAATGACCTCTGAGTTCCCTTCCAACTCTGATTGAGATTCTGTGAATTTATTTATTCTTTTCCTGAGTTTATTGGGCAAACTTTTCCTGGCCCAATGCTTTTCATTGTCTCCATTTAGTCTCACTTGGTATTCTTTCTAGACAGCTGTTTCATTTCACTTGATTGTGGCCCCATTTTCATCAAAATTGAATCAGTTCCAGGCTAATCTTGGTAAAGCAAGGAAATGATTGTTTTCAAGGTAACGTTTTTTTCCATTGTGAAATAAATTGACTTCTGCAGTGGTACACCATTTATGATACTAAGATAAAGGGATAGAATAGTGTTTCCCAAAGGAGCTCATTTATATAAAGAAGGTTGGGAAATGGGTAGAATGTTCAAAATAGGATCTGACTTCATTAATACTTAAATTTATAGGTGCCCCAATCACCCAAATCCCTGGAGATCTTAAAAAAAAGATCAAAGAATTCACCTTAATTTCACTATCTTGAGTTTTGGGATAAGAAAATAGCATGGTTGAAGAAGGACAAATTAGTTTGATATTGTAAAAAAAAAAAAAAAGCATTTGACTAAGAGTCAGACAGGGTTCTAATTGTGTCTCCTTCACTAATCGGCCGCGCAATCTGAGGCAAGTTAATTGGCTCCAAATTTCCTCATTTGTAAAATGAGGGCATTTTAGATATCTTTTATAAAGTCCCTTCTAGTTTTGAGTGATCTTACTTGTGACCTAGTGTTGAATGATCCAAATAACTAAATAAAGCCATGAAAGATTTTTGAATTTTTCCCCAAAATGACCATAGAGGGAGCCTAAAATATGGAAAACAAAAAGAATCCCTATGCTATTAACCATGTGTTTGAAATGAAAGAGAGAGGTGGATTTTGTCATTTCTTCAGAAGCTAGTGGTCAGATTTCAGGTCTATAAATGAGCAATTAGATTATCAATCACAAAGGCCTTTAGCATCCTATTATAACCTCTATCATCAATCAGTGCTGAGGCCATTGACTGTTTACCTCAGGTTGAAGTCAATTCCTCCTTAGTTGCACTTCCACCTGAAAAAGAGATTTTCAAGGTCATTAGGCTCTTTTCATGTGGCAAAGCACCTGGTGCTGATTCTATTCCAGCTGAGATTTACAAGGCGGGGGAAAATTGATCATACAAAAGCTGACTAAAATTTTCCAGGTTATATGACAAGAGGAGGTTACCCCCAGGAATTCCAGGATGACTCCATTGTCCATCTCTATAAAGGTAAAGGGAATAGATTGTCCTATGTCAATCACAAGGGGGTCTCTCTCTTAGTCGTTGCTGGCAAGATTCTTGCTAGAGTCCTCCTTAATAGGCTGATCCTTCACTTGAAAGATGATCATCTACCTGAGAGCCAGTGTGGCTTCAGAAAGTGTTGAGGTACAACTGATATGGTGTTTGCTGCCCAAAACTCCAGAAGTACACAACATTTATAGCTCTGACCAAGGCCTTTGACACTATTAATTGTGAGGGTTTATGGAAAATTATGTCACAATTTGGTTGTCCAGAGAAGTTTATCAGTATTGTATGTTAATTTCATGATGGTATGTTTGCTCAGGTCTGGATAGTGGACAATGCTCTCGTGCCTTCCCAGTCACTAATGGAGTGAAACAGGGCTGTGTGCTTGCTCCCGTGCTTTTTAGCATCATGTTTTCAGTCATGTTGTCAAATGCTTTCAATGAGGATGAACATGACATCAAGGTCAGCTACCATACTGATGGTAAATTCTTCAGTTTGAAAAGGCTACAAGCCAAGATCAAAGTGGAGGGAGTGTTGGTGCATAATTTTCTGTTTGCAGATGACTGTGCGCTCAATGCAGCCTCTGAAGTTGAGATGCAACAATGTATGCATAAGTGCTCTGCTGCTTGTGCTAATTTTTGCCTCGTAAGTAACACCAAGAAAACACAGGTGCTCCTTCAGCCACCACCATACCATCCATATATGGAACCATCAGTTACAACAAATGGAGAAGTTTTGAATGCTGTGGATACCTTGATAGTGTACTTTCTAGAGATGTACACATTGGCAACGAAGTTGACACATGCATTGCCAGAGCTAGTTCAGTGTTTGGGAGGTTCCAAAGAAAAGTATGGGAGAGAAGAGGTATTAGACTGACTACCAAACTGAAGGTCTACAGAGCCATTGTGCTGAGCTCATTGTTGTAAGCCTGTGAAACCTGCAGTCTACCAGCACCATACCAGGAAACTGAATCGCTTCCATTTGAATTGTCTTAGGAAGATTCTGAAGATCATCTGGCAGGATAAGGTACCAGACACTGAGATCCTTGCTCGAATTAAGCTGCCAAGCTTTCAAACTGTGCTTCAGAGAGTGCAATTCTGATGGGCTGGCTACGTTTTTTGAATGCAAAATGTATGCTTGCAAAAAGACTATAATATGGAGAACTTTCATGGGGCAGGTGATCAGATGGTGGTCAGAAGAAGCAATACAAGGACACTCTCAAGGTCTCTCTCAAGAACTTTGGGTTTGACTGTGCAACATGGGAGACACTGGCACAGGACCATTCAGCATGGCGTGCCCACATCAGAAAGGGTGCTGTGCTCTATGAGCAAAGCAGAATTGAAACAGCACAAAGGAAACACAGGATGCACAAATTTGGAGTGTCTACCCCAGATGTTCATGTGGACTATCTGTGCCCAACCTGTGGTAGAGCATTCCAAGCTCCTATTTGTCTGATCAGCCACAGTCAGACTCACTGAAGCTTGACTTTATCATGGTGATGTCATTTTGGTCTTCTTCTAGAACAAAGGACAACAACCAACCAATAACCTCTATCAGGAAAAGGATTAATATAGAGATGGAAAATTAAGTTTTTGAGTGAGAGAGAAAGAATATTGGTATAGGTTAGCTTATACATTTGATTAATTGATTCTAGTTCTCCCCTTTGAATGTGGGACTTCCTCTAGAGCCCTAAAGAAGAAAAAAAACACAGAATCACAACATATGTATGTTCATGTCATGACCCTGCTTAGACATCTTCAGTGGTTGCCTGTTGCCTACCAACTAAAATTCAAGGCTTTCCACAACCTGTTTCTACCTTACCTTTCCAGCTTCATTTTACATTGTTCTCTTCCATGAACTCTACAATTCATTCAAACCAGATTATTTTCTGTCTTCAAACATTTTCTACACTTTCTTATTCCTGACCCTTTGCTCACAATGTTTCCTATTCTTGAGATGTCCTTCCTTCCTCTCTTTGCATATTGGATTCCTATATATTCTTTAAAGCTTGATTCAAATGCCACATCCTCCACAAACATTTTCTAATCTCCTGAGGTCGCATTAACTTTCCTCCTTGGACTTCCTAGGGCACTTAGTTTCTGCAACTTGGTTCAGCAATAAAAAATCTTTATAATATTATATATTGTAATTATTTGTGTTTATATCTTACCCTTCTTCAAAACTACAATAATAATTCCTATACTTAAAATCAATATCTTCTCTCCTAAGTAGAACAAATTATGATGTCTCAATTTAGGAGTGAGTTGGATCAAAGTATTTTATTAATGTACATGGATGACATCAAATTATGTGATTCCACTGAAAAATACATTGAACATTTTCTTTATCTCATGGAATCTTTTAACAATAATATAAAAATCTTATTTGACTAAATAAATGTAAAATTCTTAGCATGCACCAGGGAAGATAGAAAATGAGGGCTTTAAGCTAGAATCCAGATGTCAAATTTAACCAGTGGATGAGGGAGATAACTATAAATCTCTTGTTTTCCTCCAGGCAAGATGACTTCAAAGATTGTAATTGAGACTTATTAGCATCCTGAAATCAAAACTGAATGGGATTGACACATTTAAAACAACTAATGCCAATGCAACACCAGTCATAATGTATACCTTTGAATCTATATAATGGACCATAACAGTTTGGGAAATATTTTCGCAAAAATGTATACAATATTAATGAAACACAAAGCCAGTTACCCTAAAGTAGCTATAGAAAGATGAATACTTCCTCCCCCCAAAAGAAAGATACTATTCTTAGGACACATGATAGTTCAAAACACAATAGGTGTCACTTCACCAAGAAATAGTCAAGGCTGACATTACATACACATCGTTAGCTCTGTTAGATGTAACTCAAAGTGATTTATCTTCAAAAGGAGGCTATGAAATGGCCAAGATACAAGAATGGTATCAGACGGCCCTCCATGGTCAAAATCCACACGAACTCAGTCAACAAAATGCTGACAGAGAAGTATAAAACAAAGGGCTGAGTGTGGAAATGGAGAAGTTTATAATGGCAATTAAGGGTCTAGTCATTGCCATCAGAAATTACAGAAGATTCTTCCCTGGAATTCAGACTTTCTAATGTAGAAAGATTATTAATGCAAAGGGTGCAAACTGGGTAACTTGTAACTGTAGGCTATTAAAGTTTAATACCTATTGAAGACCTAGCAAGGTATTACCCAGAAGGTAGAATTATTTATCAGAAGCTTGCTGTCTCTTATAGACTGTCAGATGAAATGTCCTCAGTTTCAAATACAGATTTCAAAATATCTAAGAATGCAAATAATAACTGTACTAGAAGTAGGCTGTTATCACAGACCAACCTGTTGTCTCACAATTGCCTAGATATGACCACAATCCTTAAAAATTTGGAAATTCCATTTTTATTAGGTGTTTCCATACCAGATACTCATTCCCTAAGCAAACAGAATGACAAACTTTCAAAATATGGAAACCTAGGAGAGGAGATAAAAACCATGTGGAAACAGAGGTGTCTATCCTCCCAGTAGTCATGACTGCTACTGGAATCATATTTATGTATTTATTCTGTAGACACTTAAACGTATATCTTCTCCTGAGATAGAATGTAAATTCCTTGAGAGTATGGATTTTTTCACTTTTTTTGTCGTTGTGCACCTAGGACCTAGCATATGCCAGGCACATACTAGACTCTTAATTATTATCTGTTGATTGATTGATTGCACCAAGGGTGCTGTCTATGAGCTTTCAGAGCATAAGCTTACGTCCCAATCCTTAGATTCCAATTTTAAAAGCACTTACTTTATCCACTCATATAGTAATCTGATGTTGTTTAGTTGTACCTGACCATTTGTAACCCCATTCGAGATTTTCTTGCCAAAGATACTAGAACAGGTTGCCATTTCCTTTTTTAGCTCATTTTACAGATGAAGTAACTGAGACAAGCTAGGTGAGATGACTTGCCCAGGATCACACAACTATTACATGTCTGAGACCAGATTTGAACACAGGCCCTCCCTGATTCCAGGACTAGCATTCCATCTCACCCCCTAGCTGCCTAGAAAACTAGCTGTGCAGTAATCTATAGGACATTAAATATACAGAAATAATAGTAGGATAGCAACTGGTCTGAGGACTCCTTCTATCTGAACCCTATCAAAAATGTAAAACAGATAGGATGCTAATGATGATAATAAGAACATTTCCAGATATTAAGATTACATCAAAGTGCACTTGGATGTGCCAAGTGCTTTGCATGCATCTTCTCATTTGGTCCTCACTTCAGTTCTGCAAAGGGCTATGCTTTAGGATGTGTCAAATAGTAGAACAAATGCTCCACTTTAAGACAGGAAAGGTTCTATTTTCAGGTCCAGATATTTGAGAGCTGGTACTCTGTTTTATTCCAGCTTTCTGTTTCCATCAGAATGTAACACAAGGACCTCCGTGTCATAGGTGCTCAATAAATATTTTTTGAATCAACAAATAAATTCTGCCTCTGACATTTACTTAGTTGGGTTGGTCATCTCAGATACATCACAAACTCTTAGAGCCACAAGTATTCTCATCTATAAAAGAGGAATAACCACACCTCTAGTATTGTCCTCACAAGGTCATTGTGAGGTCCATATGGGATGATGGATGTAAAAGGAAAAGAAATGGACCTGGTGAGCAGTCTGATCAGCATGCTTGGCCTATGTAATCCCCTCCATGATAGAGATTAGGAACCTGTTCTGATGATAAGTAATGGAAGTCTCCTGGAGAGATGTGGAACTTTGGTAGACATCTCAAACTGGTTCCAAACTGGTTTGCTACCAATGTGATAAAGAAGAGCCTCTTTGCTTGGTTATGGCCACCTAACTGGACCTGGACAACACTCAAAAGGCATTAGTTGAACAAAACCTGATCTTTTTGACTGACATCTTCTTGCCCTTTTTTGTTTGTTCAGTCACGTCTGACTCTTCGAGGCTTTCTTGGTAAAAATACTGGAGTGGTTTGCCATTTCCTTCTCCAACTCATTTTACAGGTGAGGAAACTGAGGTAAAGCAGAGGTAAGTGACTTTCCCAGGGTCACACAGCTAGTATGGGTCTGAGGCCACACTTGAACTCAGGAAGACGACTCTTCCTGACTCCAGGCCAGGCATTCTATCCGTTGTGCCACCTAGCTGGCTGCATTCTAATGGGGAAAGAGAGAAATTATAGCAAGGGAAGAAGCCTCTGGCTTTTCCCATCTGAGGCTGACGTATGGCTCATGAATAAAGGCTTCCTTTCTTTGTCTTGACATTTGTTCTTTCACATTAGGTGAAGGAGTTTAGAAGTTATTTATGTATGACCTTCTGAATTTTGGAAGGTCAGGGTGTCAGGGTGTATAGAAGGATTTATAGCTGCTGGTTCAATTATGAGGAACCCAGACCAGCGATGGCTAACACAAGGACTCATACAAGAGTGATGCTTCATTTGGACATTAGTTTGATGAGGCCTGCACCATTGTAGAAGGCTGATTCTGCTCTACCCAGAGATCGAGGTGGTATAAGAGAATGTACGTACCTGATGTGTTGTAGGTGAATATTTGTACTTCTGTTCTTGCAGTATCTTTGAAGTAAATATCCCTCAGAGCCTAGCTCGGGGAGAATAAACCAGAATATACATATTTATATCACCTTACAAATCTTAAAGTTCTATACAGATGTCAATTATTATAAGAGAACAAATTGTCTTGCTTTCCTACTTGTGTCCTCAGCACTTAGCACAATGCTTAGACATAGTAATTATTTAATAAATGCTTTTTCATTCATTTGTTCATTCAAGAAATTCATTCTCCCCATTTTACAGGTGAAAAAATAGCGTTAGAGAAGTTAGGAGATTAACTTATGGTCATATAACTAAGTGTCACAGGTGGGATTTGAATGCAGGGCTTTTCTATTTTCAGGTCCAGATATTTGAGAGCTGGTACTCTGTTTTATTCCAGCTTTCTGTTTCCATCAGAATGTAACACAAGGACCTCCGTGTCATAGGTGCTCAATAAATATTTTTTGAATCAACAAATAAATTCTGGAGCTGAAGGAAAATTGAGGAGACATCTGGTCCAAACAAATCAGGAATTCCATCTAAAGTGATCATCTGGGCAGGAACCTAACAATTCTTGTGATAAGGTAAGTGCTCCTTCTTTGGGCAATAAATTCCATTTTTGGTAGCTGTAATCATTAGAAATTCTTCCAGATATTTCTGGTAGTCCCCTCCTATGTCACTTGACCTTGGAACTGAGAGAAGATAAGATTTCCTGGAGGTGGTTGGCCTCAGAAGTCATATGCCACATAATTTTCCTAAAGTGGCACAGGAAGGCTATTTTGGGGTATAGCTATTGTAATAGAGAAGCAGACAGAATCTTGCTCCACTGGGCAACTCCCCGATTACAAAGCTGCCAACTCTGCCCTTGCCCCACCTCATTTTCAGAGCTATTCAGCCTTGTTTGCTCTTAGACATTTTAGTCACACCGCAAGTGAGCATGGTGATGGAGGAAGGGCATGCTGCTTTTGGTCAACATCCATTCCTCCAAGATGAGAGGGGGGTGAGGAAGTTGGGGTAAAAAGAAGGTGAAGTGGGCAAAGAGATCTTGCCAAGGGCTTACAATAGTTTACAGGAAAAAGCAGGTGGTTTCTCTCTCATTTTTCTTAAAAGAAAGTCTTTTGAGATGATTTCAGTATATTGCACTGTCCAAGCTATCACTAGGATGAGGTTTGGCCAAATATAAGGACAATAGCTGTCCCATTTTCCTTTTCCAGAAGTCTCTCCCATCTTCTGAGTTATAGACTGGGGAAATGGCTCCAACTGTCACCATCTCCTTAGAGGATCAGTGCTTAATTCTTCATGGGCCCCAAGAATCCTGGGGTGCTTTCTAGTCTTGAAGGCAGGAATCAGTGGGCAGATGGGGGAAGAAAGAGACAAATGGAGCATTTTTTAAAAACTACAAAACCAAGCAGCGTTTATGTGGACACTATAATTATTACTATGCTGAATTAATGAGCTTTATTCTCTCCTTTTTGGCTGGAAGAACACAAAAATCCCAATGAAAGGAAACAGATGTAGTTGCTTTGAGCATTTCCAAAGGAAACTGCAGTAAATCTGAAACATTGCCATATAAAAGCCTGATGTGTAATGGAGATGTTCTGATATTGTTTTCTCTTGCCAGCTGTGTGTAAGTGGGGGTTGGTGCCTCTGGCAAAGAGGTCCTCCCACATCAGAGCCCTAACAATAACAAAGCGATGGAAAGACTTGGGGAAAAACCTCTCCAACATTACCTCGAACTGCATTTGATTTTCCTTTGAACAAAGACCATACATGAGGAATGAGTCCAAAGAAGAACATTTAGGTTGGTAATTAAAAAATGATTTATTGAAAGAAGGGATAGAAAAGGGATAATCAGATGAGTGATCTTTGGTGATCAATCTTTCCCTGTTTCCCCACCCCAGCCCCTCAGCAGGCAAGACCTCCAGCTCATCCCACTGGGCAGCCTCAGAGACAGGCTGAGGGCAGTGTTTCAGTGGCCTCAGGAAAGTCGTCAAGTCAGGTTCCCTTTGATCAGAGTCTTAATGGATTTGTAACATAATTGAATAATTTTAAGTTTTTATGACTAGGGAGTCTGATTCTCCATGCTGTGGCTTGGACGTTGCTCTCCGGCACTGATTGTGCGAGAGGGACAAGTGTCTCTCCTGTCTGTGGAGAGTTTTCTCCACTAGGAAGCTTAAGAAATCAAATGTTGGGACATAAAACACATCGCAGGTCTTAAAGAGCTATGTCTCTAGTGCTTAGCATAGTGCCTGGCACAGAGTAGGTGCTCGTTGTTGTTCAGGTGTATCCAACCCTGCGGGACCCCTTTTGGGGGTTTTCTTGGCAAAGATACTGGAGTGGTTTGCCATTTTCTTCTCCAGCTCATTTTACAGATGAGGAAACTGAGGTAAACAGGGTTAGGTGACTTGCCCAGGATCATATAGCTAGTGTCTGGGGTCAAATTTGAATTTGGGAAGATAAGTCTTCCTGATTCCAGGCCTGGTGCTTTATCCACTGTGCCACCTAATTTAGTAAATACTTTGTTGACCGGCTGCCTGGTCAATGGTATTCTTCAGTAGTGGCATAATGGATAGAGGACTGGAGTTTTGTCATCTAGGATTTCCATATCTCAATGAACAGTCTCTATCTCTGTCATTCCTAATAGGACCATATATTCAGAAACTGGAAGGGGACTTAGGCTCCCCTCCCCGCCCCACTTATTTTGCAAATCAGGATCCAAAGAGGGTGGATGACTTACTTACTTATGACATGAAGAATGAACAGCAGAGCTAAGTTTTGAACTCAGGCCCTCTGACTCAAAATCCAGCTGTCTTTCCATGGCACTATTTTTGTTATTGTTGGGAGAGGGTCATAGCATAGCCCCTGGATCTGGAAGTGGAAAACCAGGCTGGCCATTGGTCTGAAAGATACATGAGTAATTTTTCAGGCTCTCTGGATTATCCTAAGTGGCCTGGATTAGTGATGGCCTGAAATGAAGAGAGAGGTAATTGACCAGATGAAATGAAGTCTCCGTTTCAGCTCCATCTAGCATTTCATCTGTTACTGTATTTGTTCCATTTTATTTTAATTCCACAATAATGTTCAGAGGAAATGGATGATTTAGAGATGAATCTTGCACTACTACTTAAAGCTAACAGCAAAATATATGTTAGGTTCATTTTTTGTCTTCACTATCTTGAAAGAAAATGGCATCCTACAAAAATTTTAAATGGACATCCCTTTTATTATTTTTATTGGTTTTGAGTGAAATATGATACATGAGGGAGTTAATGGCTCAGTAGATAGAATTAAGGAAGATGAATTTAAATATAGTTTTAGATACTCACTAATTGTGTGATCCTGGGCAAGTCACATAAACTCCTCCTATCTCAGTTTCCTTATCTGATAAATGGGAATGATTAATGATAATAAACACCTACCTCCTGGGGTTGTTGTGAGAAAAAAAGATAATAAAAAATAATAAATTTTGTAAACTTTAAAGTGCTATCTAAATCCTAGCTATTGTTACTAATTCATGGGCAAAGATTACAAAGATTCATATGATGACATTAATGGAACTCTAAAGTTTATTGCTGTTATTTAGTCATTTTCTCTTTGTGAAACCATTTGAAATTTTCTTGGCAAACATACTGGAGTAATTTGCCATTTCCTTTTCCAGCTTATTTTATAGATGAGGAACTAAGGCAAATAAGGTTAAGTGATTTTCCCAGGGTCACATAGCTAGATTTTAAACTCATGAGGATGAGTTTTCCTGATTCCAAGTCCAATGCTCTATCCATTGTACCACCTAGCTGCTCTAGTTTCTAGAAATTCAGTACAATTAATTTCATTTCTTTTTAAAATTAATTGTTTTTTAGTTTTTAACATTCACTTTTATAAGATTTTGAATTCTAAAATTTCCCTCCCTCTTTACATTCCCCCTTTCCCAAGAGGACATGCAATCTGATACAGGTTATACATGCATGATTATATTAAACATTTTCCCATATTAGTCATGTTGTGATGGAAGAATCCAAACAAAAGAAAAAAAAACATGAGAAAGAAAAAACCTAAAACAAGAAAGAGAAAATAGTGTGCCTTGATCTGCATTCAGGCTCCATAGTTTTTTGTCTGGATGTGGAGATGTGGATATGGATGCTCTCCACATCCAGAGAGCATTTTCCTTCATGAGTCTTTTGGAATTATTTTGGATTATTACATTGCTCAGAAGAGCTAAGTCTAACAAAATTGCTGTTACTGTATACAATGTTCTCCTGGTTCTGCTCACTTCACTCAGCTTCAATTTATGCAAGTCTTTCTAGTTTTTCTGAAGTCTGCCAGCTCACCATTTCTTATGTAGTCTATTACATTCATATACCACAACTTATTCAGTCATTCCTCAACTCGTGGACATTCCCTCAATTTCCAGTTCTTTGCCACCACAAAAAGAGTTGCTATAAACATTTTGTACATGTGGGTCCTTTTCCCTGTTTTATGATCTCTTTGAGATACAGACCTTGTAGTGGTGTTGCTGGATCAAAGGATAAGCACAGTTTCATAGTCCTTTGGGCATAGTTCCAAATTGTTCTCTAGAATGGTTGAATCAGTTCACAACTCCACCAACAATGCATTAGTGTTCCAATTTTCCCACATCTTCTTTAACATTTATCATTTTCCTGCTTTTGTCATGTTAGCCAATCTGATAGGTGTGATGTGGTGCCTCAGAGTTGCTTTAATTTTCATTTCTCTAATCAATAGTGATTTAGAACATTTTTTCATATGACTATAGATAGCTTTAATTTCTTCATCTGGAAATAGCCTGTTCATATCCTTTGACCATTTAGCAATTGGCGAATTATTTGAGTAAATTTGACTCAGTTCTCTACATATTTTAGAAATGGGGGCTTGATCAGAGACTGTAAAAATTTTCCCCCAGTTTCCTGCTTCCCTTCTGTTTTTGGTGCATTGACTTTTTTTGTACAAAACCTTTTTAATTTAATATAATCAAAATTATCCATTTTGCATTTCATTATGTCCTCTATTCCTTGTTTGGCCATAAATTCTTTCCTTCTCCATAGATCTGACAGGCAAATTATTACTTGCTCTCCTAATTTGCTTATAGATTTTTACCCTTTATGTCTAAATCATTTACCCACTTTGACCTTATCTTGGTATATGGTGTAAGATGTTGATCTACGCCTGGTTTCTGCTATACTGGTTTCCAGTTTTCCCAGCAGTTTTTGTTGAAGAGTGAGTTCTTATCACAGAAGCTGGAATTAATTTCAATAAATAATTGTTTAATACTGCCTATATGTAGGAGGTCTAGTCCCCAACATTTTATTGTAGTTTTAAGCTTCAATAGCTATTTCAGCTTAAAATTGGACTGAGATTTTTAAGATGTCTTGCTAAGCTATTACTACTACTACTACTATTACTGTTGTTGATGCTACTAATATAGTTACTATAACTAGCTACCTAGCTAGCATTTATAAATCAGTGTATGATGTACAAACCTGAGAGGTAGGTGCCATTATTATCCCTATTTTACAGATGGGCTAACCCAGACAGACAGAGGTTAAAATACTTGCTTAGCATCATAACTACTAAGTTTTTGAGGCTGAATGTGAACTCAGGTCTTCCTGACTCCAAGTCTAGTGATCTGTTCACCGTACCTCTTGTGTTCAGTTGTTCAGTCGTGTCTGACTCTGTGACCCCATGGAGACATCCATGGTGTTTTCGTGGCAGATACTGGAGTGGTTTGCCATTTCTTTCTCTAGTGTGTCCCCATTTTACAGATGAGGCAAATAGGGGTTAAATGAAGTGCCCAGGGTCACATAATTAGTATTTGAGATCAGATTTGAATTCATTTTATCCCAACTACAGGCCAGTGTTCTATCCACTGTACCACCTGGCTGCCTATTAAAGTTTGAAGTTATTTTATAGTATTAAAGATTAAAATTAAACTAAGATTTTTGGAACATCTAGTATAGGGCAGTGTTCTAGGCACCTGCCATATAGAGGTGAAAAAGGGTAAAATTCCTGCCTAAAAGAAGCTTGTAATCTACTAAGGAGAATGAACTATGTACATAAATAAACATAATGCAAAGAAGAATGTGACAAATTAGAGGAAAAATTCATATAAAATGCACTAGGAAAATACAAGGAGAGAAAGAACACTGCTTTGCAAATTGTCTGCCAATTAACACATCTTTCTATTCCAAGTTATTCCAGAAGGGTAATTTACTCACTGGAAGGAATCATTTGATTATTTGTAACATTTATTTTATGTGTCAATAATTCAATGGATCCATGATCTCAATGATGTGAAAATTCCTTCTACAGGAAGCCTTTCCCAATACCTCTTAATCCTAGTGTTTGTAAATCCCTTTGTTAGTTATAATTTATCCTGTGTATATCTTGTTTATATCTATCTGTCTATCTGTCTGTCTGTCTGTCTATCTAGTCTATCTAATCTGTCTATCTATCTATCTATCTATCTATCTATCTATCATCTATCTATCTATCTATCTATCTATCTATCTATCTATCTATCTATCTATCTATCTAGTTATATGAATGTTGTCTCCCTATTAAATTGTGAGTTCCTTAAGGGCAGAGACCATGTTCTATCTTTCTTTGTATTCCCAGTACTTAGCACAGTGCCTGGTACATAGTAGGAGCTTAATAAATGCTTGTTGACAGATTGTTATCTTCTTGATTGGTGCAAAAATAAGCAATTCATGTCATCTCATTCTGTGTGATTTCTCCCCCACATACTACCACTAGTCCTCCATTGATGATTTATCTATATGAGAAAGATCTTCCTTTGGATACTGCTACATAACTGGCCCACATCCTTTTTTGCTCATATATTTTCTGGCAATAACTTTTTTACTATTAATGTACAAGTTATCACTGATTCTTTGGAGATTGTGCTGTTCCATGATTTGTGCATGGATAATTGGAAGAATTTGGGGGCTAAAAGGATGAGTATTTGTTTCAGGAATGTCTAGAGATCACTGAACATTTATTTAACACAACAAAATTGAAATCACAGAAATCATTGAATTCAATGCATTCCATGCCAATTAAATTAAAAATCTAATAGGAATGGAAGAAAAGAAGTAAACTCAATGGACTCATGTTTTTGTAAAGCAATGTGGCAGTACTTTCTTCCTGGAGAGAGCAATCTAAAAGTTAGAGAAAATTCAAGTGAACTCCAATAATTCCAACAAATATGATAGAATTAAAAACACTCATTTTGATTCTCTGAACTAGAGGTAAGGCTATTGTCAACCTGTGAAAGATAATACTCGAAGTATTCATATGGAGTTGAAAGACTTTGTTGCTTTGTAGGAGTTGCAGAAGTAACTGGTAAAAACACTTCTTTCCCCCTGACAAGGATAAGTTAGTTTTGGGTAGGAGGGTCTCCTGTAAGAAGTTCTACACAGTTTTGATGATGAAGGAAAAAATTGTAGTAGGGGGAAATTCCTTGGGGAAAACCAATTTGTTGATTTCCATCTCAGAAAATGTGGAGTGAGTAAAAATTCATGATAGGGAAAATACTCTCTATTAGTAACTATTTTCTAGAAAAAAGTTAGCACCAGTAAATAAAGGGATTGTTCTTTGCACTTTGGGTGTATTGTGTTAAATTCTGATTTTTAGGTGATCTGAATAGCTTTCTCTGTTTATATTTTCTTGGATTCCTTGGGTTGGAGGAAGAGGATAGTCATTTACTAATTAGATAGGAAAGTAAGCAGATCAAACAAAGTAATGAGTAGGCTTCCTGATTGGCTCAGTGAGTCTGGAGTTAGAGCCCAGGTGAATCAGCTCTGTGCATCATGACCAGGTATATGAATCCCTAACTCATTTGAAGATATTCTGAGTTGGAAGATGATGTTTTCTTTGGTTGATATGGCCCAAGACAGGTAGATACTTTGAGATTAAAGAAAAATCTTGGAACCGAGCTAGTCCAAAGGAATTGTAATTAGGTAGAATAATTTAGAAAGTTTAGGTACTTCTCAGCATAGGAGTGGGGAGTTTTCTTGTGTAGCCTTCCTTCTGAAATTATCTTTCATCTCTTCTGTATATATCTTGTATTTGCCTAGTTATTTATGTTTACCATTTCCATTTGGATGTGAGCTCTTTGAAAGCAGGAACGATTTTTGCTTTCCTTTGTATTTCCAGAGTTTAGCAAAGTACCAGACACATCAATCAAGACACATTTATTAGGTGCCTGTTATGTGCCAGTCACTCTGCTAAGTATATAGTATTTAATACACTCTTATGGATAGATTAATTATGAGTATCTCTAGGTACCTCACCCTGGAATATTTTTTCAGAGGTTGTATCTTTTTCTTCTCTGCAACTACCCCTAGACAATGCTTACTTGTGACCTGAAGTATACATTTTCTGGGGAAAGGGGGAAGGGCTTGCTAGAACTGGAGACCAAGATACAGGGACAGAACAAAGGAGGTAAGTAGTCAGTTCAAATGTGAAAGATCCTTAAACCCAGGAAGGCAGGGAATTCCAGGGCCCGAGAGAATTCAGGAGATTGAGTGCTTTGAATTATGGTTCAGTGAGTAGAGAGGTTTAGAAAGTGGCATAAGATAAAAGGCCTTGGGTGGTGGTTTTATTGAATTTGAGTTTTTGAGGCACCTTGGATGAGTTCCATGCCCTAGAAAGTTGATTGAGCTCAGCAAGGCTAGAGACTCAATTGGCAGTGTAGGACCATGGGCTAGAAAAATTAACTGAAAAACAAGGGCAATACCAGATGTGCAGCAATCAGAAGAGACACTTCACATTCAATTAAGTAGGATTGGAAGGATGGGTCTGGATGAGAGACAGGGAGTCTGGGCTAGAGAGTTCCAAGACTTTCAGGAAAGGGGGTGAGATGGGTATGTCATCTGAGGCAGTCAGACTAAAACCTCAAAGGGAGTTGTTCTGCCCTCCTTGAGGAGAGAAGAACAGCAAGGGCTCTCTCATCTAGGGAGCCAGAAGCAAGACCAGATTCATTGAAACCCATTATCAGGGAGAGAGAAAGCTCCCCTGAATGGAGTGGGGGCATCAGTCAAGGCTAAAGGAATTTTGGAATGAGAACTAAGGGTTGGAAAATTGGGTTACCAAAGGCTCCAGACACCTTTGGCTTTCCTGAACTAAATTGAGACTGAAAACAGAGATATAAGACAGAAAACTGAGATAACATCTAGCAGGCTGACTTTGGGAATATGTTTAAAAGTGAAGGGTAGGACAAGGAGGAAAAAGACTAAGAAAGAGTAAAGATAAGTGCCTTAGGAGTGTGTAAAGAAAACCAGGACTGACTGAAGAGACCTATATTTACCTTCCAACTTCTTTATTTATGACACCACCCCTGTGTATTTCATTGTAGAGTTTTAGAGTAACCCACTTTAAAATACCTAAGGAGGGCATTGCACTATTTTCAGGAAGCTGAGAAGAGGGGATAGCATTTACTTGTTTTCTCCCATGGATAGGACTGGGATAATTAGGATCCAGTTGGGGGGAAACATGGTGGTAGCTAGAAACCTCAATAGGACACAAGTAAGCCAAGTTTAGGCTTATAGTTGAGGAAGAGTTGAGCAGTGGGTAGGGTCATAATGTGGCAGCAGTGGCCCCATGGGCCCTGGCCGTTGTCCCAAAGGACTGGGTATCTATGTTCAAGTATTTGGTGGACTATATGGAAGAGGAATTAGGCATATTCTTTTTATCTTTAGAAGACAGAACCAAGTTGGAGGCAGATTTTGACTCATTATAAGAAATTTCTTACAATTAGAGCTTTTTGAAAAATGAGTGGGCCTCCTTAATGAAGCAGTGAATTCCCAATCTGTAGAAGTGATCATGAAGAGTATAGATGATGAATAGTCATGGGGGTTGTAAGGGAGACTTTTGCAAGAAAGTTGGACTTAGAGAGCTTCTAAGTTTCTTCTAACTCATAATACTATTTTGTGTTTGTTCAGTCATTTCAGTTGTGTCCAATTCTCCATCTGGGGTTTTCTTGGCGAAGATACCAGAGTGGTTTGTTGTTTTCTTCTCCAGCCTATTTTGTAGATGAGGACACTAAGGCAAGCAGATTAAGTGACTTCCCCAGGGTCACACGGTTAGTATCTGAGGCCGTATTTGAACTCAAGAAGATGAGTCACACCCTGTGCTCTATCTACTGCATCACCTAGGTGCTCATAAGACTTTATGGAACTCTTAATATGATTCTAACTTCCTCATTCTACTTCTGAGAAGAAGTACTTTAAGTAGGGTTAGAGTTATGAAGAATACTGTAGGGAGGGGGATGGTGATCCTACTTTGAGTCAAGAGGTTGAGCTAGATGACCTCTAGTATCTCTATAATTCTATGTGAATATAGGCGTCAAGGGGTGCGACTTTCAGATGTGGACAGTTTTACTAATTGAAAGGGGGAAGAAACAAGGAGATCCTTGATAGATATGCTGCAAACATGCATCCTTACTGAGAAAAGGGTACTTAACTCAGGATAAAGGCTTCCAAAATATTTTGTTTTTCAGCATCTAATTTGCATGTGACTGACGTGAAGGCTTTAACATGAAGTTAGCAGTACAACAATGATCTGTAAAATGTTTTGTGATGATGAAACAACCAAATATTCAATTTCTTTAAATTAAATTTTATTTTTTCAATTATCAAAAATCCACCTTTATACATTCTCTCTCTAATTGAGAATGAAAGAAAAACTACCTCTTATTATGAATGCGTATAGTTAAACAAAACAAAATTTCCGCATGGTCTATGAGCAAAGGAAAAAAATACGTTTTGTTTTTTTTTGTGGTTGTTCAGTTGTTTTCAGTTGTGTACAGCTCTTCCTGACCCCATCTGGGATTTTCTTGGCAAAGATACTGGAGTACTTGGACATTTTCTTATCCAGATCATTTTATAAGTGAGGACACTGAGACAAACAGGGTTAAGTAATTTTGCCGGGGCCATATAACTAGTGTCTATGGCCACATTTGAACCTAGGAAGATAAATCTTCCTGACTCCAGTCACCTAGTGTCCTATTCCATCCAATATCTCCAACATTCTGCATTCTTTCTATCAGGAGGTGGGTAGCATGTTTCATCTTTAGTCCTCCAGATTTGTGGTTGGTCATTGTACTGGTCAGAGTTCCTCAGTCTTTCCATGTCTTTAAGACATTGTGGTTATTCTAGAAATTGTTTCCCTAACTCTGTTTACTTCCCTTTGAGTCAGTTTATACAAGTCTTTTCAGGTTTGTCTGAAATAACCCCTTTCATAATTTTTTAATAACTCAATTGTATTCTATCACATTCATATACTTTAACTTGATGAGCCATTCCCCAATTAATGAGGACCTCCCAAATTCCCATTCTTTGTTACCTCAAAAAAGCTACAAATATTTTTTATATATATATCCTTAAATTTTTTGTACATCCTTTGCTTTTCTTAGGACTAATCCCTCTCAAGTGAGGTTCAGGTGTTAACCTGTGCTAACCACTTCCTTCCTGTTTGTATAGACTTCTACATGCATACACAGATGAGGATCATTTCCCCAAACTTTCCTTCTCTCTTTCTTTGTCAGTATATTCCTCTTCCCTTCTCTTTCCATTCTTCTCTTTTGATCAAGACTTGGTATTCTATTTAATTACCTTCCTTTATGACCCCTAATCATAATAGTATTTAGAGGAGACACATCTAATGCAAGATTTGAATTAAGCACTTTACCCCTATTTAGTGCCTTGTAATTGTTCATTTGCATTTGCCTTTTTATGTTTCTCTTAATTCCTCTGTTTGAATTTCACAGTTCCTATGCAGCTCTGGTCTTTTCATCAGGATTGCTTGGAAGTCTTCTATTTATATAAAGATACTTTTTTCCCCTTGTAAGGTTATCCTTAGTTTTTCTGGGTAATTCTTCACTGTAAGCCTATATCCTTTGCCTTCTGGAATATCATGTTCCAAGTTCTCTGCTTCTTTAGGGTGGTGGCTACTAAGTCATGTGTGAACCTGAGTATTCGGTATTTGAATTTTTTTATTTCTGGCTCTTTGCTGTATTTTTTCTTTGACCTGGAGACTCTGGATTTCACCTGTAAAGATAGAGGGGTTCATCATTAATAGGCTAGCCATCAGTAATGAATTCATTGGCCAAAGAAACACATGAAACAAAGAAAGATAATACAAAATGGCCCTCAGTCATGTATGATTCACTCGAATTTCTGTACTGACAATTGCAGAATAAAACATGAATATATAAAACTTTTATGACTTTTTTTATAAAGAATCATAAATATATAAAAGGGAGCAAAGTATGTTAAAAATTGAAGTGTTTGGCCATTTATAAACATTAACTTGATTGATACTTTAAATGTGAGATCTTTAATCAGTGACCAATGAACGATTTAATATGTCAGTAGTGTGATGTGGCCATCAAAAACATTTTGTTGCTGAAAAGAATTGGAAACAAACCAGGTACCCATCAATAAGAGCGTGCCTGAACATTATGGTAGAGAAATATAATAGAGTATTATTGCCCAATAAAAACTATTAAAGGCATAGGAAAATTTATATAAATTGACACAGAATAAAGTGAGCAGAACCTGAAGAACAACTTATATAACGGCAACCATGATGCAAGGGAAAGTAGCTATGAAAGACTTAAAGAACTATGACCAGAAATGATGAAGCAGGCCTCCCACCTCTTGTCAGAAATCAATAGACTAAAGATGGTGAATAAGGCAGGCATCTTCAGACACTTCCAGTCTGTGAATCTGTTTGACTTGACTACTTTTATCATTACAAGAGAACTCATTTATTGGGGGTAAATTGTTAAGGAAGGACAATGGGTGAATCGTGATAGTGAGGCAAAAATATTAGTAATGTAATCTATGATTCAAAGGGTTCTTTTCATGTTTGGTGATGTTTGTGAAGCTCATAATTAGAAGAAAAGAAAATGTAATTGCATTTCTATCTTCTAAAGTGTCGCCTCCTCTATGAAACTTTTACTGTTCCCTTCAGTATATAACAGCTTTCTCTTTCTTTCTCCCCCCAGGACATTCACTTCTCTAATGAATACATAATTTGTAAATATTCTATTCACCGAGCAAATTGAAAGTTCCATGAAGTCAGGGAGGGGATAACATCTTATCTTTGTATGATCATTGCCCCTCGGCTTCCTTACTTGACAAGTGTGTTGATAATCAATATTTTTTGGAGAGGGTAAGTCTGATGATCCTACAACATAGGATAGTGCCATCAGAATACCTGGGTTCAAGCCACAGCCCTGCTGTGACCCCATGTGACCATGGATAAATCCCTTAACTTCACTGAACCTCAGTTTACTTATCAGTAAAATGGGGTAATGATACTTGCACATCCCATCTCCCAATATGGTTGGGAAGAAAGTTTTTCATTAGTGGCAATACACTCTAGATGATAACTGTTGCTACTGCTGCTCAGCCTGGCAAAGCCGAGTGTATTAATTGGCTCTATCTTGAAGCTGAAATGCTTGATTTCATACCTGTCACTGCCATTTAAATCAGAGTTCCAAATGCCGAACATATACTGGGTTCAGTGAGCCAGCGGACAAAACCATGGAAATGGGAACCAGTGGTCCCAGGAGGAAATTCTGAAGAATCATTGTTACACTAAAAGTCAAACTAAATCAAAAAGGACACTGGGCATTCAACAGTGTGTGTGTGTGTGTGTGTGTGTGTGTGTGTGTGTGTGTGTGTGCGCGCGCGCGCGCGTGTGTGTGTGTGGGTGTGTGTGTGTGTGAGACAGGATAGGACAGAAGATGATGATACATAATGGAGAAGAAATTGGAGTAGAGGAAAACTGAGGTAGATTTATTTTGACAGTGTGAAGGCCTGGTAAGTGTAACGTTATAAGCTGCTGTATTTCAGAGGATTTTAACCTCCTGGGCTAGGCACAACTGCATAAGTGACTTGTGTACAAAAACACTACCTAGAAATTAGAGAAGGCAAAATGATGCCTTCTAGAAATGTGGTTCGAAACCAGTATGAGTGATTTTTGTGGGTGCAAGAGATTTGGGTATTCTGGGGCTCAGGACTTTAGGAGGCTAGACTTAGGGCTTCATTCATTTCCAAGAGAAACTTCAAATGAAAAGAATTTAGGACAAATTTCAGGCTTCTGTAACCACCAAGTGGCCATGAACTCCCACTGAGTTCTGGAGGAATGAATGGAAATTTCCCTTATGGGGATGTACCAGACAGACATAAGAGAGTCTCCATGATGCTGTATTTCTCTGACCTATCAAAGCAAAAGAAATAAGAGGTTAGCAAGGAAACAGGGAGGGCCAGGTCTTCTTCCTCTGACTTTTACTGGGAATAATAATCTTATACAAAGCAGTCACTGGAACGAATCATAGAGAGCCAGCTTAGGGCAAAATTTCAAATTCAATGAAGTTTGTCTTTAACAAACATAGCCTTTTGCCTCTTCACTTTCCTACTGCCCATTCTTTCTGATTCTCCAAGCCTACCTATCTACTTCCTAGTGGGAAACTCCATCTCCACATGCTGTCTCTCTTTCCCCTGATCCCATCCAAATTTGCTTCTAGGAAAGGATGCTACACTGTGACTGAACAGTCTCCTCCTGTCAGAGTGTGATAGCATTTATCTACCATGTTAAGATCTGCAAGCTCTTTACAAATATTAAACTCACAACACCCTGAGAGGTAAGAGCTATTATTATTTCCATTTTATAGATTTGGAAACTGAGGCAGACAGAGGGTCATACAGCTGTTAAATGACTGAGATTGGATTTGAACTGAGATCTTTTTGACTCCAAGACCAGTTCTCTATCCAATGTGCCACATAGCTGCCTTGTATTTGCCTTTCAATAGAACCTAAATCCTTAAAAAGAATGAATCATATTCTTCTTTTCAACATGACTAATGTGGAAATATGTTTAATATGATAATACATGTATATTCTATATTAGATTGCATGCCATCTTAGGGAAGGAGGGTAGAGAGGGAGAAAAAAATTGGAACTCAAAATCTTATAAAAGTGAATATTGAAAACTAAAAATAAATAAAAAAGAATGCTCCAAAAAAAGGAATGAATCATAGATTTCAGAGGCCATACTGTCTAATATTCCTGTTTTATAGAAAATGGAATTGAGGCCCCCAGGAAGCTAAGTAACTTTCTCAAACCCATACAGATAATGAATATCAGAGGCAGCATTTGAACCCATATCCTCTGACTTCAGAGGTGGAACTCTTTTAAATTTGTCCTGAATCATTAGCATTTTCCCCATCATTTTCTTAAATCTAGATGAAACAATAAATCAGGCTTTAATTTGTGCTGTGTGCTCATTTCTGAGGTATAAATCCTCACCCTGAAAATTTAATAAGTGGCTCTTGCAAGCTGCTATGAGCTGGCTCCAACATATCCCTGATTGGGGCCTGCCTATCTTTCCTCTGCCCTTTAATGAATGTAATTTTTAGGTATTATGATCTGAATAGGATGCACTAATAATTATACATTTGATTGTGAGCTGTTTATGCCCTCATACAGGGTCAATTTTTGTGTAGGTACCATGTACCACTAAGAACAGGTATATTTTTTCTAACCCCATTCAATTTTTTCCAGAGGTCTATCATATCTAACTTTTTTGCAATTCTACCCACTTCCTTAACTTCTTTCTTGATTATTTTTGTTGTTAGATTTTTCTAGTTCCAAGAGGGGTAAGTTGAAATTCTCCACTAGTGTAGTTTTACTCTCTATTTTCTCCTGTAACTCACATAACTTCTTCAGGAATTTGGATGTCATGCCACTTGGTATGTATATGTTAAGTACTGATATTACTTCATTGTCTATGGTATAATTGGAGCGTCTCTGAGACTCAACTCTTACAGGTAGACAGTGTCTTTTCTTATCTAATGATAAGGTAATGGGATCTTGCACATTTATTTGGCAGAGAAAAACACCCCCTTCTTATAATCTTGTTCTGAATTTGTGACATATGTGTTCTGTCCTCAGGAAGAATGGGACCAAAGAGCTGTGGTCAGAGTAGAAGAATAAACACGAAACATTCCAGCCTCATAGGGATCACTTTAGACTTCCATTCATCATCAGGCAAGGTCCTGGTAGAGGGCATAAAGCATGTGCCACGGGACAGCTGTCCCACTGGTTTCTGATATTTACCACATTCAATTAAATAAACAATAAGTGCCTACTATTTGCAAAACACTGCACTGGCTCTGGGGAAGATACAAAGTTAGGATGTGATACATTCCCTCACCTCATGGAACTTTCAGTTTGCTAGGAGAATAGAATATATATGAATTATGATATGTTCATTAGAGAAGTGAAAATCCCTGAGGAGAGAGAGAAAGTTGTTATTTACTAAAGAGAATTAGTAAAAGCTTCATAAAGGAGCAACACTGAAGATACTCTTGGAAAGATGAATTTTTTTTAAAAATCATGAATTTGACAAATATCAATAAGCATACAAAGGACTCTTTGAGCCAAAGGTTATGTTATTATTAGTATTATTTGCATCACTATTACAACTCACCCATTGTTCTTCCTTAACAATTTGCCCCCAATAAATAAGAGCTCTCTTGCAATAATAAAAGCAGTCAAGCCAAACAAATTCTCAGATCAGAAGTGTCTGAAGGTGCCTGCCTTAATCAGCACCTTTAGTCTCTCTTGCATCTCTGCCAGTTGGACAATGAATTGGTCAGAGTTCATTAAGTCCTTCAAAGCTGCTTTTCTTTGCATCATTGTTGTTATTCTGTAAATTGTTCTCCTGTTTCTGCTCATTTCACTCTGTATCAATTCGTATAAATTTGCCCATATTTCTCTTAAGCCATGCCTTTAATCATTTTTATTGGGCCATTATACTCTATTATATTTCTCTACCATGGTTGTTCAGCCACTTCTCTATTGATGGCTACCCATTTTATTTACAGTTCTTTGTGACAACAAAAAGTTTTTGACTGATATATCATGCTACTGATGTATTAAATCATTCATTGGGCACTGGTAAGGATGTTATATTTAGAATATCATCAATTAAGTTAACATTTATAGATGGTTGAACACTATGATTTAGCATACTTTGCTCCTCATGGAATATCTTACCTGTCAGATTTATGGATAAGGGAAGACTTTATGACAAGGCAAGAGATAGAGAGCATTACAGGAAGTAAAATGGAGAATTTTGATTATATTAAATTAAAAAATTTTTTCACAAATAAATCCAAAGCAGCTAAGATGAGAAAGAAATCCGAAAGCTAGGGATTTTTTTAAATAGCAAGTTCCTCTAAAAGAGTCCTCATTTCTCAAATATAGAGAGAACTGAGTCAAATCTATGAGAATACAAGTCATTCCCCAATTGATAAATGGTCAAAGAATGTGAATAGGCATTTCAGAAGAAATCACAGTTATCTACAGTTATGTGAAAAAAGGCTCTCAATCACTATTGGTTAGAGGTACTACTTCACACCTATAAGATTGGCTAATATGACAGAGAAGGAAAATGATGAGTGTTGAAGAGGATGTAGGAAAATTGGGACACATACATTGTCAGAGTGGTGAACTGATCCAGCCATTCTGGAAAACAGTTTGGAACTATACCCAAAGGGCTATAAACCTGTCCCTACCCTTTGATCCAGCAATACCACTACTAGTTCTGTATCCTAAAAGATCAAATAAAAGGGAAAAGGACCTATTTTTAAAAAATATTTATAGAAGCTCTTTTTATGGGGACAAAGAACTGGAAATTGAAGGGAGGCTCATCATTTAGGGAGTGGTTGAAAAGGTTTTGATGTATGAATATGATTGTGCTATGTTGTGCTATAAGAAATAATGAGCAGGATGTTTTCGGGCAAAACCTGGAAAGACTTACATGAACTATATGCAAAGTGAATTGAACAGAACCAGAGAACACGGTGCACAGCAACAGCAACATTGTTAGAATGATCAGTTGTGAAGGACTTAGCTATTCTTAGCACAACAGTTATGTGAAGGGCTGAATTCTAAAGGACTTTTTTTAAAAAATAAATTTATTTATTTAACTTTTTACATTCATTTTCACAAAATTTTGGGTTCCAAGTTTTCTCCCCATTTGTCCCCTCTCCCCACCCCAATACACTGAGCATTCTAATTTCCCCTATCACCAATCTGCCCTCTCTTCTATCATCCCTCCCTTCCTTTGTCCCCTTCTTCTCTTTTGTCCTGTAGGGCCAGAAAATTTCTGTTCGCCATTACCTGTATTTCTTATTTCCTAGTAGCAAGAACAATATCCAACAGTTGTTCCTAAAACTTTGAGTTACAACTTCTCTGCATCCCTCCCTCCCCACCCATTCCCTTTGGGAAGGCAGGCAGTTCAATATAGGCCCTATCTGTGTAGTTTTGCAAATGACTTCCATAATAGTCATGTTGTGTAAGACTAACTATATTTCCCTCCATCCTATCCTGCCCCCCATTGCTTCTAGTCTCTCTTTTGATCCTGTCCCTCCCCAAGAGTGTTGATTTCAAATTGCTTCCTCCTCCCATTGCCCTCCCTTCCATCATCCCCCCCCAACCCTGCTTATCCTCTTCTCCCCTACTTTCCTGTATTGTATGATAGGTTTTCATACCAAAATGAGTGTGTATTTTATTCCTTCCTGTAGTTGAATGTGATGAGAGTAAACTTCATGTTTTTCTCTCACCTCCCCTCTTTTTCCCTCCACTAAAAAGTCTCCTGCCTGCCTCTTCTATGAGAGATAATTAGCCCCATTCCATTTCTCCCTCTCTCTTCCCAATACGTTTCTCTCTCACCGTTTACCTTCATTTTTTAAAGATATTATCCCATCCTATTCAATTCACTCTGTGCTCTCTGTCTCTGTGTGTGCGTGCATGTGTGTGTGTGTGTGTGTGTGTGTGCGATCCCACCAACTACCCAGACATTGAAAAGTTTTAAGAATTACAAATACTGTCTTTCCATGTAGGAATGTAAACAGTTCACCTTCGGTAAGTCCCTTATGTTCTCTTTGCTGTTTACTTTTTCATGCTTCTCATTCTGGTGTTTGAAAGTCAGATTTTCTTTTCAGCTCTGGTCTTTTCATCAAGAATGCTTGAAAGTCCTCTATTTCATTGAAGGACCATTTTTTCCTCTGAAATATTATACTCAGTTTTGCTGGGTAGGTGGTTTCTGGTTTTAGTCCTAATTCCTTTCACTTCTGGAATATCATATTCCACACCCTTTGATCCCTTAATGTAGAAGCTGCTAGATCTTGTGTTGTCCTGATTGTATTTCCACAATACTGGAACTGTTTCTTTCTAGCTGCTTGCAATATTTTCTCCTTGACCTGGTAATTCTGGAATTTGGCCACAATGTTCCTAGGAGTTTCTCTTTTTGGATCTCTTTTAGGCGGTGATCGATGGATTCTTTCAATACTTATTTTGCCCTCTGGTTCTAGAATATCAGGGCAGTTTTCCTCGATAATTTCATGAAAGATGATGTCTAGGCTCTTTTTTTGATCATGGCTTTCAGGTATTCCCATAATTTTTAAATTGTCTCTCCTGGATCTATTTTCCAGGTCAGTTCTTTTTCCAATGAGATATTTCACATTATCTTCCATTTTTTCATTCTTTTGTGATTTTTTGGTTTCTCATAAAGTCATTAGCCTCCATCTGTTCCATTCTAATTTTGAAAGAACTATTTTCTTCATTGAGCTTTTGAACCTCCTTTTCCATTTGGTTAATTCTGCTTCTGAAAGCATTCTTCTCCTCATTGGCTTTTTGAACCTCTTTTGCCAATTGAGTTAGCCTATTTTTCAAGGTGTTATTTTCTTCAGCATTTTTTGGGGTCTCCTTCAGCAAGGTGTTGACCTGCTTTTCATGCTTTTCTTGCATCTCTCTCATTTCTCTTCCCAGTTTTTCCTCCACCTGTCTAACCTGATTTTCAAAATCCTTTTTGAGCTCTTCCATGACCTGAGCCCATTGAATATCTATTTTGGATGTTTGGGATTCAGAAGCCTTGACTTCTATGTCTTTCCCTGATGGTTAGCATTGTTCTTCCTCACCCAAAAGGAAAGGTGGAAACATCTGTTCACCAAGAAAGTAATGTTCTGTAGTCTTTGTTTTTTTCCCTTTTCTGGGCATTTTCCCAGGCAGTTACTTGACTTCTGAGATTCCTTTCCACACCCACTTCGCCTCCAGATCTGCCCAGCTAGTGCTTGGGGTCTGAGATTCAAATGCTGCTTCCCATCCTCAGGGCTTCTAGAGGGGGGCAGGGCTGCTATTCAATGTAAGATTAAATTCAGGTGCTCAGGTGGGGGCAGGGCCACCTCACAGGGCTCAGTTCCCTCAGGGGGTTTATGTAGAGATCTTCAACAATGGATCCGGGGTCCTGCCTGCTTTGGGAGCTCCTGTCAGCTGCTGCCTCCCGAGGGGACCCGAGTTATGGAGACACCCTGCTCCCTTCTCGGCCAGCTAAACAGGCCCTCTCACTGACCTTTGTACCCGTGGGTGGAGGGAACCACAGAGCCACTGGAGATTCTGTCCCTGAAGCCAGCCCGGATCAGCTCCTCCCGGGGCCACACGGCCAGGGCAGGGCTGGGCTCCGCTCTGGGTCCGGTGGGTGACGGACCCCCAATGTTGGTTTTTCTGGTCTCCCTGGAACAGAAATCTCCTCCACTCCATCATTCTGCGGCTTCCTCTGCTTCAGAACTTGTCAGGAGTTCCTCCTTTCAGGTATTTTATAAGCTATGGGTTCGGGAGCTAGCGTATGTATATCTTTCTACTCCGCCATCTTGGCTCCTCCTAAAAGACTTATGATGAAAAATGCAGTCCACCTCCAGAGAAAGAAATGATGGACTCTGAATGTAGATTAAGGTATATTTTTTAACTTTCTTTTTCTTGTTTTTTTTTTTTTTGTCTGTGTTTTCTTTTGCAACATGACTGATGTGGCAATGTTTTGCATTACTGCACATATATAATCCATATCAAGTTGCTTGCCTTGTCAGGGAGGGGGAAGGGAAAAAATTTGGAAATCAAAATGAATAAAAAGAATGTTAAAATTATTTTACATGTAATTAAAAATATAAAAATAAAAAAACCCTGATTTTGGTCCCTTTTTTGCTATTCTGCCATTGTCACTACAGAAATTCAAGTGAACCATACAGGGCTGAGGGCCATTTTGTATTAATCTTGCTTTGTTTCATTTATTTCTCTGGCAAATAAATTCATTACTGGTGATAATCTTTAGCTATGCTGATCCTTAGAAAGCAAAGTCTGTTGCTAGGGCTGTGCTTGGAGCCTTTCAAGCATAGTGGAACCTTCCAGGGCTAGTGGTCTACTAGTACAATCCTTGGGAACCCAGGGTCACTTACATGCTATAATGAATAGTACTTTATGTGAATCTGATATCAGATAAATTCTTGAGAAATGGAGAGAATGGAAGGAGTATAAGGATATTGGCTACTTGAAAGAGGCAGGGGGAAGGAGAGTTCCACAGAGGTGGAAAAAAGATGTAAAGTAGGAATGTGGATGTGTTGAATACAAACTTCAACTACTTTATAGTATTCCCCAGAACCAGTCCTATTTGTGGACAGACTATTTTGATCTGGCTAACACACTGTAGTATTTCAGGACCTTTTGTCCAAGTGCATAAATGGAGGGATGATATCTTCTGGCTGGCTAACATGACATCTATGCCCTGAAAAAAATACAGAGCTGTAAGCAACGTGTCACCCATTTAACCTACTGGAATTTCATGTCTATGTCTACAAACACATGACAGAACCAAATGGACTTTTTAACTTCAACCTCTGGACTGAGTGAGGTCTAAGTGGCTGTTAGTGAGTCAGCAAAGCTGGCAAAGCTCATAAGCCAAAGCTGCCTTGATGACAGTCAGCAGCCTAGCTTCATATCTTATCCCATCATTGGAACCACTTCTGGGTTAATGAAGATGTAGACTCAAGGAAGAAAGATGGGGAGAGAAGGAGCTTGAACAGAGGCAAAGGGGCAAGATGCAGAGAGGGGAGGGCTGATGCACAGAAGGCACACTTCGACTGTTTCATAGTGTGAACATTTCCAAACACTAAAGCTAAGACACCTGGCCAGCAGAGACCTTTCAAAAGCCTTTTTTTTCTAAGAGACATTGTAGTTCATATTCTTACATATCGTGGTAAGCCAATGCTGTGAATTTCCTGTCAGGTGGTAATGAATCCTGTCCTTAGTTGTCAGCAAACAGTGCCTTACATCAGAACATTTGGTTGAGTTGTGTTGCTAATGTGAATTAATAATAGTAATAAAGGCAATAATCATGATAGCTAACATTTATAGAGTTTGCATCAATTCTCACAACAAACCTGTGAGATAAATGCTATTGTTATTATCTCTATTTTGAAGATGAAGTATGTGAGGTCGATAGAGGTTAAATTACTTACTCAAGGTCACAAGCTAGTAAGTATCTAAGGTAGTGAAGACAAATAAAGAGGTCAGTCAGTTAATAAACATTAATTAAGCACCTACTATGTGCCAGGAACTGAGCACTATGCTAGGTTATAGTCTTGTTTACTTGAAGTCCAACACTCTATCCACCAGGTGATCTAGTGGTATTATTACTTCTTTCCTGGGGACTATGGGAAGCATCATTTTCACAATGATTTTGGATTATGGAAAAGTTCAGATGCAGGGGGATGACTTATTTGGAGGTAGAGCTGTGATTTATTTAGAGGTAGACCCTCTTTGATATCTTTCTTCTCCATAGACATTTCCCCCAATGTTTCTGCTGATTGATATAATATTTCCTTAGGAGAAGTCTTTTAGAAGGGAGAAACCTTGGAGGGAATGAGTATTCCCTTTTTACTCTCTGCATTTTATAATAATTTTCTGACATTGGAGCAGCTACAAAATTGCCTGATTGAGTCAAGTAAACCTTCTGTCACAAGAGAGTAGTGAGAAAAATACACTATTACAGAAAAGAGGACCATATAACTCCCTAAGACTCCTTCATAGGAAGGAGATTAGCCTTAGAGATTACATAGGCTGGGTAAGAATGAGGAACTCTCTGAATCCTTGAATTTTATAGCTTGTCTTTGCTGATTATCAGCTCAGACCAAGATATGATATTTTGCCTTGGGATGGAGGATTGCCCAATTGACTTGGTGCATCCTGGATCTTTTTACCTTCCCTCTTAAAAATCTGGAACAAGTTTGCCAAGGGTAGTGGCTTCTCAGTCTTTCATGTTTTTGTGTCCTTGCAACCCACCTCATTCTCTAGCTCTTAGGAACTGTAAGAAAATCATCAGATTTTTAGAGTGGGAATGGACCCTAGCCATCATTCAGCCTAGTGTTTTTAATGGGTTTTTTTGCTTTTTTTTTTTGGTGTGTGTATCCTGGGTCCCTTTGGGAGTATACTGAAGCCTATGGATTCCTTTCCAGAATAATGTATTTAGATACACAAAGGAAAATACATAGGATTAGAAAGCAAGTCAAAAGTGAAAATAAAGATGTATTTTTTTTTTAATCCGGATTCACAGACCCACTTGAAATCTATCCGTAAGATCCCAGGTTAAGAACCCCTGATCTAGTCTAACTCTCTCATTTCACAAATGAGGAAACTGTGGCTCAGAGGGAGGAAATTACTTGTCCAAAGTCTCACGGATGGTAAATAAATGGCAGGGTCAGAAGTGGTTACATGGGTTTTCCATAATCTTTTTGATCCTTGTAGCAAACTTATGAGTTAGGCACGGCAGGCATCATCATCCCCATTTTACATGAGGAAAGACACAGACATTAAGTGACTTGCCTAAAATCTTATGACCGGTAAGTGAAAGAATCAGAGATCATAGATTTGGAGCCCTGAGTCCTTTAACTCCAGATTTAGTGCTCTAGGGAAGGAATACTTTGTGTGCAAAAGCAGCTATGCCAAGAATGTAGTGATGTGCCAAGGACAATTATAGCTAGCATTTATCTAGTGCCTTAAGGTTTTCATAGCACTTACAAAGATCATCTCATTCCATCCTGAAAACAAACCTGGGGGTAGGTGGTGTTATTATCTCCATTTTACAGATGAGAACACTAAGACAGAAGTAAAAAGACTTGTAAGCATCTGAGGCTGGATTTGAATATGGGTTTGTCCTGATGCCAGATCCAGTGCTGTATTCACTATGCCACCTTCTTGGGGTTTTATGTTAAGTTAGAGTATAAATTAGGTTATATCTCAGAATGAATCTCCTCTGATTCTGAGGTGTAGTATTCTCTGCTTTAAAAAAAAAATTGGAATAAGAAGCATGCCCTATTCCTTTATGGATCAGAGAAAGATCTAGTACTGATGATGACAATATTGTTTTTTTAAAGTTTCAGGTTTTGGGGAATCAAACCACCACATGTCAGATCTATAGCTATTCCTTTCTGCAGCACAAATTTCTGCATATTGTGAAAAGAGCAGGTCATTTCTTTTCCTAACACTTACTGAAGTAAACCAAAAAGGAGGTGTTTTAAAATGTGTATGTGTGATTATCTAGCTTAGCATAGTGCAAATTCATGGAGATAATAAAATAATGCTAAATACCAGCTCAACTAACGTGTTTTAAGATAACTCACATGCTGTTCTAATCCCATCCTTGGGGCCTCGTCAGGGCTTTATTTTTAGAAGCTTTTCCTGAAGCAGAAATTTACAAATATTACATTTCGATCTTTGATGGGCTTTGTTGAATTTGTCCTTCACTTCATTAGTGCAAGGTCAGAAATAGTGCTGGGGACAGATGTCCAAGGTTTTTGTTGCTGCCTTGTGACAGTCTGTTGTAAACACAGCAGAACACTCATTAACAATGAAGGCATCATGGGATTAAAGCTTAGACTTTCATTGTCAAGGCCCATATTTTAACCTTTTTGAAACCATATCCTGCTGTATGATGTCATCTTTAAAACAAAGGAAAATTATTCTTGTAAATTAAATAAGATCTAGGCATGGCCCTAATGTTACAGTAAATGGCTAGCTTTCCCAAACTCCCCAGTATTCTCAAGATACCACTGGGTTGCTAAGCAGCATTTGATAAATAGTGCTTTTTTTCCCCTCCCTAATTTTGTCCCATGATAGAATACATAAATCAACATTTAATGTCCTGCTCTTACTTCTTTATTGCTAAGTGTGCTGACTACTTTGAAATTCCCGACACTGGAAAATTAAGATTTCAGAAGAATTCTTGAGGTGCTGAAGGCATTACTGGGAAGTTTAGATTGGAGAAGGGGAACTGGGGAAGATATGCATGGACTACTTAAGAGAATTCTAGGTATTAAGAGATTTGGTGTTCATGTGGCTTCGGGTCTTATAATTTCATTTCATAATGGATTGGTATATGAATATACCTTTGCCATGCTAAGGTTACACTAATGAAACCTTCACTCATGTAGAACCCAGCAATGGAAGAATTCTTTTTTTTCAGTTACCAATTTATTTATTTTTAGTTTTCAGTATTCACTTCCATAAATTTAAAATTTTTTCCTGTTCCCTCCCTAAGATGACCTGCAATCTAATATGGACCCTACACATACATTCCTATTAAATGCATTTTCCCATTAGTTATGTTGCATAGAAGAATTATAACTATTGTAAGAAACCATGACAAAGAAAAAAGATAAAACAAAATAAAATAAAAAACAAAATAGTCTACTTCCCTCTGCATTGCAAAAGTTCTTTCTCTGGATATTGATGACGTTTTCCATCATGAATCCTTTGGAATTGTTTTAGGTCCTTGCATTACTGAGTCTATCAAAATCAGTCATCACACACTGTGGCTGTTTCTGTGAACAATGGTCTCCTGGTTCTGCTCACTTCATTGAACATCAGTTCACATAAATCTTTCCAGGATTTCCTGAAGTTCACCTGTTCATTATTTCTTATAGCACAATAGTTTCAATTACATTTATATGCCACAACTTGTTCAGCGGTTCCCCAGTTGATGGGCATCTCTTCAATTTCCCGTTCTTGGCCACCACAAAAAGAGCTGCTATAAATATTTTTGTACATGTGGGTCCTTTTTCCATTTTTATGGTATTTTTGTGATACAGATCTAGAAGTGATATTGCTGGGTCAAAGCATATGCACATTTTTATTGCTCTTTGGACATACTTCCAAACTGCTCTCCAGAATGGTTGAATCAGCTCACAACTCCACCAACAATGACTTAGTGTTCCAACTCTGCCACATCTTCTCCAACATTTATTATTTTCCTGTTCTGTCATATTAGCCAATCTGATAGGTATGATGTGATACCTCAGAGCTGTTTTTATTTGCATTTCTCTAATCAATAGTGATTTAGAGCATTTTTTCATATAACTATAGATAGCTTTGAGTTCTTCATCTGAAAACTGTCTGTTCATATCCTTTGACCATTTATCAATTGGGGAATGACTTGTATTCTTGTAAATTTGACTCAGTTCTTTATATATTTAAAAATGAGGTCTTAATGAAAGAATTCTTGAGAAGGGCAGAGAGTGATAAAGAGGTAGAACCAGAGAATTGTGGCTTCACTGCTGACTGGCTTTTTTATTAATTGAATGAATTTTGGTGCTCAGTTTCTCCTACAAAATGGTTATCTCTTATTAATAACCATATACTTGCCATTTTATGGCTATGCACAGCAATAAAAGGTTATAAACATTATCTAATTGGACTTATAGTTCTTTCAAAACCAGAAGTGCCAACTTAACCTCTTATCAGGTCATAGATTTAGAGCTGGAAGGGACTTTAGTGGCCATGTAGACTAACTGCCTCATTTTACAGATGAAAACTGGGGATCAGAGAGGTTAAGTAATTTACAGATCATAGACTTAGAGTTGACAGAGAGTCTGGAGGTCATTGAGTCCATCTCCTCATTTTTCAGCTGAAGAAACTGTGATATGGAAAGGTTAAGTTACTTGCCCCAGGTCGCAAAAATAGTAAGTGGCAGAAGTTAGATTTGACTCCAGGTTATTTGAATCCAAATCTAATACTGGTTCTACTGTGTGATGCTACCTGTCTCTTCTTTTTTAAAGCCAATCAACAAGGGTCAAAACCCCTCAGTAGAACACCTTCATGTGAGAACTACAGCATTACTCCCAAAAATCAATGTTCTATTTAGAACTGGTATTGTGTTTAGAGCATTGGACTTGAATTTAATAAGACCTGGGTTCAAATACTGCCTCAAGCCACTTACTGACTTTGAGATGCTAGGCAAATTGTTTTACCTTTCCATGCCTAAGTTTCTTCATTTGTAAAACCAAGGAGTTGGACTAGATAGCCTCTCTAGAGCTATGGTCCTTTAATATCATGTCTAATTGAGAGAAACCCGCTTCTCCCATTGCCAATGCCTTATCAGACTTTTTTTCTAAAATATTTTTGTTGTCCAATTATAGCTGTCAAAACTTGTCATAGAAGCAAATTTCATGCTCCCACTCCTTCTTTCTGGACCTCTGTCACCATTTAGATAAGTTCAATTTCTTTCCTAGATCTATTCCAGTTCTCTCTTCCTTAAGTTCGTAGCTTGGTGCCTTTTGGAATTTCTATGTTCCTAGTAGATCTTTTCAATCTTAGCCTTTTCCTTTATACCCCTACTGCCTCACTTTAATTGATATTGATCTTTCTCCTGAGAGCATTACATCTTGTCTAGTCCTTGCTGTTGGATGCCATTCCTTCTTGATAGATACTATTTACTGTTAAAGAAAGATTCATTTATTTTTATGCATTATAATTTTCTTTTAACAGCAGCGGGTATTGCATCTTTTCAGAAGCTTCTCCATTGATATAATTAAGTGATTATTATTATTATTATTTATATTTATTATTTACTATTTTCTCTGTGTGCCATACAATAGCTTGATGATATCTTTGCTCTTTGGAGTGCCTTGTAGGCGCTATGTTGAAGCTTGTTCATGTTCACTATGCATCTTTCCATTGCCCCCTCTATAATGCAGCTCTTTGGAGGCAGTCGTGAGTCTCAGTGCCATATAAAAAACAGAACATTCAGCTAATTTGTATATTTTATATTTTTGCAAATATTTTTATATTTTAATAAAGTTATTGCTTTTATTAAGATATAATTGTGCAAAATTTCTAACATTTTTACTTAGTTTCTCTTAATTTGTTGTGAATTTTCTTTCATTTTTAATGTTAGCAATTTGATTTTATTTTCTTTCTTAATAAGATTAATAGTTTATTTTATTAATTTAAAAAAACTGCTACTAGTTTTATTTATAAATTCAGTGTTTATTTTTTGCTTTGAATTTGTTAATCTCTTCTTTAATTTTCAAAATGTTTAGTTTTGTGTTTAATTGGGCTTATTTTATTTGTTGCTCTTTTTCATTTTTAGTTGCACGCCTAATTTGTTGAGCTGTTCTTTCTCTTTTTTGTGAATGGAAGTATTTGGAGTTAATTCATTTTCCCTGAAGGACTGCTTTGATCACATCCCAAAAGTTTTTCTATGTTGTCACTTTCTTGTGACAAACAGATAATGTTTTTTCTTTGATTATCTGTTTTTTCTTTGATTTCTTCCTTGACTCACCCATTCCTTTAATTTCCTCAAATATAGAACATTTTAATTTTCAAAATAAAGGACACAGAAGAACTTGCATCAGAGCTCCAGAAGAGCTAACATTCTGTCCTTTCTTCAGTAGGCTATCTTCCCTCTTCAACCTGTAAAGTCCTTGCAACTTATAGTATTTTCCTGGATTTGATCCCAGGAAGGGAGAAGGTCAGCATTTGTTCCCTCACATTCCTTCACTTCATTGCTCTTTTGCCTGTAGTTTTCCTTGATAGTTGTTTCCTGCCAAGACTCCACTGCTCTACTGTCTCTGTCCTCTTTTCCTGATTCCAGCAGGTGTGGTGGTCCTTGCTATTGTCTTTATTCATCACCTTCTCCTTCATCCTGTTTCCTCCCATGGTTGCCATAGGTTCTTTCTTTTCTTAAAATTAAGAGAATTCCAAATCTAAGAAACTTCAGACAAAATGAGCGTTTTCATATATGAAGTAAGAAAAAAAGGGAATTGCACATGAAGCCACAAATATCTATTATGTAGAGCTTGCTTTTCTTAAGGTTATACTAAATTCAGCATTTCCCTTTCAAAACTCTCCTGTTTATCTAATTTTCATTGTGTTCTTCCTTCTGTTTTCTTTTATGCATTTAACAAATTCTTTAATGATTCTGTATGTTTCTTTTCTTTTGGCAACTTTCCCTCTCAATTTCTCCACACCTCCAAAGGAAAGTGGGAAAAAAAGAAAAACAAAACCCTCAAACAAACATATATATATATGTGTGTGTGTGTGTGTGTGTGTGTGTGTGTGTATATATATATATGCAAAACAAATTCTACACTGACTGTCTCAAAAAAACACACATCTTATTCTGTACTTAACTCTGTTACCTTTCTGTCAAGAGATGGATAGCAAGCTTCATTATTAGTCCTCTGGAGTTGTGGTTGGTCATTGCATTGATCAGAGTTCTTTAGTCTTTCAAAGTTGTGTCTGTTTGTAATATTCCTGTTATTATATGAAATTTTCTCCTTATACTGTTCATTTAATTCTACATCATTTCTTATAAAGGAAGGATTCTATTCAGTCTTGTAAGGTAACATATTCTGGATTATAAGACTATATCTTTTACCTTTTGGAATATGGTATTCCAAGATTATCTTTCCTTTCAAGCAGTTGCTGCCAAGACTTGTGTGATACTGTCAGTTATTCTTTATATTTTAAAAAATCTTTCTGTCTCTTATGGTATTTTTATTTTGATATAGAAGTTTTGGGTTTTGACTGTGATATTTCTGGGAGTTTTCATATTGAGATTTCTTTCAGTAGGTGACTGGTGGCTTCTTTTTATTTTTCACTTTGCCCTCTAGCTCTGATATATCCTGGTAGGTATTAGACCCTTAAAATATATTCTCCAGATTGTTTTTGTTGCTTGTGATTATCTTTGCTTAATCTGTTTTCTAAGTTAGATATATTTTTTTTCTGATAGATACCTTACATTTTCTCTTGTTTTAAAAATCTTTTAATTTAGTTCTAATATATCTTGTCTCAGTGGAGTCACTGATTTCTTTTTGGTCTATTCTAATTTTCAGGGAGTCTTATTGCATAGTTTCTTATGTTCCTTTCTAAGCTATTTATTATCCTTCTAAATCATTCTTTCTAAGCCCTAATTTAACTTATTTTGTTGTTCTTGTTTAGTCATTCAGTTGAGTTCAACTTTTTATGATAACATGGACAATCCTGTCTGTGGGGTTTTCTCAGCAAAGATACTGGATTATCTTTGGAGTACTCAGCTGGTGTAGTTTGCCATTTCCTGCTCCAGTAATTTAACTTACAGTTTTTTAAAATAAAAATCTCTTGCTTCACTTCTTTCAAGTATTCTTGTAATTCTTGTGGCCAAGACTTTTTTCTTTGAGTCTGTGCTTTTATTTCTTGCAGCATTAGCTCTCTTTTTTCAGGGTTTAAAGAAGTATGCCATTCAGTGGCATCTTAACCCATCATATTTTTTCCACATTATTCATTTATATTTCCTCTTTTCTCCAGCCCTGGTTCTTGGTTTGGGACTTTGTGCCAGGGACAGAGTCTGCCCTCTCCTACACTTTTCAGTGATGGTAGGACTTTTTTGGTCTTGGATTTTATTTCTTGGGCTTCTATTACTTATTTCTACTTTCTCTGATGTATTTGCCCTTAGGTCAAAGTCAGGTTTCATAGATTAGGGGGAGAAGAGACCATAAACATCATTTAGTAAACCCCCTTTACTTTACAGAGTAGGAAACTGAGTCTCAGAGAGGTGAAGGAACTTAACCAAGGTTCCATGGTGAGTTAATGGTAGACTTAGGACTAGAACCCAGGACCCCTATTTCCTTTTTCAGGGCATCTTTATTATATTTTTAGGGATATGAAGTCCTTGTGTGATTAGTAATACTCCTCCTGGATCTTTTGGAAAAGTTTGAGGATGTCTTTTAATCCCATATACTTGCAACTTTGTAAGAAGGCATACCACTGAATCTATCCCTGATTTCATGGAAAAAGCACCAAAACAACATAAAAAATATTGCAATTATATACAACTAGAAGTCTGGAAGAATCTTATGAGCTTTGTTTCTTCTCTTTATACCTCTGTTAGGACATTCTACCTTTTAGTGTTTTGTATGGGGAAGGAAACTTCTGAGTGTGGAAGTGGTGGTGGGTGGATGGGTGAGTTGGTGGGGGGAAAGCACATTTTCAAATACATCAATATTTCAACCTGGCAACTTTCCAGGTGCCAAAATAAATATTGGATTTCTCCAGGGATCTGTCTGACCTGCGACCTTCCCCGTGTTTACACCTTAAAGTGATAGTTGATATTGGGATGATTATTTTTTGTCTTTTATATTCCTCTGGAGGCAGAAGGCAGCCATTTGTTGTGAGAACGAAGATGGGCATTTCATCCCTGTCAAGGGATATCTAATACTGCAGAACAATGAACATGATTCCTTATCTCCTCCTTAAAAGCCTTTAATATCTCCTCACAGTCTGTGGAATTAAGTCTAGACTCTTTAGCCTAGAATTTAAAATCTTCCTTGATCCTGTTGCAGCTTGATTTTCCTTACCTCCAACCACCCCCTTACGTAAACTCCCAACTCCAGAAACGCTGGTTAATTCACTATTATCTCTGGACCTTTGTTCTTACTATTCCTGATTCCTAGACTATGCTTTCTTCTTTTGCTCACTTTTATAATTTCTATTAGTCAGGAAGGTGTTGCAGTGGATTGAGCGCTGGGCTTGGTATTTTGAAGGCCCAAGTTTAGATCTGGTCTCAAACATGTACTAGCAATGTGACCCTGGGCAAACCACTTAATCTCATCTGCCTCAGTTTCCTTAACGTAAGTGGGGTTAATAAATGCTCCTATCTCTCAGGATTGTTATGAGGATCAATTTGTAAAGTGCGTAGCCCAGTGGGTGCTTAATAAATGCTTGTTCCCTCTTCTCTCTCTCCTCCCCTCCGTCTCCCTCTTCATTCCTTGGGCTCCTTGAGGTCAAGGATTATCTTTTGCCTCTTTTTGTATCCTTAACCCTTAGCACAGTGCCTGACATATCATAGATGCTTAATAAATACTTATCCACTCACTGGCTTGCTTTGAGTACCATCTGGGGTAAGAAGTTGAGCCATTAAGCCTTCTAGGAAAAAAAAGGGACATGGCCAGGGACCATATGGAGAAGCATGGATATCTTGACCAGCCTTGTCCAAAAGATACTGATTTTTGACAGAAGTTCTGATTACTATGTGCTTGTAGGAGGTTATCTTCCTTGCTTTCTGTTTTTAGTCCTTGATCTTGAAATGGGTAGTGAAAATTCCTCTCCCCATTCCTTTATACATGCATAGGAATTTCACATTCTGTAGGGATTTCCCTAACTATGTCCAAAAGTCTTTGAGGAAATTGAGAAGAGAATTGGTGGAAGGATAAAGTGTGTGGAAATGGTAGCAATTGTTCAAACTCACTTTGGGCTGCAAAAATATAGCACCTACAAATTCTCTAACCAAACTCTGCAGGGCAGCTAGGTGAAGCAGTGGATAGAATGCTGGACCTGGAGTCAGGAAGACTCATGTTTGTGAGTTTAAATTTGGCCTCAGATACTTACTAGCTATGCGACCCTGGGTAAGTCACTTAACCCCCTTTGTCTCAGTTTTCTCATCTGTAAAATGAACTGGAGAAGGAAATGGCAAACCACTGCAATATCTTTGCCACAAAAACCCTAGGTGGGGTCACAAAGAGTCAGACACAACTGAAAACAACTCAACAACTTTCTAGCGAGACATGATCTTGTGATTAGAATTATATATCAGAAGTCTGCTCTCTTTTAGGGAGTGATAGAAGACACATTTTTCATGTTACAAGTATAGACTTCAAAATATTCTGGAGAACTCAACTAATAAGCTCTCTTGAAACTAGCACATTACATAGATCAAATCAATAGCTATAACTTCCTAAATACTACATGATTCTACAAAAACTTAAGAACTATATTTTTCATAGATATTCATACCCCATATTCATAATTTCCAATCTACATAAAATGAAATGCTTTCAAAATAGAGACCAAGCAGAAGAAATCAAGATTATGTGTGAAATGGAATGAGGTACATATCATCCCCATCATATTGTATGCTACTACGTTGTACCAAGGATGCTTGTGGTGAACCTACACATCCTAACACTTTTATTTAACTACAAAAATGAGTTATTTCATCCACTTGTGCAAACTCTGTAGAATGTTATATGTGAGAGTAATAGAAGGAAGGTGACTTGTCCAAGATTCTTTTCTATATGAACAAGATGAAAAGAATGCTACATAGCAATGATAATTATAGTAACAAAGTTATTATAATTATTATATCAAATTATAGCATGTAACAAATTATATACAATTATCATAGCAAATTATAATAACTATAACACTTTTATTCTTGCAAAGTCTTTGACTATATTCTGTTCTCAAGGCTTTGCCATGTGTTACAAATATATAAAATAGATAAAAATGGAATGAAAATGCCAGAAGGTTTGGTACCCATATGGAAAACTGTTTTGTATTTAAAATATGTGACCAACACAATGATGGCAAGAATATTTGATATAAAATATCACATTGTTTAGAGATTGAGGGAGATACTCTACTGTGGTTTTGCCACTTTTATCTCTGTTGAATACAAGGGAGTACAGTTTCCAAGTCAAAGAGAGAGTCATGGGCCAATATGGGAATTTGT
The DNA here is from genome assembly GCA_023548195.1 of Bettongia penicillata ogilbyi. Taxonomy (NCBI): domain Eukaryota; kingdom Metazoa; phylum Chordata; class Mammalia; order Diprotodontia; family Potoroidae; genus Bettongia; species Bettongia penicillata. Next base: position 3,897,182 of record JAJHZJ010000060.1, read on the forward strand.
TTTTGTTTGATTATGTATATTTGCTACAAGGGCTTTGTTTGTGCTTTTTTTCCAAAAATTTTTGGAAGAAGATAGGAAGGAGATAAGAGGGGTAAGGGATAGGGTTGCCAAAAAAGGAAAAAAAAGAAAACCAAGAAGGAAAAAGGAAAGCAAGAGAAAAGAGGTCAATGAAGCATTTACAAAAATGCACAGATAACAGAAGGAAGGCCAGGAGGAATCACAGACAAGCAGAACAGATTTGAAAGTTGCATGTTGAATTGGTCATAAAATACTTAAGAAAATTGAACTGTACATAACAGAGACTTACAGTTTCCTGTATAATACTCTTTATACTCTACTGTATATATGAAAATTCTCATTTTATTTGATATGTGATAAGTTCAATATAAACATTTTTAGGACAGGGGAAAAATTCCCCCCAAAAGGGTTGTACCAAAAGCATCCTATTAATTATCCAAAACACATGGATGACATTAAATTATATTACCTTATCCCTAAATACATTAAATAAGTCCTTTATCTTATTTAAACTTTCTCCAATGGGAACAAAATATCATTTGAACTCAGGAATTGTCAAGTTTCTAATGTATACCTAGGAAAGATAGAGACTGAAAGCTTTCAGGTTAAATCTAGAGGTCAAATTGAACCAAAGGACAAAAATAATGCTTATGAACACCTTGTTCTCTTCCAGAAAAGACATATCAAACATAAAGCAACAAGGAGAAAGTCATGTCTGTATGCAGCAAGAGACTTTGGCATCCTGAACTCAAAGTTCAATGATAAGAAGACATGTAGACTGATTCACTCTATGCAATACCAGTCTTAATGCACCTTTGCAAGAGTTGGAATGTCTGACAATAGATTTGTAGAGTATCCAAACAAAAACCAATATAATAGTAATGACGTAGAAGGCCCATCACCTCAAGGCAAGAGGAAGAAAATGATAGATGTTTTCAAAATAGATGATAAATAGGTTAAAAAACTAATAGAAATCTTCTGGGGAAAAACTGGCATCATTTCACAGAGCAATAGTAAAGATATGCATCACTGGGTTTGCTGAATGTAACTGAAAGTGGTCTGCCTCTAGATGGAGCCTATGAAATGGCTAAGATTTTAGCGTAGATTCAAAAGGTCACACCCCCATGAACTCACTCACTTGAATTCAAACACTCATCCAAGAATGTTGAAAAGATGACTGAGTCATTTGGATCTGTTTACAGAAATGGAGGGGATTATGATGGTAATACAGGATCAGGTCACTGCCAACAGAAATTACAGAAAGGTTATTTTTAATGAGCCTAGATTTATGGATTGATTTATGCTACACAAGGAGAATAGAAAGTGTGTGAAAAAGAGAAATACACCAGGAACTTGTTTTCCATCAACTTAGATGATGACTCTATGAATACACCAGGAACTTGTTTTCCATCAACTTAGATGATGACTATGAATCCCCAAATATCCTTGAGAATATGACAAGAAAAGCTGTCATTAGAACTGGACCATCATTACAGGCAGTGCTATTTCTCCAACCACTTGGATATTATATTGATTGTAAACACTTAGGAATGATGTTTTTAATAGAAGTCACCATTCTCAATATTCATAATTCCAAACCATGTGGAATGAAAAGCTTTTAAAATACAGAGATCAGGCAGAAGAAGGAAAGGAAGGGAATAATTCATTGTTAAGTGCCAACTATGTGTTAGGCATTGCATTAAGCATTTTACAAAAATTATTTCATTTGATGCTCATGACAACCCTGGGAGGTAGGTCCTATTATTATCCCCACTTTACAGTTGAAAAAACTGAGACAAATAGAGTTTAAGTGCCTTGCCCCGGGATCATTCATCTAATAAATGTCAAAAGCCTGATTTGAACCCAGACCTACTTGGCACCCATGACTAAGGCTTTATCTAGTGTGCCACCTAGAAGTACATGTTATACACATTCTTCTGTTACTGCTTTCAGTGAGCCTATAGAAGATAAGCTGGCATCCCCCAAATTTTATTCACTTACAAAAGATGGTCATTTTACTCTGCAAAATATTAAATATCAAAAGGATAATAGCAGAACAAGGAAAGTAATTTGTCCCAGTCTATAGGAATGCCATTGAAAAATATAAGAATAAGTAACTACTCCAACTATGAATAACACAAAGAGGAGCAGTATCCAGGCAACCATAAAATTCACATTTATATAATCCTTTAAGGTCTGCAAAGCACTTTATAGACATTACTTGATTGGATTCTCATAACAACAACCCTTAGTGACAGGTGATGTTATTACCCTTATTCTATGGCTGAGACTCAGTGGTTTTTAAATGATTTGCCCAGGGTCACAGTAAGTGTCTGAAACAGGATTTGAACCAAGTTCTTCCTAACCACAAGTTCAGCTCAACTCACCCAATCCTAACATTCTGTGATGTATTATAGTCAGTTTCATTGAGTTATATTTCCTTTAATGTTCTTTGGAAATGGCAGATAAGGTCGCTTTTTGGTCTCTCTATGACCCTGACTGCCTATCCTGTTTTTTTGTTTGTTTTTGAGAGACTGTCCTAGTTTTATGAGAAAGTACAGACTAGTGAGTAATACCTTAAATGAAGACAGACAAGCCATCAGTACCAATTAATATTTGTTGTTGCTGTTCAGTCGTGCCCAACCCTTCATGACCCCATTTGGGGTTTTCATGGCAAAGATACTGGAATGGTTTGCGATTTCCTTTTCCAGCTCATTTTACAGATGAAGAAACTGAGGCATAAGAGGTTAAGTGACTTGCCTGGGGTCATACAACTAGTGAGCATCTGAGGCAGAATTGAACACAGGAAGATGAGTCTTCTGGACTCCAAGCCTGGAACTGTATCCATTGTACCACTTGACTACCCCCACCAATTCGTAAGGATTATGCAATTAAGAATTAAAAAGAACTTTATATAAATCATTGATTCCAGCTATCCTTCACTTTACAGATGAGAAAATGGAGGCCCAGAGATTTGGAGGGATTTGCGCAAGGTTAGCATATGTCTTCGGATTCCAATTAATGTCCTTTCTACTGCCCCATGCTGCCTTGCTGACAACATGAAGACTTTTGAGCACTTTTAAGAGTCTTGACAAAAGCACTTTTGGTAAAAGGTTCATTTTGTTCGTTCCTGTTCCTTTAGGCCATGGGGATTATTCTGAGATTATGTTTTCCCCCTCCTGTTTATTTAGTGGATCCAGGGCAGAGATAAATTATCCAAAATAATCTGTTTATCATAAATCTAGCTCATGCTGCCTGCAGCTCTGTCCTACTTAGAGTGAATCTTGTTCAGATGTGCTTTTGGCAGATGTCTCTGATACCAAGGGGAAAACATCATGCTAGCTGGGTAAAGCACAGTTAATGAATGTGCAGTTTCCTTTTCTAGGGTCTGTGTGGTGGTGGTGATAGTGGTGGTGGTATGGAGAGGGTGGAAGGACAGATCCCTCAACGTGCCTTGTCCTGGATTCCATTAGACAGATGTGATGGGAGATTCTACAGTACCCAGGACATGGCATCACAACGTACATGCACCAAGAGTGTGGCTTCATGGACACAATGAATTAACCAATAAATATTTATTAAGTACTTTCTACATGGTAGGCACTGTACTAAGTGCTAGAGGAGATGCAAAGATAAAAAAAGAAACAGTGCCTGTTCTTAAGGAACTTAGATTTTATCACAGGAGACGTGTAAGGCATATTCATATATAAGTATGTAGAAGGGACAGGGCTGGCCTTCTCTCCTCCTGAGGAAACATGAAGGTGGAAGAGATATCAAGTGTAATGGGGGGCTAGCTAATGTGTCCGGTCAAATCCTTATGAATCTATCCAGAGTATGTAGCCAATGCAGTTCCCACATAGACTTTGAAGTCTGATCTGCTCACTCTATGGTGATTAGGAGTCTCTTTTCATTGGCTGCAGATATATCACCTGAAATTGGGGTGTGTTCAAAGGGCACTAATTAAATATTCCCTCTATTTGACTGACTTCTTGGCTGTTGTCATTATGGTGAGGAAAGAGAGATAGTCTTGGAAAGGGGAAACCTCTGGCTCTCCACATGTGAGGCTGTCATGTGGCCTGTGTTTGCAGACCTTAGTTCTTTACCTCAGTTTTTTTTCTTTCATTTTGGGTGAATTAGACCCGACAACCTTGTGAGTTTTGAAAGGTCAGGAGAAAGAGCCACCAGAAGACCTGAGAATGAAGTCCTCATCAAGGTTTTCAGCCAACTTGTCTAGCTTGGAGGTCCTGAGGATGGAGGAACAATCTTTGGGACCCAGCCCAGTGATAACTAAGATGAGGACTCCTCCAGTATCAATGACATACTTAGTTGATATTTAAACCCTGTGCAAAAATCTTGTGATCGATCCTGGATAAATAATGTAAATATCACTAAATATATTGTGAGCTAGGTAGGACCAAGTGTACCTGGAAAATGAATTCAGTCTAAATTCACTTTTCCCAGATCCTTAGGTGGTATAGGGTAGAGCAAGCTCCCAAAGTATTGAGGAAGTGAGGGGAGGGTAACTAGTTACTGGTGTGAAGGGACTTCACCAGAACAGGGGCTCTGGTTGAGAGTAATAGAAAAAGATAGCTTGAACCTCTTAAAATTTGTGGAGCATGTGGAGTTAATCTCACCCTCACAGAGAGCACTCATCACATAAAAAATAAATATTAGGTAGTTGGAAACTAGTGGCTGGGAGAGTCAGGAAACAATTCATATGGAATTTGATGGTTGTGCTGAATCTTGAAGGAAGGGAGATATTACATGAGTTCGAGGTGAGGAGGGGTTGCCTCTCAGGAATGGAGGCCTGTACAAAAGAATTGGAAACAGGAGATCATAGGATCGTGGATTTAAAGCTGGAAGGGATCAAAGAGGCCATCTTGTTAAACCCCTTCATTTTACAGATAAGGCAACTGAGGCCCCAAAAGGTGGAATGAATTGCCAAAGTGACCATCCTAGGCAGGATTTGAACCCAAGTTCTCTGACTTCAGAGTAAGCATCCTTTCTACTGTACCACATTACATCTCATATATGCAGGATGATATATAAGGATATTTGATGGGTGGCCATATAGAAAAGGAATTGTACTTATTCTGCTTGGCTCCACAAGGAAGAGTTAGAATCAACACTCATTCAGAGTTCTGTTCGTGTTTCTTACCAGCTCAGAAGGTGCATTTAGCAAACTGAATAGGAGGTCAAAATGTATCTATCTATCTATCTGTTTGTTTATTCATTCATTCATTTCCCTCAGTGTGATAGAGGAAACTCTTAGGTGAGATGAAAGAACTAGACTGGGAATAAAAACACTTGGGCTTGAGTCTTAATCCCATCATATATCAGCCATGGGATCTTGAGCAAGTCATTCACTTTTCAGACCTGAGCACCCAGCATTCTTCCTTGAAAGTCTGAACATTGGCCCAGCAGCACTGAAATATTCCTTCCCCTACATCTCCTCGTTTTCCTGCGGGAGAGAGCTGGGTAGTTGAAATACGAGGGGGTTGGCACTGAAATTTTCCATGATGATGGTGATAAGGATGGTTGCTCATGCATATTTACATGATAACAATATAGTTTTTTAGGGTTTACAAATGGCTTCATTCTCAGTAGCACTTCAAGTAGGCAGTGCAAGTCTTTCTAATTCCTGTTTGATAGATGAGGAAGCAGATAGGAAAATGCTTTGCCCACTGTTATGACTGGTTTGCCAGCTGAGGTCTTCTGACTAGTTCCAGCACTCTTTCTACAGTTTCTACCCCCACCTCTACTTCCCCCCACTTTTTGAATTTCTGATGGGGAAGATGCTCTGTGTTGTTGGTGTGAGAGGAAAGCACTGTCTCACATTTGTAGTTGTGGATCATCTTGGCTTCTTTGGAAGCCTATGTTGACAGAGGATGTGGTCAGTGGCAAAATAACATGCCTAAAATTAAAAACCATTGAAAAGCTCACTCGTCTTAAACCTAGTATGGAGTGTGTGTGTGTGTGTGTGTGTGTGTGTGTGTGTGTGTGTGTGTGCTTTCCCCTGAAGATTTGACTTCAGACATGCACAGGCAGGTCTTTACTGAATAAAATAGCTTTGACACCAGCATGAATAATATTTGGAATTTATCCTAACATTTTTGTTTTTCTTAAAAGGATTCACCTTATTAAGTGCTGGCAGCCAGCAAGATGGACATAATGAACCAGATTCTCCAAGTTCATCGACTGCTCTCCATATAGGTGTAGGTGTATATGACTAGCTCCAGGACTGATGTAGATGAGGACTAGAGTATTCCTACTCTATCATATTAATGATAAACACAAATGGAGAGACTTATAGACTTGAAAAGAACTCTGCATTATGTCTAATCCAAACCCCTGCCTGAAGCATAAATCCCCTCTGCAATATTTCAAATATTGAGACATCAAGTCTCATCTTGAAGACCTCCAGTGATAGGGAACTTTATACTCACTGAGGCAGATCATTTCATTTGGGGACAATTGTAACTGTTTTTTTCTTAAATATAACTGAGATCTATCTATCTTTCTCTAAAACATCTCCATTGGTTCTAATGTTACCTTCTAGAATTGAACAATACAAGTCTAATCTTCTCTAGGACAATCCTTTAAATATCTATTGTAGATAGCCATGTTACCCTACTTCTTCAGGCTATACAACCTAAGCAAACTCTTTCTTTTTCTTAATAGTGTTCTATTTTTTCCCCAATTGCCAATAAAGATAGTTTTCAACATTCATTTTTTTTAAATTTTGAGTTCCAAATTTTTCTTCTTCCCTTTCTTCCCTCCTTTCCCCCCAAGACAATAAGCAATTTGATGTAGGTTATACGTGTACAATTATGTTAAACATTTTCCCACATTAGTTGTACTATGATAGAAGAATCAGAACAAAAGGGAAAAGTCATGAGAAAGAAAACATTAAAAGACAAAAACAGTCTGAAAATAGTATGCTTCCATCTGCATTCAGATTCCAGAGTTCTTTCTCTGGGATGTGGTTAGCATTTTTCCATCAAGAATCTTTTGGAATTGTCTTGGATCATTGAGAAGAGCTAAGTCTTTCATAGTTAATCATCTCACAAAGTCTTTCAATTGATATTAATTTGGCCAACTGGAAGTCAACCAATTAATCAATCATCAAATATTTATTAAGCATCTGGTATAGGCAGAGCTATTAGTGAAAAGACTTAATGGTTTGGTACAACTCAGAGTGGTGTTGGTCATATAGAACTTCTTGCTTTACCATCATTTGAAATTGTCTTGTTAATTACCAGAAAATAACTATTTTGATGCTTATTAAAAGGTACTTTGGTGTCTCAAAAGAGTTACATTAATTTATTTGATTTTTTTAAGGTGAAAGAAAGTATGAGGATATGGAGAAACCAGTGAAAACATTAAAGTTTTAAAAAAACCTGACCAGTGAGAATTGTTATTTTTATTAAATCAATGGGGTCACAGTTCATGTTATCTCATGAACTGAATTCAAGTAGTGGCTAGCCAATCACATGCTAAGGATATTCTCGGCCAGGTATAAATGGGAACAGAAATTCTCTGAGCTCTCCTCCAATTTCTTGGTTACATCATTCTATAAGGGAGATGGTATAAAAACAGGGGGAAATAAAAGGTAGGGATAAATGTACACTTTTGTGTAGAAAATTATTTTAAAATGTGAAGGTTTCTCAATAATCTTGAATAGATTTGAATTTTAACTCACATGTTTAATAATGACCCTGAGCAAATCACTTAATCTAAGAATCAGTTTTCTCATCTTTTAAAGGGGAATGTTAGCACCTATACCTCAAAACTTTCCTGAAGATCTAACACGTTAATAAACCTCTGTCCAGAAGTTCCACTTTTCTGATTAGTGACTGTAAGGACTACAGTCTCAGGAAAGAGCATCATTCTCACTTATCTTACACATACTTCCTTCTAGCTTTTCAGTTTTCCTTTATACATAGTTTTCCCCCATTAGAATGTAAGTTCTGTCGGGGTAGGGAATGTCCTGCTTTGTACTCTGCCATACTTAGCACAGTATTGGGAACACTGGAAGTTTGTTATTCAGTCATTTCAGTTGTGTCTGACTCTTCATGACTCCATTTGTGTCTCAGCAAAGATGCTGGAGTGGTTTGCCATTTCCTTCTCCAGATCACTTTATAGGTGAGGAAACTGAGGCAAACAGGCTCAAGTGACTTGCCCAAGGTCACAAAGCTAGGTAGTAAGTATTTGAGGTCAGATCTGAACTCATGAAGATGAATCTTCCTAACTCCAGGCTAGATACTCTATCCACTATGTCACCTTTTTGTCCCCAACATAATAAATAATCTCCCTTTCCTCCTCTCTTTCCCTTATCTATCTAAACACCATGTAAATAAACACAAGCTATTACGATTGTTACAGAATGTCACAGCAATATTGTTGTGTTGACATCATTTTTCCTGAACTGAATCATGATAAAAGGAGAGTCTAGATTGACTAAGAAAAATGGGTAGTATGGGAGTGAAGAGATGAGAGAAAGGCAGTACCAAGATAGAGCCACCCCAGGGCTAGTAAAAATTTATCTATTTTTTTCTTTTGTTACCCAGCTGGGATTTATATAAGAACTGGGAAGGTATAAGGCTTAGGTATTCTTTGGGTGGTTTCTCACTTCTCTGACTTATTGCCAATGATCCATTTAAGTTGGGATTTTTTGTATCTGAAACTGATCTCCCTCCTCTCTCATCTGCCTTCCACCAAAGTATATAGTCACCAACTTCTGTTATAAGCCTTAAGGCCCACAAGGTTCAAAATATGAACAGATAGTTTAAGGGAAGCAAATAGGACTCATATAAAAACCTATATAGAAAATAACAATACATATTGGTGAGTAACTTTCTCCCCGAGACCTAGATGGTCTTATTAGGTTTACATTTGGAGAAAGAATGGCCTACTCCTTTCTGACTCCTCTTTAGCTTCAAATCTCCTGGGAGAGCTGAAGTGAATAAAAGGAACTGGGGAAGAGAGGATGCATGGAAATGAGAAGAGACATGCCACTCTCTCTAGCAGTCAATCAGTCAGTCAATTTCCATTTATTAAGCATCTACAGTATGCTAAGCACCAGAGAGATAAAGAAAGGCAAAAACCATGCCTGGCCCTCAAATAACTCGCAGTTTAATGGGGAGACAACATGTAAATGACTTTGTATAAATGAGATCTATATCTGTATTATCTCTATAGTTACACCTGTATTTATCTGTATTTCTACATCTCTATGTTCATCTCCATCTCTATCTCTATATCTCTTTATCTCTATATATCTACATCTACAGCTCTCTCAAGGGCAGCTAAATCATGAGTGGATAGAGTGCCAGGCTTGAAGTTAGGAAGACTCTTCTGGCCTCAGACACTTATTAGTTGTGTGACCTTAGGCAAGTCACTTTGTTTGCCTCAGTTTCCTCATTTGTAAAATGAACTGGAGAAGGAAGACCCCAAAGGGGGGCATGAAGAGTCAGATATGACTGAGAACAACTGAGCATCTCCTTTTATTTCTTTACATATCTACAATTTTATTCCTTTTTATCTCTAAATCTCTATCTCTCTTTAACTCTGTATCTACATTTTCATCTCCTCATCTTTATCTACATCTCTATCTCTAAATATCTATATCTATCTATATAATAAATTGAAAATAGTCACAGAGGAAAGGCACTAAGAAAGACTTTTTACAGAGTGTGAGACTTTAAGGAAGGCCAGGCATAGGTTTCAGCCTGGGCAAATGCTCTGAGTTGGGGGATGGAGTGTCATGTGTGAGGAAGAGCAAAAGGAAGTGTCTCCTCCATTTCCTGGATCTTATGTCCATTAGAATATAAGTTCCTTGATAGTGAACTGAGTTTAGGTCCCTCCCCAAGCTCCACTTCATGGCTGCTCTTGATGGGGAGCCTCCTGGCTTAGAGTGAACGTCAATGATAACTTTCTCTTTGGAACAGCAACCCTGAGGGTTTTCCCCTCCCATCTTGATGCCTTTACTTTTCTAATTAAAGGGGTCATCCCTTGACTCACTTTTTAAAGAGTCCTATTCACTGAATGGGCTTTACTTCATTCTCAGTGAGTACCTGTAGAGGCCTTAGCCTAAAAGGGCCAGGATCTTCCATTGCAACCTCAGTCATCTCCAGTTGCCCTGAATATCAGGCCACTGGACCCTGATGGCTCTGGAGGAGAAAATGAGGCTGGTGACCTTGCACAGCTCTCTTTCACTCAAATCAAAGTCAACTGCAAGTTACATCATCATTTCTCTGATGTCATGGTCCTCTTCGAAACAAAAGGACAAATATAGCAAGTTCCTTAAGAGTAAGGATAGCCTCATTCTTTGTATTTTAACTCCAGGTCCCAGAACAGTGCTTGGATCAGAGAAGGTGTTTAATAAATCTGGATCATTTATTGTCTGAAGCCTGGGACCACTTACAGTAATGCTCCAGGTACACTTTGGGTAGCTTCACTTTTTTGACTTCAACCAGATAATCTGGGAATAGTACAAGAAATACCTGAATGTGCTAGTTAGCATTTCCTGGGGATGGCTCTGTCTGTGAGAGCCCATGGGTGATTTCTCTTCAGCAATGTTCCACTCCCTGTCTTCTCTACATGGCCATATAGCATTGTTGCTCCGGCAGCTTCTGCTTTCCCCAGCTTTCAGAGATGTCATCAGTTGTAGCTCTCTATCATGGTCATTTTGCAATCTTGCTTAGTTCCATTGGCATCTCTGCCTTCCTGCAGTTCTCTGTGGCTCTCATTCAAAAGATTATATGATCCCAAGGTATGGGGAAGGTTTAGGGGTACTGTGAGTAATTCCTTTTGATTGTGTAGAGCAGGGCTGTTGTTTTGGTGGTGTTGAGTCATGTTCAACTCTCCATGATGCCATTTGGGGTTTTCTTGGCAAATATACTGGAGTGGTTTGCCATTTATGGATGAGGAACTAAGGCAAACATGGTTAAGTGACTTGACCAGAGTCACACAGTAAAGTGTCTGAGGTCATATTTGAACTCATGAAGATGAGTCTTTCTGATTCCAAGCCCAATCTTTATCTACTTCACTACCTAGCTGCCCCTAGTTATTTAGGGATACCTGTAGAAAAATAATAGGAGATAAAGCACAGGACATAGGATCATAGCTGTAGATATAGAATTGGGGGATCTTAAAGTTATCAAGTCCCAACCCCCCTTCTACAGGTAAAGGAACTGAGGTCCAATGAACTACTGCTGTTCTAGATCCCGCTTCTTTCACCATCTGCACTGTTCTGTCTACAGGGCGGGTTTCCTTCAGTTTTCCATATTTCTCAATAGACAGTGGCCATTCTCTTTCCCATGGGACCAGCTTTGTATTTCCAGATTCCCTGGAACATCTGTTTTATAGCTCCAAAGCAGTTACAGGCACTGCATCTATTTCTGGAGTCTTTTTTCTTTTGCTGAAGTTCCTTTAGCCCTAGGCCTCAAGCACAAGAGGTCTCCCAGGAACCATTTTCTTTTGCCTTTGAAAGTGGCATTTTTCTCCTCAGTTCTATGTTGACTTGATTTGACTTATCATAGTTTGCTTCCTCTCTCCCCAGCTGCCTCAGTGATATACTTTTTGCCCACATCAGCTCTCCCTCTGGGTCTGTGGGTTTGTGAGGAGAGTGCCTCTTTATTTTCCTATTGTACTTCAGTCTCCTATGATTCCTTCTTGCCTAATGGGCTAGGTTATTCAAAGTAATTGAGACCATTTCCTGAAATATATAAGAGAGAGAGAGGAGAATGAGGGGGCTATTCACTCTTTCGGGTAGTATCTGCTAGGGAGGGAAAGCTTTGCAAGATCTGTTACATTCTTATATCCAGGGATGTGCTAGAGCCAGCTCTACCTGTATTTGAGAGTTGATTATTAAATTTTAGTGTCAGTTTTTACACCTTGGAAATTGACAAATGCTATAAATCAGGGTGCTCCATCTGTCAGCTTTGGGAATTTTCTCTGGCTGACTCCTCTCCCTGCGCTCCTCCCCACCCCCCCTTCATGCCTGACTCTCCTCAACTGACTTCCTTTAAGTTCCAACTAAAATTCCATTTTTTTACAGGAAGCCTCCCCCAACCCCACTTAATTCTAATGTCTTCTGTCTATTAATTATTTCCTATTAGTCCTATATATCTACATCTATCCTTTACTCATTCCACTGCTTCCTGATCATTGTATAGAAGTGGGTCTGGACTCTGAAAGGCTAAGCGTAAACACTATCAGGTATCACTAAGTTTTGATCATGATCCCAGTGGCAGATTGTGGAGCTTGTCTGAGGATTAACTAGCTGGCCACTAGGTGGTGAGATCTACAGTAACTCATGAAAAAGGGAAAAATACCAAATGACCTCTATCCTAAGTGTTTGTTTTTCGAGGACCAGTCAAGATATTTGGAGAGGTTCATTCTCAAAATGTTGGTCACTAAGAGATGAATTTTTTTCCTTTGACCACTGCAAATCCTGAAGGCTCTTTCCTGAAGAATAAAGGGGTAAGAACTTGAATTACTGGAGAAAAGTTCACAAGGATGAAATCACAGGCCTATCAAAATATAGAGGTCATGCTTATGTGTTTGTTGTTCATCCTTTGTTTCAAAGAGAACCAACGACATCACAGGGTGATGACTTGATTTGTATGTGAATTGGATTTAAGTGAGGCAGAATTGCACTGAGTTGTCAGCCTTACTCTCTCTTCCAGAAACATTGAAGTCCGGTGGCAAGACAAAAGTCAAGATGACTGTCAATGGTCCAGATGCACTGGATGATCCTGGCCTCTTTGATATCTGACCAAACCCTAAGGACTCCACAATGCCTGCTTCAGCCTCTTTCATGGCCATTGAAACAATTGTTCTCAATTCATCAACAGGTTTGAGGCCTGTGTATTACCCTCAGCCTGGTTTAGCCTGTCTGCCAAGATGGTTTTATTGGGGTGTAGTCAATGGATTTGCTACAACTTCTTGGAGCCACAAGTGAGAGTTGAGTGAATTGGGTGGACACCACAGGGGGATAAGCAGTCCTGAAAAAGGTCTCAGCAGGCCATTACACAAGTGGTGCTAGTTCTCCATGAATACCCCATATAGCTTATACACGTACCTAGTTTATATAAGATATGTACATGCACACATACATATATTTATGTATATATGTATATATAATTTCATATATAATTGTTAAAAAGTAGATTGAGATTGCTAAAAGTGTCAAATAAATTCTCAAGTGTGATTCATCCTGCTTTGTTTTCTCTGTCCCATTTTAGGCCCAACTCGCTATCCAGCTGTAGTGCCTTGTCCTGAGAGATTACTTTTGATGTTGGATTAATATGAGGGACAGGTCATTTGGTATCATAGTCTAGACAATAGTAATTTTTTTTATCCACTTAGTTTTTCCTGAATGGATTGTTAAACTGATCTCTTTGTTATTTAATAACTGAGTGACTTTAGGCAAGTTACTTATTCTTCTGGGTCTCAGTTTTCCAATCTGCAAACAGGTTAGGGAGTCGGAATAAATGACTTCTGAGGTTCCTGCCGACTCTAAATCCTATGGCTCTACTATTGTTTTCTATTTTTTATTGCACATTAATAATATGTCAGTTGCATTATGGCTATTAGGTTTTTATGGGCTGGTATTGGAACATAACCACAATCCATAACATAATTTCTGTAAGAGGTATACTAAATTCCAAAAGCAATGTGAGCTGCCTCAGGAAGATGTGTTCTTTTTCACTGGATATCATCAAGCAAAGATTGCATGACCAATTTTGGTGTATGATGTAGAGAATGAATTTGTGTTTAGGCGTGGCTTGTACTAGAGAATCTCTGAGGTTCCTTTGCACTCTGAAACTGTGATTTTGGGTAATCATAGATCTCATTCTGGCCTTTCAAGGTTCTAGGTTTTATAACCAGTACAAGATTAGCTATAGACAAGAGCATATCAAGGACTTTATGATATATAGGGCATCTCTCTTCCATTTAGATCTTCTGTAATCAATCTGGCACAGTGGATAGAGCACCAAGCCTGAAAGGCTATCTGAATTCAGATGGTTACTAGCTGTGTGACTCTAGGCAAGTCATTTAACTCTGACTCAGTTTCCTCCTCTGTAAAAATGAGTTGGAGAAGTAAATGGTAAACCACTGCAGTACCTGTGCCAAGAAAACCCCATATGGGTTCATGTAGAGTTGGACACAATTGAAATGACTGAACAGCATGATCTAATCATGGAGGCAAAGCAGACAAAGCTTTGGTGAGCTTGCATCTTTTACTTTTGTCTTATTTGATGTTAATAACCTAAAAGTCATTCAGCAAAGTTATTCCTCTATCAAAGTATGTTATATGACCTTAAAATACATACCAGAGACAATGTGTTTGGAGAAAACCTTTAGGACTGCATTTTGCTCTACCATGTCAAATACTTTTTTAAAAAAATCAATAAATAATACACGCAGCCGTTCCCTGTATTCTCCATGTTTTTCCCCAGTTAATTTTGTGAATGAAAGGATGTGATTTGTGTGTAAAGGATTGCTTGTTGCTCTCCTCTCAAACGTCCATTAATGATGCCCTTGAAATGTATATGGATAACTCTTACAGTTATGTGATGAGAAAGTAAACACTGGATGGTCAAAGTTATGCAGGAATGAGAAGTAAGTGAGGGATCCTAGGGTGATGGTTAGTTAATATTAAGAGGCCATATGGTAGATTTCTGATTGGATACAAAGACAAATAAGTCAGAAAGGGGGAGATAAGCTGGGAGAATAGAGAGGGGTTTAAGAGAAAAGGTTAAGTTAGGAGTGGTTTTAATGAAAGTTTTTTATTCCCTGAAAGTTAAGGAATAAAAAAGGGGAAATATAAGAAATTGTGGAGAAAGGAAAAAATTTCAATTCCAGATTTTGTGAGAGCCAGCTGACAGAACTTAAACAATAGAGGGATTTAAACTTAGAGCTAATTTGTTCCAAAGTTCTAAATGGGGCATTCTGAATGGAATATGGAATTCTGTTGCTTTGGAGGATGTCAGGGCATCATCACATCCTGTGTACTTTTACCTCCATTGACCAAGCCATCTAATAATTTAAAAATCAAGTATGGTATTTAATGTAGGAAATAACAAGCCTGTTAAATAACTTTTATTTGAAAAGAGCTGTTAAAGAAGCTAACTAAATAAACACTTGGAACATGCAATATTAAAGAAATTAAAAGCAAAATAATTTGAAACCTTCTACTGAGATCTCATCTTAACCATCTCTTCCATGAGCATTTCAAACAGACATAGTCATATGTCATTTCTAAGGTGACAGGTGTCTACAGACTGAGAGCTTTTCTTATCATTGGAAAATAAGAAACAAATTTGACTGAAACGACAGGTGGGGCTCACCCTGGATCAATACTTGGGAATTAGCATGACATTTTATACACATATACACACACAGCTAGGGGGCACTGTGGTGTTAATGTATTTATTTGTAAAGAAGAATATAAGTAATGAGGGATAATAGAAAATTTTTATTGAAAGTTGGAGGTAGAGGAGTCTAGATGTTACAATGAGGAGCTATTGAGTGTTCTAGCAAGGGCATTGCTAGAGAGCATAAGCATTCAAGCACTGAGTATAGTTCAGTTTTGAAGATTTCTAGGATCATGCCACATCCAGAAATCATGATGCAGCTCTTGAACAGTTCCTTTTAATGGAGGCAAATTTTTAATGACCCCAAGTCAGATTTTAGCAAGTAAGAGTATATCATTATACCTTTCAGAAATTAAAGGACCAATTTCTAATGTAAGTGCTATATATAACATACAGGCGGAGGAGTAGTTGACACTTATATTGGTCAGAAGTTAGTCTTATTCCACACTTACTCTGACAGTTTACATTGGCTTTGATGGGGACAGAAATCCTGAATACCATTTTCTTTATGACTCTGAGTGCAACAGAGGTCTTCTATCCTTAAACTTTGCCTCTCTCTATGGAGGGATATTGACTCATTTTTTCAAGGGGCATATGAGTTTGTGGCTCTACTCAATTCAAATTTAGCTCTGGGTCCCCACTCACTGACACAAACCTTTTTGAGCCTACTGTATTTCAATAAATGCTATGACTTTGGCATACTGGAGTTGACCCTCCACAGAAGAGGACAGTTGCACAGAGTTGCTTTTACTTACTTTACATACAGTGGATGCCATTTTGCTACTAAATCAAGTACCACTGCAAAGATTTCTAGGTGAACTCCTTAATAATCTGTCAGAAGAGCTTGGTCTAACCATTCACATAGGAAAAAAAAGTACAGAAGATGAAATCATGGGAATGTAATGATGGAGATATTCAGAAGTGTGGCATGATCCTATAAGAATTATGTCAGTGATGTTAAGGTTCAGAATTTAGAAAGATGAAAATAAGAACAATAATAAAGGTTTTTCCTTTCTTTTTAAAAAAGTGGCATACTTGCTACTTGGGGAGGATGAGATGTTAAATAGACAACTCTTCCTTTAGTTCCATTTTCTTTTTAATGGAGAATGATCTTTGGCTAGGAAAGGATAGCACAAAAGTGGCTTATAAGCACATGGAAAAGACTCATCTTTTCTATGCAAATTTTTGCCAACTCGGTGCTATATGATTATGGTGATGAGTCTTGAAATGCTATGTTTTTTGAGGAATTAATACTGTGTGTGACTTAAAGGACAATGGAGAACTGCATGGTGGGCTCAAGTAAGCTTCAGCAAATTTTTAAGAGATGATCTATTTTTGAGAAATAGTATAAGGTATGTAATTATGGAAATCTATGTTCAGAAAAGGAGATGACTGAGAGATAACAGATGCATAGCTTGAGGATACCATTGGTATATCTGATATATGAAGAACCCTAGAGGAAGACCTTCAGCATACTGTGGACCTTCTCTGTAAGAGATCTATGGAAACAGACTAAAGTCACACAGGACGAGAAGTTATGGGTGGGTTAAAATCTACACTGATGTAAGCAATACTTACATTGAAGTGATCAGAGTCCTGAAGCATGCTGAAGTATTGAAGCATATCTCAGACTTTACTGGAAGTAAGAGAACTTTCTGTAATAACATGTAAAAATATCTGGTATGGAGACTCAGTACTAATTTCCAGGAGTGCAAAATCACAGATGATAGAATTGCTGAGTTGACTACCTGTATCTCAAAGAGATCATAAAAAAAGAGAAAAGGACCTACAGATACAAAAATATTTATAGCACTTTTTTATGGTGGCAAAGAATTGAAAATTGAGGAAATGACCATCAAATGGGAAATGGTTGAACAAGTTATGGTATATGACTGTAATGGAATACTATTGTTCTATAAGAAATGATGAGCAGGCAGATTTCAGAAAGACCTGTAAGGATTTACATGAACTGATGCTGAGTGAAGTGAGCAGAACCAGGAGAACACTGTATAAAGTAACAGCCAAGTTATGATAGACTTACCTTTTTTTCAGCAGTACAATCATCCAAGATAATTCCAAAACTTTCATGATGGAAAATGTTATCTACATCCAGAGAAAGAATTGATGGAGTTTGAATGTAGATCAAAGCATGTTATTTTTACTTTTTTTTGCTGTTTTTTCCCTTTAGTTCTCTTTCCTTTTTTACAAAGTGACTAATATGGAAATATGTATTACATGATTGCACATGTATAACATATCAGATTGCTTATCATCTTGGAAAAGTGAGAGGGGAGAAAAGGAGGGATAAAAATTTGGAACTCAAAAGTTTTCAAAAAAAGAATGTTGAAAATTCCATTTACATGTAATTGGAAAAAATTCTAATAAATAAATTCAAAAAATAATTTCTGAATTAGAAGAAACCTTCAAAGTCATTGAATATAGCCCTGACTGAAAGCATGAATTTTGTTTACAATACCCTCAACAAGGGGTCTTTCAATGTTCTTCTGAACACTTTAATGGGGAACTCACCCATTCCATTTTTTGAGAAACCATTGCTAGGAAATTTTTCCAAACTGAGCCAGAAATGTAACTTCCACCTATTGGGTCTAGCTCTGCTGAAATATGCCTCTCTGCATTTCCACTCTTTGCTCATAATTCTACTGACCCCTCAGGGACCCAACAAAACAAATTTAATACTTTTTCCACATGATAGTCCTTCAAATAGTCAAAGACAACATCCAATTCCCCAAAGTCTTCTCTTCTCCAAGTTACACATTCCTAATTCCTTCAACTAAATTATCATATAGCCTAATTCTTAGTCTTTTTGCTATACTGGTCATACTCCTTTAAACCAACACTAATTTGTTAAAAATCCTTCTGAAATGTGGTGCCATGAACTGGAAACAATGGTCTAGATGTTCTCTGACCAGAGTAGATTAGAAAAGAAAACACAGCCTCCCTTTCTCTGGACAGATTTCTTTTAATATAGCCTAAAATGATGTTAGCTTTTTTGGCTATTGTATCACACTCATAATGAGCTTGAAGTCCACTAAAACCAACCTGTAGTTTTCTTCTGAACTGCTATTTGGTGAGTCCCTCAACTTCTACTTTATAATAATAATTAGCATTCATATAGTGCTTTACAAATATCATAGGGCTAAGTGACTTGCCTGGGGTCACACAGTTAGTATCTGAGGCCAAATTTGAACTTGGGTCTTCCTGATTCCAGGCCAAGGACTCAATCCGCTACACCTCCTTGTAGCCTCATGGGTATTCAAGGAGGACTAGCATCTCTGGTGAGCCTTTTTCAGAGCTGCTCATCCACTTTTGGTGTCCACCTGGTAATCGACTCTCACCTGTGGCTCCATGTGCAATAACTACACCTTGGTAAGCTGTCTTGGCAGATGGAGTAAACCAGGTTGAGGGTAACTGATGGGCCACGAACCCATCAGTGCGTTAGGGGGATGTCTACCCCAAGGTTGTGAAGACTACCTCTGGTGGATGAGAACAATTTGTTCCAAAGGCCAGGAGGAAGGCTGAAGTAGGTGCTGGGGAGTCCTTAGAGTTCAGTCAGTTGCAGAACTGCATCCTAGGCCATCCCCAGTCATCTTGACTTTTGTCTTGCTGCTGGACTTTGATGATTTTGGAAGAGAGTGTGAGGTTGAGGACTTCGTACAGCTCTGTTTCACTTAAATCTAATTCATGCTCAAGTCAAGATACTACCCTATGATGTCACTGGTTGTCTTTGAAGATGAAAGACAAACAGCAACAGCAACAAATATTATCTCATTTTATCCTATCAATAAATTTGAGAATTAGGTTAAGTGACTTGGTTAGGGCCATATAGCCAGAAAGTATCTGACACTGGATTTGAGCTCAGGTCTTCTTGATTGCAGGCCTAGAACTTCTAGCTGCTGGCTCAGAATGGAAAAAGGAAGTTACCAACCACCCTTTCCCCATCCCCACCCCAAACCAGTAGTGAGTTAAACCAAGTCATTTTTAGAATGGTTAAGCCCCATGCTCACTGAAACCTGTTCTTCCTGTAGAGCACTCCATTTGTAGTGAGAGGCAGATGGAATCAGGGAAGGGAGAGACAGGAAAATGAAGGCTATTTCCTTCTGATGTTTGATGTTTTTAGTTGCTCTTTCTTCAGATTGAAACATTTTGCTCCCTCCCCCCTCCACATCCACTTCTTGTGGGAGGAAGACTTTGCAGCAACAAAGATATTTTTGTGCTTTCATCATCTAAAGGAAATTCTTGTATTTGGCCATAATCAACACTGAGTGAGGTAATTTATCCCAGTGTTTCATTTGTAAAAATTGGTAATTCTTAAGTAAGACCTTCACCATATTGATCAAAGATGTCCTCTCAGGGCGACCCTTCATGCTCAGCCAGGCTCAAATGAGCACGGATGGTTGCTTCTTACCATCCAAGTGTGCGTCACCCTTCACCACAAAACTGTGCTGAAAGATGATTGTGTAATGAGAAAGAAGGAGAAGGAAAAGGGTTACTTTCTTCCATAACCACAGCTTCATTTATTGCTTTGTATGCAAAAATTCTTGCCCAGAAAAAGAGCTCTCTGGCCAATCAAGACTCTAGTGAAAGGCCTAATAGTTGGAAAAACAATTTAGTCTATATTTCAGGAATAGCTGCGTTTCCTCCTCAGTCCTAAAACTGTAGGTATCTAGGCAAGGGCCAGAGAAAGGCAAGGGCCGAATTCAAGGCAATTTGAGAAGAAATAAGGTCTGGGTCTAATAACCTAGAGAAAAGGCAGAGAGAAGTCATTATAGAAATAAAGCTAGATGTCAAGGCTGGTTTAGCCTTCCAGAGGTCCCACAAAATCCCTAGGGTGGTTAAAAAAGATAATTTTCTCCAATTTGTGCTGGTTAGGGATACTATATCTTAATTACCATCATTACTAGTATTAAAATAAATAATTAACCTAATAGAGAAACATTTCTGAGTTTTAACTGATATGAGAACAATGTTTGAATCTTTTCATTCACTGTCAAATTCATTTGGTGGATGTAATTCACTCTACTTTCCTTCCTCTAGCTTTTCCTGAACTGCCCATCAAGAGTTGACAATTCTACAGTGGCCTTAAGCTGATGCCATGACCTTTGTCTGTGCCAAAGAACTACAATCATAGACCTTGCACAAACATATAAATATGCGATTTCCAAATTTGACTGCCATTGGCTCAATGTGCTGTCTTGGGGCAGAAGTTTGAGGACATTTAATTTCTGTGTTCTCCTTAAATTAATCCTCATTGCTTCATAGAATTGTTCCCTAAATGAAATGACTTCTAATTAGGAAGGGTGGTGAAACAAATGGTACTCTCAAGGCCTGGGTATCCTTAGGCGCAAGCTGCATCATAATGTTCTGAAATTAAATAGTGTTAATTTTCGTGTCAAGTTCTGTTGCAACTTGGCCAACGGACATGTCATATTTGCTTGTC
The DNA here is from genome assembly GCA_023548195.1 of Bettongia penicillata ogilbyi. Classification (NCBI taxonomy): domain Eukaryota; kingdom Metazoa; phylum Chordata; class Mammalia; order Diprotodontia; family Potoroidae; genus Bettongia; species Bettongia penicillata. The sequence goes on from JAJHZJ010000060.1 coordinate 3,918,044, forward strand.
TGCTTATTCCACAATAACTTCCAGAGGAGTTGTCTAATCTTGATGAAATTTCAAATAATATCAAAGGGTATCAAGATATAGGTTAATCCTGATTTGTGGTTCTGTCTACTTAATAAAAATAAAACAGCAGCTGATTTTGTTTTAAATGGTTAGATATCCTATACATTTTAAAAATTTTTCCCAAAATTTGTCGATCTTCCTGAGTTACGTCTATTATATGCAGTACCATTAATTTGTCACTTAAGAGTCAAAAAAGTACGAGGTCCAAATGATTGGCAGTTTAATGGCAAGATTAAGTCACTTTTTAATCTTCCAATGGCTGTGCAATATCAATGTGGTATGAGTACTGCTTTTGTTGGTTCAGTTTGTGAAAGGTAAGGGGTACAGTGAGTAGAGCAATGAGTCTGGAGTTAATCAACCAACCAAGCAATCAATCAATCAACATTTATTAAGTGCCTACCATGTGCCATGCACTGTGCTAAGCACTGAGGATATGACATGGGGCAAAAGACAGCCCCTGTTTATAATCTATAAGGGTGACAATGTGCAAACAAATATATAGAATAAATAGGAAATAATTAACAGAGAGAAAGCACTGGAATTATGAAGGTGGGGGGGAAGCCTCCCTCTAGAAGGTGGAATTTTAGCTGGGACTTAAAGGAAACAAGGAATGGAGGAGGGAGAGCATTCCAGGTAGGAAGATCTGAGTTGAAACCTAGCCTCAAACACTTGCTAGCTGTGTGACTCTGGGCAAGGTGCTCAACCTCTGTTTGCCTCAGTTTCTTCAGTAGTAAAATGGGGATATATATATATACATACATACACATATATGTATATGTCATTGTGTATCATATATATAATAATATACCTATCTGCCCGGATATTGGGAAGGATCAAATGAGATAGCAATTGCAAAATGCCTGGTACATAGTAAGTATTATATAAATGTTTGCTGTGATGATGATGATGAATCTGAGAATGGACAGCAGAGGTTGTAGGAGGGATTTTTCTCTTTGATAGTCTGGAATTTTAAATCTAGAGGATAGGAAGAATAAGAGGAGATGAGAGTTTGCTAAGTATTTGCAAATGAATCTAGCTGAGTATCAATGGTTGAGAGGTGCTCTGCTGATGAAGGCAGAGGTGGGGGTTGTTTTCTGGTCTCACCTCAGGATCTCCCAGTCTTGACAAGACTGTGTAACCCAAAATATGCCCTTGCCAGCAGGAGCAGCAGCAGGGGATGTCAGGCAGGCCCAGTGGTGTGGAGCCCTTAATGTGACTTCTTGGGTATAGATTATCATTAACTTATTTAGCAAACTACTTAGGCCCACCTTGGATCTCTTCTTTGCTATGAACCTACTAAAATTTTGATTATTCAAAATTGGTGATCCAGAATTCACAAACAGCTAGCATTGGTGGGAGAGCTCTGGTGTTGGGAAGCAAGAAACAAGGAAGGATTAGGTAGTTTCATCCTGAAATGGACCTGTTTTATTCCAAGAAATCTAGAGCTGGATTCTATATTCCTCAGTATTAACTAACTGATGTTTTCTTTCTCAAGAGAGCACATAATTCTTTTTTTCTCCAATCCTGGATTTCTTTCTATATATCCACATTCAACAGTGGATTTCTCTGGAACTAGGGGAACAATTTATACAGTAACAATAACATTGTAGAGAAAAACAACTTTGAAAGGCTTTAGAACTTTTATTCAAAGTGAAGATAAAACGGTCATTCACCAGAAGTTAAAACGCATAGTAAGAAACACACTTTTCAGCATGGCCAGTGTGGGGAATTTTCTTTGCTTGACAATATATGGTCATGATGAGGGTTTTCAGTCTTCGTTTTATTGTAATTATTACCACTCAATTGTGGGGGAGGGTAGTGGGAGTGACAGATTATAAATGTATCTTAAAATGAATAAAATTTTTGAAAAATCCCATTAGATTACTCTGAGTATTTTGAGGAAGGGGTCATCACTTCCATGTCTAGTCATACCTAACAATAATCTCATTTCTGGAGTCGGTCGTTTTCTTCCACTCTCTGAATTAGAGATTCACCTTTTCCTCTCTTTGAAATGTATGCCATTATCCTAAAGCATCCTAAAGACCAATTTTCTTAGCCTGCCATGCTAAATAATGCTGGTACCCTTTGGAACTTCTGCTGTTCATTCACTTTTGTGCAGATGACACTAATTCAAGTAGTTTCGTGGTTGTATTCTTCCTTACTTGCTTTTTATCTTTAAGAACCATTAATTATCCAGTAACTTCTGGTTATTAAGGGCTTCAAAAATAGAGGCTTTTCTTAGGCAAAACCAAAACAAAACACCCAACCCATAAAACAAAAATCAACTTGATCCAAAGTATCAAATGCCATTATTACCCTCCTTGGCATAACTCTGTTCTGAGCAAAAGAATCTTGTGTCCATTCTTATCCACAGACTTCCTATCTTCCTCCCACAGAATGATTGTCTTTGAGTCTGTTTATTACCAGGGCAGAAACATTGCCAAGATACAGTCTAATCTTCGCCCTGCCCTTACTGAAATTCTTATCCACGTCCTAATCGCTTCCTGCCTTCCACTACAATATCTCTTTTATGGTCGTCTTTAAACTTCATTCTCTAAACTTCAAACAGGGTAGAATCCTGGCCAGCGTAAGCTGTCACTCCAGAAAGTAAGAGGATAAGATTCCCACCACTAACCCTGGCATCCTACCCAACTTCAGCTTTTAACTTGAAATTACTGCGGCATGATGAATGTCTCTTGACTCTTGCACTTCACTTTTCTTACCCTATGGCTAGTAATCCTTGGCTTACTTGTTCTTTTTCTCTAGCATTGACTTATGAGTCTATTGAGTTCTAGAATCATAGCATTTTTGAAGGTGGAAGAAATTTTGGAAATCACTTAAGCTCACCTTGTCATTTCCAAGATGGGGAGAGTGAGGCCCTAAAAGGGTCTCTTGACTATGGCATACTAAAAGACCTATGACTTGCCCAAAGTCCTGTAACTCATTAGTAGTAGAGCTATGTAACTTGAATTCAGAATTATTAATGCTTTATCTTCAGTCCAATAATCATCGCAATTTAAAAACATGCTAGGCAATGGAAATGAAAAAATGAAATCACCCTTTGTCTTTAAAGAGTTTGCATGTTATAGGGGAAAACAGCAAACACTGCACATACATAAATATGTTGTTGTTTTTTTGTTTCAGTCGTGTCCAACTCTTCATGACCCCGTTTGGGGTTTTCTTGACAAAGATACTGGAGTGCTTTGCTGTTTCCTGCTCCAGCATATTTTACAGATGAGGGTTTAGTGACTTGCCTAGGGCCATTTGGTTTAGTATGTGTCTGAGGTAGGATTTGAACTCAGGAAGATGAATCTTTCTGACTGTAGATCCAGATTCCATCAACAGTGCCATCTGGCTGCCCATATGCAAAATATATAAGAAATAAATACCAGGTGATTTCAGAGGGGGTTGAGGTTGGGTTGGGGAGTACTAGCATCTGGGGGCAAGATTCAGGAAAGGCCTCAGGTAGCATTTCAATTGAATTTTGAAGGGAGCTGGAAATTCTGAAATGGGAAGACTGGGAATCTATTTCAGCCTTTGGGCACCATCAGGGCAAAGGCATGGAGATAGGAGAAAGAGTGTCATGTGTTCTGAACGAGAGAAAGCAGGGTTTTCTAGACTTGAGTATGGGGAGGAGGGGATAGTATATGACATTGTAGACATTGTATAGTATGACTGGAAAGGAAGGTAAAGCCGGATTGTAAAAGGCTTTAAATGATCAACAGATGTATTTGTATTTGATCTTAGAGATAATAAGGAACCAATGGAATTAATTAAGCAGGGCATTGATATGGCTCAGTCCTGAATGTAAGGAAAAGAAATTTGGTGATTTAGTGGAAGACGAACTGGAGAAAGGAGAGACAACACAGAGACCCTTTTAGTAGGCTACTGCAAAAATCCAAGTGAGAAATAATGGGGACCTGAACCAGGGTATCTTGAGAGTGGATAGAAATGAATGCCTGTGAGATATTGTGGAGTTAGAATCAACAGGACTTGGCAAGTGATAGGCTGTGTGGGCTGAGGGAGAGTAAGGGATCAAGGATGACTCCAAACATGCTGCTTCTGTATAGTGGAGGTTTAACCATTCCCTCACTTTTTGTGAGCCTGATGTGGGAGATAAAAAGTGAATTACTATGAACTCATGAATTTTCTCCATGAATCTATTATGCAAAAGATGGTATTGGAGCTTATGCTTAAATAGAACAGGTGGCTGCCTGAGAAGATTCCCTCTACCCTCCTTATGTCTGATGGAACCCCTTGAGAGAGGTAATATACGGACAAATTCATATTAAGGTATTCATTATTTATATCAGATTCTTTCCTAAAAGCAGACTTTGACAGTGGAAAAGCAAATATATAGAGAAAACACCTTTCTCAGTTTTGCCCAGAGCCAGCACTGATTATCCATGGGACATGGGGAAGGTTGAGGGCTGCCTGTCTTCTACTTTGTACACAGGCATGGGAATTCTACATTTTTACAGTTCTCTTATCCCATGCTATTCTGGTTGGGAATGTGGCCCAAGGCAGAAAAGATGGATCCAGGACACATGCTATAGTTTATAGCAATTGATTCCTAGTTGAGGCATAGAATAGGATATAGTTATTATGGTTTAGCCAGGTGGCTTTTGAATAGTGGTAATTTTCCGAGTAGCTTTCATAGTAGTTAAAGGCAAGTGGAAAATCCCCAGGCTTGATTTTAGGTGACAAATAAGAGGAAGTGATTTATACCCTTGACACTTTTCTAGAAACTAAAGATGTTGCTGTGTTTTCTGTAAAGTCTTAGGTAATCAGATGGCTCCATGATGTCACTGGTGTGGATATTGTCAGGGCATATTGCCTCTCATCTTTACTTTCTTACCCTTGTCCATATCTTTCTGTAAATATTTCATCAGAGACATTTAATGTGTTGGAAACTTTCATCCAGTTCTTTTAAAAATCTGAGACACCATTGGACCAGTCCTCAGGCTGCCTATCTGTTGTAGCATTCTTGTTACATAACTGGCTCACTTTCTTTTGTGTATATGTACTCTTGGTAATGTTTTTTTTTTTGGGGGGGGTGTATTTATTACGGAAATCTCCTATATCACACACATTTAACATACCCCAGATTGGGTTTCTAAAAATGGCAGAGGAAGTTTGGAGTGCCCAGAATGAAGGGGAAGGAGACAAAGTACTCTCACTTGAGTGGGGTGGGATGGGGTTTGGCTTAAGGAATAAGGGGGAGAGATGACTACCTCCTTATATGTCAGCTCATACGCCCCCCCCACATACCATACACACAGCTAGCTCCCAATGGCAGTCTTTGTTCTAGTGGGGTGAGAGATAAGAGGGTTTCTCACTCTCTCTTGCTGCTCCTCAGGATCTCTTTGTCTTTGCTGACAGGGTTGGAGGAGGGACCTAGAGGGCCAATAGGTGTATGGCTAGGCTCACTTCAAGTAATTTGGGTGCTGATAGGGTGAGGGGGAAGTGGGGTGCATGGAGGCCACTACCTGGGTCAGGGGGTATGGTTAGGCCATTCTCTTTTTGACTCAGAGGTTGGAGATACAGCAAGAGGGCCAGATGGGGTCTGGAAAATGACAGAGGTACTGTCATTCTGTACTGTTTGGCTGGGGAGCTGCTAGGCACTGTGCTTGAGGTATGGCTTGCAGAAGTTGGGGACCTCAGAATAAATCATACAGAATTCTCCAGTCTTCTGCAGAGCACCCCCACAGCCAGTATAGAGCATCAGACAGCCTTTAAATACTGAAGCATACCCCTTGGTGAGTGGAATAATGTCCCTAGGCTAGATCAGAATGCCAACTTCATCGCAAACAGATATATTGTGATGCTACCTGTTTTATCTGCTTCTTCACAGGTCCTCACCTCAGATCCGTCTTCTGTCTTAGTCACTCGGCCTGTCTCTAGCACAATAAGATGGGATTCAGATTCTTAAGTCCTGGCTTAATATTTTTCACAAAGACCTCCATCATCTTGCTGCCTAGGCCTCCACTCCCTGCCAGTGGGAAGGATGGCACTTGCTGCTTAGCTACTCCCTGGGTCCTTGATAATGTTTTTAAAGCTACTTCTTAGATAAATCAGTAGTGGTATAGAGATAGAGCTTTTATTAAATGCTTACTAGACGCCAGTCATTGTTCTAAGCCCTGGCAATACAAATACAAGCAAGCAGAATAGTTCATGGCCTTGAGGACCTTACATTCTAATGGGGGAAGGCAACACATAAAAAAGAAGCTTGAAAGTGTGGGGGCAGGATTTGGAGATAGCCTGGAAAGGAGATAAAGTCCTAGATCTGGGAAAGATAAGGTGAAAGTTCATCCATCAGAGCCCAGGATGGTTCTAGGGGCAGAGACAAATTTCCTTGTAAAAGCCATCTTTCATTGGTCCCTTCACTTGTTTTTCTCTTGTTCTCTTATAAATCCTTGGAAATCTGACTTCTGACCTCATCTTTCAACTGAAATTGCTCTCTCCAAAGTTATGAGTGATCTCTTACCTGCCAAATTTAATGGTCTCTTCTCAAATCTTATCCTTTTGACTTCTCTACTGCTTTATCTGAATAGTCTTTCTTCTCTGGATTTTCATAACTCTCTTCTCTCTTCAGTTTCTTCCTACCCATTATTTTTCAGTTTATTTTGATGGATTTTTATACATGTAATGCCCACTATTGGTGGATGTCCCCCCAGTCTTTATCCTGTATCCTGTTTTCTTTTTGCTCTAAGTGCTCTCACTTTGGTGGTTTTAACTTTCGTGGCTTCAATGATCATCTCTTTTCAAATGAGCCCCAAATCCAGCCCTAGTCTCTCTCAAGAGCCTGGCATCACCAACTGCCTGTTGGACATTTTGAACTACATGTTCTGTAGTTACCTCAAACTTGATGTGTCCAGAACAGAAATCATTATCTTTTCCCCTACATACTCTCCTCTTACAAACTTATCTAATTAATTTAGAAGGGGCCACTATTATTCTAGTCATTCAAGTGAGGATTTTCAGTGTCATCCTCATCTACTCTCTATAATTTCTCCAAATATCCAATCAGTTGCCAAATCAGTTTCTTTCTCTACAATATTATCTCATGTATATCCTTTTCTGTCTATTCTGTTACTATCACAATGATTCAGGCCTTCATCACCTCTCAACTTTACTATTGTATTATTTTCCCCCCCACTTTAAAAAAAGTTTTCATAAAGGAATATTTATTTTAAAAATATAGCAAGAACAAACATGCAAACATTTTACTCAGCACGTCAAGGGTACACTCTCTCCTGAGTCACCTCAGTCTTGAAGGAAATAGGCTCAAAACTTAACTAAGTTCCCATGTTGCACTGGCCCTACCAAGTTCATGTCCAGTTTTTGTATAGCTGCCAGATGAAGCTAATGTCTTAGCTTCTGCTGGCATGGATCCAGGAGGTCATTCCTGAAGGTTGCTCTCTGCATTAATCATATTACTTCTCCAAATCCAGGGTGTGGAACACTGGCATCCAAGGGAACTTTTGAATTTACAAGTTGGAAGCTCCATAACTTCCACATAAAATGGAAAACAACAAATGCCGATGTGAAGGACCAAGGCCCATTTCTAAGGACCATATGGCCTCTTTCCTTATAGAGTATAGAATATAGAGTCCCCTCAAGGGACATCATGAAAACAGAGCAGTTCAAAGGACTATCTTTCTTTTTCTTCTCTGATGTTTATTCACCCATTTGGTAATTGTAGGACATTGTAAGTGACATGAAAGAGGAAACCATGTTTGGTCTGTTCACAGGTCTGAGGCTGAATAAGTCTTTCCTGAGACATCTATGAGTTTCTTGCTTCTATCCTTTTGTCCTGCGGAGTCTATAGGGGTGGGTGAGTGGGTTATAGAATTCATCAATTTCGCCATCATCATCATCATCCCTTCTTTGATTTGTTGTATGCCTTTTCTACAGGGTCCACTAATATGATTATCCTCTATGCACTTTTGATGTCAATGACCATCTGGAGGATTGTCCTTGGGCTAGGACTATAACCCAATTTCATGGATATTCATAGTGTACATCCCTCCAGCTCCCAATAAGAGGCAGTAGCTCCCTCTAATACCTGGATAATGGGATTATTGAATTGTTGCCTTTTATCAGAAAATAGGCCTTAGCACAGTGCTGAGAACATAATAACAAATGCTTACTCACTGATTTTTTACAGCTCAAATCTGTATGTCATCACTGAGGAAGTTTTTTTTTTGGTGGGGGAAGGGGCCAGTGCTATAACTGTGAGAGGCAATATAGTGCAGTTGATAAGAGAGGTGGAGGAGCTGTGGCAGGGCAAGGGCTGATGATCCAGTAGATGACATGTGGTGGCTGCCATCATGAGGAAGACAGAGAGGGCAACCCTAGAAGTGGCAATTTTCAAGCAGGTTTCACCATATAATACCCTAATTGATCTCCCTACATCAAATATCTCCTCACTCAAGTTTATCTTCCACATAGCTGCCAAGGTGATTTTTATTAAGTTAAGCCCAACAACTGTTGTTGTTTGGCAGCTAGCTGGCTCAGTGGATAGAGCCAGGCTTTGAGTTCAAATTCAGCCTCAGGCTTTTATTAGCTGAGTGACCATTGGCAAAGCCACTTAGCCTCTATTTGCCTTTCTCCACTCCATACTACTTCAGTATGTTTACCAAGAAAACTGCACAGACAGTATGGTCCATGGGGGTCATGAAGAATTGCACACCACTCAACCACAACATAGCCAGACAATGTCACTCAAATTTCAGTGGCTTCCTTTAACCTCTTGAATCAAATATAAAATCCTCTGGATTTTTAAATTTAATTTTTAAAATTTAATTGAAAACATTTTTAAAGTTCTTCACAACCTGAAACCTTATTACCTTTCCAGTCTTCCATTCTGCTCTTGTCCACACAGTCTACAATTCAACCATCATGTCTTATTTCCATTCCAACCAATCAATAAACATTGATTAAGCACCTACTCTACTACGTGCCAGGCACTCCTATCTCCATGCCTGACTGTTATTTCCCATTCCTATAATGTTCTCCCAGTCTCTGAATACTGAATCCAATCTCTGACACTGTTTTTCCCTTTAGGAATCAGCTGGTGTTACCTCTTTCTAGAAGCCTTTCCTGGACCTCTAGGTTCTAGTGCCATCCTCTCTAAGGTTACTTTCTGGTTATTCTGCATTTATTGTGTGTATATATACTCGGTGTACTTATACATTCATAAGCTCTTTGAGATCAAAGACTGGGTTTTTTTTTAACATCCTCAGCCCTTAGCAGGGGGTTCAGCACATAGTAACTGCTTAGCAAATGCTTATTAATTTATTATTTTATGACTCAACTCCATATAGTGCCACTAAGGGGATTTTTTTGGATGTGCTTGTGACAGAATAAGCTGTGTGATAACAGTCAGTCAATTATCCAGCCAAAATTTATTAACTACTTACCAAGTGCCAGGGAGGAAACCAGTACATGCCCTCAAGGACCTCATAGTCTGGTGAAGGAGACAAAGAAATAACTTTACCTATAAATAACTAGTGCAGAAGTTGTTGCTGTTGTCTGTCCTTCTTTCTAGAAGAGGACCATGACGTCAGGGAGGTGATGCCATGATGAGCAAATGAAGTGGATTTAAGTGAGGGAAGGCTCCGCAAAGTCACCAGCCTCACTTTCTCCTCAAGAGGCATCTGGATCCAATGGTGAGATATAGCTCAGAACATCTGGAGATGGCCCTGAATGTAGCAGGAGACCTTTGCCTTTTAAAATTAGGGTCTTTAACAGGTCTCTGTTTGACTGAAGTAAGACCCATTCAGTGATTAAGGCTGGGTAAGAAAGGAGGCAGAGAATGGCCTCATTACCTAGTCCAGAAGTTCCCAAACTTATCTGGCCTATTGCCCCCTTACAAAAAAGTTCCTTAGCACCTCCCTGGAAATCTACTTTCTTTAACCTTTAATGGTTTGGTTTTTTTTTTGAAATCTGTGTCATTTAAAAATATATATTTTAAAAAATATATGATACCATATCGTATCATATAAGTCATTACATGCACATATTCTTGTTGATGCATGCTGAACTTCCTGACAATGCATGCCTGCCAACACTTTCTTGTTAAGACCTGTCTGTGGATTTGATCATGGATTGGTTATCACTTGTATTTTGTGTTTATTTGAAAAATAATGTAATCACTATGACTTTAACTGTTATACAACAGATGACACATGTGTGAAAGGTTTTTCATAATTTTATTTTCTCTTTCCTCATGGTTTCACCATTCCCTTATTTTTACTCATTTCCCCCACCCAATTGCACCTGAAGCTACTATCTAACCCCCATCATTCCAGCACCCCCCAGGGAGTGGTATCACTCACTTTGGGAACCTGTAAGAGTTCTAGTTAAAAAAAGAACCAGTCTGGGAGGGAACTGAGGGAACACTTAGTCAGTAAATAACTATTTACTCTGAACCAATCAGGGCTCAAACAATGACCAAGTGGGGCTTGTTCTGGGACCTATTAGTGAGAGCCAGAGAGATTTGGCTTTGGTTAAATCACTCTAGTATAGCATCTTTGCTAAGAAAATCCAGAATGGTGTCAGGAAGAGTGGGATATGACTGAATCAAATGAACAAGACCATAAACAATGAGATAACTACAAGACTTACATAGGATAAATTGGAAGTAATCTCAGAGGGAAGGCTCTAACATTAAGGAGGACCAGGAAAGGCTTCTTGGAGAAGATGGGATTTTAGCCAAATATTGAAGGAAGTCAGGGAAGCCAGGAGGCAGAGATGAGAAGGGAGATCATTCCAGGCATGAGGTTACAGCTAGTGAAAATGCATGGTGCCAGGGGATGGAATTTCTTGTGGGAGGAATATTAAGGAGGCTGGTGTCATTAGACTGTAGAGTATTTGGAGGGGAGTAATCTCCTCTAAATTACAAACAGATTGGGAAGGTAAGAAAGAGCCAAGTTAGGAAGAGCTTTAAAATTCATATAGAGGATGTTATATTTGGTCCTGGAGGTGATAGGGGAAGCACTGGCATTGAATGAGCAGGGGACAACACAGCCTGTGCTTTTAGGAAGATCAGTTTGACAACTAAATGGAGGACAGGCTGGAGAGGAGAGACTTGAGTCTGAGAGACAAATCAAAAGTTATTGCACTAGCTCAGGCACTAAGTGAGAGAACCTATATCAGGGTGATTACAGTGTCTGAAGACAGAAGGTAGCATATAGGAAAGATGTGAAAGTAGAATTGATAGGACTTGGCAGCAGAATGAATAGGGGTAATGATATCAGGGAATCAAGTCAGAAAGAACTGTATTCAAGTCCTACACTTGACTGTGTGGCAACGGGCGAGGCATTTAACTCTGTTAGTGACTCTGGGAATTCTCCAAAATGATAAATGACAGAGCAGGTATCAATTTGCATTGATAGAAGGAATTTACTCATGAGAGTTCCCAATTCCAATAACAATAGAGATTGTTGGTGTTTAAAAGATGGGTATTTGCATCATCTTGGGATATTTAAAAGTTCTGTGACAATTCCCTAATGTAATTTAGCTCAGAGGTGTCAGACATAATACAGGCTATATGCTGCCTACATTTCTGAGTGCAACTGAACCAGATTAAAATGTAAGTGAGAAATTTTGACAAAAATAAATTAAAATGCAATAAAACATAGATAATGTTAATATGTGGTTTTCTAAGTCTATGTGCAGCTAGCAAGGATCTTATGCATGGTTTAGTGGCCCCCATTTCTATTTGAGTTTGCTTCATAAGAAGGTGGGTATTGGTGGCTAGAAAAGGAATATAAATGTTATATCATTATGTAGGGGCAGCTAGGTGACGCAGTGGATAGAGTGTTGAGCTTGGAATCAGAAAGACATCTTCCTAAATTCAAATATGGCCTCAGACATTTACTCGCTGTATAAGCCTGGACAAGTCACTTAGCCCTTTTTGCCTCAGTTTCCTCATCTGTAAAATGAGCTGGAGAAGGAAATGCCAAGAAAACCCCAAATGGAGTCACAAAGAGTCAGACACAACTGAAACAATTGAACAACAGCGAAAGCCAGCACCTTCCATATAACTTACAATTATAGAGCTGCTTTAGGGCTTTGGTGTCAGACTCAGATAGAAAAGTGGCCACATTTTGGCTTAGAAGATCACATTACTATTATTTATATTCTATTGTATTTTTATTTATTTTGTTAAATATTTTCCATTTCCATCTTTATCCGATTTAGGCCACACTTGGTAGTGTTTCAATAAGGTCCACAGGGCTACTGTTTGACTCCCCTGCTTAAAAGCACAATTTAGATGCCACCTTCCCTAGGAAGCCTTTACAAGCCCTTACAATTGTAAGTGCTCTGTCCCTCTTCAAATCGTTTTGTATTACTTTACCTTTATTTATCTATGGATGCTATATCACCCAGTAGATTGCAAGCCACTTAAAGGCAGAATTTTTTCTTTTTTGCTTTGTTCTCTGTATCCTCAACTGCCTAGCACTGCATTTGGTAGGTGTTTCATAATGAATTTAATTTCACTGAATGGGACTCCTGGGTGCATGTGAGCAAATCTATTCAGAGCTAGCTAGTGTTATAGTGAAAGCCTGCTTCGCATTTGCTTCCTTCAGTGCTTCTCAGAGCTGTGAGTTCATCCCTGCAGGTGTTTTGACCGACCGTTGACACAACTCATAGCCCCTTTAAACCATAGCAAGATGGTCCTCATGAGCTGCTACAACAGGATAAATTCAGCAGCTTGTGGCCAGCCTGCTGGTGATGATGCAAAGATGGTGGATGGACCTTCTAGTCAACGGTTTTGCAGGTAGTGCTCTGTGGGTATACCCTTCAAGAACTCATGCTTACCTATGTACCCTGAGCAAGACTTGGAGTAGGATGTTAGTAGAAGAACATTTTTATTGTGCTTTATTTTTTGAAGAGACAATGTATTAACATGGAAAGAGCCCTGGATTTTATTTAAGAAAAGATATTCAAATCCTATTTCCTGAACTTGCTAGATAAGTAACTACAGATCCCAGAATTGAACTGGGGGAGAAATTGTCTTTGGGAAATTGTGATTTCAATGATTGCAGGCTTTTCCCTGAAACAAAGGGCCATATTTTCATAGCAGTATTTTTATGGTGCTGTGATAAGGATACTGGTTATGAAATACAGGCAGTTCTCACTTTCTGTAAATTCACATTTGTACTCGAATTTATTGAAAACTGAAGTTGAAGATCATTGATAGAGCATTTAGAAAAAGTTTTATAATCAGCTAGGTGGCTGGATAGAGTAGCGGATAAAGTTCTGGACCTGGAATCAGAAAGCTCTGGGGTAAATCCAGCCTCAGACACTTCCTACCTATGGGACCTTGGGTAAATCACGTAGCCTCTCTCAGTCTCAGTTTCCTCATCTGTTAAATGGTGATAATAATAGTAACTTTCTCCCAGGGTTGTTGTGAGGATGAAATGAGATATTTGTGAAGCATTTTGCAAACCTCAAAATAGCATGCAAATGTTAGCTATTATTATAGTAATTAGCAAGCATTTCTTAATCATTTTACTATTTGCTAGTCAGAGTTTTAAAAAGCACTAGGGATACAAAGAAAATTAAAAGATGGTCCCTGTTCTTGAGCATTTCACGTTCTACCATGATAACAATATGAGATAACATGAAAATGACTATTTATATACAAGATCCAAACAGTGTAAATGGAAGGTATTCTTAGAAAGAAGGCACTGAGGTGGAGGACAGTAGAGAGATAAAAGTCTCTTTCAGAAGGTATGATTTGGGCTGAATCCTGAAGGAAGAAGAAAATTAGGAATTGGAGGTGAGAAGGAAAGTATTTTCCAGGCCTGTAACACATCTAAGGCAAATGCCCAGAATTGGGAGATAGCATATAACGTGTAAAGGAGCAGTGAAGAGGCCAATCAATGTAACAGAAACACAGAGTGTGTGGAGGGGAGTCGAGTGGAAAAGAACTGGAAAGGAAGGAAGGAGCCAGTCTGTGAAGGTCTTTAAATGCTGATCAGGAGTTTGTTTGTATTGCATCTTGGAAGTAAAAGGAAAGTTGATTGAGTAGAGAGGTGACAGCCAGATCTACATTTTAGAGAAATCACTGGATGAATTAGGAAGTCACTGGAATAGTCCAGATGAAAAGTGATTGAGGGTCTGAACCCTGCTAAGGTGGTGGGCAGTGTGTGAATAGAGTGAAGGGGATGAATATGTGAGATGTGGAGCCGATGCATTTTAAGAGGTTCAGAGAACCCTCAAGGACTGAAGTAAAGGAGAGGGTCATCTGGAATGAATTTACAGACTCAAACATTCTTTAAGTCAAGTTTGTGAAGGTTTGTTGTAATGTCAATATGGTGGGCAGAGCTCCTTAAGGAACTTTCATTCCTTTAGCTACTTGTAACTTAACAAAAATGATGCCAAAGCTTATATATGAAAAGTAGTGGATTATCTGGAAGATATGATAATTAGGTGATAACCTACCACCTTGGTCACAGGTGGCATTCACTACCGAAAACTAGGGGAAGGGGTTTTTTCTGGTGTATTTTTGGTCTGTTAATCTATAGCAAGATAGCTTTGAGAGTTGATGTCTATAGCTTAACCTCTGGATTGAATATGATAACTTTGGGAATCAATACGTGATAATTCTGTGCTTACGAGATAGTTCTGTTTTTACAGAAGAATTTCTTCAGAGGTCAGCTTTACTGGGGCCCACTCATGACTTATTGCTAGGAGTAGTGTCCTTGGACTGGGGGGAAAACTCTCAGGGATAGTGTTTTGAAGCTAGGGAGAAATGTGATCTTGGAATTGGGGTCTAAGCACAAGCATCCAAGCACCCCATCAGAGATAGAAACAAGATTGACAACAAATTGGATACAAGGAGTGGAGGATGGTATTAGATCATCAGAGAAATGTATGACCAAGAGAAAATACAATGCATCAGTCATTTAGAGAGAGGAATGACCAGTGGACATCTCCTGTGTTCCTTTCTCTTTTTTCCTTTTTTTAAAATTATTTTATTTGTTTTCAGTGTTCTACAATCACTTCCATATGTCTTAGATTTTTTCTCCTCCCTCCCCTTTTCCTCCCTCCCTCCTCACTGCCTCCCTGAGATGGTGTACAATCTTATATAGGTTCTACACATACATTTCTATTAAATACATTTTCACCTTAGTCATGTTGCTTAGAAGAATTAAAATGAATGGGAGAAACCATAAAACAAAACTAAACATAATACAAAAGAAAATGGTCTGTTTCATTCTGTGATCCAGTTCCATAGTTCTTTTTCTGGATGTGGAAGGCATTTTGCCTCAAGAATCCATTGGGAATTTTTTAAGTCCTTGCATTGCAATGAAGTACTAAGTCTACAAGAAAACTTCCTTGTACACTGTGATGGTTGCTGTGTATAAAGTTCTCCTGGTTCTGCTCCTTTCTCTCAGCATCAGTTCATATAAGTCCTTCCAGGCCTCTCTGAAGTCTTCGTGTTCATCACTTCTTACAGCACAATAGTATTCCATTATATTCATATACCACAATTTATTCAGCCATTCCCCAATGGATGGGCATCTCCTTGATTTCCAGTTTTTGGCCACCACAAAGAGAGTTGCTATAAATATTTGTGTTCCTTTCTTATCTGGGCAATGTAAGGAGAACCAAAGAAGACTCCCCATATATCTCATTTGATCCTCACAATAACTCTGGGAAGCAGGTGCTTTTGTTATCCCCATTTTACAGAAGAGGAAACTGAGGCTGAGAGAGGTTAAGTGATTTACCCAGGAACCTACAGGTAGGAGGTATATGAGGCTGGACTTAAACTCAGGTCTTTCTGATTGCAGGTCCAGTGCTCTATCCCTTACTTTATACTGCCATCTAGCTAACCATAAAGCTTCACCTGAATAATCAATCAATGATCCACAACTTCAATTTTCAATCATTTAGAGTACAAATGTGAACCCCCTTCCTAGGAGGAATTTTTAGGGGCATAAGGAAAAGAGTCAGACAAGCTAGACAGGAATAAATGAGCTGTATTCTGTCCTGTTGTAAGGTGCATGGTCAGTGAGAATATAAAAAAAAAATCTACCTAACCTTTTGGAACCTCAGTTTCCTCATTTGTAAAATGCAACTCATAGTACCTACCTCATGGTGCTGTGGTAAGGATCAAATGACATAAGGTTGGTAAATGCTACCTTAAAGTCCTATGTAAATATCACCTGTTCTTCAAAGTATGTTCATGTATATGTTCTTACTAGTCCCTCTTCATAATCTGGGATTTGTAGAGGAGATATGAGGAAACTAAGATATAGAAAGGTTAAGTGGCTTGTCTGCAGTCTATTGCATCCAGTCTTAGGTCTCTAGATCAGATTTCCTAGACCAGGACTCTTTCCCTTTCCTAAAAGTCTCTAAGACTTTTTATCATCCTAGCAGGTTGCACCACTCACCAAATATGCTTGGCTGATTCAGTCTACAATCCGCATTGGCAATTCAGTGTTAAATATAGAGATTGCTGGTCCCTGAGTTAGGATTTTGGACAGTTGGGAACGAGTCTGATTTACCTTAGCAGAAACCCAGGGAAGGCTGGATAGGCCCTGCTGTTGCCCACCATCCCTTACTTGCAAGGGGCCCCTGTCCCCCAAGCCTTCTCATATCCCTTAGAGGCCACGTGGTGGCACTAGCATTGCAGATGCACTCAAAGGCAGGCCCTTGCAAGGAGCTACTCTGATGGGGGGGCGACGGGAAAGAAACACAGGGAATGCAGTGAGAAGGGTAGGTCCATAAGGGTTGGAGTTGGAACTTTCTTTCGTGTATGAGAGATACTTCTTACAGAGGCTATAGAGGTAGTAGAGATGCGAGAGAGAGAGAGAGAGAGAGAGAGAGAGAGAGAGAGAGAGAGAGAGAGAGAGAGAGAGAGAGAGAGACAGAGAGACAGAGAGACAGAGACAGACAGAGAGAGACAGAGACAGGTAGAGACAAAGGCAGACAGACACAGAGAGTCAGAAACAGAGAGAAAGAGAGACAGAGAGACTGAGGCAGAGAGAGAGAGAGAGAGAGAAACAGGGACTGAAACAGAGACAGAGGCAGAGAGAGAGAGAAGACAGACAGAAACACAGATAGAGAAACACAGAGACAGACAGAGGCAGACAGAGGGTCAGAGACAGAGACAGAAACAGAGGCAGAGAGGCAGAGGCAGACAGAGACAGAGAGACAGACAGAGACATGGCCACATAGAGATCAGTGTGCATATGTAGGCTATCAGTAGTACTTGGTACATTTGTGGAAACATTGGCTTTGAGACATGGTGAAGGTAGATTTGGTCACCTTTTGCCAGGCCTTATGAGGACAGGCCTTGCAAAGGCCACTTCCTACTCTCTTGGGGTTTGAAGTATCATGCTAGGAATGTTGAACACACCACTTCCTGTTTTGGGCTACTTTCTAGAGAATTCCTTCAAGGGAAGAACATGGGAACGGATGCCCAGAGTTAGTCCCCCTGGGGCAGAGGTGGGGCATATGGGTGGGCCTGCTTGGAAAGACCTGAATTGCTATTGACTGTGGCTAAATGGAGGATTAAAGTTTCTTTCTCACATTCTTTTCTTTTCATTCTTTCCTTTTTTTAGGTGGTAGTGATGGTGGTTGGTGGTATGTGTGTGTGTATATGAGAGAGAGAGAGAGAGAGAGAGAGAGAGAGAGAGAGAGAGAGAGAGAGAGAGAGAGAGAGAGAGAAACTTAGCATTTATTTTTGAAGTGTAAAAAAGGGGGAAGAGTGACCTGCTTCTTCCCCTTCCTCCCCCTTTGTCTGTCTCCTTCCAAGTACCAGAACTGTTCTTTTATGTACACAGTTGCTCAACAGACACCAAGAATGTTTTTTGTTCCAAGGGTCTGAGGCTAAATATTAGTTTAGTTAGGGCGAGAAACGTGGTCTTTGCAACATTCATTTCCATTGCAATAAATCTGTGCACACATGCAGGGCACAGGGAGAGCCGAGTTTGAACCCAAGTCCTCAGACATGGCTTTATAGTACTCAGGGCTGTTTATGGCACTGCTGAGAAACATTGGACTGGGGAGTCCAGGGCTGACTCTGGCTGGCCTTTTGAAACAGTTGTCAAGTTAGCTAAAAGGAAAGGACAACTGAGGGGAAGGTATTTTTAAAATTTTGCTTGTTGATTTGAAGAAATTGAAATGCAGTTTTGGCTCTCAAATAACATACCCGAGGCCTTCCATTACATCACCCTAAAAAGCTCACCCTTTTCTCCCTCCTCCCACTTCTTAGAAAGATGACTGCATTGGACCACACTGTCCCTTGCTATCTCCATTGTCCTAAATCCCAGCTGCTGCCTGCTCTGTGCTCTTTAAGACCGGCCTCAGCTCACCTAGACCTCTTTAGAGTTGTACTAAGTAGTACTTAGAGGGTGCTGTTATCTTAGAGTGAGAGGGGCACCCTGTCTGTAAAGGTTGCCCTTTCTCCCACTGCAGCCTTTGCCACGTGGCTCAGGCATTAGAATCTAATGCTATGATCCAAGTGGATTGTACTACAGATTAAATCTTAGCCACCCTCCCCTCACTATAACATCTCCAACTAGTAAAAAGCCTGTTACAAAATGATGAGTACATTAGGTGAATGTGAGTTCTCTTCCCTGCCTCTGGTATAATGAAGAGGTTCACTCTATTTGATCAGCAGGCATTGCAGCATTAATACTGCACACAGCAAAGGGCCTGACATCAGTTGAGTTAAAAGAAGGTGATTCTGAAATGAACAATCAGGAGAAATTTGTGTCTATACAGAGTGAGCCCTAACTAGGAATTCTTGTGGGTGGGTGGTAGGGGGAGGGGGGAGGAGGAGCATGGGGAAGGGAGGGTGGATGTTGTGGCAGTCCATAAGAGGCAGACCAAGTATTTAATCTTTCTGGGTAAGGGAGTGTAGGCCTGAAGAGGTACTATGGCAACAGGACCCTAGGGATGGTAGCCTGGTTGGGTGTGGACTGGTCCTCTGACTGTGAAATGAAGCACAGAGAGTAGTTTCCCCAGGGAGGAAACACAGCAGCCATCCCATATCCCCTGGCATTTCCTGGGCCAAAGCACTCTTAGCAACGTACTATGCACAAGTTACAGCCATTTTTCCAGATCGCAGACCATTTCCTCCACTTCCTCCCTGGCTGGTGGTGTGAGGAGATAAGTGAGATGAGCCTTGTTTAAAGGCTTTGAATTTTCTGAATGATGAATAACCGGTAAACATGAAGAATGATCCTAGGATAATATCCATCTCTCTGTAGCATCACTGGATGACCTTCTCTTCCATCAGTTTTTTTGTGAAAATATGAAATGTGATCCCAAGTTTTTCCTGTTGGATATACCTCTAGCATAGGGCCATGTACAAGGTAGTCTTTTTAAAGGGAGTTTGTTCACTATTCCTGACAACCACACTCCGAACCTCCAGGAAGGATATCTTGCAATCAGCACAGAGAAGTGTTTCATCTTGCATGCTGTGGGCTGCAGGAATTCCAGCTTAGTGTTTCCGGCATTCAAAACCATATCTGGGCCTCAGCAGACTGCTTCCAGGGCACTGCTGGCGGCAATCTGTGCACAGAGGCCAGAAGTGGAACCACTAAAAAGTGGAATCCAGTCTGTGGCTAAGGAAATGCGTCTGAGAAACCTGCTTCCCCCAATGGACTTTGCTCAGTAAGTCTGTTTGCCTGAGTGTGACCTACAAGCTTAAAGTATTAATTCATTTTTCCTTCTCTCAGATGAATATCTGTCATAAAATTAGTAGGGGAAAAATGATGTGCTACGTCAGCTACCAGTTCCTTCTCAGTGGGAGGATGTAAAAACTGAAGGAAGAGATAAGGTTACATCCCTTGGGCATCAGTCGCTTGGTGGTTTGGAGAGCATGCCTTTGATAATCAGCATCAGTATCTCTTTCATGTCACTGAACACAAATAGGAAAGCTTCAAAGAGACTAATTCAGAAAAGAAATTGTTAAACAGGCCTAACTGGGTTGAGCAACGCTGGAAATGAGGAACCCTGAAGGGGCAGGATTAGAGGGGAGGTCAGCCCTCTTGGGCAAAGCAAGGGAATAAATTAATAGGCCCTCTGTGTGGCTTCTGAAGCCTTGGTGGTTGTCACAGTATACCCCGTATGTCTCTTGCTTTCTTTCACTCCATATACTTCTATGCTGATTAGTGCCAGGGCTGGACTGCTGGGTGGGGAGGAGCTTGTTGACCGTGCTTTTGAACTGTTGTAGAGCTTGAGGCCCTCTGATTTTTTCCCCGCTTAATCCTGACTTTTTCTTAATGTTAATCTACTAGTAGATACTTGTCCTTTTTTGAGACACTCGGGCGTCCAAGGAAAACACACGAAAGAAGGAAGCTTTGTTCTTTTGCCATCAGGAGTCTGGCTTGGGGTGTGCTGCAAATAAGGAATTACTTTATAATGATTCATGGTTTTCTTTGCGATAGGCTTCCAGGGGGCAAATAACTTTGCTTAGGCTCAATTTTATATACTGATGACATCACTTCTTTCTTGTATAATATTGGCAACACATGCATCTCTTGAAATCCCAAACAAACAAAAAAGCCAATCTTTTCACCTTGACACTATAATCATTATTATATTATTTTGCTAGCTTGCATTTTCTTGGGTGTTTTCTAAAGCAAATATGTGGATGGTATGGAAGGATGAAAAGTTTCCACATTAGATTAAAAAAACAACATAAGAAAACAATGAAAAATTCTCCAAGATAAAAAGAACTTTGAGACCTATTACCATCCACCTGTATGATCTAGGTCCAGTTGATTAAGGTCTCTGGCCCTCAGTTTCCTCATCTGTACAATAAAGACACCAGACTAGTTCTAGTCTAAGACTAGTTAAACTAACTGAACTAGTTGTCAGATCTAAATCCCGTGATCTTTTATATAATTTAATTTTATAGGGGACTAGTGAAAGGAGCTAATCTTATTGTCAATTTGTTTCAGCTGGAAAAAAGGAAAAAAACTCCTATTTGAATTTTTCTTTTTCTGATTACTCTGCTTCCCCCTGCCAGATAGTTTCAACACTTGCAGCTTTTCTCCACAGTATTAAACACCAGTTAAGTACTTACTATGGGCAGAGCACCGTGCTAGGTAGTGGAGGTGAGCATGAGTTTAGAGAAGACATGGTCCCTTGCCCTCAGTCCAGTAGAGGGATAAAATATGAACAGTGAGAGTTAAACAATAATGGTCCAAGTGGAAGGCTTCATGGAGGAGATTGCATTTGACTTAGACTTCGTTTCTGTTTCTTTTTAAATTTTTACTTTTCTCAATTACATGTAAGCAAAAATTTTTAACATTTGTTTTTCAGAAATTTTGAGTTCCATATTCTTTCCCTCCCTCCTTCCTCCTGGACTTGGGAAGGCAAGCAATTTGATAAAGGTTGTACATGTGCAGTTATGTAAGACATTTCCATATTGGCCATGTTGGAAGAGAAAATGCAGACCAAAAAAGCCTCAAGATGATAAAGAAAGTAAAAAAAGTAAGGTTCAATCTGCATTTAGACTCTTTTTCTGGGGGTAGATGACATTTTTCATTGTAAATCCTTTGGAATTATCTTGGATCTTCAGTTAGACTTCAAAGGAATCGGAATTCTATAGGTAAGAGGGGGAAGGAGGACATACCAGCCTAGTAAATAGTTTGAGTGAATGAAAAGAGGGTAGGCCAGTATGGGGTATGTTCAGAGGGAAGAGAATGCTACATTTAAATAAAATTTGAACTATAATACCCACCTAAGAAGCTATGCTACCCAAAGGACCTGGTGACAACTCCAGGTAGGGATACTGGCAAGAATGTGGAGGACAATGAACTCTGGAATGGAAAAGTTACCTCTTATACAGAAGAACCATTTTCTTTTGCTGGGATGGAGGTCAGGGGGCATAAGAATCTGAACTTTGCTTCTATGTGCAATATGCGACTAACAAAGCCTGGACCAACGTGAGGGAAAGGCCAACCATTTACCTGAATAAGGACTGAATGATGATGACTCAGCTTGAAGGGAAGGATAGATACCTCCAATCTGGTAGTGTTTTGCTATCCTTCCATGGCATTAGGGCATGTTGTCCAACTGAAAGAAGCATATGGCATTAGACTATAGTGCTGTACCTACAACTAGGAAGACCTGAGTTCAAATTCTACTTTACTGTGCAACCTTGGGTAAATCACTTGACCTCTCTAGATATGTTTTCTCAACTGTAAAATGGGGATAACAATGATAACACCTCTATGATTTATCTCACAGGATTATTGTTAAGGTTAATAAAATTATGTATGTAAAGCACTTCGCAAGCCTTAAGCCACTACACAGATGTTAACTGTTGTTATTATTTTAGTACATGCATACACTACCTAACGTTGTTAATTGGTTCTGCAATTTAAAGGAATAGGAAGTGAATAGTAAAATAAAATGACAGCAGATGGGGCAGCTCCTCAGGAGCAATGTTACAAACTGGTGATGGGCAGAGTGATGTTATAGTAATTGCCACTTTACAATGGGGCTTGGAGATTGTACATTAAAGGACTTCATGCAAAAAGATGTTGTCTGGGGCCATCTTAGATCATTTGTCTGGATACTTACACACTCCTCCAGAGAGGGACAATGTACTTCTGGTTTTCAGTTGACCCTGCTGGAGGGGGATAGAGAGAGCAATTAAGTCTACTGATCATTCAAGAGCTTCATTGTGGTCTGTGCCTTGAGGCATAAAAGTGCTTTTGATCAGGAACAGGAGAAGACTGTAGGAGAGGGAAAGTGTAGAAACAAGGACCTTGGCAAGTCCACAGACTTGAGCTTCACTTTCCTGAATAACTGAGAATTGTTTCCACATTCAAAGCGTAGTTTTCATAGTCTGTAGAGCTGGAAAAGACCTTAGAAAAGGTTGTATTT
The DNA here is from genome assembly GCA_023548195.1 of Bettongia penicillata ogilbyi. Lineage (NCBI taxonomy): Eukaryota > Metazoa > Chordata > Mammalia > Diprotodontia > Potoroidae > Bettongia > Bettongia penicillata. The sequence continues at coordinate 3,940,979 of JAJHZJ010000060.1, forward strand.
TATAGCCAAGGAAAGTAAAGCCCGGAGAAGTCACACAGGTAAGGGGTAGTAAAGTCAAAATGGAAACCTAGGTCCAATTTCAAAGCCAGTGCTAAGGCCACTGCCAATACCATGTTGCCATAAATGAATTTTTAACTTTATGATCTTGCACTATCAATAATGCATTTTTCCTCCAATAAGAATCACCCATTAGCAACCTGACTCTGATGTGTGGTAAGCAAGGGGTGGAAGGGGGCAAGGTTTACATGCCCACCATTGATTTCATAAATTAAATTTATCTTATGTTTGTGATGTGTGAATAGGTAATGAGCCAGATCCAAACTCCTGTAAATGAATCAAACAAATGTAAAATATTTATTGAGTGTGTGCTTGGCATTGTTATGAGCAATGGGATGATAGAAAACAGAAATGAACTTTACCATCTCAAATATCCATTATTTAATAATAATAACTAGCCTTTATGTAAGTGCTTTAAGGTTTGCAAAATGTTTTACATATGTAACCTAAGCCCCAGAGTCCATTGGTATGGGATTCACTGGTGGAGATTAATGCTCTGAACCTTCTCAGAGGGCAGGTGAGAACTGGCAAGAGGAGAGGGATTCAGGCTCTTTAGTTTGTTCAAGGTCTTCTGGATTCAAGACAGATGGACAAAACCAACCCCATTTCAAGTTGCTGAAGGTGGGAAGGAGCCACCATGAGTGAAGCTGTCATTCTCCAACATATTCCTATCTCCAGCTTGCTATCCTAGGAACTTTGGGGAATTTCCCCTTTTGGGTGAGATCTGGCACTCTGCATTGAGTTATCTTTCTCCCGGTGGGAGTGTTCATTCGCTCTTCATTGTCTGGTATAAACTGTCATGTGTATACTTTCTCTGATTTCAGTTTTGCTGTAACTTGGATAAATGAGTTTCTTTGCCATTAATTATATGTACTCATTGTTAAACTGGAATTGTAAAACTGACCAAGGGGTCAAGCCTTGGATATAAAGCTTAGGGTTCTCTTTTCCCCATTAGAAAACAATGATCAACAGTTTATCTTCAACCCTACAATCACATTCCCTAGACTAATTATATTTAAGGGAACAGCTACATATAATTCTAGCCTGAAATCTCATTCTCTGAATAGAGCAGAGTTGCCAATTTCTGGTCGTAATCTCTTTCTTTCCTTCTTGGCAGGAGTCATAGTCTCCCTTGAAGAAGGCTGGTGGGGGGAAGATTCCAGACATACATCAATTTGGACCTCCCTCTGGGCTGCCCATACAATACCCCATGTTATATATGGGGGGCACATGTCCTACACATATATAACTCATTGGATCCTCACAGCTATCCTCTACTATGTCCCATGTTGGGTACTCTTGTGTCTCCTCTCTTTTCAGGTGTGTGTGTGTGTTTGTGTTGCCTTCATCCATTAGAGTATGCTTTCCTTGATGATAGGGACTGTGCTTCTTTCTGTTTGTATTTGTTTTCTCAGTGTTTAGCACAGTGCCTGACATATAGTAAACAGTTAATAAATGCTTGTTGACTGACCCTGTAAGAAAGGTACTATTATTAACTGAGGCAAACAGAAGTTAAGGGACTTGCCCAGGGTCTCAGAGCTAGAAAGTGTCTGAGTCAGGATTTGAATTCAAGTCTTCCTGACTCCAAGTCCCATGCATTTTCCACTATGCCACTGAGATGTATCATTTTAATGGAATGTAGAACTGTAACTAGCAAGAGGCAAATGAGGCTTTGACCCAGGGGGCCAACATCTGGAAGGCTATGTGTTCTCCTTTGGGGAAAGTGAGTTTTTCCTTTTTTTGGTGATCCTGATCTTGATGCCTTGTTTCAAGGTTCTCCCCCAAAGATTCTTAGTGGAGTGGGCCACTCGGCTTTCCCAGCAGGACCATAGTACACTGAACTGCCCTTTGTGCAAGGTTAGAATTCCCTCAGTCAGTCTCCACTTCAGCACCATGAGCCACTTATTCACTTGAACTCATTCAAATGGTAACTGACTAATCCAGGCCAAAGATTTTAGTTCTTGATTGAGTGAATAAGTATTCAAATGTATGACTAGACTTTTTTTGTATACATTTAATTTAGGTGCATGTAGCTAATTCACATAATTGTTGAAAGGAAACTTCCTTCCCCTAAACTAATTTTCCAGATTCATATTTTCTTGCCCTTCCTGGTATATTTCTCTAGACTAACCATGCAGCGCCCTAAGTAACGGGATCTGGGCTTGGGAGAGTCATGCTGAGGGTTGCTACAGCCCTAATATCCCTCATTTACATGTCTCCTAGGACTTGTTCAGCTGTCCTTTGTCATTCTCACTTGCTTAATCACGACAGGCTGGTCTCCCTTTCCACCCTTTGCCCCACAGGAGGGGAGAAGAGTTTCGCCAGCAGCCAGTGTTTAATGACAGATCTCTGAGTGACTGACCTGGGTGGTGTCTTCCTTTGTCTCCAGATCAAAAGCATACACACTTGTGCTTGGGCAAGAGGAAATTCAAGGAATTAGCATGGCAAAATTGTGGAACAATCCCTGGGATCGCATCCAGTTTTCAGAATTTCTGGGGACTGCATTGGCTGACCCCAGAGGTCAGACAATCCCAGCAGGCACACAGGCCCAAGTCCTATTAAAGATCATCTCTCTGACTCTCCATTTTTCCGTTGCGCTCTTCATATCTACACTTTGATTTAGAGGGTAGAGAAGAGGTTTACTTTTTAAAAGTTTTTATTTTTTTCATGGTTTTTATTTCTTGATCTGTTTCATCTTTTACTACCTAATATGGCAATATGTTTTGCATAATTGAAGACCTAGGATCTTTATCAAAATCCATATCATCTCAGGGAAGGAGGAAGCGAGAGAGGGAGGGAGAATATTTGGAATTAAAAAAAAGGAATATTAAAACTCATCTTTACATGTAATTGGGGAAAAATAAAATATTATTTAAAAAAAGAGTGATAGAAACAGGATAGATCAACAGTTGGTCCTGCTGGTTGGGCATAGGTTAAATAGGGAGTTAAGGCCTATTTTGCTTCTTAGACTTTGGGGTTCCTGATCATTTGAGAAACTGGAGTAACTGCTATAGTAATCAAAATCAATCCTAATCATCAAATTTAGGAGTAAGGTGGAAGGAAGTGAAATTTGAAGTGAAAATGCCAAGTAGGACCTTGTCAAAAGGCTATATCCACTATACCACTTTCTAGGCATAGAGAAAATGAACTATAATGATCCCCAACTGGATGTCCTATAGACATCACAAGCTCAACACATTCAAAACGGAACTTAGTATCTTCTTTCCTCCTAGTCTCATCTCTTTTCCTGTGTTCCTTTTCTCATAAAACATGTTTCTATCCTTCCGTCACTCAATTTTAGATTTACTTTTCCTGACTTCTCATATCATTTTCCAAGTCTTCTTCTGAAACCTTTGTCCTACTTGCTGATCAGGAGAGACCTAAGGAAGTGCATAAGGGGCTATGGAGATCCTGAGAAGAAGGAACTCTGTGAAAAGAGGAGCATGATTAACTGACCGATAATCTCTGTTTCTTTTCTTGCCTGGGAATTTCTGTCTTGTGGTCCCAATTCTGTGATCTTCTTCCCTCCCTCTACCAGTCCAGGGGACATTTTTTTCCCCCATCTCCTTCCTATGCAGAGGCAACATGGTATAGTGGAAGGAGAAGAATCTTGGAGCCAGGAAGACTTGGGTTTAAGGCCTAGCTTTGGCCTGTACTGGCTGTGTGACCCTAGACTATTCATTATACCTCTCAGGGTTTCAGACAACTCTCTGAGATGTGTGCTCTCAGTATCGGTGAAATTGCAGGTTCAGTCTCTATCCAGTCAGCCAATAAATATTAATTAAGCATCTATTATGTGCCAGGCACTGTTCTAAGAGCTGAGAATACAAAAAGAGGCAAAAGACACTCCTGTCTTCCATCCTATTCCATTAATCTTCTTGCAAGATCAAATCTACTCTGATACTCACAACTTCCCAGAACCCCTTGTCCTTTGGGCACTTCCCTCTCTCTGATTGGAGAGCTCCTCCCAGATCCTCTCTTTAAGGAGGAGACCCATGGTAGACACATCAGCATTTCTTACCTAGTTGCAGAATTTTATCATGCCCTATGCCAGGGTACCTTCCCTCTCCTAACCCCATCCTCCTTTTCAACTTTTATGTATTGTTTTTCCCCAGATTGTGAGCTCCTTGAGGACAGGAACTGTTTTTTACCTTTCTTTGTATTCCCCTCCAGTGCCGTGCACAGTTCCTGGAACATAGTAGGCACTTAATAAATGTTTATTGACTGACTATTTCAATCCACTAAAATTTCCTTTAAAAAGGGAAAATATGAATAGGAAGATTGAGATCCTTCCCAGTGCAATCCCTGAAAAATGCAAAAAGACTGATAGAGGATAATGAAGGCTTAGTAGAGGCCCATAAAAGAACAGGCTCATAAACACTTAGGATTGGAAGGACCTTGGAGGTCATAGATTTTAATCTTTGTGAAAGACCAGATTCATCAGAATAACCTTTTTAGCAAGTCAGCATCCACCATCTTTGATCACTTCCAATGATGAGAGATGTACTGTTTTCCAAAACCGTCTCTTCCATTTTGGGAAATTTGATAGTGGGCTGGCCTCGGAGTCAAGAAGTTTTGAGTTCAAGTCTCCAATGTGTGTTATGTTAACCTGGGCAAGTCACTTATCAAAAGCCATGCATTGCAGAGAAGGTGCCAGTCTGAACTGATAGAGGAGCTTTCTTATTTGGAGCTTTCCTAGACCAGTGAAATCAGAAGGCCCATCTCTGTCTAGTCATTAAGAAACTCTTTATCATGTTGAGCTCAAGCTCAAAGTCTGTATAGTTTCCAACCACTATTCTCCTCTGAAGACACACAGAATATATGGTGAAGCCAAGGAAAACACTGCTAGAGGTTCCTAGTGGTCTGATCTGGATATGAAATGAAAGATGAATGAATTCACTGAGTGACTGGATCTTTTTGGATTTTATTCAAGATAGCTGACTTTCTCACTTAGCTTGTAGCTTTGTGGTAGGAGGCTTTCCACTGCCTCTCTTTACATGGAGACAGCCTGGGATAGTAGAAAAGGTTGTCCTTCGAGTCCTTCGAGACCTGAGTTCTAAACCAGCCTCCCACACTTCTTAGTTGAGTGATCACATGTAAACTACTTTCACTTGTCTGACCTTGAGTTTCTTATCTGCCAAAAGGGGGATGATTATATCTTACAGGATGAGTAAATCAGATAAACTATATCAAGTACTCTATAAATGTCACCTGTTATGGTTATTAATATAATAGCTCTCAGATCTGTGAATATCCTAATTGACTGACTCCTATCACTCCCCATAAACCAGCTAACCAGGCTTTTGGAGTGAAGACATTTCAAGATGGAGTATGCTGTACTCACTGAAGGTCAGGCATCCTAGTAGAGAGGGAAGACTGTAGCTTGGAGGTCAGAGAACCTGTGTTCCAATCTTATGGATGGTTGCTACTACCTGGATGGGCTACATGGAACCTTGGATAGAGTTGGACCTAGAGTCAGGAAGCTTTGAATCCAAATCCTACCCTAGACAATTATTAGTTGTGTGACCATGGGCAAGTCACGTAAACCTCTGTTTGCCTCAGTTTCTTCATCTTTAAAACAGGGATAATAATAGCATCTACCTCACAGGGATATTCTGAGTATAAAATGAGAGTATTTGTAAAGCACTTTGCAAACCTTAAAACACTATAGAAATGCTGACTGTTGCTGCCACTGCCATTACTACCACTACTACCACTACTACCACTACAATTACCACTACTGAACAATAACTACTACTACTCTTACTACTAGCTCTGTGACCTTGGGCAAGTCATTTAACACTCTGTGCCTCAGTTTCCTCCTCTGTAAAATGAGGGGGTTAGACAAGATGGCCTAAGTTCCTTTCTAACTTTAGGTTTATTATCTTATGTTCACCTAAATAGTCTGTATTCCTTTTTCTAAGAGGAGCACATGTGCCTATGTTTGAATATACTTAGGGAGATTCATACTTGTAGATAACTATCTTATTTAGCTTCCCAAAGACGTTAGCAACAGTTTAAGAAAACTAATTCCTTGCAAGCCTCAAGAAAACATACCTAGCATGGGATTACCTAAAAGTCAGAAAATGAAAACTCTGCCAGAAATCCAGGTGCTTTTCTCTATTTGTACAGTGCCAAGCTTCCAGATGTTTTGAGAGTTCTGGAGTTGTGACTGGTTTTAGATCATTTTTAGTTCATTTTAATGCAGATATCTGACTCTTTGTAGATGCAGTTGGGGGTCATCCCTAGCCTCATTCCCTCCTGTTGCCCATGAACCAGATTTTTTTCCTCCAAAGTAGTTCCTGTCTCAGTGAAATGGACAAGATGGGTGTCCATCTGCACAGAGGGTAGGGGATCTGCGTCATGTAATAAGAATGTTAACACTCCCCAGATTGAGGCAGCTTGTGTCTTTCATTCCATTTCTTCTATTAATGTCTTTTTTTTTTTTTTTAAAGAAAAACTGAAAAAGAAAAAAACAAATCTAATCTTTCTTCCTCCAATTTATAGGAAGGTCATCCTAGCATTTTAGGTCATTTTTCTCACTCCTGGGACAAGCTCTTCCAGTTCCCACCATAAAGCTGACCAGATGAAAGGGATTTGTCCATCTCCAAAGACAGAGAACAAGAAAGGCCAAAGCATAGCAACCAACAACACAAAGAGAAAGGGAGGGTTTTGATGTCCTTCATCCCACGCCGGATTATAGGGTGGTGGTGTGGTCTATTTTCAACACATCTCTTGGAAACTTAATTTAATCCAGTGAATCATGTTTCCTAAGGAAAGCTGACCGGAGGGGCTGTGGCTGCTGTCTTTTCTCCCCTTGCTCTTCCCCTCCTATTATGCCCAATTTTACCAAACCACTTAAAATGCTCCTAGAAAGACTCCATCTACTCCCTCCACTACTGCAGGCCTGGCTCAAGGTCTCAGCTGGCAGAGAGAGATTTTCATAGTACTTCTTGAAAACGTCAGGGTAGGCGGACAGATCTGAAGGCTGTTGCAAGATGGGTCTCATGGATAGTTGCTTGTAAAAGCAGGTGAGGGGAGTCTAGGGTAAAGCATATTCAACAGGCATTTGGAAAGTCTGGATCCCCAGCTGTGTGACAGGGTTCCTCACTGACTTAAACTGTCTCAGATGGCAATATATGACCCTCCCCCCACCTTAATACTTTCTGCTTCCTCCCTCACCACCTTCCACTGACTCTCCCCTACTTCCCTAATGTATTACAGATGTTTGGGAATTTTTCCCTTCCCCCTTCCCTCCTCTCCCCTCCTCTATTCCCCTTCCCTTCCCTTCCCTTCCTTTCCCTCCCCTCCTCTCCTCTTCCTTCCCTTTCCCTTCGCAAAGAGAGGTTGTTTTGGAATGTAGCCCTTTCAGTGTGTGACAACAGTGATAGTCAGGTTTTTATATTGATGGAAAAAGACCAAAAATGAACTCGATTATTTCTCCACTCACAGGGCTGGATGTAGATAATCTGAAGATTTGGTTCGACTGCATCACTGGCTGCCTGCATGACGTAGGAAAGTCACGTTTCCTTACTGGTGTTTTCTCATCAATAAAATGGGCATATTTAATACCTATCTTGCCTACCTCACAGGATGAGTGCTTTATGATTCTTAAGGGCTACAGAAATGGATGCTGCTATTGTTACATGCATCTGTCATTGGCGGGGTGGGGTGGGGCCCTGAACTGTTGTTCTCGCTGTTGTTATCTGAAATTGCCACATTACTTACCCCTTTGGATTAAGCCACTGAAGGTTGTTGTTGCAATGCAAATGATGTCTTAGAGCGGTGATGTTTTAATATTTAATATCAAAATAATTGTCCATAAACTCCAATGGCTCTTCACTGATTCTAGGTTAACATAAACTTCTCTTTAGCTTTTGAATCCCTTTATAACCTGGACCTAACCAATCTTTCCAACCTCATTGTACATTATGCCTACAGTCACTCAGCAATTCAGCCTAACTGACCTTGGGCAGCTAGGTGACTCAGTAAATAAAAGCCTGGGCTTAGACTTGAAAAGACCTGAGTTCAAATAAGCCCTCAGGCATTTGCTACCTGTGTCATCATGGCAAATTACTTGACCCTTAAGTGCCTTAGTTTCTTTGCAAAATGGGGTAAATAATAGCACCTACCTCCCAGGGTGATTGTGAACATCGAATGAGGTAATATTTGTAAAGCACTTAACACAGTGCCTGACCTCAATGGTCTCATGACTCTTGGCCCTAGGAATTCTTTCTCATTTTGCATTTTCCACCAAGTTCCTTGTCCCACCCCACTTCACCAGTGTAGCATTGTCAGTGGATAACTTATTTCCTTTCTTTCAGCTAGACTAGCTCCTACTAGGAGGAAATTAACTGGTGAATTAATCCATTGTTAGACTGGATCAAGCTGTCATTGATTGGGGTTGACTCCTCAGTACTTGGCTACTGTTTCTATTGACTCATTATATCTTCTACTGACCATGCTTGCTGATGACACTTCTGAGGGCTCTTTTAACCTTTCAAGAATCATAAGATCAAAACCTACTCAATTCCACATCCACAGACCCATTCATCTATAATCACTAAAGTATAGACACAAAAGAGACAAGAAAAGCAGAGCTGCCATGTGTTCACAGGCATATGGCAGTTGGGTCAAAGATAGGGTAGCCTGCCCCTCCCCCAACTTGTGGCTCACAGAATCCTACTCACTCAAAAGCTGCCAGGGAATTCATATTACTCTCCTTGACTGTTGTATCATACTGTTGACTTATTTTGCACTAATAGTACACAAATTTCCCATATCTTTTAAATATAAACTTCTAAATAGCCAAGCTTCCCCCATTTTATACTTGTGAAGTTTATTTTTTTAACACAAGTTTAAGACTACATTTTGTTGTTGAGACATTTTCAGTCGTGTTCAACTCTTTGTGATCCTATTGGGGGTTTTCTTGGCAACGATACTGGCCATTCCTATTCCAGTTCATTTTACACAGATGAGGCAAAACAGGTATAAGTAACTTGCTCAAGATCACACAGCTAGTAAGTGTCTGGGACCAGATCTGAACTCAGGAAGATGAGTCTGGGCGCTCTATCCACTGTTCCACCTAGCTGCCCAAGACTACATTTATCTCCATTCAGTTTCATTTTACTAGATTTATCTCAATGTTCTCCTTTTAAAATCTTTTGAATCTTGGCTCTGGCATCCAGCACATCAGCTACCCCTCCTAGCTCTATGTCATTTGTAAACTTGACAAACATACCATCTACACTTATTCAAATAATTAAGAAATGATGTCAAACAGCATCGCTCTCTGGGACGCCCCACTGGACACTTTCTTCCAAGGGAACACAACTACTCTTCAGGTCCATATATTCATCATGGCTACATGATGTTTAACATTTAAGAAGTACTCTTCACATTATTATAGAGACAGGGACTGATAAATAGGGACTATGCTGATAGAGTAAGTTCAATGCTGATCAGTTTGAAGATATGATAGTTCAGAAGGGCCTCATTCTTCATGGCTGTATGTAGTACATAATAGTGCATTGCCTACTGGGTGGGTCCCCTTTAACAAATGGCAGGCATTCCACTCATGGAGGGTATCTGCTATGACATCTATCTTTCTCAGGCATAAATAACACTACTTACTGCTTAAAAAGGGATGTGAGACAGAGAGTGAAAGCACTGTTACTCTCATGTTACAGATGAGGAAATTGAGACTCAGGAAAGTTAAATGACTTGATCATGGTCACACAGTAAATTTTGGAGCCAGGACTTAAATTCAGGTCTTCAGATGTCAGGTAATTCTACTATACCATCCTTGTCTATCCTTTATATACCTCATATATCTCTTTAGGTCACTATGTTCTCATTTAACATTCGGATACATTCATTGGAGCTCAGAATATAATATTTCTATAAATAGTACAGGAAAATTATTACAGAATAATTCTGGTTTTTGCTTGTTTAGTACAAATCATGGAGTCATAGAATGTTAGAGCTGTAAGCAACCATAGAGACTGTTTAGTTTACTCAATCAGCAGGCAGTCCATCTACATGGCAGAATGCTTAGCAGCAATGGTTTCCTTGAGGTCTGAGCTGATCATATTGCCATAGCTGTAATCTATGACTAATTTACTGGAGAGGCAATGTGGCATAGTGGATGGAATGATGGACTTGGATTCAGAAAGACCTGAATGTGAACCTGCCTGAGACACTTGCTAGCTGTGTGTCCTTAGAAAATACAAATTAAGCCTATTTCATCAAGCCCTATGATTTAAATGGAAAATTATGCTCAGAATTCAGAATAGCTTTTTAAAGAGTCCAAGAAAGCTCTATATTATCCTGTAAAATTTGGTGATAGAATTTTCTAGAAGTTCTAATGTAGGTTTAAAATGGCTCCCAAATAATTTAGGAATGGTTCCATAATGGTTCTAGAGCAAGCAGCCCAATAACAATTTTTCTGCCATCCCATAGTTGGTGTCAGTAGCTGCCATCTTGGGGCAGGGTCCCACTTTCCCAACTCCCAGCTTGATGAATTAGGTTAGGATGCTTTCAACCTTGGGAACCTTTCAACCTCAGTGGTTTCCCTGACTTCCCACAGAAGGTCTAAGCATAACTATTTGAAGATACAACATCCCACATCTGCACTTACCAGCCAGGTCAGTCTCTTTTATTTTACTTCTGCAGAACATCTTTCCAAATATTGAATTATTTATATGAAAGGGTGGAGGTGTATCTATCCAAATATGTAAAATTGGGGAAAAGAACATTTCCAAAATGAAAATTCAATCCTCATTTTGTAAAGTGAAGAAACAAAACTGGGATGTTCTTTGGAATTTTTTTGGGAGACATTCTGATGAAATATGATATATGATATTGTGGTCTCTTTATGTTTTGCAACACACACAGAGGAAGAACATGACTACTCATGGTTGCCAAATAAAAGCCTTTGGTGTAGCTTTTCAGTTGGGTGGTCCTGGTGGTTTGTAACAGAGCAAATGCAGCAGTTGGGCAATTGCTTATATGGGGAAAATGCTAGGGCTACTCTCAAGTCAGAATATTCCTTGTGCTCAGTGTATTGCACATAGTGGGCACTTAATCAAAGTTTATGAATGAATGAATTCTTTCAGGGTATAAAACACCAGTCTTGTCGTGTGTCACCACCCAAGGACTATGCTGTGTACCTATAATTTGTCTCACTCCATGTAGTATTCACCTGGGGTGTTTGACACTATCATAATGGAGAGTTTGAATCCCATGGAGCTGACTGACTGTGTGATTTATACAGCTCATTGTGAACCAAAGACACTGAATAAGAGCAAGTGGCAAAATTTCAGGTCTTAGTCTAAGGTAGAAACCCCCTTTAATTTTCTGGTCCCTCACCAGATGGCTCACAACAGAAGCTGAGTGATCACTTGTCAGATGTTAGTGAAGAGATTCCTTTTCAGGTAGGGATTGTTTTAGGTCAGTGGTGTCAAATTCAAATAGAAATGGGAATCACTCTCTGTGGGCCATATATTGACTTAAAAATTGCATATTCATATTATCTATGCTTTATTCTGTTTAGTAATTTTTCAGTTGTGTCTGCCACTTAAAAAAAAACCCATTTGGGGTTTTCTTGGCAAAGTATTGGATATAGAGCAGTACTAAATACTGGAGTGGTGTGCAATTTCCTTCACCACCTCATTTTACAGATGAGGAAACTGAGGCAAATAGGGTTAAGGAACTTGCCTAGGGTCACACAGCTAGTAAGTGTCTGCGGTCTGGTTTGGACTCAGGAAGATGAGTTTTCCTTACTCCAGGCCTGGTACTCTATCCACTGAAACACCCAGTTGCCCCTATCTATGCTTTATTGCTTTTTAATTTATTTTGCTAAATATTTCCCAATTACACTACAGTTCAGCCTCACTGGGGAGTGTTGTGGGCCTATGGAGTCTATAGGCTGCATGTTTGACACCTCTGGTTTAAACTACTTTTGAGATTCTATAATTCTCTAAGAGAGAGCAGAAGTAATTTTATTGGTACATCCCAGAAGTAGGAAAAAATCTACCCCTAGATCATGCACCATCTTACAAGAATAGTGGACATTGTGTTAAATTATGCCTTCCTTTTCTTGCTAGAAAGCAATAATTTTATAGCAAAGAGGAAAAGTGAAAGTTGAAAACTCAATTCTTGGTATGGTGATGAGTGAACTTGGCTACCTCCAAATTATTGATACTTTGGATAATGGTGTTTTTATTTAAGATTTGAATGCCTGTCTTTCCTATTTCTACTCAGAAGCTGATGTATCTAGGACAACAGATTCAATATAATCTTGTTCTCATGTACCACAAAAATAAAACATTTTGCTTTAGAAAACATCCAAAGAATCTAAAATGACTGAGGTGGGAGAAAGTGCCCAGGACTGTTCTGAAGTCATCTCCTCTAATCAGATGACTGACAGGGTAAGCCATGAGAATAAGCACTGGTCCAGATTTTTAGGGTCTTAAAGAAATCAAGCTATAGGCTTGGTGAAGGTCAGAAAGATGTTGAATAGAAGTGGTTTCTTTAATCTTCTTTCTTCTTCCTTCCTTCCTTCCTTCCTTCCTTCCTTCCTTCCTTCCTTCTTTCCTTCCTTCCTTCCTTCCTTCCTTCCTTCCTTCCCTCCTTCCTTCCCTCCCTCCTTCCTTCCCTCCTTCCTTCCCTTCCTTCTCTCCCTCCCTCCTTCCTTCCCACCTTCCTTCCCTCCTTCCTTCCTTCCTTCCTTCCTTCCTTCCTTCCTTCCTTCCTTCCTTCCTTCCTTCCTTCCTTCCTCACTTCCTCCCTCTCTCTCTCCCCCCTCTCTTTTTCTCTCCCTTTCCCTCTCCCTCTTCTTTTCTCTCTTCTTTTTTCATTATTTTTTTGTATTCCCAATGCTCAGTCTGACTAATGGCTATATCATTTTCCTATGTGCTGTCATCTCCTATTAGAATATAATCTTCTTGAGGGCAGGATCTATTTTTTATGTGAGTATCCCCAGTACTTACTATAGTGTCTGGCATAGAGTAAACATTTGGTAAATGCTTGTTGATTGCTTAATTGGTTGATAGCTACTTGTTTTTGTGAGGAAAACACTTTGTGCATCATGAAGTGGTGTTGAAATCACCACCATCATGGTCATCATTATCATCAAAGTCACTGCTTTCCTTGGAAACAGGGGGAACTCCTGGTGAGTAACCTAAAGGGTAGGCAGGATAGCAATAGAAAGGGCCAAAGATGCTTTGGAAGAAACCAAAAGTATGGAATAAGAGCTGGCGGGTGAACAATTGAAAAACCACAGATAGGGGTTAGTCTTATAACATCAGTCCTGTTTTGGCTAATTCAAGATATAGGATCACTTTATTTTAACAGGACAAAGAGTCATTATCTTCTGCCTCTTTGCCAAATTAGAATTCTATGTCTTTAATCTTTTCCAGAAGAAGAGAGATTTCTCATTATATTTGCATCTTATCACAAAATTGAATGTCAGAAAGGTGCTATTATCACCTCTTCCTTCTCATTAACCGACTCTGATTCCAGTCAATGTCAATATCAATGTTCTATAAAAATAATGGCACTAGTGTCATCCTCCCCATTACACAGAGGACAGATTCCCAAGCACCATAGAGAAAACCGCATGGATTTTGCAAGATTTTCATGATAAAATGGCAATGCGTGTCGTCTTTTAAGCCTTGCACGGCATCCTTTTTCTATAGGAGGTTTTCTAAGAGGATGTCCTTTCATACCTGGGACTGAAGCCAGAAAATAGTTAGCTAAAGTCTTCCTAATACAGTTTGATATACTGGAAAATATACTGGATTTGACCTTTAGAAGGAATTTGAATATTAGCTCTGATACTCACTGGCTATATGACCAGATGTTCATTGGCAAGTTACATAAACTTTCTATGTCTCTGTTTACTTGTGTGTAAAATAGATGTAGATAGAAAATAAAGTGGGAGCCAAGTCAGCACCATGCATCGTCCGAGCATTGTTGGTGGCCCAGTGGTTTCAGAGGGTAGATGGTAGTAGGTGGAAGGTTAGTGCTACATTTACTGTAATTATTATTCTACCCCCTCTCCCCACTGGCATTTCTTTTTTCCCCCCTCCTTACTTGATTCCTTAAAAACCTCCAGTGAGAAGGAGATTTTGTTTGTTCAGATCTTTTATATGTACACTTACCTCTAGTTCAGTATCCTATTAAAAAGCCTTTCATCACCACCAAGTAAATGACTGGAAATAGAGGATTACCTGGGCATGTTCTGAAGCAAGAGAGGAAGCATCTCTCCCTCACAGCATACGTATACAGAAGCCTCTACATGCATTGACACCAGGCAGTGTATATTTTTCATGCTCTGAGGTCTAAGGCCCTCATTTTCCATTCCCTTTCCTTACCCTTCATTATACTTATCAAGGGATTTCTTCAAATGACCCTATAAGGTAAGTACTGTAAATAGTGTTATCATCCCCATTCTATAGATGAGGAAACATGCTTAGAGATGTCAAACTCACAAAGCAAGAAAGTAACAAAGGCAAAATTTGAAATCCAGCTCCTAGTCTATCATTCTTTTCATTGCAAGATGGGATAATAGTTTATTTCATTTGATTCCATTTTATTTATCTATTCATTCATTGATTCATTCATTGATTCATTCATGTATCAATTTATATTAAGATTATCTCTTTCTAGCTTTGATGATCCCATTTCTCACTAGGCTCTTGATGCCTTCATGATGCTCCTGGGCACCTGAGGATGCTGTGTTTTTATTTCTCATTCCCTCTGCCCCAGATCAGATGAAGGTCAAGGACTGGACTCCTAGAAATTCCTCATATCTTACTAGTGGATGAAAATCCACAAAATTTCACCTCTTTCCAACTCACCAAACTTCTTTTGCCTTAATATATGAGTTACCCCATGTTTGACCCATGCATATGTCCATTATAAGAGAGTGCTTTTGCAAGCCAACTTTTCTCTAAAAGATCACTTGCTATTCAGGGAAAAGGCATACTCAACAGAATAAAAAAACTCCTGGACCAAGCAGGCATAGGACACTCTGATAATGAAAATGTTCCTCAGTCCAAAGTAATTTATGATTATGTGAGAATAGATTTACTAGTGTTCTATTTGCTTTAAAATTTCCAGTGAGTGGACGAAGTTTACAAAGAAGATCGATATCACTTTGGTACTAACACGATTACTTTCCTAAATCCTTTTGACTTTGAGATTGACCAAAAAATACACTCTCTTAGTAAAAGCATGTTAGGATTATTTGTCGTGATACTGAGTTTTGAGTGACCCAGTGGTAAATTATGACCGTGGTCCAGGTAGTGAATAAAAAGTGGCAGGATAAAATGTCACTGCAAACAATCATAACTGTGCTTTGATTTCTTCCACATCAAGATATCTATATATCTATATCTAAAATCAGCAGAATCTCAGATTATTTTTGAATCCTGCAAAGGATAACTCAATGTAGCTTGGCTTTATTTATTTATTTTTGATTTAACATACCCACAGATTTAAAGAATCTTCTCAGATATAGGTTCAATTCCAGAGCCGTAATCAAGAGTTTTTGTTTACAGGGAAAGCATTACAACATATCCTCAATTCAGTTGCTCAGGAATAGGAGTGGGGACCGGGAGTTGGGAGGTATGAAATGTTACAATTAGGTCAAGGACTAGCTCACCTGGAGCAGAGACAACCCAAATCAGGACAGCTGGTAGATTCCCATTTTCACTAAGTTAAGTGATTCCAGTCCTATTCACTCGCTAACTAGATGCTAAGTCCAGCTTCTGAGTTGCTGAAGAATTTTAAGTGATATCAGCTTCCAATAAACTTCACGATTCAAGGATAAAGTCCAGTGACTCTACCATAGTTACGGTAGTTACAGTGTTCTCTATTCTCTCCTTAAATTTGTGATTGCTGTTTACCATGCTAGCTCTGCCTCTACTTTCTTCCATTACAACATAATTGCCAAGAAGAAACAGAGTTTACCCAGGGTATCCCACAAAGTCTTCATGTAGTTTTAGAATCTTAAAACGATACTTTGTATCGTTTTAAGATTCAATAAAGAAAGAATGTATCTTCCAAAGACAGAAAACAAAAAATCTTATGTTCCCCCACTTTAAAAAAAAACCAGAGCTGTGATTTCATTAGTATAGAGATCTCTTCCTAAGAAAATTCTCTCTACCAATGCAGATAATCACCTGCTTCACTACTTATGAGCCTTGAAAGCTGTTTCTGTATCATTGCCAAATCCCACTTCACACTGTGCTATATAAACTCACCCTGAAGGTGCGTATATTGGAGATACGCTACTGGATGGGGCACCCAAGACACAATTAGCTTCACCTGCCAGATCCCAGGGGTAAGGGAGATTGGAAATACCGAGATAACGAAAAGGACATAAGCTGAGTTGACTGATCAGACTGATCAAATATGTCGGTTTCTTTGGGATGATGATACCACTGCAAATACCTAAGTGTGGATATAATAACAATATTAAAAGTTCATGTTTGTGTAGTACTTTACTTCCCTTGTAGCATCCTTGAAGTCAGGTTCAGATCTTGCTTTGCTTAGGCATTGCTAGCCGTGTGACTTTAGGTAAATCACTTAATCTTTCCGTCTCAGTTCACTCACCCTCACAATGGGTATAGTAATGGCACTTCTCTCACAGGGTTGTTGCGAGATTCAGATGATGTACCATATGTAAAATGCTATTTCTCCACTAGTTGTCCTTTAGGCCACTTACAATTTTGAGGATTTGGAGATTGTCGTATTCCATGATTTTTACTCACATATATATCATCCAAGGAAGAATATTGGTATTATAATGATGAATCTTTGTTCCCTGGAGATATTTGAGGTTCTTGAATGTGTTTCACAGGTTCCTAAATATAGTCTGTCCCTCCTCACCGTGTGTCCAAGATACATGTACTGGTAGACTGGCTCACTGGACTTCTCATGAAGTTGTTTATCATATTCTAGAGAAAAGGAAATCTTTATCTAGTTGGTTTTACCTGTGTGCATTGCTTGGCCATATTCTCTTGAATGGTTGTGGGTTTCTACAGGAGGCACCATGTGAGGTTTCCCTGGGTTCTTCATAGAAATCTTTTTTCTTCTAATTTCCTGCCACAGAAATTGGCAAATAAGAATAATCTTGTTTGGTGCCATGCTTCATATCTGTAATCAGTAGATTACTTAACAGAGTTCTCTATTGTTGTATCTGGCAATCCATTCGGAATATTTTCAATACAGAAGAAGAAAATCATTTTTGGAGGAGAGTGTTTAGATTTGCTTTTTTGCTCTACTGAATCAAATACTTTTTTAAAAAATAGTAAACAAACAATGAACACTGTAAAATCTTTTATTTGGTTTACTTTTTTGTCATTTGTGTAAAATGAAATGTGTAGAAGTGAAGCATATGTAAAATCTTGCAGTGTTTTTTTTTTTAAGCATCGGCAGTATATTGTTAGCAAAAGCTTGCTTGTTCCCATTTCAAATTTTCATCAGTATGTGGATAGGTGATTGTCATAAGGATATTGTATCACTAGAATAAGCCCTCAATAATTATTCGTGTGTTTGATCACCATTTTTCCCCCAACGGCAATATACTTTTTGATTGTTACCCCCATGCCCCAGTCAATTGGCATCCTCTGCTTGAAGGTGGCTACTAGGAGCTAGGGCCATCTTGTACTTTTCTTTGTTTCATGGGCTGCCAATAACCAAATGACTAGGTTACTAGTACTGGACTTTGGATATACATATCTGTGTGTGTGTGTATGTAAACACACACACATATGTAATAGGTACATATATTTCAAAATATAAAAATACAACATACCTATATTATATTTAATGCATATATAAAATATAATCAGATAGAGTATTTGCTATGCAAAAAAGTCCATTACATTCCCTTCTTTGCTTTCACAGGCTAAAATTAAGTACTTTCTTTTGTGCTCAAGGAGATTTACCTGACAGTGCCGTCATGACAAATTTTTAGGAGGAAAGGAAAATGTAACAAAGAGGTGGGAGTGGGAGTCTCAGAGAAGAGGGTCTATCTTTATGGAGAGAGTACAACCACTTTTTAATGAATAGACCATGTTTTTTCTATTATCTTTAGAATGTGGGTAGAGCTGTTGCGGCAGAAAACAAGTTGCTAGGTGGCACAATGTTGGATTTGGAATTAGGAATGACCTGAGTTTGAAGCCTGCCTTCAAAAAACTAGACATTTAAGCTGTGTGACCCTGCATCTTTCAATATTAATTTCCTCATCTGTAAAATGTGTGTAATGATACCGCTTATCTCATAGGGTTGTTGTGAGAAGCAAATGAGATAACTTATGTAAAAGTACTTTGTAAACTTTAAAGCATCATGTAAAATGTAGTTCTTATTACTAAAACAGCTAGATAGTTGGTTTGAGTTGTAGTTCTTAGACATAGGAAGGGAATAAGCATTGATTAAGGGCCTACTATGTGCCAGGACATATGCTAATCATTTTACAAATATTATCTCACTGATCCTCACAGCAACCAAAAGAGGTAGGTGCTATTATTATCCTTGTTTTGTGAGATGAGGAAACTGAGGCAGACAGAAGTTAAGTGACTTGCATAGGGTCATATAGCTAGCAAGTGTTTGAGACAAGATTTGAACCCAGATCTTCCCAACTCTAGGCCCAGTGTACTATCCACTTACATGTTCAAATTGCCAGCCTT
The DNA here is from genome assembly GCA_023548195.1 of Bettongia penicillata ogilbyi. NCBI lineage: Eukaryota > Metazoa > Chordata > Mammalia > Diprotodontia > Potoroidae > Bettongia > Bettongia penicillata. The sequence continues at coordinate 3,959,737 of JAJHZJ010000060.1, forward strand.
GGCCCCATTTTCCAGTACAGATTAAGACCTGCCCTCCCCTGTCAAAAGGAGCTGAAGCAGCCAGCAGCTGCAAGTGTCTAGTTCCTGATTCTCTGCACCCCCATGTCAGAATTGAATTCCAGTGTCTCCAACCAAACCTCTGCAATTTGCATCATGCAAGTTACAGGTGCTCCTTTTAGAAAATGGCATTGCCAGGGAATGTGGAAGTTTCCCATGCTCTGATTGCCAGGAAATCAAACAGCTCTCTTTTAGCCTTCCAGGGATTCCATCTGTTTGCCAGGAGTTCGACTGAGGGTAAAAGACAGAGAGCTCATGATCCATAAAATATATTGACCCATTAAAACCTGATGAAGCTTTTAGTTGTGAATGAAGCCTCTGGACCAACGGTCAGTATCATAAAATAGAAGACAGACATCAGCTTTGGAAAGAAGGGCAAAACTCAAGTGGCTCACTGTGATTGTTCTGAAAACCAAGTTATAAACTGGGAAATGTTGCTTCAGGAAACAGAATGGAACTAGTTTACAGGGAAAATGTGTCTTCCAGAGCAAACATCCAAAGTCAGTTGGAAGATTGAAAGTGATAACTTTCAGCTGTTGTTCTGTCAGTGGCCAAAGTTCCTATTTATTTCCTTTTATTGAAAACTGATACTCCCCTTTTCAGTGGAATTTAAATACACAAAATCAGAATGAAAAAGTACATACGTAGTCAGGCTAATGAGCCCCAAAGCCAGGCCTGTAAATCCGTTGACCTGGAACACGTCTACCTTGTTCCTTCCTCACACCTGGGACAAGTCAGATATGGCTGGATCAGGAGCCCTGAAGGAAGTGGGTTACCAGAAAAGTTTAGGAAGAAAAAAGTTTTTCCTTTGAAGACTCCCCACCTTCTTGGCCTTGTCATTGAGGTTCCAGGGGAGGATAAATCAAATTAAACCAGCTGGGCTTTAACATTAAAGCGGGAGAAGGATACAGAGAACAGATTTTACCATCCTTCCTGGAAAATAGCCTTGAGTTGTGGTTTGCAATAAGAGATTTTCTTTAAGGATTAACTGTATTCTCTAAAACCACATCAGACGGAAAATGGAGAACCCACAGAAACTCTGTGCTCACAATTATGCTGGAAGATGGTACAATGACATGAACAGGATTTTGAAGACAGTTGGTGCTTTTTTTTTCCAAAAAGTGGCAAAGTATCATAGCACCTGGGGATATGGAAACTCCCTCTCAGTGCTGAGAGTGTGATGGAGAGGGGACTGGAGATGATGTTAAATGGGGGTTGATTGAAGGAACTGGGGATGGTTAGGATGGAGGAGAGGTCTTAGAAAGGAAATGATTTCAGTATTCCAGTATTTGTTATGTGAAGAAAGGATAGGTCTTCTTTTTTGACTCCAGAGGATCAATAGGGTTAAATTTATAAGAGGTAGATTTCATGTTGATGTAAGGAAAAACTGCCTAACAATTAGAGTGGCCATGAAGTCAAATGGGGAGATAGTGACTTCCTCATCATGGATGCCTTCAAGTGAAGGCCAGATGATTGCTTGTCAGAGATGCTGCAGTGGGGATTAAAATACTTTTCAATGAGGGGCAAATGATTAGTTGATATTTGATACTGGTCCCAGTCAACTCTGAGATTCTGTGAGATCAAGAATCCTACTTCAGGTTATAGATTTAGTGGGAGCCACCTGTGCTCAGTCATTTTTCAGTCATGTCCAACTCTTCATGACCCCATTTGGGGTTTTCTTGGCAAAGATACTGGAGAGGTTTGCCATTTTATTCTCCAGTTCATTTTACAGATGAGGAAACTGAGGCAAATACTATTAAGCCACTTGCCCTGGGTCACATAGCTTGAGGCCAGATTCGAACTCATGACAATGTGTTTTCCTGACTTCAGGCCTGGTGTTCTATACACTGAGCCACCTAGCTGCCCCAGAAGCCACCTAAAGCAACCTAAATAATAATCCCTTCTGATTTTAGGAAAGCAGAACATCTATGAAAGTCTCCATAGCCATTTAGAAAGATCTTAAAGATGCCTCTTCAGATGGAGTCACCTAGTCAAATCTAGACTCCCTGTACCACTTACATGTGATAAGAATTGTATGGTGCTCAAAATACCTCTTGACAACCCATGTTCAAATATCTTGATATGGAACAGATAGTTTTTACTTTAACACCTTAAGACTGAGATTTTCATAAGTTGAGTCTGTTTGGGGTCTTTTAGCAAGTTTCATGCATGCTACCAAGTTTTATAAAGGGATATCTCTTTTTTTTAACCTTGTCACTAAGGTCAGCAATTCATGGAGTCACAAGTTACGTGTTTTTTGGAGCTGATTTGTTTAATAATATAGAGATGTTCAGTAAATTGTCTAAGTTTGTGAGAGTATACATCCCGGTATAGATTGGGTAGTTAGGGCACTCAACAGTTCTCTGCCCTGTAGGTATTGTAGAGGATGAGAGTCCAGGCACTGTCTGGGAATCTTTACTGCTGCTCATAAATAAGGACTTTATTCTGACATTGATTAATCAGTTTCCCTATGCAAAATATGAAAGCTCTTACTGGTGGGTGGCAATGAAGATCTAGGACAACATCTGGATATCCATCTGCCAAAATTGCCGAAGAAAGAGGTTCTTAACTTTTTCTTGTTATGGACCCCTTTGGCAGCCAGGTGAAGCCTACTGATCCTTTCCCTGAACAATGTTCTTAAATACATAAAATAAAATACATAGCATTATAAAGGAAATCAATTTTTTATAATACAATTATCAAACTATAAACTAAAAAAATGGTTCACAGACCCCCGGTTAAGAATTCTGGGTAAAGAGCATTTGGGTGGCAATTGAAATTAGATTCAATAAATATTTGTCAATTGTCAGTCTGGCTTGCTCTTATAAATGTCAGAGCCCACCACAGATGAAGGCATCTGGAGAAGGAGGGGCTCCTGCTTTGTGATTTATAAGATCCCTTTTGGCTCCAGCATCCTAGAATTTTGCTCTTCTACAGAAATGATGAGCTGAGAAAGCCCTCACCTTTTCACAAATATGTTCTTTTAAATTGAGTAGAGACCCCAGAAATTCCAATAGCAACATGAGGATCTGCTGCCTAGCCCAGGCCTGCGGACTCCATCTTCCTCTCTGAGTTGTCTGCCCCCACATCATGATTCATAGCCCCAGAGGCTGGCATTTGGCAGCTGTACGATTTGGTGTAAATGCAGAGAACAACATGAAATGCTCCTGGGAGATGGCTGTATGGTTTTCATTGGAAACATCTCCCAGTCCCTTATCCTGGGCAGTCATTTCTCATTGTGAACCTGCATTTAGTTGCCATGGTGGGAGGGGGTGGTTCTTTGTCTTTGAACCGAACAAATGAAGAACATGATTCAATTAGAGGCAGCATAACAGAAATCAAGAAGGATTTATATTTAGCTGGGCAGGAACATGCAGCGGGGGAAGTAAAACTCCCTTCATTTCAGAGCTGGAAAGTGGTTTTAGAGACCAAACTTTGTTTTTCCAATTTTTACTCTTCCCCCATTTGCCCTCCCAATCCCAAACTCTCCAGATGTTTCTCTCCCCCTGCCCCACCCCTCACGCCTCCAGAGATTGAACCTTTTCAAGTATGGTTCAGCATAGAAAGTCATGGGCTAAATGTTAGACAATGGCTTTTCTCTTCTCTAAACTGTCCTCTGTAGGCCATGGGGCAGGGGATCATAACCAAGCCACCTCAATTCAATTTCCTCATTTGTAAACTAGGGTAGCAACCACACCTCTCTCTGCAATCAAGTGGTTATGAAGGGTTGGTGACCACATTGATTCCGGAGCAGACTTTCTCAAATCTATAATTCCCTACCAATTGCCAAAGGACAATTTGTAAGATCTCCTAGGTAATAGCTATGTGGGGATGATTTGGAGGGAAGGGTATTGAGAAGAAGGATTTTTCACTTGGTATCTTAGCTGAAAGAAATAGATTGGAAGAATCTTGGCATTTTGGAGCTTGAGATGATGACATATCATTTATTCAATAAGTTCAAGGCTAGAAAAAGATGAAAACATTGTAAGGAGGGAAGTTTCTTCCAGACTTCCTTTTTTAGGGATATGGAGACATAAAGAGGTAGAGAGTGGACCTTTGATATCCTTGGAACATGGAATGCTTAGATGAGGAAACTTCTACCAGTGCAGGTCAACCTTTCTTCTGCAACTCAGTCCTAGAAAATTGCCTAGAGCAGGGGTGGGGAACCTGTGTATGTGGCCCCGTAGGTCCTCAAGTGTGGCTTCTTTGACTGAATCCAAACTTCACAAGTTTGGATTTAGTCAAAGAGTTCATACTTGAGGACCTAGACCTGGGCTTAGAGCACTGAGAAGATGTGAGTTCAGGTGTTGCCCCAGACACTTATTAGCTATGTGACCCTATTTAAGTAGGGGCAACTAGGTGGTGCAGTGGATAGAGCACCAGTGCAGGAGTCAGGAGGACCTGAGTTCAAATCTCACCTCAGACACTTGACACTCACTAGCTGTGTGACCTTGGGCAAATCACTTAGGCCCAGTTGCCTCATCCTGGGTCATCTCCAGTCATCTTGACTAATATCTGGTCACTGGATGGAGATGGCTCTGGAGGAAAAGTGAGGCTGATGACCTGCATAGTCCTCCCTCACTCAAAACAAAGTCAAGTCCTTCTTTGGCAATGAAGGACGAACACACACATCCCTATTTAAGTTACTTAATCTGTCTCAAGCCATTTCCTAATTTGAAAAATGAGGAGGTGGGGTTCTATGGCCTCCAGGTCCCTTCTGGCTCTGAATCTATAATCTTATGACTTGCTCAGGGAGCACACAACCAGTGTGAGTCAGAGGCAGGATCAGAGCACAGCTCTTTTTGTTCTCTCTCTGCTATACTCTGCTGTCTCATTGAGGGTAGGGAAGACAAAAATGCACCCTTACCTACAATCTCATGTGATCTTGTTTATAATTTGTCCTATTTTGTTATGTTAATGCTTTAATGTATTTGAGACTTCCTAGAGTGAATATTCCCTCCAACGTGCAGATTGCAATCCATCCATGCCTGCCCATCCTATATGAGATTTTTGTCCATGTCATCCTATAGATCCACCACAAGGTGTCCACCTAACATGCTCGGGGTCTTTTCCTAGTGCCTTGACATTGCATGGATCCCTTTGTTCTAACTGTAGGGTCAACCTGTCTGTCTTTTCTGGTTAATATATTTCTTTGATGAGCTCCTCTATGCTGTCTCTTCTGCACAATTCCTCACGTGTAATGAGTAGCAACTTGTTCATGTCCACCATGCACTTCTGCATTAGTATTTGGGTGATTCTTGACTTTGCTGGTCAGTGGTTTTCCATGACTTTTAGCCATACAGAATTATTAGGTATTAGACCATTAGATAGTTTAAAATGTTCAGAAGAAAACAAATGGTCTGTGTACTGTGAGCTAAATAGAGGATCATTCAATCCTATAAACATTTATTAAGTTCCTACTATGTCTTATGTACTAGGGATATGAAAATGGTCCTGTCCTCAGGGAGCTTATGTCCTCTTGGAACAAGAACACATTAATTTGAGTAGATAGTGAATCCTCACAATGAAGGGAAGCAGGAAAAAGTATGAGGAGGTGAGCAGTCTAGACATGGTGGAGACATCTTCAAGATCTCAACTTCCCAACATCTCACAGTTATGCCTAGATTTTCCCCAGGTCTGTCTTATTTTTTTTCCCCAGGTCTGTCTTATTTTTTTTCCCCACTGCCCATCTGCTCCTGGGACTCCAGGTAAATGAGTTGGGAGTAGATTGTACATGCAGCTATGTTAATTATCTCCTTTTCTATCCTGGATTGACAATGACTCATCCTGTGACTCTGGGTAAGTCATTTTCATTTCTGTGAACCTCAGTTTCTTCACCGGGAAAATAGTAATGGTAATATTTCCACTATCTGACGGTTGTAATAAGGAAATTACTGTTAATCTTTAAAGTCTATAGAAATGTGTTATTATTTTGAAAAGGGCATTTAAAAGCCATGGAGTTGAGACATGATGAAGAATTGTTCAGGGTTTTGGAAGTTGACTGAAGAGAAATCAAGAATATTTCCAGAACGAGAGGGAAGTGCTAAGGAGATAGTATTAGAAAGGCAGCTGCTATAAGGGAAAGAGTAGCTAGAATTGGAGCAAAGATGATTTAGGTTCTATTTCTGCTTCAGAAACTTCTTAGCTGTGTGACCTTGGGCCAGTCACTGAATCTCTCTTAGCCTTAGTATCATTATTTATAAAAAGGAGATAATAATAGTGTTTACCTTGCTGGCTTGTTAGGAGGATCAAACTAGATAATCTGTGTAAAGAAGCATCATGATCCTTTAACTCCATGGAAATGTAAGCTATTATTAAGGAGATAATAGATGCGTTTATTCTTAATAGCAGTCCAAAGGAGTCAAGGGTAATAAAAAATGTCTCAGGAGTATAAAAGGGCTTTGTGCCCAAGGTGGGTTTTAGCCTTGGAACTTGGTGGAACTGTGCTATATAGAACCAAAGCTTTGAATCTAATCCTCTTCCCTCTCAGATACTCAGATGGCACAAGGGGGGATTATTTACCCCTCCCCATATTGGGGGATGGTGTTGTATGTTTGTTCTTGTTATATCTTTGAAGTAAATATTCCTTTGTGATAGCTAATCCTACTGTTAACCGGTTAAAATGGAACTGAGATCCTAAAATTGAGGGAACACAGTCAACAGAGGCTTATGACAGAGGCTAGAAACCCCACGCTTCTAAAGGGTACCCATGATCCTAGGGGGATGAAAGGTAATATACCTGGATTTCAGGTAGTAGGGGCTAGAGTAGGAATGAAAGGGTTTGGTACTATGAGATGACAAAGCAGTCCTTTTGTTGGCCTTAGAGCAGGATGAGTTGGTTACTAAGTGGATATCTAAAAGATTTATGTCCACTGTGCTGTCTTTCCTTTAAACTTCAGATTTTTTTGGCATTCTGAGAAGTTTTCCCTGAGGGCTGATGAAGGGGAGACTCATCCTATTGCCCCAGCTTGGATGCCATGAGGCCATGAGCACACAGCCTGTCTAGGTAAGCCTGAGCCTGAGTTTGGCCTGCCTCTTTCTTGATCTTGAGGAGGAGGAGACCTTGTGACCATGAGATGTGGAGGTCCTGAGTCCTTCTGGTGAGAGCTGACTAGTAGCAAGGGGAGGAGGCCTCCGATGCTCTTGTAGAAAACCACCACCAACAAGATGATGGTTCCAATTTTGGCCCATTTTGCCAAAAAATATGGACTTTGAGGATGACAGTGCACAGCTAAGGTGAAATGTAAAATGGCTAATAAACAGTCTGACAAATTGCTTTATGTTTTGACGAGTGTTAGTGAGGTTTAATGTTATGATGAGCTTCTTCTGAGATTGTAGCAATAGTTACAAGTTAAGTTGCTGAATTCTGTTTTAAGTTGTTCTTGCTAATGGGTGTTGTGAATTTTTTGTCTATTTTAGGATTTTACAGGAAATAATTAGCTGTCCCATATCTGAATCATATTATACACTGAATACTTTCTAACTTCCTCCTTTGGAGAGACCTAGAAACGAGGCCAAACCTAAGCCTTCAGCAATTTTCCCCAGGGAGCCAGGTTGGAGGTCTAAATGTGTAAACCTAGGCCTCCTGTCATTAGAGAATAGGTTTTCCTACACTGAACCAATCCAGATCATATCTCTGGATTCCAAAATGAAGAGACCTGTTAGTGGGGAAGGGAGTACCTAGTTCCCTGGTTCCAGAACAGTTTTCAAATATTGGGCAGGTAGCTCCAGAATTCAGATGAAGAAATGGACTTGCCTTCACATTAAAGCATACACACACACACACACACACACACACACACACACACATTCTGATATGTGATTTCATTGAGGTAAAGAGCTTCCACTGAAGAATTCCCTGAAGTAATATAAATCAGCAATAGTTCTGCAATTTACTATCTTAAAGAGTTTCCTGAGAACACTGACAGGCTAAATAACTTTCTCAGTCTTCACAGTCTGTAGGTATTAGATCAAGGCCTTGAATGCAAGACTTTTTGGGGTCACCCTTCTATCAGAATGAGGCATCAGAGTATCATTTTAGTGTGGAGGATATATACAATAACAACAACATGGAAGGCAACATGGCACAGTAGAAAGGCTTTTGGGTTTGGAATCCAGAAACCTAACACTCCTTCCGTTATGCCACCCAGCTGCTCTGTTAAACTCTCTGCACTCCAGATTCCTCATCTGTAAAACTAGGGGGTTGAACTTGAAGCCCTCCAAGGACCAGCTATGGTTCTACAATGTTAGGATCAGAAGACCTGACTTTGAATCTTCATTCTATCACTTATCTTGACCTGGAGGAAGTCATTGAACCTTCCTGGGCCTCAGTTTCTTCCAATGTCAAAAGAAAAGTACTAAATAATAATAACCAGCATGAATATAATGCTAAGTGCTTTATATATTTTATCCCACTTGATCCCCACAACCACTCTGGAAGGTAAGTGTTATTATTATCCCCTTATAGATGAGACAAATAGAGGTTAAGTGACTTACCCACCATCACATTGCTAGCAGCTATCTGAGACAAGATTTGAACTTCAAGTTCAAAACCCTCTCCACTGTGCTATCTTGCTATCCATACAGAACATCTCTGAGTTCCCTTCAGCTCTAAATCTATGACCTTTATGCATTTGCAAGAAAAGAAATGTAATTTACTGCATAATTGTTGCTACCACATTATCATTGCACTCTGTTTTTTTCAGTCCAAAAATTGGTTTATAATCTTTTATGATGTAATTGTCTCATGGTATAATTTTGTTTGTCATGCTGCTTAAAAGTAAACAGATTCGGCAGTGGTGTATGGATATACATTTATCTTTGCTCATTATCAGCCAGGAGTGTAGAATTCTCAGTGCATGCGCATTGTCAGTATTCAATTTTAACATATATTCACGAGTATTCTGTGTAGCCTAGTCTTGCACCAAAGACAGTTTACTAATAAATGATTTTTAAGTAATACTGGCACAAGTTTTTAAAAAAACCTTCACATAATGGCAAAAAAGTGGCATAAAATCTGGGATGATTATGTGGTGAAATATGATAAGTGAGTGAATCATGGGTGATGTCTGTGCCTAAAGAAGGCCTATCTATAGGAGTAATTATTCACTGGGGACAGCTACCCAAATTTCAGGAGTAATGTCTAGAAATTTATCTACCTACTTCCATGGGTATATCCCTTACTCAGTGATATATTGAAGTTAGCTCATACTACCTCACAAGAGCCCATTGTGACCATTTATATCTCAGAAATGGGCAAATGCTACAAATCAGGGCTTGATTCATTGTTTTGCTGATTATCTGGACTTGTGAGAATGATAGAGAAAATTTTAATAAAGTAGAATAGTGCATTTTTTTTTCAGGGAGACAGTTGTTATACATTTACTAGCACATTCCTGTCCTTATCTTTCATAGTAACAACATCAGTGTCATCCCACAGACTAATGTGCCATTTTGATACTTTATTGTGATTAGAAAATTTGAATGCCTTTTTTCAGTAAACCCTAATTTCTAAAACTTTTGCTCTTTTCTCTGGACTATCAGGAAAGTTTGATAAGAATGTGTGCAAGAATCAGCTTTCAAGCGATCACCTAGACTTTCTCCTGGAGCCAGTGGAACCCCCAGACTTTTCAAAAGAGTTGCCCAGCTGCTCTGGCATGTTCCTGCCTGTGTATAAAAATCATGGAAAGAAGATTAAATTATCTAATTAAAATAGTGATCTCAAAGAGGCTGTTTATTTTGGCATAAATACTGCCAGTTCAGCTGCCTTATCCTTTAGTGCCCTGGTGTCTCTTCTCTAAGACACACCCTTGAGGTTAGTGATAACTTGGTTGATATCATTGGCTACCAGAAATTGCTATATGTGATCACTATGACCAACAGGAAAAGTAGCTAATTTATCTAGTCATGTATCAGCTCTTCTCTCTTCTCTATAAAAGTCTATAAAACAAAGACATAAATGATTAAAAAGTGGAAAACTCAGTTAATAATTTCTCTACTTACTATTCCCTGCCCTTAATGAGATTAACTAGCTTTGAGACCAAACCAACTGGAATTTTTAGCCCTATGTAGGTATAACCTAACACCTCCTGGATCATTGCCTTGTCATGGTGGAAGGGCTTTGTAGTTCAATAAAACTCTGAACTATGCCATGCAGGGATATTCAAGATGGAGTGATTATAGTAGAGACTTCTGATAAAAAGTGGTCCATTGCAGAAGGAAATAAATGATTCAGTTAATCTGTACTGGGGCTATCTCTAGATGTGAGCACCAGTTATGCTGTATTTTTAAAAAAGATTTTCCTGGAACAACTTTAAGTGGGAGCAGTGAGCCAGAGAATGTAAGAAAAAGCCTGACTCCTTCTTTTAGTGGCCAGGCTTCCCCCAAGATTGAACCTGAATCATCTTGAGCCTAGAATTAGGGCTCTTTGTGGAAGAAAGGTGTTTGCTGATCTATAGGTACCAACAAAGACACAATGCAATGGTACTTAGATACATGTATTAACTTATGAATTAGAGCCATGATGACACTTTCATATGCCCCAGAAAATCTTCAAAAATTGCACCCCATTCCTCCAGTCTTCCACCCAAATATTTGATATTTGCATTCCCCATGGGTTACAAGGAACCTTCCCTTCAGCACACTTGAATTGCCAAAATAAATGTGAGCCAAAGAAAGCAGAACTTTCTGGCATTAAAAATAGTACAGGAATAAAAAAAATAATGTTAAAACACATCTCTCCCTATTCCCCTTTGCGTGTTGTAGCTTAGTTATTTGCCTTCTTTCCCTGCCCCTAATCCCAGTTCAATAGGAGGTTACCACATAGTACATTATAGTGGCTGTGGTGACTCCATCCATTTAAAAAAAGTCAGTTTTTTCCCTTTTGAGCCGAACAATATGATCGAGTATAAACATTGTATATTGTTTAATCCAAATCAAATCAAAGCAAACTTACTGAATCCACTTTTCCCTGTAATTCCATCATAGAGATGTATCTCAATGAGACCTACTACTTCTTACTGGTAGCATAACTAACCAAGGGACCTCTTTCTTGTAATTGATCCAGTGTATTACCTGAAATTAGAATTGGGGTTGGCAACTTTTTAAAGGTTGGGTACCATGACTACCCTTATTTAGAGGACTAATGATGAGCATGCTACCCACCTTCTGACAGAGAAGTGAGGGACACAGAGTGCAGAATGAGACATACTTCTGGATATGAACAATGTAGTAGCTAGTTTTACTTGGCTATTGATATTAGTTATGAAGGCTTTGTTTTTTTAATTTTGGGGGGAGAAGGAAGGAAAGAGAGTGGAGCTAGGGACAGAGCTGGCTAAAAAAGAAAGAAAAGAGTCATTGAGGCATTTAAAAAAATGCATAGAACAGAAAGACCCTAGACAAGTAGGATAACTTTGAAAGTTACACATTGAATTATATAATGAAAAAGAAAAAATAAGACATACATAATAGAGATTTGTAGTTTCATGAACAACTCCCTTTACTATTTACTATTTGGGTGTTAAGTTCGCACCAAAAAAAAATTTAAAAATATGGTGCACCAAGGCTCTGACTCCTCCTGGAGTGGCCCATAGATTTCAAAGACATGTTAAGCACTTATTTTCCTAAGTAAAGAGGAATCTGTATCTGCCAAGTTTCAATTCTGGAAGCTGATGATAGTCTTCACAGAAAGAGGGAAGGAGACAGGGCAAATGTGACCATGATGAACTTGGAGCTGGGAGATTTGGGTAGAAATTTTGCCTCCGATGCTCATTGTTTTTTAATCATTTTCATTTGCGTCAGATTCTTTATGACCCCTTTTGTGGTTTTCTTGGGAAAGACACAGAGTAGTTTCCATTTCCCGCTCATTTTACAGATGAGAAAACTGAGGCAAACAGGATTAAGTAAGTTGTCCAGGGTCACATTGCTAGTAAGTGTTTGAGGGTGTCTGAACTCAGGGTCCTCTTGACTCTGGGCTCAGCACCCTATCTGCTGAGCAACCTAGCTGTACCTAAATTTCAAAAAAAATTGAGACTTGCAGGCTTCTTGGAGAAAATGTAAGACTCTCATCTCAGCAAGTTTTCCTACTGTTAAGATGACACTCAGAATACATGGCTCAGGGGGTATGAATTATAGTGGAAAGATTTGGAGTTAGAGGACATGGTTTTGAATCTCAGATCTTCTTTTTACTAGTTATATAAACTTAGAATTACATCATCTTTCTGGGCCTTAGTTTTCCTCCTTTATAAAATGAGGAGATTTGAGTCTTTTTTCAGGGTTTCTCTATGACCCTTTCTAACTTTAAATCCTAAGAGCATTTGTTTTCATGACTAATAGTTCAGGGAGATACCTGAATAATGGTTAGGGAGGTTACTGATGCTATCATTCAGTTGTGCCTGACTCTTCATGACCCTATGGACCATGGAATGCCAGGCCCTTCTATCCTCCACTCTCTCTTGAAGTCTGTCCAAATTCATGTTTGTTGTTTCCATGACACTATCTACGTCATCCTCTGTCATCTCCTTTTCCTTTTGCCTTTAATCTTTCTCGACATCTGGGTCTTTTCCAGTGAGTATCATCTTCTCAATATGCACTCAAAGTATTTAAGCTTCAGCTTCAGTATTTGACAAATTAATTTCTTTAAGTATTGACTGATTTGCTCCAATTGCTGTCTGAGGGACTCCCAAAAGTCAGCACAACAATAGTATCAATTCTGATGAAAATGTCACAATTCCCGAAGCCCAAAGCTTGAAGGCACTAACCAAATTCAAATCTGATGTGGAATACTCTAAATCTGGTGCCTAGTTCTAAGTAAAGCAAATGGGAGTAGGAGAAAGAAGGAAATATGGGAAGATACAAGTACCAGAGAAACCACCCCCTACCCTGTCCTGATATGCCTTGAAATGAATTATGTCATTTCCAAACAAATGAGTGAAAACATTGATAAAAGTGGCCACTATATACTGTGTCTAAAAGGAACATCTGACTCTCCAGATATCCATGTACCAACCTAAAGCTTGGTGACCATTTTATCTGAGCATAGTGAATATATACTTACTTGCACCCTGTCATCTAACCTATGGACCACTCATCTTCTCTATACATAGCTGGCTGTCTACATGACTCCAAACACTCCATGTGTAAACCACACGAAGGGCAAAGATTGTATCTTATACTTCTTTTGTCTCTGCCACATTGGTTTTAGGTCAGTGCCAACACACAAGGTGTAACTTCTGGATGACTGAATATTTGAATCAAAATAGAAAAGTTCATTCCAAGATCCAGATCACTGGTCTATACAATACCAAACATCCTGATACTGGGAAATGTCCAGTTGATGGACTGTTTTTCAATTTTTGCTTACCTATTTAGAACTGTGTTGACACAGTGGTGCTTGTTTGAGAGTAGACAGGCAAAACAAGTTTGCTCCAGAATTGAATTCTTTGGAATTGATTCACTTACAGATACCAGGGAGGTTCACTCTAGGAGGGAAAATGCCATATCAATCAAAACCTTATTTTCACTTCTGATATTGTACCTCTTTTCTTTACCTGGAAAATGAGAGAAATGATATTGTGACTGCCTTAATTTCTTTCTGTGGGGATATTATCTCTTTTGTGCTTTGCAACTCTTCCAGCTTTCAGGCCCATCTGGCAGCTGAGTAATTGGTGGCTCATAACAAAGTAGATGCCACCATGCACATAAGTATATTTTGTGTGTATGTGTATGTGTGTGTGGCACATGCCATATGTGGCTGAGTCAAATCTCTGGCTGAGTGGATCTCTGACTGCATTATAGAGTTAAGTGTCAATGACTTGGGGATTATCTACTACTTTGGACAATCTGTTGATAGGCTTTGGTTCCCTTCCATTTGTGTAGCTAATTAAGATCCAATTCCGCTTGCCCTTAGCCTCTCATAGATGCTGGGAGAATCAGTGAGTTAAAATCTGCATTAAAGAGCCTAACAGTAAATAGAATTAGCAGATGTGTTGTCTTATGTTATATCATATTAAATTATATCATACCACATAGCGCCATATGGTATCATATAATACCCTATCTTTTTTTATTGTATTGTACTATATCATGTCATATCATGTTGTACTATGTTGGAATGATTCCACTTTTCTGTAAGTGTGGCAGGCTGCAAGATACACATTCTGCTTTTAGAACATGAAGAGAATGATAGGAAAGAGTATGGGAAAGTCAAATGCTTTTCTCCCCCCTTAGATTTTCAGAAGGAGTGGCAGCCAGGCTGTCATGTTTATCCTAATAGGCTCTACAAATACTATCTCATTTAATCCTCACAAAATTTTTCATTTGGGGAAACTGAGTCAAATAGAGATTTTTTTTTTTAAAGTGATTTGGCCAGGAACATGACAACTAGTAAGTGTCTGAAACTGAATTTGACCTTAGGTCTTCCTGACTCCAGATACAGAGCCCTATCCATTGAGCTACCTAGCTGCCCCAGTAGAGAATACATTCAAATAACTGAAAAAATAGTAGCTGAAAAAGTCTTTTCCATGGTTAGTCTTAAAAATTTTTTATTTTAATTATTTTTTTTAGAGATTAGGTATGTGAATTTTAAAGAGAGAGTAGAATTGCCAGAGCATCATATTGGAGGTGAGGTCATCCCTTGTACCCAAACAGGCTCAGAAATAATCCTGTCTGGATCTAAGGCAGAAAGACATTCATGTACTCATACCTTGGGCACCATGCCCTCACATATTCTTAGGCTGAGAGCCTAGTGCTATACAATAGACACTGGGTTTGAAGCCCAAGGATCGTGGTTTAAAACCTAGGTCTGCTATTCAACTGTATCCATTTCTGCACAAGTCTCTTGACTTACGTCTTCCTCAAGTTCCTCATTGATAAGACAGAAATCCATCTCCAGTCATCCTGATCTATACCTGATCACTGGACCCAGATGGCTCCTGAGGTGAAATGAGGCTGATGACTTTGTACAGCCTTCTCTCACTCAAATCCAATTCATTTGCATGTCATGGCATCACCTTCCTAGTGTCCCCTTTGGAGGACAAAAGACAAACAGTAGCACTAAGAAGATAAAAGAGTGGGACAAGATGGCCTGGAAAGTCCCTGAATAATATATATGATCCTGTGTAAACCAGGTTAGTCAGCTACTGAAGGCCTGTGAAAGACAAAAAGAGTGGGCCTCATCATTAACTTTTTAAAATAAACAAATAAAGCATCTAAAGGTTAGCCTAAGCTAGAAAGAATCATCATAAACAGAGCAAGTCTGAAAACTATAGCCTGAATTTATTAGATATTTTAAAAGAAATTCAATCTGTATATAACAGATTTGCAATTTCATGTAGTCCTTTTTCTTTATCCTACTGTATATTTAGAAATGTATGTTTTATTTGGAGTTTGTTAAGTGACCATCTTTTAAAATTAAAGATGGGTCTGAGTGCCTTTGGCATTCATAATAATAGTATACTTCTTCCACATATATGTTGGTTTTATGTTGCAGAGTTTCTAGATGATCCCAATTTCAAATATCCTGTCCCATTCCAAATCAGATTTTTTTTTGTGTCCAGCCACATGTCTTGATTTGGGGTTCAGAAAATGTGGTAGAAGGCAGCTGACTGATACAGTAGATAGAGGGCTAGGCCTGGAGTCAGGAAGGCTCTGCTTCCTTTGTTTAAATTTGGCCTCAGACACTTACTAGCTGACTGACCGTGGGCAAGTCACTTAACTCCGTTCTTCCTTTGTAAACATGAGCTTGAGAAGGAAATAGCAAGCTACTCTAATATCTTTGTCAAGAAAACCCCAAATAAGGTCCGAAAGACTTGGACATGGCTGAAATGACTGAACAACATGTGATGGTAATTAATGTAATTAATTACCATGTAATTAATCAAAACCGGTTTTCCCTCTGTCCTTAAGGTTTTGGAACAATCCAGCTTATTACCAAATGGAACGTCATCAGCAAGCACATCTAGTACCAAGGTCCTTTCATGGAATGAAAAGAGCCCTGAATTGAGAGTCAGGAGACTTGAAGATCACCCTCACCTCTGCCACGAATTGGACATGGGGGCTTGGACATGTGACTTAACCTCTCTGACCCTCCGTTTCATCACCTGTAAAGTGGTAGGGTTAAACTATCTGATCTCCAAGGTCCCTACTAATTTTCATAGCTTATGATTAAATATTGTTTTCATGAGGAGAATTGAATCAGGTAATGCCTCCCCTTTCAGTTTGGCACAGAACCTGTTAGTGTTTTTGCCAGTGGCTCCATGATCTCATCAGTGTGGGCAATCCTCCTAGTGTTATATCACACCCTTCCATACCTTATCCTCTGTTAATCACAGGATTTAGAGTTAGTGGGGATCTTAGAGTACATATAGTCACATCTCTTCATTTTTCAGGTGAAGGAACTGAACTTTGTCCTCTCTTGTATCCCAAAAGGTTGTGACTTGCTCATGGTCACGCTGATGGTAATAATTCCAAAACCAGCATTCTTTCCATGGCACTGTATGATATTTCATTAAATCAACTTCTAAAAGACACTCAAGAAGACTTTCACATATTTGACCTAGTTCCTCCTGGTTCCCTGATTCCTTTGCCAGAAACAATGCAATGTGATATTTCCTTCCATTGAATTTGTGATAGTTTTACTAAGGGTATGCTGTTAAATGCTTAACAACTGGCTCTCTGGAAAAAAATTTATGCAAGACACTTTCAAGTTTATCTGCATTTTTAACATTTTCTTCATCACTTTCTGAAGTCTAGAAATCAACAAAACAACAAATCAAGCCCTGACTTGCAGCATTTGCTGATTTCTGAGCCTTACGCTGAAAATTTAACAACCAGCTCTCTCAAGTTGTTTTGAGCAGATTCCAACAAACCCCTGGTTACTCTTCCTCTGAACTAGTATAGCACTTTGTACCTTGATTATTGCATAGTATGCTTTATATTGTCTTTCTGCTTCAGAGAGCATCTACCCGGTTGCTGGAGGTCTTCTGGGTCTTTGATTATTGCATGAGTGCCATGGCAGGACTCTTGAGTGTTTCTCCATTATTTCTCATTTTCACTACATTACTTGTTTGCTTCTTTTCCTGATCATATGTGTCCTTGATTATGTAGACTACACGTGTACATTGCTTAAGATTCTTTCCAGGATATATGAAATTGCAAATCCTAACATTCAGTATGTTTAATGCTACTTCTTGTACGTATCATCATTGGTAATATACTGCAGCCTCTTTGTATGTACCATGGCTCCTTCAGTTGCCTTATTGTCTATAATTTTGATTCTTCTGACCTGATTTTTAGGCAACAAAAGATTGGTATTAAAAATATATGCTTTTGTTACACAGGATAGATGTGCTAATATGTTTGAGCCCATTTCCATTTCCTCATGTAGTATGTTGACCACTGAGTTGGTCAAATCCAAATGTGTTGATTTTGTTATTCTATTACTGTCATTGATGGGGAGAGTTTGTGAAAGAAATGTCAGCGGATCTGTTCTATTTCAAGGCAATTTGTTATCACCTTTCCAGTTTCCTTTGCTTTTAGAATGATCTGCCTTAGCTGTGTGGAATGTCAAATTCTCAATAGGTTCATTTTCTACTTGATTACTTTTTGTTATTTTTCTGAAGCAATATTGCTCATGATTTTCATCCTTTTCCTCTTCTGTAATTTTTCTAAATTAACTTGTACTGTAATTGTGTTAAATTAGCTTATGCTATTTTTCTAAATTAGCTTGTACTATACTATTGGGGTTAAAAATCACTCCATATTCTTTACATAAACTGAATCAGTCTCACACCACATTAACTCTGTCCATATGCCTTTCTTTATCACACCCAGAGGCTAGAGTCTCCTAATCACACCTCCTTGACCACCAGGGTCAAGAGAATGTATTGACACTACCAAAAATGCCTAGGGAATTGTTGAAATTGGTAAGAGTTGTGTACCCTTGGCACACAATTGTTTCCCCTTTGATGATATTTCCAACTCTGGCATCACTTGGGAAGAAGTTCAATTTTTTACTGATTGAAGCCATTTTGAGCATTCCCTTTGCTTCCTTTTTGTGGCAACTGGTTTTTTTTTTTGTAGTTATTAGACTCCTTTAAAAATAGGAATAAAATCAATATCTTTATTTTATATTCCCATTTTTTCAAGAGATAATAGCTGGTCTGAATAGGCTGGATTGAGGTTACTGTGATTGCATATAGGGTTTATCTCAATGCTTCTTTTTAATTTGTTATTTAAATTCATTTATCTCAATGCTTCTCTTTTAACTTGGTATTTATTTGCTTTCATTTTGGTTGATTTTGACCCCTGATCCAACTAGTTGATGATCTGATAAAATAGTTGATTTTGAAATAACTTTTATACTGGTGATTCAGTTACAGACAATTTCATTTTTTGTGCTGTTTGGTGTTCCTACTATTTAGTTCCTTTCCAACTCTTTTCTTAAAGAAAATATTCACAATAAATGTGTGTGAGTTTTCTAAGTCATCTATAAGCCTGTGGCCTCTTGTTTTTAGATTCCTGAACTTTATTTTCCAACAAAATTTTTCACTCTCTTCTCCTGTTGTGCAGTTGTTTTTGTCTTGTCCAACTCTCCATAACCCCATCTTGGGGTTTTCTTGGCAAAGATACTGAAGTGGTTTGCTATTTCCCTTCTCCAGCGTATATTACAGATAAAGAAACCAAGGAAAACAGGGTTAAGTGACTTGCCCAGGGTCATACAACTATTAAGTGTTGAGGCCAGATTTGAACTCAGGAAGATGAGTCTTTCTGATTCCAAGCCCAGTGCTCTATCCATTGTGCCACTAGATGCCCATCTTCCCCTGTACCAACCTTTATTTTTGAAGTCACTGAGTATCAAGGTAATGTTGACTGAGTGTGGAGGATCCCAAGTCCTTCACAGAATTTTTCCCATACCTCGTCCTTTCTAATGGAAACTGCTGCAATGACTCTATTAATTTTTTTGGTGATCTGTTTGCTGGCTTCATCACAAACAATGCAAGGGGAAGTAACCACAGGATGATGTTTCTGGGGTACTGAGGCCCCGCCCTCCACGTCTTTCCCTGATGGCAAGAATACGTCCTCGTCATCAGATCCGAATGTTGGGATCATTTCCATTTGTTGGAAAAAACTCTCTATAGTCTTATTTTTCTTCCCTTTTCTAGGCATTTTCCCATGACTTCTGAGATTCCTGTCCACCCCCGCCTAGATGCGCCCAGTTAGTGCTTGGGGTCTGAGGTTCAAATGGGCTTTCCGCAGCAAGCTTTAGTTCTAGTGCTGGGGTGGGGGCAGGGCCACCTCCCAGGCTCAGCTTCCTCAGGGGCTTTATGCAGAGGCCTTCAGTAGTGGAGCAGGGTGGGGCAGGGCCGTCTCCCAGGCTCAGCTCCTTCAGGTGGTTTATGCAGAGACTTTCAGGAACGAAGATCCTGCCTGCTGCTGGGGGACTCCGGGGCTGCCGCCACTGCGGCCAAGCTGCTGCTGCCTCTGCCACTGCCCACACCTCTGCCTTTGCTGCTTCCTGCCCCCGTCTCTGCCACCGCTGCTTCCTCCTGAGGGGGCCCAAGTCACGGAGACACCCCTCCCCCCTCCAGCCAGCTGTCTTTCTCACTGACCTGTAGCTTCTGTGGGCGGAGGGACTTTCCCGGCTGCTGGAGCTTCCGTCCCTGAAGCCTGCTTGGGTCAGCTTCTCTGGGGCCGTGGCCAGGGCAGCGCTGAGGTGGGGTCCGCTTTCCGGGGCGCGACGGACCCTGGGGACGGGTCTCCAGGGCTCTCTGGCACGGAAATCTCTTCCACTCTGGTTCTGCACACCTTTCAGTGATCCAGAATTTATGCGGATCTCTTTTTACATTAATTCTATGGGCTGTGGGTTGGAGCTCGTAAACGTGCATCCTTCTACTCTGCCATCTTGGCTCTGCCCACAGGATGATGTTTCTTCCTGACCTTGGAGGTACAATAAAAACATGAAAATGAGTCCAAGTCTCCATTCACTCCTCCAAGGAAAACCTGTGAACTGTCTTCCATTGTGTCATCTACAACTCTATTGTGTCTTCTGGTTTCATTTATGGTGAAACTATCGAGCCAGGGAGTTCTTCCTCTGGACTAAGATTACACAATAAGAATAACAACAGTTAAAATTAATATTTGTAGATGATTTGTGAATTATGTGATTCTAAGTATCTGCTAATTTGCTTTATTTAAGTCTGCAACTGTGGAAGCAGTAAACACAGACACAGGGCTCTGCCAACTTCAACTGGTACTGGAAGGTTGGTTCCCTGAAGGTCAGCTGCTATGTCCCCTCAGGATTCTAGGGGTAGCTTCAAGTGGTTGGAGTCTTGTTTTCCTAATGCTATAGCCCACAAGCCCCCAGACCTGTGTCTCTATATGATAATCAGTTGTTATCAGTCAGGGGGCAGCTAGGTAGCTCAGAGTTCAAATCTGGCCTCAAATGCTTATTAGCTGTGTTATCATAAGCAAGCTACTTAACCTGTTTGCCTCAGTTTCCCCATCTATAAAATAAGCTGGAGAAGGAAATTGCAAACCACTCTAGTACCTTTGCCAAGAAAACCCCAAAAGGGTTTCAGGAAGACTTGGAACTGAACATGGAACTGAACAACTGAAAAATGACTAAACAATATCAATTAATTAACCAGACAATTAACTTTTAGAACAGGGGATTTGTATTTACTAACGTATAGTACCAAGAACAGTTGGCGCAAAGTATCCCTCCTTAATGTCTGTGACACACTCTCCTACCAGTACATGTAGAATCCAGGGGACAGTAGGCTCAAGTTTAGAGACCAACCACATGTAGCAAAGGAGTAAGTCATAGATCCTGACTACCAGAAGTTTTTTAGCCCCCTTTGTGGAGAACTTACGAAGTTACCCATAAATGTGGTCTAGCTTTCCACTGGGCTCTTTTGTAGAGTCTTCTTTACTTGAGTCCAGTCTGCTCTCAACTCCCGATGTAAGCATTACATCCTTTCTGAGAGATGCTGCTGGGATGCTGATAAAAGAATCCAAATCCTCTGACCCTCCAAAGTTTGCAAATCTTGCTCTGGCCAAAAGACCTGGAAAGAGACAGAGACTGAGGCACTTTCCTGCTCTTTAAGGAATTCTTTATCAGAGATTTAGCTGGAAGGCTTCCAAAAATTAACATTCAATATACTTGAATCTCTAATTTCTGAACTGTCTTTTTTTTTTTTTTATAGATGACTCAGAAGGTAACAGGAGAAAAGGGAGAGAATGCACATTTATATAGTACGTATGATGTGCCAGTAACTCTATCAAGTATTTTATAATTGTTATCTCATCTGATCCACAGGACAACCCTGGGAGGAAGGTGCTATTATTGTTATATATCCCCCATTTTACAATTGGGGAAACTGAGGTTAAAAGACTTGCCTGGGTCTTCCTGACTCTGGGTTCTATCCACTGTACCACCAGCTGCTTCCAAGTTTTGTGGCCAAATTTTTTCAACCAATCTGAATAGATTTTCTGTGCAATATCATTTCATTTTGGATGACCTTAGAGGACTTTTAACAATTAACTTTAAATTTATTTATTAATTTATTACAAATATATGATTTTATTTTATTTTTTAAATTTTATAAAATTTATTTATTTATATTCAGTTTTCAGCAGACACTTCCATAAGATTTTGAGTTCCAAATTTTCTCCCCATCTCTCCCCTCTACCTACCCCAAGACAATGTGCATTCTGATTACCACTTCCTCCAATCCACCCTCCCTTCTATTACACTCCTCCCTTCTCCCCATCCCCTCTATTTTCTTGTAGGGCAAGATAGATTTCTATACCCCATTGCCTGTATATCTTATTTCCTAATTGAATGTAAAAACAATTTTTAATATTTGTTTTTAAAACTTTTAGTTTTAACTGCTCTCCCTTCCTCCCCTTGCATCCCCACTGAGAAGGCAAGCAATTCAATATAGCTTATACATGAGTAGTTATGCAAAACACTTCCATAACAGTCATATTGCAGAAGACTAACTGTATTTCTCTCTATCCTATCCTGCCCCCCATTTATTCTATACTCTCCTTTGACCCTATCCCTCCTCAAAAGTGTTTACTTCTAACTATCCCCTCCTACCATTTGCCATCCCTTCTATCATCCCCTCACCCCCACTTATCCCCTTCCTCTCTACTTTCCTGTAGTGTAAGATAGATTTTCACTCCAAATTGAGTGTCCATGTTATTCCTTCCTTAAGGAAAATCCAATGAAAGTAAGGTTCATTCTTTCCCTCTCACCTCTCCTCTCTTCCCCTCCATTGAAAAAGCTTTTTCTTGCCCCTTTTATGTGAGATAATTTGCCCCATTCTATTTCTCCCTTTCTTCTCCCAATATATTCCTCTCACCCCTTAATTTTATTTTTTTAGATATCATTCCTTCCTATTCAACTCAACTTCCCTCTGTCTATATGTATATATAATCCCTCCAACTACTCTAATATTGAGAAAAGTCTCAAGAGTTACAAATGTGATCTTTCCATGGAGGAATGTAGACAGTCAACTTTAGTTAGTCCCTTATGATTTCTCTTCCCTGTTTACCTTTTCATATTTCTCTTGATTCCTGTGTTTGAAAGTCAAATCTTCTATTCATCTCTGATCATTTCAACAAGAATGCTTGAAAGTGCTCTATTTCATTGAATAAACATTTTTCCATTGAAGTATTATACTCAGTTTTGCTGGGTAGGTGATTCTTGTTTTTTTAAAATTAAATTTATTTATTTAACTTTTAACATTCATTTTCACTAAATTTTGGGTTCCAAATTTTCTCTCCATTTGTCCCCTCCCCCACCCCAAAACACCGAGCATTCTAATTGCCCCTATCATCAATCTGCCCTCTTCTCCAACATCCCTCCCTTCCCTTGTCCCCACCTTCTCTTTTGTCCTGTAGGGCCAGATAACTTTCTATTCCCCATTACCTGGATTTCTTATTTCCTAGTAGCAAGAACAGTACTCAACAGTTGCCCCTAAAACTTTGAGTTCCAACTTCTCTTCATCCCTCCCTGCCCACCTATTCCCTTTGGGAAGGCAAGCAATTCAATATAGGCCATATCTGTGTAGTTTTGCAAATGACTTCGATAATAATCATGTTGTGTAAGACTAACTCTATTTCCCTCCATCCTATCCTGCCCCTCATTGCTTCTATTCTCTCTTTTCATCCTGTCCCTCCCCAAGAGTGTTGATTTCAAATTGCTCCCTCCTCCCATTGCCCTCCCTTTCATCATCCCCCCACCCTGCTTATCCCCTTCTCCCCCATGTTCCTGTATTGTAAGATAGGTTTTCATACCAAAAGGAGTGTGCATTTTATTCCTTCCTTTAGTTGAATGTGATGAGGGTAAACTTCATGTTTTTCTCTCACCTCCCCTTTTTCCCTCTACTAAAAAGTCTTTTGCTTGCCTCTTCTATGAGAGATAATTAGCCCCATTCCATTTCTCCCTCTCTCCTCCCAATACATTTCTCTCTCACCATTTACCTTCATTTTTTAAAGATATGATCCCATCCTATTCAATTGACTCTGTGCTCTCTCTCTCTCTCTCTCTCTCTCTCTCTCTCTCTCTCTCTCTCTCTCTGTGTGTGTAATCCCACCACCTACCCAGATACTGAAAAGTTTCAAGAGTTACAAATATTGTCTTTCCATGTAGGAATGTAAACAGTTCAACTTTACTAAGTCCCTTATGACTTCTCTTTGCTGTTTACCTTTTCATGCTTCTCTTCATTTTTGTGTTTGAAAGTCAAATTTTCTTTTCAGCTCTGGTCTTTCTGCTTGAAAGTCCTCTGTTTCATTGAAAGACCATTTTTTCCCCTGAAGTATTATACTCAGTTTTGCTGGGTAGGTGATTCTTGGTTTTAGTCCTAGTTCCTTTGACTTCTGGAGTATCATATTCCATGCCCTTTTATCCCTTAATGTAGAAGCTGCTAGATCTTGTGTTATCCTGATTGTATTTCCACAATACTTGAATTGTTTCTTTCTAGCTGCTTGCAATATTTTCTCCTTGACCAGGGAACTCTGGAATTTGGCCACAGTGTTCCTAGGAGTTTCTCTTTTTGGATCTCTTTTAGGAGGTGATCAGTGGATTCTTTCAATATTTATTTTGCCCCCTGGTTCTAGAATATCAGGGCAGCTTTCCTTGATAATTTCATGACAGATGATGTCTAGGCTTTTTTTTTTTGATCATGGCTTTCAGGTAGTCCCATAATTTTTAAATTGTCTTTCCTGGATCAATTTTCCAGGTCAGTTGTTTTTTCCAATGAGATATTTCACATTTTCTTCCATTTTTTCATTCTTTTGGTTTTGTTTGGTGATTTCTTGGCTTCTCAGAAAGTCATTAGCCTCCATCTGTTCCATTCTAATTTTGAGAGAACAATTTTCTTCAGTGAGCTTTTGAACCTCTTTTTCCATTTGGCTAATTCTGCTTTTGAAAGCATTCTTCTCCTCCTTAACTTTTTGAACCTCTTTTTCCAATTGAGTTAGCCTATTTTTCAAAGTGTTATTTTCTTCCGCATTTTTTTGGGTCTCCTTCAGCAAGGTGTTGACCTGCTTTTCATGCTTTTCTTGCATCTCTCTCATTTCTCTTCCCAGTTTTTCCTCTACCTGTGTAACTTGATTTTCAAAATCCTTTTTGAGCTCTTCCATGGCCTGAGCCCATTGAATATCTATTTTGGATGTTTGGGATTCAGAAGCCTTGACTTCTGTGTCTTTCCCTGATGGTAAGCATTGTTTTTCCTCATCTGAAAGGATGGGAGGAGATATCTGTTCACCAAGAATGTAGCCTTCTATGGTCTTATTTTTTTTCCCCTTTTCTGGGCATTTTCTCAGTCAGTTACTTGACTTCTGAGATTCCTTTCCACACCCACCTCACCTCCAGATCCACCCAGCTAGTGCTTGGGGGCTGAGATTCAAATGCTGCTTCCCAGCCGCAGGACTTTCAGCAGGGGGCGGGGCTGCTTTTCAGAGTGAGATTAAGTTCAGGTGCTCAGGTGGGGGCAGGGCCACCACACTCGTCTTAGTTCCCTCGGGGGGTTTACGAGATCTTCAACAATGGATCCGGGGTCCTGTCTGCTTTGGGAGCTCCTGCCTGCTGCTGCCTCCACTGCTGCCTCCCAAGGAGGCCTGAGTTATGGAGACATCCCTCTCCCTTCTCGGCAAGCAGAAAAGACACTCTCACTGACCTGTAGCGCCTGTGGGTGGAGGGACTTGTGCTGCAGCTGGAGATTCTTTCCCTGAAGCCTGCTCAGATCTGCTCCCCTCAGTGCCGTGCAGCCAAGGCAGGGCTGGGCTCTGCTCTGGGTCCAGTGCATGACAGACCTTTCTTGTCATTTTTTCAGGTCCCTCTGGGAGAGATATCTCCTCCACTCCATTGTTCTGTGGCTTCTGCTGCTCCAGAATTTGTTGGGAGTTCTTCTTTGCAGGCATTTTATGGGCTGTGGGTTAGGAGCTAGCATATGTGTATCTTTCTACTCCACCATCTTGGCTCCTCCCCCCGTGATTCTTGGTTTTAATCCTAGCCCCATTGACCTCTGGAATATCATATTCTAAGCCCTGAAGTCCCTTAATGTAGAATCTGCTAGATATTGTGTTATCCTGATTGTATTCCTGCAATACTTGAATTATTTCTTTCTGGTTGCTTGCAATATTTTCTCCTTGACTTGGGAACTCTGGAATTTGGCTACAATATTTCTAGGAGTTTTCCTTTTGGGATCTCTTTCAGGAAGTGATTGATAGATTCTTTCAATATCTATTTTACCCTCTGATTCTACAATATTAGGGCAGTTTTTCTTGATTATTTCTTGAAAGATGATGTCTAGGCTCTTTTTCTTGATCATGGCTTCCAGGTAGTCCAATAATTTTTAAATTATCTCTCCTGGATCTATTTTCCAGGTCAGTTGTTTTCCAAGGAGATATTTCACATTATCTGTTATTTTTTCATTCCTTTGTCTTTGTTTTATAATTTCTTGATTTTTCATAAAGTCATTAGCCTCCATCTGCTTCCTTCTGTTCTTTTAGGAGCTATTTTCTTCAGTGAGTTTTTGGACCTCCTTTTCCATCTGGTCAATTCTGCCTTTTAGAGCATTCTTTCCTCATTGGTTTTTTGGATCTCTTTTGCCATTTGGGTTAGTCTTTTTTTTGAATTGTTATTTTCTTCAACATTTTTTGGGTCTCCTTTAGCAAGCAGTTGACTCATTTTTCATGATTTTCTTACATCACTCTCATTTCTCTTCCCAATTTTTGTTCTACTTCTCTTGCTTGATTTTCAAAATCCCTTTTAAGCTCTTCCATGGTCTGACACCAATTAACATTTTTCTTGGAGGCTTTGGATATAGGAGCTTTGACATTGTTGTCTTCTGTTTGCATATTTTGGTCTTTCTTGTCACTAAATTAAGATTCTATAGTATGATTCTTTTTCCTGTTTTTGCTCATTTTCCCAGCTGTTTACTTGACTTTTGAGCTCTTTGTCAAGGTAATTCTCTGCTTCCAGTGAGGGGTGGGAGGTATACTGTCAGTTGCTTGATCCTCCCACCATCTGTGGGCCTAGAGCTCCAGAAACAGTTGCTACTACTGCCACCGCCCCTGCTGCTGATGTTGTGGGCTTCTCCTCTGTGGGCTCCTCCACCCCATCCATTGCCCTGGCGCTGGGGCTGGACCAGTGTACTCTTTCATACAGGTCGCACAGGTTTTTTCCACAATTTGTCCTCAGTGTTTTGGGGTCATTAAGTCTGGAAACTGCCACAGGTGCCAGAGATTCAGTCCATTCCTCCCCCCTCCTCCCCAAGGACTGCTCTGGTCCTGTCTGTTCTGGCATAGTCTATATACTGGATTGCTCTGCTCCCAGTGTGGTGTGAATAGACACTTCCTGGCAACCTTCCAGGTTGTCTTGGGCTGGAGATTTGCTTCACTCCATCTTCTATGGGTTCTGCAGCTCCAGAATTTAATTTAGAGTCATTTTTTACAAGTATTTATCTGGCTTTGGGGGGGAGCACACTATCAAGTCTATACTATTACTTCACCATCTTGGCTCCACCCCCCAACCCCCATTGCCGCTTAGAAGACTTTTCACACTAATCTCAAGTTTGGTTGAGATGCTTTTTCACATGGTTAAGGTATTTGGGTGTAGCATCTTTTTAATTATTTTAAGTAGAGTCAGGTAATTTGATTTACTCAATCAAACCCAACACTTACAGCTTTCTCATATAGTGTTATGGGGCACCATGGAGTGCTATCTTTAAAAGCCAGACCGCTAAGAAAACAGTTTTCCAGGTACCATTACTGTATGGAAGCTAAGTGGCACAGTGAATAGAGCACTAGTCCTAGAGTCAGGAAAACCTGAGTTCAAATCCAGCTTTAGACGCTTATTAGCTATGTGACCCTGGGCAAGTCACTTAACCTCTGCCTACCTCAGTTTCCTCATTTGTAACTTTTAGAACAGGGGATTTAGATTTACTCAGGTATAGTAATAAGAATAGTTGGCACAAAGCATCCCCCTTAATATCTATGACACACTCTCCTACCCGTACATATAGAGTCCATGGGAGAGTAGGAGGTAAGGAGTTTCCATGCATTTACTTGGCTAATCAGAATTAAGATTTAACCATATACACTCACCTCCCCAATGTGGCAGACTCTGACTGGAGTGCTACTTTTATGTATCAAGTACCCCTTAGGCAGCTAGGTGGCTCAGAGGATGGAAGAGCATTGGACCTGGAAGTCAGAAAGACCTGCATTCAATTCTGACCTCAGATACTTAGTAGCTATGCGACCCTAGACAAATCATTTAACCTCTATCTGCCTCAGTTTCCTCATCTATAAAATGAGGATGATAATTATAGCACCTACCTCCTGGGGTTATTGTGAGGATCAAATGAGATATTTGTAAAGTGCTAGTACAGTGCATGGGACACAGTAGGTATTATGTCAATGCTGGCTATTAGCAAAGGCAGCTCAGTACATGAGGTGGACAAGGCTGGCGGGGGGGGTGGGGTGGGGAAGAAAACCCAGAGATGCAGCAGTCATCCCCTTCTTGCCTTCCTGGTGCTTCAGAACACCAACAGAATTTACCCAACCGAAAGTGAGGGATAAAGCCTGGGTCAGACAGCCCACAGAGCATGGGTGTCTTACGTGAGTTAATTCTCTTTTTCTCACTCCTAACCTGCCTAGCAGGAACATTGCACCCAGGCAGAAAGCTCCTTCCCAAGAGGAGAAATGCCAGTGGGGGAGGGTGAGGGGAGAATTGTGCTGCAATACCTGAAGTATTAACTGGCTTGGACATATATTTTCCCTGTGTGTTGTCCTTACTGTCTTTGTACTTGCCTAATACAAAAATGTCCCAAAATAACAGGTGTCTGTGGTCAACTTAAATGCAGCAGCAATAACCCCATGAAGTCCTATGTTGAACAACATTCTTCGCAATTGCTCTTGGAGCAGCCCCACCCACTCCCTTTGGCTTTGGGTTGCCCCAGTTACCATGTGAATGCATTGGGTTCCAAAGGGACCAGCCTAGGCCTGTTGGAAGGGAATGAGGCCCAAGGGGTGAGAAAGGACATGGAGCGCAAGGTTAATTACGATTTGCCTTGGTGCATTCTCTTCCTTTGTCCCAAAAGATCTCTTGAGTCTAAAACAAATTCTTTTTGTGGCTACTGAGCAAAAGCTCTCTTCCCTAAGGTAGGTGCTGAAAAATATTGTTGACGGACTAATCACCGCTATTGCCTTAAGCTGGTTTTCCATGCCTCCACCCAAAAATGATTACACAACACAAATAAAGGTGTGACTAATAAGTTTTTTCTTCTTCTAAAAATCATGTAGACACACAGGAAAAAAAATCTATGCATATATATATATATATATATATATATATATATATATATATGGATATGGAAATATATATGTGTGTGTGTGTGTGTCCAGAATACTTCCAACCTTCTTAGAATTGTGACAAGCATGCTACAGCATGCTGGTTTTGCTTCATTCATTGTACCTTTCATTGGAATGCAATGGCCTATGTTTTTTTTTAAAATTAGAATGAAATCAAAGATTTGCCTTGAGATGTTGGAGAAGAATTTTTGTAACACCCTTTGAGATCATTGGAGATGAGCAACAAAAATGGGCAATCCCTTATCTAAAGTTGAGCATGCATAACTGTGTATACAGGTTTTGTCTAAAATCACACACACATACAGATTTATAGAGGATCTGGAAATACAAATCCATACAAGATTCAAATTCCACAGAGGTTAAACTATTGCTCATAAATAGACTTGGGCTTTTAAAACTGACATTCCAGCTGCAGAGTGATAAAACTGTCATCCCTCCTTAGTTTTTCTTGGAAACTTCTCTCTCCCTACCCCCCATCTTGCCCTTCTGAGCTACCCACTCAAAAAATCTGTCTTTCTCTAATCTGAAAGTACTTTGAGTTCTAAACCGTGAATCTGGAAAGAAGAAATCATCCTTAAGGTCCTTGCCCCATTCCCATACTCCAAATCCAAGCGAGTGTTTGCTTAAATTCTCAACAGCTAGGGGTGCCAACCAAAGATGAGTCGTAATAGAAAGAACACCATCTTTAGAGTCAGAGAACCTAGGTTTAAATCTTACCACTGCCTTTCATTACTTATGTGACCCTGGGCAAGTCAAAATCTCTCTGGGCATCATTTTCATTTCTTCACATGTGTGAAATGAGATGGGGTTGGTCTTGAAAACCTCAAAAGTCTGTTCCAGCTTTAACTCTATGACTCAGTGGATATCTAGGTAGAGTTCTAAATTAGGGGTAAATAGGGCAGCTAACTGGTACAGTATAGAGCACCAGGCCAGGAGTCAGGAAGACCTGAGTTCAAATTTGTCCTTAGATACTTACTAGCTTTGTGACACTGGACAAGTCACTTAACCCTGTCTGCCTCAGTTTCCTCCTCTGTAAAATGAGCTGGAGAAGGAAATAGCAAACCACTCCAGTATCTTTGCTAAGAAAAGCCCAAATAGGGTCACAAAGAGAAGGATATGACTGAAATGACTGAACAGTAAGTATAGCTATTATCCAGCAGCCCTATCTAGGTACCTAGGTGGAGGTGGGTGGAGTGAGATAGCTTGTGTAGTAAAAACATTTTTTCAACACAATAGGATCATAGGCTCAGAGACTTAGTGCTTACAGGCTATCGAAGCCAGTTCTTTCACTTTACAGATGAGGAAACAAAGGCTGAGAGATTTGTCCACTTGTCCCAGGTCACACACCTGGTATCTGAGGGGTGATTTGCACCTTGGACTTCTTGATTTCAGGTCTCATTACCTATCCACTACAACAGATGATGGGAATAGTTGGCATCCTCTTTCATCTAAATATCTCTTTTCTTGTCTTACTCCAACCCCATTACTTATTCTTTGGGCAGCAGTAGCTGCACTTCTCGTTAGACTATAACTCACATACCTTGATTCTAGTAAAGAAATTAGGGGTGATGTTGGCTTAAATGTTACATTGAAATTCTTGTGGTTTATAACTAGGTAGTGTTTATGAGCAAGACTTAGGAATTGTGTTTTAAAGATGTTTCCTTCTTAAACATTGACTCTTTCTATCTTACTCATCATTAAATTCAACCCCATTTATGCTGAATGTTTTTCTTCCTTTCAGGGGAACTTTCCACCTGTTGAAAACACTCAAATATTTATTAAAGGATTTTCTAAATATTCTGGTGCTTACCTTTTGAGGTTTTCACTGCATTTAAAGACTCATTTCTTTGTATTTGCTCAGTTTCTATCCAAGTACTTTTAGCAACCATAGCAGCTAGGTGGTGCAGTGGATAGAGCATCAGTGCAGGAGTCAGGAGGACCTGAGTTCAAATCTCACCTCAGACACTTGACACTCACTAGTTGTGTAACCTTGGGCAAGTCACTTAACCCCAATTGCCTCATCCTGGGCCATCTCCAGTCATCCTGATGAATGTCTGGTCACTGGATTCAGATGGCTCTGGAGGAGAAGTAAGGCTGGTGACCTGCACAGCCCTCCCTCACTCAAAACAAAGTCAAGTGCAAGTCATGTCATCATTTCTCTGATGGCATGGTCTTCTTCGGCAGTGAAGGATGAACACACACAGCAGCCATAGCAGCATCAGGAGCAAAATTTGAAAAAAGTCACAATGGAATAAAGACCATAATCAACTACCTGGTTCTTCAAACAGAGGGCAGCAAAGAATAGCTCTCATAGGAAATTATCCTCAGGAATAAAAAAAAAATGTATATGGGAGCATTTATTGTTTTCACTATTTTTATAAAGAGTTCCTCATCATCAGAAGGTGGACTCCTGGGGGGGGATTTTTTCCTTAATAGTATTCCCCCCAATTACATGTAAAGATGGTTTCAACATTTATTTTTGTAAAATTTTGAGTTCCAAATTTTTCTCCCTCCCTTTTCCTTATTCTCCCGCCTCCCCAAGACAGCAAGCAATCTGATATAGGTTATATATGTACAATCATGTTAAATGTATTTCCACATTAGTCATATTGAGAAAGAAGAATCAGAACAAAAGGAAAAAACCATGAGAAACAAAAAAAAAAACCAAAAAAGAATCAGAACAAAAGGGAAAAACCACGCAAAATAAAAAACAAAAAAGAGAGAAAACAATATACTTCGATTTCCAGATAATTTTTTTTTTGGTAAGTCACAGTAGTTCTCAAAGAATCATCCACTGAGTTGTACAAGGATGTAATCAGCTCCACTGAAGGGAGTGTCCATATCTGGTGAAATCACTGAAGTAGAGAAGAAAGTTGCCATATTGAAAGTATAACCCACCTGTAATAGCTAAACAAGTGATCTTCTGATGGTGAGTGAGAGTTGGAGAGATGAAAAGATAAAAAGATAAAAAAAACCCATCAGAACTTCTCTGATGGCTGAACTTCTATTAGAGAGCCTATTTGTTAGCACTGTTATGTCAGTCAGTCAACACACATTTATTAAGTACTCACTATGTGCCAATACTGTGCTAAGAGATGGGAATATAAATTTAAGTAGAAAGAATGTCCCTGACTTCAAGGAGGTTGTGTTCTAGTAGGGAACAAGAGGATGTGAGAGGAAGCTGAAGCTGGGGAGTTGGGAGGGGCGGGGCATGGTAGAAGGACTTTCAGCTGGGTTGCCTTCGTCTTTCTGCCTACCAGGCTATATCGGCAGTCTTGTCATTGAGGGTAGTCCCGGACCATATTTTTAGTCTTTGCCTCTTTGCTGTCAGGTTGTCATTTGTCATTTCATTCTTGGATCACCTTGCATGCAGCCCTACTTGACACTGCTAATTTGCTGCTTTTAAGCCGTGATTCTTTCTTGCTCCCTAGGTCAGCTATGATTTTTGAAACTGGATAAGCAAACTTGTTAGGATGGTATGTGTTAAATAAATGAATAAAACAAATAAAGAAATTTCCTCCCCCAGATTTATCTGTATGGAAAGAAATTAGGCCTGGACCAATCCCTAACCTAGGATGTAATCACTAGATATAAAGAGATGGATAATAAGATGTTAAACTAAGTGCACAGGTGGCGTGTGGATAGAATGCTAGGTCTGGAATCAGGAGATTCATCTTCTTGAGTTCAAATCTGGTCTGGGACACTTACTGGCTAAGTGACACTGGGCAAGCTACTTGTTTGTCTCAGTTTCTTCATTTGTCAAATCAACTGGAGAAAGAAATGGTAAACCACTCCAGTATCTTTGGTAGGAAAACTTCAAAAGGGTCATGAAGAGTTGGACATGACTGAAAAGTGACTGGGCAGCAACAACAAAGATTATGTCTACACCCTTAATCCCTTGAGGGAGTGGGGGAAAAGTTTCTTGATTGACTTAGAAAGGGAACCTGGCCATTGACTGGGCAAAAGATTGGTTATACCTGGATGACCCTTAAAGATAGAGAATTTGAAGTGTTCTGGTAGAACAGCTTTGGGAGTAGAAGCTTTGAGATGCTATCCCAGTGTATGCACAGGGGTGATTGACATGGCATTTTCTCTCCTCCTCCTTCTCCTCTCCCACCTGCCATGATACTTTGCATGAACTACTTAATCAGCAGGACACATCTCATACAACAGATGGTAGGTTGAGTCCCACTTGAGACAAGTCCACCAGGAAGCTGAGACACACTCTCACCGAATACATAGAGGAGCAAAATTCTATAAACAGGGCAACTTTAAGGAGTGAGACTACTGATGGAGAGAAGAAAGTCAACTGTTATTCCAGTGAAGTAGCTGTGGTGGTTGAAGGTGGGACTGCAGAGAGAAAGAGATCCAGGGAGCACAACTGAGTAAACTGACCAGCATAAACATTGCTAGGGGTAGATGGGAGAGAGTTATGGTGGTATTGCTGAGGAAGCGGCATGAAGGACTCTATAAGAAGAAAAGGACATTAGGTTGCTATAGTATAAGAAATGTTGGCCAAATTCATTCCCCTTGTGTGCACCTCACTGGATAAGTCTGTGCTCATTCTTCCCATGAGTTCTATGTGTATTTGGGTGAGAATGCACCCAAGTTTAAGGGAGGGATTTTTTTTTGTAGCTATGTTCTTATTATGCCATCTTAATAAATGACATTGCTTAAATTATTATGTCTACTGGTTCACTGTTAAAAGGAAGCTCAGTGGTGGGGGCTCATTAACTATAGTTTTAGGAGTGTAGAATTACAGGGTGTACTAGAACTTGACAATAGCAGCTCCTCTCTGGGGACCTAACTGGTGCTTATGAGCACTCGTTGCGCGAAGTATTCCCAAAGTGGGTGCTGTTTATAGCTTGGTTGACAAATTGGTTTATTCCGTGTAAACCTCAGAGGGGTCCTGTAAGACTACAGAGTAAAGCTATAGGTATTTTTTTCTGTTTTATATATGATGCTAAGACGTTCAATGCCTTGCTCAAGATCATACAATTAGGTGGGAGAACTAGAACTAGAATTCAGGTTTTCAGATCCTTAATTCTATGAATAAAATATATGTTTGTTGACAATATTAATAGCTAATATTTAAATAGTAATTTAAGGTCTGAAAAATATTGTATGTATATTATTTAATTTGAGTCTTACAACAGCCCCATGAAGCAGGCATTTATAGGTACTATTATTCCCATTGTACAGTTAAAGAAACTGAGGATCAGAAAGATTAAGTGTTTTGTCTGTGTTCACACAAATATTAAGTATTGGAGGCATATTTGAACCCAGGGCTTCCTGGTGTCAAGCCCAAGACTCTATTTACTATATAATATTGCTTCTGAAAGACTTTATAGTGGCTATTTTGAAGCCCCCTTTTGCTTACTTCCTGGCTCAGTTATTTTTCAGATCGATAAGCTTGATATGGTCAAGTTTGGTATGTGAGAGGTATTACTGAAAGTAGAGTATGTTATAAGCACACATTTTACAAAAAAATAAAAGGGATCCTTTTATTGAAATCAATGCATGTCTTGGAAATGTGGATTGGTTTCCATGTGGGCTCTAGACTGAATTCGATCTCTAATGAGTATCTTCTGAATCCTAACAAAAGCCTTGAGAAATATTTTTCAGTGATCAGTCAGTAGGTAGGGTGGCACGACTGAGGTATGGGCTGTGAATCCCTTTGCCTCATGTTTCCATGAGCAGAACTGGCCCCAGGTGAGGAACGTGGCAGCCCAGCACACAGCTTCCCCTCCATCAAGATCCCCAGTTACTCCAACCTTGATGGGCTCAGAGGGCATGAGAAAACAAAATCCCTCATTGATCATCAGGCTTGCTGTGGGGGAGAGTCTGCTGACAACATAGAAATTAACATGCTCTGCGCTACTCCTCTTCCTGCTCCCCCAGTCACAGTAATCTAACTATCTCAGTCACAACTTGCAATGTTCTTGGGTTTTCTTGGATTCCATCTGAAGACTCTACATCTCTGGTAGCAAATTCCCTCATTCTATTTCTCCTCATTCTTCTTCAATGACCTCTTCTGAGTGACTCAGCCTAAGTGAAACAGCCTTATCCATAGTCATTCATAGGTAACCTTGGGGATTTATACCTTCATTATAAGTGCTAGACCTCTCTACAACTGTACTGAAGAGCTTTCCTATTTCCTATTCCTCCAACAAAGCAGAACCATGGGATCATAGATTTTTAGCTAGAAGGGGCCTCAGCCATCACCTAGTCTACCCTTTTAATTATAGCCCCCTCCTCTTGGGGAAACTGAGGCCCAGGGAAATTAAATGACATGCTCAAGATCACATAGATGATAAGTAGAAGAATTTGCATCTGAATATTTAAAATTTGAGAGTATCCCTGGTGCTTAGCACAGTGATGGACACATAGTAGGCATTTAGTAAATGTTTACTAATGGATTGAACATAGGTGAACTGACTCCAATTCTGTTCCCTTTGTACTCCACAACTGGACCTCTCTGAATAGTAAACATTATTCAAAGTATGCATTTTAAAAACTGGATTTGCTAGTTAAATGACATTAGGAATGCCCAAGGAGGAAACTCCCTCTACTAGTGTTGATTGGCACCTTCTCTCAAACTTGTAGCTTTAAACAGTTGCCTGGGGGCCACTAGGAAGCTAAGCGACTTGCCCAGGGTCAAGAAGCCAGTATGCATCACAGGAGAGGGTAGAACCCAGGTCTTCCCGATGAGAGAATTATGCCTTATTGTCTAAGATGGCATATGCAAATATTAAAACACGCAGGTCAAATTAAAAATGTATACTCTGAAGTACCATATCACACCTATCAGATTGGCACACAAAGTAAATGCAGGATGCGCAAATTTGAAGTATGCACCCCAAATATTCTTACGAACTATCTGTGCCCTACCTGTGGTAGAGCATTCTGTATTGGTCTGATCAGTCACAGTTGGACACGCTGAAATTTCACTTTATCATGGTGATGTCATTTTGGTCCTCTTCAAGAACAAAGGACAACAACCAATCAACCATCAGATTGGCTAACATGACAAAACAGTAAAATGATAAATGTTGGAGAAGATGTGGGAAAATTGGAACACTAACACATGGTTGATGGAGTTGTGAACTGATCCAATCATTATGGAGAGTAATTTGGAACTATGCCCAAAGGCTATAAAACTGCATTTACCCTTTGATTAAGATGTACTACTACTGAGTCTGTATCCCAAAGATATCATAAAAAGGGAAAAGGACCCCCATGCACGCAAATATTTATAGCAGCTCTTTTTTTGGTAGAAAAGAATTGGAAATTGAGGCGATGCCCACCCATTGGGGAATGACTGAACAAGTTGTGGTATATGAATGTAATGGAATGCTATTGTGCTATAAGAAATGAAGAACAGGTGGACTTCAGAAAAACCTGGAAAGATTTATATGAACTGATGCTGAGTAAAATGAACAAAACCAGAGAACATTGTATGCTGTAACAGCAACATCAGGCGACTGCCATCTTCTGAGCAATGCAGTGATCTAAGACAATTCTGAAAGACTCATGAGGGAAAATGCTATCCATGTCCAGAGAAAGAACTATGGAGTCTGAATGCAGATGGAAGCATACTACTTTCTCTCTTTTTTCTTTTTTTGTGGTTTTTCCCTTTTGTTCTGATTCTTCATTCACAGCATTACTAATGTGGAAATATGTTTAATCTAACTGTACATGTGTAGTCAATATCAGATTGCATGCTGTCTTGGGGAGGGGAGAATGGAGGGAGGGGGAAAAATTTGGAACTCAAAATCTTATAAAAGTGAATGTTGAAAACTAAGAATAAATTAATTAAAAAACAGGTAGGTGTGTTTTATTTTAGACAGTTGATACGTTCCTCAATTAAATCACATTTAAAGAGGGGGACCCTGCTATTTAAAGAAATCCTATGGTAAATCCTTCTGTAGAATGAGGCATCTTTCATATGGTGAATCATATTTCCTTTGTATCATTTTTGTAAGTTCAATTTTTTGTGTATTATGTTAACTTGAAACAAAGCAAGCTTATATAAGATGATCCTCTCAAGGTTGCATATTTACCCTGAGATAGGGAAAAAAAAGACCTTGGCAGAATATGAGGAAAAGAACCATTGCCTTCTCTCACTTCTGCAGAGAAGTTTCCTGGGTTCAGCAGGAGGCACCTCACAATACTCTCTGCTGGACAAATCACTCCTTTTTTTTTTTTTTTTAACATTTCTTTGAACCTGGGCACACAGGTTCCATCCAGTGCTTGATTCAATTTAATTTATAAGGTGCCTCTTATGTGTCAGGAATTTTACTAGGTACTGGGGGCACAAAGATTATGAATACAGTCCTGCCCTCAGAGAGCTTTCATTGTACTAGGGGAAAGACAAATAAACGTACACCAATAAGGCAATATGAATGTTATATGAAGTAAACAAAATTTGGCAGGCTAGGGTGGGGAATGATTACAGATGGAATTTCTAAAAAGAATTTCTGTAGGAAATTTCTATAGGTAGTGACATTTGAGTTGAGCCTTGTAGGAAGCTAGGGATTCTCAAAGTTGAAAAGTCTACCTGGAGGACAGTGTGTGCAAAGCAACTGAGTCACACAATAAGCATATAGACTATGAGGGATTAGACCCATCAGTCATAGCCCTTCTGGCTCCCATAGAGGTCAATCATTTTCAATCATTACCCTATTTGTCACCATCAAAAACCATTTATTGTGCCAGCATGTTAGGGGATTCCGCCAGTCACTGTACAGGAAGGACTTGAGCAGAGGATTTCACTTCCTAGAGTTTACCATGCCAGAGAGACCCCAATGATCATCAGCTAAACACACACCACTGAAGGACATTAAATGGATGATAAAAATATGCCTTGATGACTTTTGTGACTTCTGAATAGAGTCACTGGTCTTTTTTTTTCTCTCATTCTGAGCCAAATTTATATAGTTATCCCTTCCATATTATGGGAATTAGGGGCATAGTGCCCTTGTGATCTGGAAAATCTAGGTGAAATTTTTTGGTC
This sequence comes from Bettongia penicillata ogilbyi, assembly GCA_023548195.1. NCBI lineage: Eukaryota > Metazoa > Chordata > Mammalia > Diprotodontia > Potoroidae > Bettongia > Bettongia penicillata. The sequence continues at coordinate 3,997,694 of JAJHZJ010000060.1, forward strand.
CTTCCTTTGTACCACAGAAGAGGTCTGAATTATTATGGTATCAAAAATAAAATATGTTGATATTATACTATATATGTATAATTTCTGAATTTTTAAACTTTTTCTGTGTCATCTGCTGGCCTTCAGGCATTGTCTGCAGCTTCTACAAACTCCCTCCAAATTGTCATTTAATTTCTTATGCTCAGCTGTAATATATGGAAACCTTGGTGGGGAAAGTCATAATGTAGAAGGGATTACTGTACCGAGGTGGGAATGTTTCTCTACAGAGATCCAAACTTTTATATAAGTATCACGCTGCAAAAGACATGCTGACTATACACAAGAACCACAATCACAGATTGACAGAAAAATGTAGACAAGCATCAGTAATAACATAATTGCTATTACATACGCTCCAGGGAGGTTAGTACTTGAAACATGAATTTATGACACCGTTTGCAGAATTGTTGCCCTCCAGGTCTTCTGGCAAGCCAGGCCAGGTCTTGGGTGCATCTTGTTCATTTTGTCCTGTAGAAGGCCTATAATGGATGTAAGGGACTCTTGTCTAGTTCAGTCAAGGACCCAGACACTCCCAAAGTGGCCTCCAAGACTAATGTGCCACTTTAGGACTGCTATTTTGTCATCTATGTTTAGAGAAAGAAACACATAGTAGAAAAGACTGTTAGGGTTCCCAAAGCCTCCCAGGTTCAACCCTCCTAAACTAACTGAGCTTCTGTTCTAGTTGCCCCAAGGGACCAATCATCATGCTCCGGTGTGGAGGACACTCCTCCCTCCCCTCGAGGGAAGTTTCCAGTTACTTGATGTCTGTCACATGGAGAATTAGAAGAAGAGAGAGAGACGATGGATAGAATCGTTCTGGCTCATACTCCTGACTCAGTAGGTAATTGGATCTGATAAATTTTTGATTCTTCTTTTCTCCTCAACAGTAAAAGAACAAGGGCCAACCCAGGGTTTGCTGTGTCATTCCAAACTGAAAAGTCCTTTCTTTGTGGAGCCACATATTTTCTCAGAAGTGTGCATGAATCTTGAAGGCTTATCCTTGAGGATGCTCCATGGAAGTTCAACACCTATTACCTATGGAAAAACCACAGGGCTAGATTCCATGGTGAAAGAACTCAGTGAGTACATGTTAAAATGTTATGTGGGTAAAATCTATGGGATTTAAAAATCTATGGGAGACAAACACCAGTTGTCCAAATGGATGAAAGAATGCTTCTCTTCAAGATTCCAGATGGTTGATATCTTCTCTTTTTGGTAGAAAGATATTTGGCCAAATTAATTGTACTACTCTTGTACAAATTACCTCATTCATAAAATAAAGGGAATGAATCATACAGTTTCTTGGGGGCATCTTCTGCCTGTAAATCTTGTGATTCTATGCAATTTTCTGAAATTAGAAGGTAACATAGTCCCTATTGTGGTTATAAGAACAGTGATAGGTCTATAGACCATGTGGAAAGCAGTGTACATTCACTTCCTCTTAAGTACCCCACTCCATTCATTTTCTCATATCTAACACCAAGGCTGTATATACCTAGCCTGCACTCTGTACCAAACTTCTTACCCTTGAAGGTAAAATTCAATTCATGTGCCCTGGGGCCCCATGGTCACTTGGTTGGTATTTAGCTCAAAATAGTCACTAATAAAATTAATTTGTACTATGAGGGGTTTAATTGCCTTGGCTCCATGATTGCTGTCTACAACAATCAGGAGGTATAAGTCACCTTTCTGGACATTTTATCTTTTCATTTTCTCTACTGCATTTGTTTCCTGAGACTTGTCATCTGTGATCTCATGGACACTGGCTACTCTGAAGAGTTGCATTTTCTCTCTCTGCCCTTACACTTTCTCTGCTGAAACTCTGCTTTTTGTCTGTACCAAGTGTCCATGAGGTGATTCCTAGTACTATTTCTATGGTTGATGCTTTGTTGAATTAGTCATTTTCTTCTCGCAAATGTAGACCATGGCAAAAGTGAATAAAAAAAGTCTGCGTTTTCTGCATTCAGTTCTTTCTTCTTCTATATCAACTCCATGTATAATGGGGACAGTGGAATCTTGTTTTCTTCTAAAGCCACCTAGAGTACCAACTAGTCTTTAAAAGCTTTGAGATTCTTTCTCAGTGTTTCTGAACTGGCAGAGAGATAGTGATCTATGTTTAATACTTGAAATAGATGTTACCAGCAACTTTAATAACTATCGCTAAGAAGGAGTCTAAAGTTGCACAAAGTATCTTGGAGTGGGAGTTGGACCTGGGGGCATGAAACTTATTAGATTTGAATCTTATGCTTATTATCTTGATGACCATAGTCAATTCATGTAATTTCTTAGCCTCAACTTCCTTATCCATTAAATAGGAATAATCATACTACTTACCTCATAGGCTTGTTGTCAGGAAAATATAACATAACTTATGCTTATCTGGCTAGGAAGCAACTTTGACAAAAAAGAAATAGGTATAACTTTATTTAAATATATAAATATAAAATATAATATAAATATATAAATATAAATAAATATTAATATATTTATATTTACATTTGTAATAGAGGTGTGCATCAGGAGCAGAGGTTGTTTTTGTTCAGTAATGTTTGACTCTTTGTGATCCTGCACCATTTGGGGTTTTCTTTGCAAAGATATTGGAATGGTTTTACCATTTCCTTCCTAGGTCATTTTTCAGATGAGGAAACTGAGGCAAACAAGGTTAAGTGACTTGCTCAGGATCACAGACAGTAAGTGTCTGAAGTCAGATTTGAACTCGTGAAGATGAGTCTTCCTGATTCTAGGTCCAGCACTCTATTTACTGTGCCACCTAGTTACCCCACTGTTTGGTATCAGGCTTGATGCAGAGCTGTATCCACACCTGAAGTCAATCACATCTTCGCTCTCCAAGTTTGTCTACTTGTTCCTTGCCAGTTTGAGGATAATCTAGTGGATGTATTCTGTAGTATATCAGAAATTATCTCAAAACTTTCTTTAGCTTGATCCTTTGTTTTTTCCATGAGCTCCCTTCAGTCTCAACCAAAGCATTTGACAATTCATTGTAATGGTCATGTACCATTAGTGTAGAAAACACAAATAATGGCAAGCTGAGGTTATTTTCTTCCGCCTTCCCCCTTTCCTCCCTCAGAGTGACAATGGAAAAGAGAGTGATTGGAAAGTTAAAGGAGAAGGAGCTTCTCCCAACACAGAGCTCTAGGCAACCTGGGATAGAAGAAGGCTATGGACTAGACTGTTACTGTCAAAGCTATTATTTCAACCTGATCTGCTTTTCCATGTCTCTCATGGACTTGCTTGCTCTCTGGATGGTTCCAGACCACTCCTGGTCCACTTAGCACTTCTTATCTTCTAGTCTCATTGCCTTTATTTTCCCCTGTTGTGGTTGCTGGGTTGTTGTCGTTCAGTTGTTTCAGTTATGTCCAGCTCTTTGTGACTCTTTTGGGGTTTTCTTGGCAAAGACATTAGAATGGTTTGCTATTTCCTTCTCCAGTTCATTTTAGAGATGAGGAAACTGAGACAAATGAAAGGCTTGCCCAGGGTTACGTAGCTACTAAGTATCTGAGGCTGAATTTGAATTCAGGTCTTCCTGATTCCAGACCTGGTACTCTAACCATTGTGCCACCTACTTGTCCTCATTTTAATTTTATTTTCCCATACCCACAGCTAATGGGGATAGGCAGGGAGAGTCCTGAAGCAACTTGCTTTCCTACTTTTTTAACACCTCTTCTGTTTGTTCTTCCATCAAAAAGGCCTATCTTCCCACATTCCTTTTCATCAAGTTTTTGTGCCTTTTGGTCCTCCAAAGCCTGCATGTCCTTCAGTGCTCCAGCGTATCCTATGATCCTGTGAAGTCCTTCCTGGGTCTTAGAAAACCCAGGCTAAATAAACAAGAGAAATGTTTAGTTCCTAGTTTGTCTCAATTCTTTTGGGTTCTGGTGACTTTACACTCTACCTGAGACAGATTATATAAAGTTCTCAGGAGTCCTTGACAAAAGGCAGGTAACATCAGGCAGTCATGACTCTTAAAAAACCCAAGGATGTATCAAGAACACATATCAATAGTTCTATTTAGGTATTAGAATAATGTTTCAAATTTAACTTGGAAAAATTCCAAGGTCTTTGCCTTAATTATGTCAGGTTCCATACTTACTTTTACTTGAATTTAAAAGCCGATGTGAAGACTGGCAGCTCTACTTGAAGGATGTTGTGATGAAATAGAATACCCTGAGTCCACTCAATGCTGACTTCATATCACAGGATTTAGAGCTGTGAGAGATATTAGAGATTTTCTAAGATTGAAGTTTTACATTTCATTTTACAGAATGAAGTGAGAAGTATATAATTTATTCAAGATCATAAAGTTAAAGAAGAAACTGAGTTAGAATTTGAATCCAGATCTTCTGATATCAAGTCTAGTGTTCTTACTATTATACCATGAATCCTTTGAGGCCACTGTGAGAAACAAACACAAATGATTCTCTGGTATTAAGCTTCTCACCCAGAGACCTGAGTTTTTAGTCTCTTTGCCTAGCTCTCTTCAAGTTTCAGCTAAAATCTCACCTTCTATAGGGAGCCTTTTCTGATCTCTCTTAATTCTAGTAGATAATAATCTTTTGATTATTTTCAATTTATTTTATATATAACTTATTTGTCCATAGTTATTTACGTGTTGTCTCCCCCATTAGATTGCTCCTCTAGGGCAAGGACTGTCTTTTACCTTTCTTTATATCCCCAACACTTAGCACAGTGCCTGACCTGCAGCAGGAACTTCATAAATGCTTATTGACTAACTGGGGTAAACAATTCCCATCACATAATGTCCCTTCACAACAGACCTCACAAATGGGGAAGCAGTGCCATTAAGTGTGACTGTTGACTCTTGTTCATGGACCACTAAATTGACAGAGCAGGTCCCTAAGGTCACTGAGGGATCATCTAGTCTAGCTTCTTCATTTTCCAGATGAAGAAATGGAGGCCTAGACAGATAAGTTGAGGAAGGAATTGTGGTACATTGGAAAAATTGCTAGATTTGAAGTCCTAGCTCTACCCGTTAACCACCTAGGTGACCCTAGAAAAGTCACATAAACTTTTAGGGCCTAAGCTTTTGCACTGTAAAATGACAGGGCTGTTGACGCCTTTGAAAGACCCTCCCAGCTCTAAGTCTATGATCCTATGAGGTCACATCTTCTAGGTTACATAGGTCAGTTAACATCACTGCTGGTTTTAAAACTCAAGTCTCCCAGTACCTAACACAGTGTTCTTTTTACCCACCATGTGGCCTCTCATTTTGACCATGGTGAGGGTTATTTCTATACTAGATGAGTTCTTAAATTTTAAAATTAAGTTGATGGCACTACTGGCTCAAGATCAGCAAAATAAAACCCTCCTTTCAACAAGGAAATCAAACATGCAGAACATGTCCTCCTCCAAAAGACTTATTTATGGCTTTCTTTTCAGAATTCTTTCCTTTGGTTTGGTTAAGACGTGCATAGGGTTCTTTGAAGTGGGCTAGACATGTTTTTTGCATGTGTGCGCAGCTGTTTCACTTTGCAGAGTTGGTATAGAAAAACCCCTTTTTTTTGTATGAGGTATAGTCATTGACATGGTGAGTTGTGTATAGGAGCTCACACTTCTCAATTGTTAGGGCTGGAAAGACCTTGAGATGCTACGGAGTCCAATCTCTTTTGTTTTGCATGTGAGGACACTGAAGTCCAGAGCCGCTGGAAAGTAACCTACTCAAGGCTATTCTATATTATATCCCTGTATGTATAAAGCTGTTGTATTAAGTAACTGTTATCAGACGGCTGTTTACAATAGGTGCTTCCATTTTCTGTCACTCTCAACCTCCTACAATTCAGCATAGGATTCTCTTCATTCCATGGAAACAACTCTCTCCAGTTATCAATGCTCTCTCTCAATTAGCAAATCTAATGGCATTTTCTCAGTCTTCACTCTTCTTCTCTGCAGTCTTCGATACTGTTGGTCACTCTATTTTCTTTAATACTTTCTTTAGGTTTTTTTGAAGACCATTCTTTTCTGGTTCTCCTTCTACCTGATAGGTAGACCCCTCCTCAATCTCCTTTACTGGATGCTGATCCAGGAACTATAGGTATCCAAAACAGCTCTGTCTCCAGTCCTTTTCCCTTCTCTCTTTATACTACATCACTTGGTGATCTTATCGACTTTCAAGGATTTGCTTATCATCTCCATGATAATTTTCAAATCTCAAAATTCTCCATGATGATTCTCAAATCTACCTAAACTACCCTAATCCCACTGCTGACTTCGAATCTTGCATTTCCAACTGTCTTTCAGACATCTCAATTGGACATTCCACAACTGAACTCATTATCTTTCCCTGACTCAAAACCTTTCCTGTTATTATAGAGAGCACCACCATCCTCCTAATTCCCCAGGCTTGCAACCTAGATGTCAACCATGATCCTTCACTATCTCTCACATCCTCCTCCCTGCATATCCAATCTGTTGTGAAGGCCTGTAGACTTCTCCTTTGCAACATCTCTTGAAAACCTCCCATTTACTCCTCTGAAACTGCCACCATCTTGGTGCAGGTCCTTATGACTTCACATTTAGATTATAGCAACATATACTTGTGGGTCTGCCTACCTCAAGTTTCTCCTGCTCCAATCCATCTCGTATTTAGTCATCAAAGTGATTTTTCTAAAGTGTAGTTCTGACCATGTCACTCGCCTTAGCAGTCCTTATTACACCCAGGATCAAATATGAAATTCTGTTTGGCATTCAATATCCCTTCATAACTTACCACTCTACCCTTCCCCTTCTCTTCTACCTTTCTAGTCTTTTTACATCTTACTCCCTGCCATATACTCTTTGATACTGACCTCTTTGCTGTTTCAGGAATAAAACATATCTTAGCTCTGGACATTTCCTTTTACTGCTTCTCCATGCCTGGAATGCTGTCCCTCCTAATCTTTGCCTCTTGGCTTTCTTGGTTTTCTTCAAGTCTCACCTAGAATCTTATATTTAGTAGTGAGCTTTTCTCAACCACTCTTAATCCTAGCGCCTTCCCTGTGATAATAATTTCCTGTTTGTGCTGTATATTTACTGGTTTGCTTTTTTTCTCCCCTACTAGATTGTGAGCCCATTGAGAGCTCCTCTTTTCATATCCCCAGTGCTTACCATGATGCCTAGCACACATTAGGCACTTAATAAATTCTTATTGACTGATTTGTTCCTTTTCCTTGTGTGTATATCTTACCTCTATATTAGATTGTAAGCCCCTTAATATGCTGAATCTTGGTGTCATATTAGGTTCACAGTACTTAGGTATTCAAAAGACTGGTAATTTCATTGGCGTGACTCATCCCTCTATGATGCAGATTACAACCTCTCTGTTCTTTATTGGATAGTATTTCTGAGATGCTATGGCAAAAAATATTTATCACTTGATGTCCAGTCTTCTGTTTATAAGACTTGTCAAAACCCAAACTTTGCTTATTTTGTCTTTGGGTAACAGACACAGTACTTTTTGATTTTTCACAGTTTATCCAAAGTCAGTGAGGTCTTTCTTGCTTAGGTGGATCTATTAGAAGGGGCTGCAGTGACACTGTTTGCATCAAGAATCCAGGACTCCCTCCATATGAGATGAGACAGAACTAATCCTATAGAGCTCCTAAAGAAGCCTCAGATGATTGGAGATCAGTCTCCAGCAAAAAACGCCATCAGTCTTTTTATGTTACTTTTGAAAAAAGTGCTCTTCAATTCATCCCCAATTCAACTCCATTCAATTCAGATCAACAAACTTGTACTGATTACCTGTTAAGAACAAGGAACTATGCTTGGGGAGATAATACTAATAACATATAGTCCCTTTCCTCATGGAACTAATGATCTCAATGGTCCATTGAGATACTGCTATTTCTTTTACCTTTTATTTGCATCTTTTGTTTTTGTATTATTTTCATATCTGAAAATAATCTTCCTCCCTCACCTATCTAATTAAATGTCTCTTGTAATAAGTGATAAAATAAAATGGAAAAAAAAGTAGCCCAATAAAACAAGGGATCTACTTAAGTCAACTTGTACTGGCATAGCAGCTGATGGTTAAATTTTCAGTGTTATCATTTACACCTTGGAAATTGGCAAATTCTACATACAAATCAGGGCTTGATTTATTGTTTTGTTGATTTTCTAGACAAGTAATAGGGAAAATGTTAGCCACATGGATTAAACTTAAAATTGTGTGTTGTGAACATTTCTCTCTCTCTCTCTGAGAGTTGTTGAACATTTATCAGAAGACCACTGAGTAAAACTACCTGAAAGCAACTGTTCCTTTCATATATATGAATGAAAAGGGATAGAATAAGAGTGTTTTTATAAGGAAAAATTATAAAACACACTTGTAAAACAATATGATCTTTCGGATAAACTGTGAAGGAGAAAAACAGTCCTTTCCCTCACATGAAGGTAACTGACAAGAACTGTTTTGAAGGTAGAGGGATAACTGAGAGAATGATGACAGCGGGGCATTGCGGTGCATCAACTCATGCACTTTTTTTTTTAGGATTTTGAAGTTTCTGACAAAATTATAAATCAAATAACGGTTTGGTGACTAAGGAAAAGATATAAGCATTGTTGGATTCATACCCGACAAAAATAGATTTCTTGATTTTTGCCTCATAAGATAAAGATGAGTCACTGCCCATCATAAAGCTCTGATTTGAGTCATAAACGGATTGAGAAATCAAGCAGGAGTCACCATAAATTAGGGAAAGAAGATATAGACGACTTGCAGCTGAAACAGCTGATCCTCCCGCTGCTTTTTAAAAAATTTGATGATTAGAAGATGTTATTTTGCTGATTGGCTGAAAAAAGTCTGGAACCCCCCCTCATGCTGACAGTTCATTGGCTGAGAACGGAATCCCGCGTCTTTGTGAAGGGTTGTTGAATTTACGGCTCTCTCTCTGGTTCCTGTAGTCTTAGAGAAAGGAATCATCTCAGGGAAGCCCGTATTTTCTTCCACTGTTCTCAAGTTTGAGGGGGGAAAGACAGGTTTTACATCTGTTTTGCTGGGAGCTCTAAGCCAGAAGAGGCTTAGGGAGGATAAGGCAAAGCAAAATCTATTATTTCTAGATAGGGGCGTGAGGGTGGGGAGGGCTTAGCAGTTCCTTGGCTCAAGGGAACTACTTGTCACTTACTCTTGTAACTTTGTTTCAGCACCCTTTGAGGAGTGTCTGGGAGCAAAAAGAGTGAGCCACTGCTTCATCTGTTGGAGAGCAGAAAAATGAGGGTCTTTCCCAGAAGAAGAGTGGTGAGGACCAAATAGGGAGCAGCAAGGAGAAAAGAATGAGACAGCAAAGCTTGCAGTCTAGAGTTGTGAATGGCTGATCTGAAGAGCTGATGCCCTGGGAAGGTGGGTTTCCCCACCGGTGTACCTTCAACTAGTTTTCTAAAAATATATGCCCATTTTCCTCCATGGACGCTCCCACTTTAGTGGGAGAGGGGGAGTCAGGCTTATGGGTAAGTTGGGATACTTGATCATTGCTGAGTTTTCCTTCTGAATAGATGTTAGGATTGTTGCAATTTTTGCCTGCTGTTGAGTGAGGCAGCTAGGTGGTACGTTGAATGGAGCCCTGGGCCTGAAAACAAGAAGACATGAGTTCAAATGTGGTCTCAGACAAGTAGTTGTGTGACCCTGGGAAAACTATTATTTTTTTAATAAATTTATGGAATAAAACAAACATTTCCATAGCATAGTATAATAAAAAAAAGATGATTGCACATGGAACTGCAAATGTATTATGACTACTTGCTGGTGGTTGTATTTTTTTTTTTTTCTGAGGCAATTGGGGTTAAGTGACTTGTCCAGGGTGACACAGCTACTATGTGTCAAATATCTGGGGCACATTTGAATTCAGACCCTCCTGAGGGCCAGTGCTCTAACCTCTGAGCCACCTATTATTTCTTTTAAATATGTAGTAAAGTTATCACGTAAATTTCTTTTTTTCTTCCCTCTCCCTACATGGCTACCATTAGACACAAATATTATATGTGTGTGTGTGTGTGTGTATATACATACATACATATATGTATACATACAAATAGTATATGTGTACATATATATACGTAAATATATACACAAATATATATACATATACACATATGCACATGTACACACAAATATGTAAAATTATTTTAAACATTTTTTATCAATTCTTTCTCTGGAGGCAGATAGTGTCTTTCTTCATAGTCCTTTATAGTTAATTTGGGCATTTAAAACAGTCAAAATTATTTATTTGCTAAAAGTCATTCTTAAAATAATATTGCTGCTACTATATATAATGCTCTCTTGGTTCTGTTCACTTCACGCTTCATTATTTCTTCTGTTTGCCTCAGTTTCCACAGTTGTAAAATGGGGATAAGAACAGCACCCATTTTACAGAATGTTGTCAGGATCAAATGATAACATTTGTAAATTACTTAACCTCTTGCCTGACATATAATAGGTACTATAAAAGTGCTTATTCCTGTTCCTTTCCCCTGTTCTTTCTTGGATTGCCAACATATTGTGGGGAAAAATGGAGAGTTGAAAAAAATCACATTCCAAATGTAACAGTATTTTCTCTTTAGCACCAGTCCACAAATATCAATGAAATTCTTGGGGAAGGAAACATTATAATTATGCAGTTATCATAATTATTAATTCAAACAATTATTTTTTAATAATACTAATGGGTTTAAGTCTCCAAGGAAATTGTTTTGTTTCCTTTTTTTTCTTCACATTTTCACATTGGTCAGGTTGAAGGGGAGAAACCATGAGAAAAAAACAAAACAAAACAAAATACAGCACAATAGAAAATATTTAGCTTCATTCTGTGATCCAATTCCATAGTTCTTTCTCTGGATGTGGAAGGCATTTTGCCTCAAGAATCCATCAAGAATTGGGAATGTTTTAGGTCCTTGCATTGCTTTGAAGGGCTAAGTCTACCAGAAAAATTCCTGTGTACAGTGGTTGCTACTGTGTACAATGTTCTCTTGGTTCTGCTCCTTTTGCTCAGCATCAGTTCATATGATTCCTTCCAGGCCTCTCTGAAGTTTATCATTTCTTACAGCAAAATAGTATTCCATTGCATTCATATACCACAACTTGCTCAGTCATTCCCCAATTGATAGGCATTTCCTTGACTTCCTGTCCTTGGCCACCACAAAGAGAGTTGCTATAAATATTTTTGTAGATGTGGGACCCTTTCCCATTTTTATGATCTTTTTGGGATACAGTCCTAGAAACGATATTGCTGGGACAAAGGGTATGCATATTTTTGTGGCCATTTGAGTATAGTTCCAAATTGCTCTCCAGAATGGTTGGATAAGCTCACAGCTCTACCAACAATGAATTAGTGTTCCAACTTGGCCACATCTTCTCCAACATTTATCATCTTCCTGTTTTGTCATGTTAAGCAATCTGATAGATGTGATGTGGTCAAGGAAATTGTTTTGGAGGGCATTCTATGTTGGATCAAACTTGAGACCCCAAAACAAGATCTCAGGATCATAGATTTAGAACTAGACAGGACCTCAGAAATAATTGAGTTAAGTCCCCACCATCTCCAGTTTCCAGTTTTATTGAGTTTTAAGTGATTTATACAAAGCCACACATGGAGTAATAGAGTTTGGATTTGAACTTTCATCCTCTGACTCCAAAACTGGTGCTAACTTCTGTATTGTTGGGAAAGGTCAGTTGTAGAACTCATGGAGTTGGAAGGATATGATGGATGGGGTATTTGGACATGAGTATTTGATGGGAATGGAGGCAGAGGATAGTATTTGAAAGAAACAGTCATAGAATTTCAGAACTGAAATATCCATTAGAGATCCTTCAGGATTATCTATTAAGGCACAGATGATTTGACAGTGGAAGGAATTCCTTTGATGAGAAAATATAAGCCAGAAGAAAAATATTGTACAGTCAGGTTCCAATTAGTGCGAACAAAAAATTCCAGTGAAGTGGTTTCAGTATTTAGATTCATACTACTTTCTTCCACTGGGCTGGAACCAATGACCACATTTTGTGTAATTATAACTGATGTCAATTTGACATCAGGATTCATTCACAGGATTAATTATTTTCACTAATAGGGACCTAACTGTAATTCATTCCAAAAAAATTTTTCAACAAGAGCTAGGAGTTTCTGGTTAATCTTGGCTAATTAGCTAATTAGAAACTATATTGAAATGGAAATACTACTGTCTCCAAACTTTCTAGTTTATCTCTTACAGAGAATCAATCACTTTGACTAGTCTGCTTCAGCTATTTGTAACCTGGATTCATTATACAGAGAATTAGGATAAGGACCTGGTAACCAGCCATGGCTAGATCCTGTAGTTTTCTGGAACAAAAGATCAGAAAATTCTTACCCATCAGTCCGGATTTATGACAGGTTTTTATCACTGAGAGTCTTTTAATAGTAATATGTACTTTTTTGCTTCCCCTTTTATGGGAGAAATTCATAGCCTGTACTACCTAGATTCAAGTCCTATTTCAGATGCTACTAGCAGTGAGTCTGGGTAAATCACTTAACCTCTTTGAGTCTCAGTTTCCTCATTTGTAAAACTGTGATAATATCAACATTTATTTCATTTCTAATGTAATGTTTCTCTACTTAGTGGCATACTTTCGTAAGTAGTGAATAAATCAACATATAGTAACAGGAATCAGACGACCCTTAACAAATTTCATCGACCTTGACCTTATTGTATATACATTCAGCAAAACTGATGCTGGTGAGCATGAGGGTAGCATGCGACTATACTTTATACTGTGCTTTTTCTCTAGGTCAGGCCACGTCCGTAATGAACAGGGGTTCTGGAAGCCCCCAAAGAGAAGAAGTGAAGTAAAGCAGATTCACCTGTGCAGTATGTTTTCCCACCTGCAGAAAGTAACAGAAAAGTGATTTCTTACAACTTGTTCTTTATTTGCTTTCATGATGAGGAGAATGGGATTTAATATGTTACTACAGATCATCATCATATAATAAATTGCTTAAAAGCTATGGGAAACTCATATAATTGACAAATATGTTGAATGAATGTACTCACTAAGATGTGTATGAATCTTTACTTCGTATTCTTGTTTTTGTAGCACTGTCTTAATATCTCCAAAGAGGTTATAACTTACACTTGTGGTTGCCACAGAAATATTCAAGGCACCTTCCTCCTCCCTCTCCCTCCCACTCTCAGTTTGCCCTTCAAACTGGCAACTCCCAATTATCCTCTAAACTTACCCCATCCATTTCTGGATGAAGGCCTCCTAATCCAAGGCTGTGTGCACTAACTCTGGCCCAATGGATCTTGTGCTCATGAAATTATTTGGATTTTGGACCCAGGCCCAAGATCTTCAGTTTCCTCCCCTCTCCTCTCCTTTTCCTTTCTCTCTAGAATGTTGGTGCAGATTCTGAGCTTGGAGTTTTCCCTGGCACTGGGAGGCTTCTTTTTTCTTAAAAATTCATTCACCCTTGAGATTGAAAACTTTAATTTATTTTCTTGAGCCAAAATATGATAAAACTATTGATAAATGAATTGCTAAATGGTGTCTGCTATTGTTTGAGTGAAATTTTGCCAGATTATAATTGGGAATAGCCAGGGGAAAGAGATGTTGTTTTTTTTTTTTGCAAAGATATATTTGTGGCTGGTGTCTTGGAGTTGCATTATTATTTTATTTTTATACCTTCCTAGGCCACAGGACCTTCAGCAGCTAGGAAAATTAGTGGTGCAGTCTTTCTGGAGTCAGGAAGACCTGAGTTCAGATGTGACCTCAAACACTAGCTTTGTGATACTGGGCAAGTTACTTAAACCTGTTTACCTCAGTTGTTCATCTGTAAAATGAACTGGAGAAGGAAATGGCAAACCACTCTAGTATTTTTGTACCAAATGGGGTAAGAAAAAATAGGACATGACTGAAGATGACAGAACAAGCAGGTCTAAGAGGATATATTTGGAATAAGTTTATCTGGGCAAATGATTTAGCAACAGTGGCTGGACAGGCATTGAGATTAGTATCCACTGTTTTACTGCAGCCCGGTTTGAAAGGAAAATCAGTCCTTCAGATAGGAGGGAATGCTTCTCTAAAGTCACACCAATCTCCGCAGCATCCCCATCTTCCCATCAGCCAAGAGTAATTCATACCTCAGCTTGCATGCTTACCTATACCAGAACAGCAAGTTTCCACTTCTACTTTTCAAAGATGTCTTGGGATATAATTGACTTTTTAAAGAGAGGGCCATGGATTTTGATGATTGGATAAATCTGCTAGAGATAGATGACTGTATTTAGAGGATTAAAAGAATGAAAAGAGGATTTTGTTTTTGCTTGACTGGTAATTTTATGACTTACACTCTTTTGACTAGAGGTTAGAATGCAGAAAAGGAAACTCACCTGTGTTTTCTATTGATATGGGCAATATGCCTGTAATCCTACTTTGGCTAAAACAAATCAGTGTCTGAGTTGGCATTCAGGGTCAGATGTGGTAAGTACCAACTGCTGCTTTTCAGAAATGGGACAGCTGTGGTCACAGTTAGCCCTAGGCAAAATTGTGAAATAAGGAAGTCAGCCATCTCCAACTCCACCTATGCCTAAGGCCCACTCTAGTTGGTTTCAGGTGAAGGTAGGAGGAGATTTCACAAATTAACCGCTTATTTTCAGAAGTGCTTATCTGGGTGGGCTGTCATTAGCTCATTTTGCTTGGCAGTGCTTCTAGACTTTATAGGTCATAGTCTGTGGATACAATTTGGAAGAAAAAGGACTTTCTAGAGACTTGATGCTCTGGCCCCGCTCCATTCCACTGCCACACAACGCCTGTGCATAGATCACCCCATCTGCTAATAACATCCCTCACTAGAGAACTCCCCTCCTTCCAAAGAATCACTCATAGGTCCCAGCATGATATTAGTAGATGCTTTTTAAGTAGTTATTAATTTGATTTTTTGGGGGTCTATTCTGAAGTGAGGAAAATTATCTATTTTAGCCCCTTTGCATATTTTTCCCATGAATAGATCCTAGAGGATTCTGGTTGTTGTTAATATACCATTATATAATATATCCAGGTTACCAGATGTTTTTCCTATTAATCCAGACATACCCCACCCGTCAATTTTATAATTTAAACTTGCATGCTGGATCCAAAAGGTTCTTGCTCCTAGGATGTACAATGGAAAAGAAAGATATTTGCCCTAACTCATTGACCACACCCAAACCAGGACTAGACACAGATTTGGGACAGGGGAGAGAGAAAAGTAAGGCAATAAAATCTCTCTTTTTCTTGTACTCCCAATCACTGATCACCACCATAAACTCCCCTGTAATCCTTTTTCTTCCAAGGAGAGAGAGAGGGAAGGAAAAGAGGAGGAGAGAGACAGAGACAGAGAGATGAAGGGGAGAGGGAAAAAGCAACTGGAAAAGGAAAGGGAGATGGAAAGATAGAAAAAATTTAGAATATAGTAAGAAAAATAGGGAAACTTTTGTTCTGATTCTTTCACAACATGACTAATGTGGAAATATGCTTACTATGATTGTACAAGTATAGCCTATTTTATGCAGTCTTGGGGAAGAGGGAAGGGGGGAAATTTGGAGCTCAAAATCCTATAGAAGTGAATATTGAAACTAAAAAACATTGATTATTAAAAAAAAGAAAAATAGAGAAAAAATAGGACACAACATGGAAAGAAAAGAAGAAATGAGAGAGCATGTTTCAGAGCAGTTTTTGCCCATAAAAAAATGATCGAATAATTAAACCTTCCTTTCTTCTCAACCTGGAATTTTTGAGTGGTAGTGGTATAGTTATTCACCCAATAAAACAGATACTTATTTAGTTCACAAAGTACTTTGCATTTATTATCTCATTTGAGCCTCATAACAATTTTGTGAGGTAGGTACTACAGTTATTAATAGCTATGTTTTATAGAACAGGAACGTCTGGCTCATTGAGGTTAAGTATCTTGCCCAAAGTCACACAGAGAGTTAGTGTCAGAGGCAGGACATAAACTCGGTTTTTTCTGACTCCAAGTTCACCACAGCGTACCACACTGCTTCTCAATAAAGATGTGTGTCTTCTTACCCTATCAATTACACACACACACACACACACACACACACACACAGATTTAGATTTATATATTTATATGCCCCAGGTTTATGGGAGGAATGTTATGTTGTTACTTTTCTACTATTTATTTCATCACTATTCTACCATTTATTTCATTAAATGCTTTCGCTTTGAACTGATTGTGTCCCCTGGATGATTAATAAAAGTAAATACATTGGTAGGGGTTTCTAGTGTCTTTAAGTGGTTTTAATGCAAACTCACAAAGTACATTTGACCTGGAGTAACTTTTCTAGATTTCTGACATATGAGAGTAATTTTCCAGATACAAATTCTTATTTCAGACTATAATCTGAAGCTAATAATCAAACTATATTAAATTCTCAAATAGTGAATATTTCTTAGTTAAGGTGATGAGACAGAAACATGCCTGGGGGGAGAGAGTGCAAGGGTGGTTAACAGAAGTGCATTCTCTGTATTCTGCCCCATCCCTTTGGGTTCAAGAGGTTCACAGAGTCTTGGGAAGAGGGATCAAGGGAAAGAGATGAGAGGTTTGCTATTGTCTTATCTTCCCCAGATTTTTCTGAAAATCCAAGACTAACTCTGAGGATGGATGGTCACCAGGGGCTCATTAGCAATCAGACCATAGGTGATTTCTTAAAGTTGAGGGTGACATTTAATAAATTTATGCTCCCTTTATCATTTTGTCTCATGCCAGGCAGCAAAAGTCATACTTCCTAATTGCTCTTCTCTCCACAGTTCAGTATTTGACATATAATTGATATTTAATAAATGGTTGATGGACAATGGCTCCTCAAAGTGGAATTGAAATCAGGACTCTGGGCTGCTTTAAGATCTTCTCGTCAGGAACTGAGGTAAGATATCTGAAAAAGCAATTATTTGAAAAGCAATTTAGAACTTCTTGTCAGATGCTGTGGGTAGCATTCCCTTGAGCTGAAACTATAGTATATAGAATTGTGGAGAGGAGCAATGACTGAGCCAAGCAATATAACAGATTGCCAGGCTTCATGTTGGGGGGAACTCTCCAGGGAGATTCAACTGCTGTCCAGATGCAGCCAAGAATTTAAGAATGTTCTAAGTGATGGGGGCTTGGAATACAGAGGGTGAATTTGCACCATGTTTTTCATCCATTTCCTAGGAAGGTAACGTGTAATTGAATGAATCAGAATCCTTGTCCCCTAACCCAGGAAAAACAAGAATCATAAACTTCCAAGTTTTGCTTCATGTCATTTTTTTCTTTTCCCAGGGGAGAAGATGGGAGCTTTCTTTCTTTTTTACTTTGTGATGTGATCTGCTATGACAGCTGGTGGTACCCACTGTAAGAGCAACAGCTGGGAATGGTCATGTAATGTTTTCTGGGCCATGTAATTCAGGCCAGAAATCTGTGTCCATCAGCCACCAGTCATCTCCCTAGGAGACTACATGGGAAATGAATTAAGTAGCCAGAGGAATCTCCCAGACCCCAGATTTTGAAAGTGAACTCTGCTTGCTTATGTGAGCCTAGTGTCCATTTGCTGGATTTTATTAACCTCCACTTTACTTGGTTTCACAAACCCCGTAAGTATTTGAGATATGTTCTTGTCTAATCAGAGTTTTCATTGCCTTTTCAAAATCAGCATCCCTCACATAATAAGAGATTGCAGAGCTAGTTGTCTCTCTCTCCCTTGCTCTTGCTCCCTCTCTCCCTGTTACTGTCTCTCCATATACACATATAATTCTAAACAGAAACACCTAATAAAGTTAGCATTTCTGTCTCCGGCCGTACTCTCAAACTCCCACTGGCAAGTTGGGTCCCCACGGGGGATGACGATTGCTTTTGCTATTAGGGTTATAGGAGTTGAAACTAATGGCTCCAGAGAGCCATGCTATATAACAAAATTTTTTTACAAGAAAAAGATGGAGAAAAGGAAAACAAAAGATCATTAAAATTAATAAATGCAGCAAAAACAAACAACCCTACCCCTGAATACATGTGCAATGTTCCCCACCTATGGACTTCCTACTTTTGTAAAGGAGTGGAGGGAAGTATTTTCTACCTCTTTTTAGGGGCCAAATTTGTTCTTTATAACTTCCTTTAAGAAAGAGTATAAAAATTCCCTCATGAAAGATTCATTTTTGGTTGTTTTGTGGTAGTTCTTTTCATTTATATTGAAGTAATTGCTTTTTTGGTTCTGCTTACTTATCTTTGCCTTAGTTCATGTAAGTCTTCCCATGGTTCTCCATAGTCATCAAGTACCAAAACTTGTTTAGCCATTAACCAACCCAAATGCATATACTTTGTTTCAGTTCTTTGCTACTATAAAATGCGCTGCTATAAATATAAATAAACATTTATAAATATAAGTATAAATGTAGAACCATAACTTTGCTCAGCTGTGCTGTCACCTTACAGGACCCTGAGTTTTGGCTGGTAGGACAGTCTACTGCTGAGGTGAGTCAATCAGATCACTACTCAGGGTGGCTTCTCTGTCCCTGCTACCCATTCTGGTTGCTGAGGGGACTTCTTATGACTCTTCTGACCTTCAAAGTTCACAAGGTAATAACTGGGTCTGTTTTGTTTTAGAATATTCTTTAATTTCTTCATTCAATCAGTAAACATTCATTAAGGTGAAATGGATAGCGATCTAGGCCTTAGGAAGACTTGAGTTCAAATGTGCCCTCAGACACTTAATAGGTGTGTAACTCTGGGCAAAAATGAGTTATAGAAGGAAATGGCAAGTCACTCCAATATCTTTGCCAAGAAAACCTCTAATGAGATTTTGAAAAGTTGACATGACTGAAACACTGAACAACGAAAGTATCTGAGCATATTTCACACAGTCAGGCTCAGTGCCAAGTGCTGGCTGTACAAAAACAAATCAAAGGCACTCCCTGCCCTCAAGGTGCTTACATTCTGAGAGAAGACCACACAAAAAGGAGCTGAAAAGGGTGAAGAGGGAAAAAAGATATTTGTATAGGGAGCATGATGAAGTCCAGTCCTATCCAGCTATACTGGATAGGAATGAAGAGATGCCTACCCTGGAAATTTTCTTTAAATGGCGGTTGGAGGAAGAGTTCCTTTCTCATTCTATCATTCTCAGATCTCTAAGCAGAGGGGCTGAGGGTACTGATGAGGCATAAACATAAAGACAGGCACTTTTAGAAGAATGATAGAGTTCCTGATGATGAGGCTCCTATCCTGGGGGAGATGATGGAATTCATTCTAAAGAAGTGCACCTAAGATCAGCAAAGAAGAAAGCAATAGAAATAAAGGTCACATGTGCTCAGGTCACAGGATGGATGCATGGGATATAATGTAGACTTCCTCTTCCTTAGCCAGTATGTCATAGCAAACCTTGTTTTCTCTCAGTTCTGACTCATTCTCTCTAGTATCATCTGTCATTTCAGCTCCTCGGTCAATTAGAAACCTCTTCATCACTCCTCCATATCAGTCATTCATGGCCAGCTTCCACATTTGGACTGAAACCAGGCATCAAATATAGCTCATATTCTTTGCAATGCACAAAAAAAGAAAAGAAAATCTACACATACTTTAAGGACAGAGCCCTCACTAGACACATATAAGGTAGAAAAGAAAAAGAAAATTTTATATGAAGCCATGAATTTCTATTACATACAGTTTGCTTTTCTTTCTAAATATATAATAAATTCAACATATAGCTTTCTTTTTAAAAAATACGTGTTTATTGATCAGTCTTCTGTTTTTTTATATCATCATAAGTCTTCCCAGCTTCCCCTCCCAGGGAGCCACCCACATAACAAAAGTACTTTTTAAAGATACATAAAAAGAAAGAGGGAAAAAAATTCACATAACTGATCAGTACATTGAAAAAGTCTGAAAACATGTGCAATATATAATACCTATAGAGCTCCCACTTCCATCAAAGGATAGGTTGGGAATATTTTTTGTGTCTTCATTCAAGTCATGGTTGATCTTTATAATTTTGTTACATTAATTTTCAATTTGTGTGTGTGTATGTATGTGCATACATGCACACACACATACCTGCTTGTTCTTTACATTTGCACTGCTGTAGTTACTGTGTATATTATTTTCTTGACTCTGCTTATTTCATTTTGCATCAGTTCATTTACATCTTTCCATGCTTCTCTGTGTTCATCTCATACTTTATTTCTTACAGTACAGTAGTATTCCATTACATTCATGTTACACAATTTGTTTAGCCATTAATTAATCAAAGGATACCTTCTTTATTTCTAATTCTTTTCTACCACAAAAGGCGCTTCCATAAATATTTTGGTATATGTGGGGATTTTCTCCTTATTAATGGCTTCCTTAGTTTAGAAACCCAGTAACAGTCATTGGTTCAAAGTTTATAGACATTTTAGTCACTTTATTTGGACAATTCCAAATTGCTTTCTAAGATGGCTGTGCCATTTCACAGCTCTACCAACAATGTATTATTGTGCCTATCACTCTATAACCTTACTCAACATTGATTATTACCATTTTTTGTCACCTTTCCCAGTTTGCAGAGTATGATGTTAATTTGCATTTCTCTTAGTATTAGTGATTTGGAGCATTCTTTCATGTGGTTGTGAATAGCAATTTTTCTTTTTAGAACTATTTGCTCATTTCCTTAGACCACTTATCAATTGGAATACATATGCATGAACATGTATGTTCATATATGCACATATGAACACATATATTCACACACATATTCATACACAGTGTACATGTGTGTGTGTATGTGTGTGTGTTCCTTGGATACCAAACTCTTACCAGAGAAATTTGATACAAAATTTTTTTCCCATACAAACACTTCCCTTTTTATTATAGATGTATTAATTTTGTTTATATAGAAACTCTTCAGTTTTGTGTAACCAAAGTTATCTGTTTTACCTTTTGTAATTGCTGCTACCTGTTGTTTAGTTAAGAATATATCTCTTACCTATAGCTATGAAAAGTATAGGATCTCCTTTTTTTCTAGTTTTTAAAAACAACATTTTCTTTAATATTAAGGTTCTATATTCATTTAAGATATATTTTGGAGTGTGGTATAAAATGTTTATCTAACCCTAATTTCTGCCAGACTGATTTCCAGTTTTCCTAGCAGTTTTTATAAAATAATGAGATTTTCTTAGGTAATTTATATTTTCCACTTTATCAAACCCTGATTTATTGAATTCTGTTTTCCCTAATTATCCTATGTCTAGTCTATCATTAATCACTCTATTTTTAATCAATACAGATGGTTTTGATAGCTGCTACATCATAACATAGTCAGAGGTATGGAAGTGCTACTCTCCCTTCATCCCTACTTCTTTTCATCATTTCCCTCAATATTGTATCTAGATTTTTTGTTTTTTCCAAATGGATTGTATTATTAATTTATGAAGCTCTATAAAGTATCCACTTGGTGCTTTGATTGGATAGCAGTAGAAGTATAAATTTGGTGTTGTTTACTTTTATTATATTGGCTAGCCAAGAGCACTGAATATTCCTGCTCTTCTTCTTGCTATTTAAGTTGTTCTTTACTTCTTTAGTGAGTATTTTTAAATGGAATCTATACAAATTTGTTGATGGGGAGGGGTAAGTCAATCCTAGATATTTTATGCATTTTATAGTTATTTGAAATGAGATAGATTTCTCTTTCTGTTATTTCTTCTTGGGTTTTATTATTACACAGAAATGCTCTTGCTTTTTGAGCGTTTATTGTGTAGCCAGTAAATTTGGTGAAACTTTTGTCTCAATTAGTCTTTTTGCTAATTACCTTGGATTTTCCAAGCATACTATCATATCACCAGCAAATGTGAATAGCTCTATTTCCTGTTTACATATTTTTGTACTTTTAATTCCTTTAAGCCCAAATCACTGTGGCTTTCATAGATTGGCCAATAATAGATCCCAGCCAAAGCCTCAATTGCTCATTGTTTGGGTTTTGATGACTCAGAGCGAATGGAAATAATTGTTTCTGTTCTGGCCAGAAACTCTAAGGGTCTTCCCCTCTTAGACTGATTCTTTTATGAAGGCAAACTAGACCATCTTTTTACTTCAATTCTTACCTAGTCTTAAATCACTGAATAAATATTGTCTCAGACAAACTGAGACCTGGGAAAGACCTTAATATTAAAAGGTCAAGGTTTCCATCTGGGGCTATTGCCATCATCACCTATGTCTTGCCACTGGTCTCCAATGACTCTGGAGGGGAGAGTGGAAATGATGACTTTGCTTTGTTATTAGACACAGAAGGAGAAGTATAAGACATGATCTCTTCTCTAAAGACACTTACAGTCTAGTAGGGGAAATGAATGGCCCATGATGCCAGTCAGTCAAGATCTTTTTAGGTGTCCATTCTCTAGTCCAGCATAGGAATGATCCCTCCAGTTTTATGCATGTGTGTTTTTAAAGAGAATGGATGCTATTTTTGTGTATTAAAGCCTGATCTAGAAATCCAAACTCTATTTTCTGATCCCATCTTCCTAACTAAGTTAATTGGACACTTCCCAAATCTGACTTTTTCTTCCAAGATCCTTGATTTCAGTTAGCAACATAGATGAGAATGTTCCTTCCCCCTCCTCCCCACCAAGAGAACCAGTTTCCTGCCCAAGACTTCATAAACCCAGACCTAGTCTTTAGCTCCTTTTCTCACTCCATGAATCATGATGAGTGGACATTAGTTGTCCAATTCAACAAGTCTCAAGAGATTCTCCTTTGCCTACTCTTGTTTCTGAACCTGTCCATTACTGTTCAAATCACTTATACACTGGTCAATGACTCACAGACTAGGTCCACCTAAAAGCTGTAGGATTTCATTTTTTTCCTCCCTCCCACTTCTCTTCAGGATGAGTGACGTACATGGAACTGTATGAATTTTCTAGTGTGAGATCAAATCCTTTCAGTTCATGCAAATGCAGAAAGTTTGCTTCCAAGTTGTATCAACTGTAAAGATACACCATAAAATAAGAAAGAAGAGGTGGTTTTCCCAGGAAATACCTGTCCATTTATTTCTCTACAATGATGGAATTTTAGTCAGAAGGGAACATAGAGATCTTCCATCCCACCCTCCTTTTATACATGAGGACATATCTAGATACTTACCCATGTCACACTTCTCCAGTGACCTACATCTGGGATGCAGGCCAATGCTCTGTTAAAGGATACTTCCAGTTATGCAACATCTTTCTATCTAACATTTAAATGAATGCTTACTGTCTCTCTTGTCCTCTACATTATTGAGATTCGTTTTCCACAAGCTTTTCTAGGCTTAAAGACTAGAAGAAAACAAAACCAAGAACAACCCCTTTAGACCATATTTAGTTGGTCTGTATTTTTTGGGGGGGCAGGATATTAAATAGATAGTAGAGTATGACTTAACCTTGGGGTTAGGAGGACCTGGGTTCAAGTTCTGCCTTTGACACATAATGGCTGTGTGACCCTGGGCAAGTCACAACCTCTCAGTGCTTTGGGCAACTCTCTGAAATTGAAAGGCTGCTGAAAAATTGGTTGTCGTCTTTTGGGGAGTGAGTTTGTACACCAGGAGTGACTCATGCCAATGAAATCACAGTTATGAAACCAAATGTAGGAAATTATATGTCAGTTTTATTTGTTTCAGTAGATACTTCCCCCCTCCCCCTGTTATTTGGCGTTTACTCTGTGTATACTTCATACTTATCTGTTTATATATGTGTGTATATGTGTGTGTATATATATATGTATGTGCATTTCTCTCTGTATATATGTAGATGTGTAATACATGTACACATACACACACGTATATATATGTATTGTATGTATATATGTATATATGTATATATATATATACATATATAGTTATGTATATATAAATTTTTCCTTTAGTAAAATGTAAGCTCCTTGAGGCAGTGACTTTGTGTTCCCAGTACCTAATACAATGTTTGTCACATAATAATTGTTTAACAAATGCATGTTGAATTGAATTAAACTTTTTTTGGCAGGGGGAGGATGTGATGGGGAAAGAAGTCTTTGAAAATGAAAAGAAGGGGGAAGGGTGTTCAGATGAGGAATATCCACTAAACTGGGGCAGTTAGGTAGTACAGTGGATAGAGTACCAGTGCAGGAGTCAGGAGGACCTGAGTTCAAATCTCACCTTAGACACTTGACACTCACTAGCTGTGTGACCTTGGACAAGTCACCTAACCGCAATTGCCTCATCCTGGGTCATCTCCAGTCATCCTGATGAATATCTGGTCACTGGATTGAGATGGCTCTGGAGGAAAAGTGAGACTGGTGACCTTCACAGCCCTCCCTCACTCAAAAACAAAGTCAAGTGCAAGTCATGTCATTATCTGATGGCATGGTCTTCTTTGGCAACAGAGGGTAAACATACATCCACTAAACTAATTTTAGAAGTCTGCTTTTACTATCTGAGTTCTATGAACTCAGCCAGAAATTCAAAGTTCAAAATGGTTACCTCATAACTTAGGAGACATCAGCCACGTGTTTGAACAGCCTGCCCTGAGGCTTCTTTAATCATATGTTCATTGTCCCTGGATAGTAGTTGATATGAGCTGCTAGAGATTCTCAAAAATCTACTCATTGGCATCTCCCTTAAAAAAATTACTGTTAAACCCACTGTACTCCATTAAGAATATATATATATATATATATATATATATATATATATATGTTTAAATTGCCAACAAGCTTCAAGGAATGAGACTCAACAATGAACTGTAAGGCTATAGCAATTGGACAATCTGGACAAAATAGAGGTTTATGTCTGATTTCATGATTGCCTTTTGGACATGAAAGTGGAACTGAGAGCCAAGCTCCAAAGGAAGGGATGTAATTGAAACAAATGCCAGCATGGGTTTGGTGGAAAGGGTCAGGTGAGGTTACGCCTATCCTGAAAGAGTTAGGATTCCCATTTTCTGAACAGGGAAATGTTTCTATAATACTATCTAACTCCGGCCCCTCCTTGGTAGAATGACCACAGTTTCTTCACATTTCATAAAGTTATTTTCTTATAATTCACTTGAGTTGCTCCCAGCTCTGGCTCTGGGTGTCAACAATTCCTGGCATCCAGTTAGAATAGTATGAGGATGGGGAGAAGATTGCAGAGAGTTCATGACACTTCTCTATGTAAGCTCTCTACATGTCTTTCCCAAATCTTATCTCTCATTTCTCATTGAGAACTTAACCTTGCCCTTGTAATATTCCAGGTGTTTAAAAACAAAGCCACAGAGAGGCAACTTGTCATGGTGGATATAGAGCTGGCCCCCCTAACCTCACAGAGATTAATAAATTATCGTGTCCTCCCCATGGGGATCTGGGGGACAGGAAGAGGGGCAGTTTTGGGGGGAGTGAAACTCAATGCTGAAGTATTGAGAGCTTCAAGTGACTTGCCTGTGGTCACACAACCAGAATGTGTAAGAAGTCAAACCTGAACCCAGATTTTCCTGAAGCTAAATTGAACAGTATGTACTGTTACACACACACACACACACATATACACATATATCTATACTGTTGTATATATTATTATATATACTGTTATAACAGACTTATATATCATATATGGCAAGTACACATATACTTACATATACACATATATACACATGCGCACACACATATACATATGTACATATATACATAGACACACATATATATCTATACTGTTGTGTATACTATTATACTGTTATAACAGTATATACTGTTATATATCATATATGTGACAAGTATATATATACATATACCTACATATACACATTCACACAATGCATATACATACATGCACATATATGTATATGTGTGTATACACATATATACGACAAACTCCCTTCTCTTCCCCAAATTTACTCCAAGATTTGAGGTCTGGGCAGCAGGCAGGAATGGAATCTTCCTTCTGTAGAGAACCTCGGGAATGTGTGTCCAAGCTTGGCCTTTTTATTCTACATCTACCCCTCTTTCTTGGAGTATACAACACAATCACCTCAGAGGTCCTTGGAATCATCTCTAGGTGCCACAGCTTTGTCCAGGGAGGAAATAGTGGCTTGTGCTCCTTACAGTCCCCCCAGTATGAAGACAACCTCCCCCCCACAAGTCCCACTAAGTTCTCTATAACTTGAAAGTAATGCATTTCTTGTCAATTCAGGAACAGCTCACAGGCATCAAGGCTATCAAATGTGGTGCCAAGTAGTGCCCCTGGAAGCCTGCCTGTTCAGGTTACCCCTGGAGTTCCCTGAGCAGGACTGCCTTCCCCCTGAGGTCTGGATCTTGCTATTTTGGGTTCACCCTATGTAGCCTCACAAATGAGC
Source organism: Bettongia penicillata ogilbyi (assembly GCA_023548195.1). Taxonomy (NCBI): domain Eukaryota; kingdom Metazoa; phylum Chordata; class Mammalia; order Diprotodontia; family Potoroidae; genus Bettongia; species Bettongia penicillata. The sequence goes on from JAJHZJ010000060.1 coordinate 4,024,050, forward strand.
TTCTTCCACACTCATGCCATTTACAAGATTCTGGGATAGATAAATGCCAAAGATCTGGAGTAGGATCACGGGATGAAGCCACTTTTCAGAATTTCCTGGTTTGTCTTTTATGTGGTTAAAGTGATGCTGTTTCAGTTCCTGTCTGAGCTAGACAGTTGAGCCACATATTGAGAACATTCCCTATCTGGAGAAAGGCAGACTGCAGAGCTTTCAGCTGGGGTACTTCTCAGTGCCATGCATCCTGAGGCCCTAGTCATCAACATTCTTGAATATGTTGGATACTCTTCTCCCCTGATGCCCATAAGCCTGGAACGGGCTTAATAAACACTGCACAGTGCTTCATAAATGCTTGTTAACTTGACTTGACTTGGCAGATCTCCATCCAGGGACAGAGGCCTCAGCAGCTAGAAGGCAACATCAACATGGAACAGGAAATACTTTCTGCAGTAGCCTACCTTGGGCTTTTGGAAGTGCTATGAGATAAGTTTCAGAAGAGCTGCAATCTGTATCCCTAGATGCAGTTAGAATTTTCCTCACTTGGAGTTCCTTACACTATTGAAATCACAGGTCCTCACCAGAAAACCAAGGCAACCAAATAAAATCCCACCCAAACTGCTAATTATCTTCAAGTTCATTTACCTAACTGGGACCAGTTGAAATGATTTCTGAGGCAAAACAGTGTCTCCCTTCTCCTGAAACATGACTTTGGGCAAAATTCCTTTTCTTCTCTGAGCCTCAGTTTCTTTCATTGTAAAGTAAAGGGGTCGAATTGGAAAGATTCAAAGGTCTCTTTCAGCTCCAAATCCAGTAATCCTGTGATAACTGAGAATACTTATTGCATAATTTTGGAACAAATATGGGGTGGAGGGATAGAGTGCTGAGCCTGGAGTCAGAAAGACTCTGGAGAAGGAAATGGCAAACCACTCCACTACCTTTGCCAAGAAAATCCCAAATGGTGTCACGAAGAGTCAGAGATGAGTGAAAGAGCTCAACGACAATTGCCAACAAGCTATGTAATTTGAAGCTTATCTCTGTGACTTTATGGAACACCAGGGCAGCTAGGTAGTAAAGCGAATAGAGTGCCTGCCCTGGAGTCTTCTTGAGTTCAAATCTGGCCTCAGACACTGACTAGCTGGGTGACCCTGGGCAAGTCATTTAACCCTGTTTGCCTCAGTTTCCCCATCTATAAAATGAGCTGGAGAAGGAAATGGCAAATTTGCCAAGAAAACCGCAATGGGGACATGAAGAGCTGGACGTGACTGAAACAATAGAACAACACCAGCATTACATAATTTGGAATATTTCCGTTAGGCCCTGGAGACAATCTACAGTGAGCTGCTAGCGTCCCTTCAAGACAGGCCATTTCGAAGATTAGGAGGCATAAGATGGGAAAGGCCAAGCTGGGTGATCATAAATTGATTTAATTTTTTATTTTGCTCTCCCCAAATCATTATTTCAGTTTACTTCTCCATATCTGTGAATGTAATGGAATTCACAAGACGGTGAGTTTAGCATTTGAAGAGAGGTTAGAAGTCATTATTTCAGGTCCTTCATTCTGGGGATGAGGTGATTAAGGCTGAGATAAGTTGAATGACTTGTGCAAGGTCACATAGCCTGCAAAAGCAGATTTAAATACAGACACTCTACTGGGGCAGCAGTTCTCTTTTCATTCTACTATAAAACTGCCCTTCAAAGTATCACTTACGATTCTTAAACTGTAGGATGTTAGAGATTCTCTGGTCATCTCAGCAATAAACTGATGCCCAAAGAGAGGAAGTATTATTGATCACACTTCAGAAAAAATATTTTGGGGATCATAGGATCCAAGATCTAGATCTGAGGGAGACCTCAGAGGCCATGTCATGCAACAAGGATCACTATAAAGCTATCAGATGAACCAGCCTGCTCAAAGTTCTCAAGTCATGGGCAAATCACTGGAGATTTAAGAAAAGCTGCAGCAAGAATCGAAGGCTGAGGTGTTTCAAATACTTTTATTTATATCTTTTTTTATATCACCACTTCTTAATATATTTGGATATTATAACACTTTTCTATCTGAATTTATTGATATCTTTTGTTTTTAAGAGAAACAGTAAATAGAGAAAGCCTGGGATCAAGTTCTTGCTCTGAGATATACTAGCTATGCGATGCAGGGCAAGTGATTTGATGGTTCTACTGACAGATATGCTGCTGATCTCATTGGCAGAGGGATTTTCCTCACCTGGAAGTTTCCTATAATTTATTAAAAATATATTTTTGTTAATAGAATTTTTTATGCTACTAACATTCTCCTGTGTCCTTCCTCATACCTTTCTCAGAAACTCATCCATACAACAAAAAAACCTTTTTAAACACAAGAGAGTTTCATATATCAATGAAATCATAGGGCCAATCCTTCACCTTATCTTTTGATTTTACATAATTTTTGTTCCTTATTTTATGGATAAGGAAACTGTAGCAAATGGCATATTACAGAAGAAGAAATTGAGGGAGGCTGTGACTTGTCCAAGATTGCACAGGCAGTAATTGTCAGAGGGAGAATTTGAATTCAAATCATCTTTCCAATGTGTGCCATCATTCTAGGATTTGACCATAGTTTGGGCCAATAAACAAACTTCATTGACAAATTCTCTTTTTATATTTATCTACTCCTCCCTGACATCTCCCACTTCACAGTAAAAAAAATACTTTGAGAGAAAAATAAAAAGCAGAACTTGTATATATTTTTAAAAATTTATTTTTAATATTCTTTTAAAAAAATTTTGAGCTCCAAATTCTCTCTCTCCTCCTCTACCCATGGAGAAAGCAAATAACATATCAATTATACATTTGAAATAATGCAAAACCTATATCCGTATTAGCCATTTTGTGCAAAAAAGCAAGAAAATAAAGTGTGAAAGCTATACTTCAATTTATACTTAGACTTCATCAGTTCTATCTCTGGAGGTGGATAGCATTTTTCATCATTAGTCCTTTGGAATTTTCTTTGATCATTGTATTGATCAGAATAGCTACATAGGAGCAGAACTTTAAAAAAATCCACAAACTGACATTTTTCTCTTAAAAATAACAAAAGCATGAGTTTTGTAAACTATAAAACCTCTTGTGTGAAACAAGTCTGCACCCTCCTGCTTCTCTGACTACCAGAAGCAAATCAACAAAAGCCTGCAGAACCACTAAAAACACCCCAGAGTCAAGATTCAGGGCTTTACACTTCAACTCTTTCCTCATTTTTGTTCTCAACTGGGAATGTGCTCTGTTGGAGTTTTATTTGCTAGGGAGTGATGGAATGCTAGAGTGTTCTCCCATACCACTGAACCAAAGGAACAATGGTGGCTACCAGTTTCTTCTCTTTACACTTAACATAATTCATTTATCAGTGTGAAAGTAATTAAAGCAATGGTCTGGCACTACCAAGGAGAAAACACCCCTAAATGTCAAATCTCATTCTGACCACTCATTGATTATTGGTGCATTGATTATTTTTTTTAATTTTTTTTTAATATATTTAACTTTTCCATTCATTTTCACAAAATTTTGGGTTCCAAATTTTCTCCCCATTTGTCCTCTCCCCCCACCGCAATACACCGAGCATTCTAATTTTCCCTATCACCAATCTGCCCTCTCTTCTATCATCCCTCCCTTCCCTTGTCCCCATCTTCTCTTTTGTCCTGTAGGGCCAGATAACTTTCTATTCCCCATTAACTGTATTTCTTATTTCCTAGTAGCAAGAACAATACTCAACAGTTGTTCCTAAAACTTTGAGTTCCAAATTCTCCCCATCCCTCCCTCCCCACCCATTCCCTTTGGGAAGGCAGGCAATTCAATATAGGCCATATCTGTGTAGTTTTGCAAATGACTTCCATAATAGTCATGTTGTGTAAGACTAACTGTATTTCCCTCCATCTTATCCTGCCCCCCATTTTCTATTCTGTCTTTTGATCCTGTCCCTCCCCAAGTGTTGACTTCAAATTGCTCCCTCCTCCCATTGCCCTCCCTTCCATCATCCCCCCCCCACCCTGCTTATCCCCTTCTCCCCCACTTTCCTGTATTGTAAGATAGGTTTTCATACCAAAATTAGTGTGCATTTTACCTTCCTTTAGTCGAATGTGATGACAGTAAGGCATTGATTAGTTTTAAAACAGCCTTCTTTAAAGTATAAAATGTCACAAAATAAGTAGCTAGCATTTGTGTAGAATGGTAAGGTTTGTAAAACACTTTCTTATGTTATCTTCATTTGACTCTCACAATAACCCCGTAAAGCAGGTACTATTATTATCTTTATTTTATAGATGAGGAAAGTGAGACTGAGTCACAGAGCTATTAAATGTCCAAAGCAGGTCATACAACTAACAAGTGTCTGAGGTTAGATTTGAACTCATGAAGATGAGTCTTCCTAACTCCAGGCCCAGCTGTCAGCTAGCTGCCTCAAAAAGGGAAGTAGATGAGCAATTGTCCTAGTAACTAAGAGAGTTGTCATGCAAACAGGAATGGGTATACCTCAAGGGGCCTTCATCTTGAGTAGAAGGAATGTATTCTGCTTTCTGCTCCACTAATGATTTCTTCCTTGGGCTGTTAGGACTCCATTTATAGAACATAGTTAGTTTGAAATAAAACTATTCCTATTGAATAGTTGAACTAGGTAGATGAAATCTTTGTGAAGGTTCCTTAGAGTGGCTGTGGACCTTAGTGGAAAAAAAAATACTGGAATTAGGAATCAAAAGAACTTGGTTTAAATACAAGCCCTGTTACTAATTAGGTAAAAGTTATAGAATAAATAAAACTCACATTTATGTAGCATTTTAAGGTTGTCTTAAAAAAAAAACCCTGCTGAATGTAGAGCTGAAATGAGTAAAATTCATAACAAAATATTTTTCAGGTTTTTACTATATACCAAATACTATGGTAAGTGCTGGGAATATGTTTGTCCTTCGTTGCCAAAGAAGACCATGCCATCAGAGAAATGATGGCGTGACTTGCTTTGTGTTGAGTGAGGGAGGGCTGTGCAATGTCACCAGCATCACTTCTCCTCAAGAGCTCTCTGAATCCACTGACTAGATATTCATCAGGATGACTAGAGATTACCCAGTGTGCACTGGGAGACCTTGGCCCCTTTAGACCAAGGTCTTTGTAGCTACTCACTTAGGGTGAGGCACCTCCCATTCATTGAATAGGACTATTTAAGAAGTAGCCTGGGCATGGCCCCTTTAATGAGACCAAGAAAAAGAAAGACATCAGGCTGGGAGAGAAATAGCAACAGTTTCTATTGATAATCACTCTAAAGCTAGGAGAGTCCAGGAGAGCCCTTAGGCAGGGGCCCATTGACAACCCAGCTTCAGAGTGCTGTAGGTATAAGGTTTTGGGAAAGGAAAACACAGGACAGGACAAGAAAGGAAAGAAAAGGAAAGAGAAGGGAAGGGAAGGAAAGGAAAGAAAAGGAAAACCCAAGTCAACCGGGTATCTTTTGGCCATCCAAATTTACCTTCCTTTGGAGAGGAGAAGGAAGGAAAGGGGGAGGCAGACAGGAGAGGAGGAGCTGAGTTATCCAGCTAGCTGCTTCCCTATTCAGCTAGCTGGGTCCCTATTCAGCCAGCTATGTCTACCCACAGGATTGTATTCGTCTTTCAATGCCAAAGAAGACCATGCCATCAGAGAAATGATGATATGACTTGTACTTGACTTTGTTTTGAGTGAGGGAGGGCTATGCAAGGTCACCAGCATCACTTCTAATCCAGAGCCATCAAGTACTGGGGATGTAACAATAGAAAATCTAGTTAATGTCTGCTGTCAGTGAGCTCACATTTTAAGTGAGGTGGACAGTGCAGAGAGGAGAGTTCATCTGTATGGTGGATAGAAGGGCCCAGTGATTCTGTGGGGAGTTCTTTTTACAGGAAATTTCTGGGCTGTGGATTTGGAGCTAGCATACGTAAGTCTTTCTACTCTGCCATCTTGGCTCCTCCCCACAGGGCCCAGTGATTCTAAGCTTGAAGGAATAAGGTCACACAGGCAATAAGTTGTATAGCCAAGATTTGGGCTCAATTCTTCTCCTCTTTTCCAGGCTACCTTACTGCAAAGCCAGGAGAGTGACAGTTTTGGAGCCAGAGGACCTGGCTTAGAGTCTGGACTCCCCACTTCTTGCCTGTTTGGCTTTCAGTAAATCGCTTAATCTCTCTGGGCTTCAGTTTCCACATCCACAAAAAAGAGGGGGTTGGATTAAATAATATTGAAGATTCCTTCCAACTCTAAAGCTATGATTCTCTGATCCAAGTCTAGGTCTTCTAACCCCAAATATAGTTCTATTACTGATCTTTGAACTTCATTTCATCATCTATAAAATGGAATTAATAACACTTGCCCTATTGACCACACAGGGTTTTGGTGCAAATTAAGTGAGATAAAGTACTATATAAACTCTTATTTCTGCAAAAATTATTTCCTTGTTTCTGTTTTTGCTATTTTTTCCACTATGGATTTCAGCATGACCGTATGGGATATCTATAGGTATTTAAACCATTTTCCCCTATGTTTTCCCAGGTAGATTGATATGAATAGATAGAAATTAAGGCTTCAACTTTAGAAGTTTATCTGAACATGTGGAGAATAAAATAAGGAGAATGAGAAATGATCGCAACGAAATAAATGGAAAGAGCAGAAAAAGGAAACAATGCTATGAAGATATAATGACAAAAAATGTGCATATAAGAAGTCCATAAAATGTCCCTCTTTCCTGCCTTTGTAGAGGTGGGGGACTCTGGTTATGGATTATTACACATTCTACTAGACTTATTTGATCTGGTTGATTTTATTAAATTGCTTTCTTGTTCTTTTTTCTTAAGATTTGTTTGGGGTTACAATTCTAGCACAATTTTAGAAGCTCTGAAGCTTCCCTCCCAAATCACACCAGAACTAACTACTTGGGTATTCAAAGCAAGGCTCCAACTCCCTTCAGGGTTCATTAAGAGTTTGAAGGGCTTTTCTCTAGTCCTATAGCTCATGAATCCCTATCCAATGGGTTCCTTACAGTTAACATTTCACCAGTCACCATTGAGGGCTTTCTTAATGCAGTTAACCCACTGATGTCACCTTGCTATCAATTAATTAACATCAATTAGAGTTTACAAAAGCATTTTCCAGGGAGTTACAGCAATATCTGAAGTGTTAGGAAGTATGCTTTGTCCTAAACACACCCCCTTCTGTCTCTGGGAGAACTGACTCAAAGTTAAACTGGTGACTACCAACTTGCACCCCAACCAGTTCACTTCTGGGTGTGGCACAGTTGATGTGTGAGTCTTTCCCTCCATCCTCTTCTGGCTAGCTCCCCACCAGGCTGTCCTACCGTGGCTACTAGCAGGCATGGCTACTGAGTCCAATTGCCAGAACTTTGATTGCTCTTTTGACCTTGAAAGGTCAGAAGTTCATAATTGTCTGTTCCAGTAATATAATAGCTAGCATTTATATAGTACCTACTGTATGCCAGGCACTGCTACGTGCTTTACAAATATTATCTTATTTGATCCCCAAAATTACCCTGGGAGTAGATAATATTATTGTCCTTATTTCCCATTTGAGAAAACTGAGGCAAACAGATTAAGTGCTTTTCCCAAAGTCATACAGCTAGTAAGTTTCTGAGGCCAGATTTTGAACTTAGGGGGAGCCTGTGGCCCTCTAGGTCCTCAGGTGTGTCCCTTTGGGTAAATCCAAAATGGATTGAGGTTCCCCACCCCTGACTTAGGTCTTCCTGACTGCAGGCCTGGCACTCTATCCACTGTACTCATACCTACTTCCGCTCTATCTCTGATGTCAATTAGGAAAGGATGAACACAAGAGGGAAAGAAGAATGGCAGCATCTGTATGTTCTCAGCCACACTATGGTCTGATTGGGGAGATAAAGCAGCTGCTTCCACTACATTTCTCCAACATTTAGGAGCATACAATAATTCTTCCTCCTTGCTTGAAAGCTTCCAGGAAGAGGAAGGATTTTTTGGGTTTATTTATTTAGTTTTTATAACCACTCAGTTCTGACCACGGAGTCAGTTAAAGGATTTTCATCATCATGTAGAGGCCCATGAGAAACAAAGAATACCTGTGCCTGCTCTGAAGCAGGTGGTAAAGGGCCTCCCAGCAAACCCTTCTATAAAGGAGTTTACTAAGCCTTCATATGGGATTGAAGCCAGTCAGACCGTATTTCTTTTTTTAATTTTATTTTTAGTTTATGATATAAAACAAGCATTTCCATAACAGTATAGTAAAAAAGATGGTTGAATATGAAACTCCAAATCTATTATGTATAACTTGACAGTTCCTTTTAAATATGTAATAAAGCATGTAAACTATGTAAAAAATGTAAATTTTTTTCCCTCCTTTTTCTTTCTCTCCTCTTCCCCTCTCCCAAGAACTGGGCTCCTATTGCCAGTCTCCAGCTACATAAGGGTTGAGTAGTGGGGAGGGACATATTCAATAATGAAAATGATATAAAAACAAAACATGTTAATTTTTAATGGTTCACAAAACTTTTCATTAAAATACCGTTTCTCCCCTTAAAGTAAATCTTAAATGCAAAAATTCGAATTAAGACAGATTAGAGAGTGATTAATCTTTTTTATTAAATGATTCATTATAGGTTGCTTATATAAAGTTGCTCTCTCAATATATTTAAAATATTACTTGATTTATACAAATCTGCAAAGTGAGGCACACTCCCAATCTCTGAAGGAACAATGTACTACAACAGAAATGTTCTCCCCCAGAATCAGGGTCATGAGAAAAGATATCAATTTTTAAAATGTAAAACAACTTCAAATTTAAGTTCTTGTTGAACTTTCCCTGTAATGTCAACATCTGAATACTTGCCTGTGACCTGTGACCTGTTGAGGATGCTGGTTCACTCAAAAGCCTTGTGGTTTGTCCTGAGGACCTCTCCCTTTTCTCTATTCCCTCCAAGTACGGTAGATGTCCGCTCCTTATTCACAGATTGTAAGATCCTAAAGGGCAGGGACTGAATTGGATTTACTTTGTATAACCAATAGTGTTAGGCACAGTGTTACTGTACGTACCTTGTTTAATAAATATAACTACTGAAAGAGTGCTCTTGTAGATAGGCTACTTAGCAGATAGAGACCAGGCTTCAGAGTTAGGAAGACCTGGTTTCATGTCCTCTCCTGACATATACTGGTTGTGGAAACCTGCTACTCATTCAGTTCTCCAGGTGACTCTTTAAGGCTGTGACTTAAAGGGAGGGTGCAGATCTGCACTGGTGGAAAGGATTTCCTAGGCAGGAGTTCCCTTAACCGACAGGTCCACCTTCTCTCCCACGGTTGCCTCGGTTTGCCCCAAATAGGTCAGATTCTTGTCATGTTTTTCATACTGTGTGCCTCTGATTTTATGTAGGACCACTCATTAGGTACAGAAGATTTTAGTGTTAGGCAGTTAGTTAGGTGGCCCTACTATTCCCAAACACATCTAGATTTTCTTAGCTTTGCAGTGAGAAGGAGCAGGAAGCTTGTTCCCTGCTCACCTCAATGGAATGTTTGGAAGCCAAATGAGAAAATAGGGGTGGAGAACTGGGAGCTCTTTGGAAAGGGACTTGGCTACATAAATCAGAAGCTGTATGCACTGTAATTCCCACTGACTGATTAAGAAGTAAGCTGTGTGGCTAGTATGATAGAAACTGAAAACAGAGGTGAGGATTCTGTGCTCTGCATCTTGGGAACCCTCTATCATTTTCTCCCTGTCCCCTTTCATGACACCTTGATCCCTGCCAGGAGGGTGGTGTAGGGGAGTAGAAAGAGAATACCTCACTCTGCTACTTTTACTTGTCTGCTCATTGACAAAGCACTTAATGCCTCAATTTCCTAATATGTAAAATGAGACAGTTAGATTTGATATCCTCTTAGGTGGAGATAGAGATAAATAAAGCATTTATTAAGAGTATGGGCAGCTAGGTGGCACAATGGATAGAACACTGGGCTTGGAATGAGGAAGACATCTTCCTGAGTTCAAATCTGGTCTCAGACACTTACTACAGCTATGTGATCCTGGGCAAGTCACTTAACCCTATTTGCCTTAGTTTTCTCATCTGTAAAATAAGCTGGAGTGACCCTGGGCAAAGTCACTTAAACCTGATTGCCTTCCCTTGTCCCCTTTCCTCCCAATGAATGGGAGAAGGAAATGGCAAACTACACTAATATTTTTGATAAGAAAACCCCAAATGGGGTCACAAAGAGTTGAATATGACTGAACAATGCTAGGAAAAGGAGCTGGATGGTATAGTGGGTAGAGCATAGGGTCTGGAGTCAGGAGAACTAGAATTCAATTTAGCCTCAGACATTTACTAGCTGTGTGACCCTGGGCAAATCACTTAACCCTCTTTGTCTCAGTTTTCTCATCTGTAAAATGAATTGTAGAAGGAAATGGCAAACCACTTCAATGTTTTTCAATAAAACCCCAAATGGGGTCATGAAGAGTTGGACATGACTTAAATGATTAAACTACAACAACAAATATGCCAGACACTGCTGAGCAGAAATATGAACAAAAAGAAAGGTAGACCTTGCCCTCAAGAAGCTTCCATTTTAATAGAGGAAGACAATACATGAAAGAACTGAAAAGTGTGTTTGTGGTGGGGAGAGGCGGCGGGCACGAAGTTAGAGGATGAGGTCCAGCTGGGAATTCCTTAAATGAATGTACTCTCCTATCAAAGGAGGAAACTGTAAAGGGGGAGGCATTTGTGCCAAGGCAACTGAGGCAGAGTTTGGGAAATAGTCTGGAGAATAACAGGCTGAGGTGGGTTTAGAGTAGCTATAGACCCTAAGGCCTCCTTCCTTCTGGTCTACTGGGGCTCTACCACTAGAACCAGGAATACAGAAATTATGGGGCGCCTGGAAAGTAGGAAGATCATAAGAAGGCCCTGCCTCAGTGTTAATAATCACAATTTACATTTGTATAAGATTTAAAAAACACTTTCTCCACAATGACACTCTGGGCGAAGCAGTAGGGGGTGTGTCATTTTCATCGTACAAATGGGAAAACTAAGGTTTTGAAAATTTGACCTTCATCACAAATCTCTGGTCAGAGCCAGAACTAGATTTGGAACTCAGGCCTCAACCTCCAGGCCAGCTGGCTTTCCACAAAACCAATAGGTCCACAATGCTAGCGTTACACCCAGCCTAGATATGATCTTTTCATTTCTGCATTTTTCAAAATTTGGAATGTCTGTTTGGGAATAACTTTGAAATATTCCAGGCAGTACATTTCTGAAAGGTTATTGCTCTTCTAGGTTGGCTGATAACTCCCATACTTTTGGCATGGAGCCTTACTGTGCACCCAAGCTATGCCGTAAACCCCGGAAATACACCCTCTCGCAGGCTCTTATTGCTTCCTCGATAAATCTCACATTTCTTGGGGGCTTGGAATTACGATGAGAGAGTGGGATGAGCCCCATCTACATTCTTTCCTTCTCCCACCTCCTAAGCCCTTTGAATATCTCCTCTGACATGCACACAGTGCATTTCCTCTAGCACATATATCCTCTGTACTCCCCCTTAGTAACCCCCTTTTCCTGTCTCTCACCATTTATATACACCCTGACTATATTCCACAAGCTCACACAAACATAACTACACAAATCCTTCCCCTTCTGGATGATAGGATAGGGTTTGGCTGTATTTTGGCTGAGCAGGTTTGGTTTGGGATGAAACCAGGGATAGACTGTTTTCTAAAAGCTGAAACATCTGGTACTCTTACTTATTCCCTTTTAAAAGTTTCCTTTCCTCCACGCTCATTTCCCACACATAGGGGAAAGGGAATATTCTTTAGCTCTTAAGCCTTCCAGAGATCGTCAGCTACTTGGCCAGTCAATAATTATTAAGTTCCTACTATATACCAGGCACTATGCTAACTAAATACTGGGGAAACAAAGACATGTAAGAGACAGTTCCTGTTGTCATGGACCTCCCAGTCTAATAGAGAACTCAATAATTCTCTCAGGGTCCATTAAAATGAGTACAGAATTAAATTAGAGGGATTGAATCTGAGAGACAGTTTTGTTTTATTTAACCCCTACCACTAAATCAGAGCAAGAGATCTCCTTTGTCAGACCTTCCACATAGTGTCACCCCCAAAACTCTCTTCTCCATAGGTTGCCTGAAATTGTGGGCCCAGGGCTCATGCTCTGCCTTACCTCCTCAATAAGGATGAATTTATTCCAGTGAATCAAATTTGTTTCAATTCAACAAATGTAGAGTCAAGTTTTACCACTTAGCACCTATGTGACTTTGGAAGAATACTAATGTTAAAAAATTAAGATTTACATAATTATAAGTAATTTATATAATAATTATTAAAACTGACATTTACATAATTATCAATGACATAAAATAGTTATCTATATAACATATATATAATATATATAATGTATGTATATAATAATTATTTACATAACACTTTAAGATTTGCAGCACCCTTGATACATACTAGTACTTCATTTGATTCTCAGAACAATCCTTTTAAATTGGGGACATTATTATCTGCATTGTATTGATGAGGAAACAATCCCAGAGAGGATTAGTGATTTGTTCAGTCATATAACTAAGTCAGTATTTAAGGCAAGATTCAAGTCTGGGTCTTAAGCAAGTAAAAACAAAAGCCTGCCTGAGCCCCAGTTTCCTCAGTTTGAATGAGAGGACCTCTTAGCTTCAGACTTTCCAGTTCTAAATCAATGATTCTGTTGTAGCTGAGGTTGAATTAGCCTCTAGGGATGACCCCCTGGGGTGTATATCTAAGGTTTAAACAGATTTTAGGGACATGATGACTCAGTGTTTGGGCCCTTTGGAGAGGATGAACTTATTGACTGCTTTGGGTCATATGATGGCTGCGATGCAGGAAACCTTGAGTGGGTCCTTGGTCCTTTTTCACCCTAGTGACAGGTGCAGGAAGGTGGGAGGAGAGGCAGCTTTTTTTCTCTCCACTGGCCTTTTAGGTGGCATCACATAGTTCTGAGATTTCCAATGAGGGGTTGGGAATTGGTTGGCTCTCTCCCACTCTGGCATGTGATGACCATTCTCTCATGGCCATGAGAGTGGGCATTCCATTAGACAAATGTGTTCTTGGGCTCCTGTTGCCTTTTCCACTTTGTGAGTGTAGTTTCATTTTGTTTGTTTTTTTTAAAGTTATTAACCTTACAACGGATGAGTCCAAACTTGGAGGTGACCTTATGAGAGCAAGTGGTGTGAAAGTCCAACAGGTTCAGCTGATGGGTGATGTTTCTTCATGGGAGACGATGGCCATCAGCACGAAGACAAGCAGGGTTGTTTGGACAGTGTGGAATCAGTATAAAAGGTTTCTATGCTTATTCTCTGATCCCACAAATTGCTTTATGTTCTGATACTGTTTAATTGTCAGGGAGAAGTTGTAACATTAGTTACAAGTTACTGAATAGTATTTTAAATCATTCTGTCAACATATGCTGGGTTTTTGGTGGTTTGGCATTTATTTTGCACGTAGGAGATAAATACTTATCTCAAACTTGATTCGTATTATACATGGAATACCTTTTTATACTCTTCTTTTTGGGAGTTCATATACATAAGCCAAAATCCAAACTTAAATTATTTGTTTTTCATACCTATCAGATTGGCTAACATGACAAAACAGGAAAATGATAAATGTTGGGGAAGATGTGGGAAAATTGGAACATTAATGCATTGTTGGTGGGGTTGTGAACTGACCCACCATTCTGGAGAGCAATTTGGTACTATGCCCTAAAGGCTATAAAATTGTACATACCCTTTGACCCAGCAATACCACTTCTAAGCCAATAAGTATGAGAAAGGGGAGCTTAGCTTCCTCCCACTGAGGCAAGGGTCCCTCAGGACAAACTGAACCTGTTTCAGAGTACATGTAAGAGTCTGCAGCAGAAGAGCTCCTTAGGGGGAAGGAGCAGATACAGCACCCCTGGGTCCAATAGCATTTCTTAAATTTAGACAAGGGTGACTTAAAGTGCCTACTGGATACTACCGCTGTGTTGGACTCTAGGGGAGATACAAGGATAAATTAGAAATGGTACCTGCATTCACCAATCTTTTACTTTATATACAACTATAACACGTCAATGACTCTTCATTTTGAATTTAGAGATTGGCTAGAGCTTTAGAGTAGACCTGCCTATAATGCTCACTGGCCTCCTTTGCTTCTGGGGTCAAGGGGTAAGTGATGTTGATGTTATGCCTATGTGAGATGTTAGCCTCTTTTAGTATCTAAGTTCCTAGAGAGACTATTCTGTCAATCTCTTAAATCCTTGCCATTCCCAGGAGATCTAGGGATTTATTCTTTGACCCAAAGGGCCAGACTATCATGGTGGACTTGTTTGAAAAGGGAAAGCCTATTAAAAAAGACAACCAACTGCTCCCAAACTTTCCTTCCCAAAGATTATCAGTGGGAAGAGAACTTTTGTGTTTGGTGATCCCAGAGAGATAATGGAAACTTCTGACAGAGCGTAGTTAAGTTTATAAGACAGATAACTCAGGCTGCCCTAGCCAAGCATATCTCTATGTTTCCCACTCCCTTCATTTCTTTCTGATAATTATGATTTTTCTCTTTCCTAAGATCATCTGCTTGGAAGTTGATATTTCCTTTCTTCTGACATGAGTGCTTTGTCTGCATGAACATCTCTGAGGTCAGGAGCCCATTTGCTTATTCCTGGAAAACTATAAGCAAAGGAAAAGAAGTTAATCAAATGTCCCAAAAGAATAAAAAGAAACCTTTTCCCCCACAACCATTATGGAAAGCTTTTATGTTGCTTCTCTCTTCTCATACCACATGGAGTGGAGCCTCAATAGAATTATGCAACTGTTTTCAGGGCTCACATCAGGTGAGGAGCAGGCAGTTGGGGTCCCTTCATGCTTTCCAGTAACGGAAATTGCTCATATGGATGATTGGGCTCTGTTCTTGGGGATTTAGTTTGGGGCCAAATGGCCCAGAGCCATGAGAAAACAGAAATCCATTGAACGTCGCTGCTTCCTAGTGAAATCAGTCAGTGTCAAGAACCCCCATTTCATAAGAAGGCACCAAATTGAAAAAATTTACTCAGGGACAGAACCTGAAATTCGTAGTTCATTATTCTAGGTGAAAATGAAGAAAGGAAATGTAGAATGACTGAATCAGAGAAAATAGTTTCAAATCCCAGTTCTCACTTAAGTTTTCTGAGTCTCCGTTCGTCCATCTATGACAGAATTGTACCAGATGACCTTTGCAGTCCTTTGCACGATCCTAGGACAATATGTAGTTTTCTCTCAGGAGAATGGGAGTTCCATGAAAATGGGGACAGTTCCATTTTTTTTTCTTTGCATCCCTGGTTCCTGGTTTAGTGCTTGGCACATAGTGTGTAATTAATAAATTCTTTTTTTATGGTGCCAATTTTAAATAATTTTTATTCTCCAGGACAAGAATTGCATTTCCACTTGTTTACAGTACTGATAAGGTACAATGTTGTTCACTTCTCTCCCTCTGCACACATTCAAGTATTCAGAATGCTCAGATTTACGCTAAAAGTGGTTTAAATGCTACTTTTAAATGGCTACTGCCTTGCTACAAATTTTGAGTCCTTCAATTTTTGGAAAAGCTGTGTGGAATGCTCTTCAGTTGTTTAGTCCACCTCTTCAATGGTGGGTCCAGAAGAAGCACCCCCAGATGGGGTTGCTCCACCCCCTGGGAATCCACCAGACTTGCCTCCTGGCATGCCCCCTGCTCTCTGGTACAGCTTGGTAATGATGGGGTTGCAGACCTTCTCCAACTCTTTCTGCTGATGCTCAAATTCTTCCTTCTCAGCAGTCTGGTTCTTATCAAGCCAGATGATTATTTCATTACATTTGTGAAGGATCTTCTGCTTGTCTTCATCACCAATTTTGTCTTGCAATTTTTCGTCCTCCACTGTAGCCTTCATGTTGAAAGCATAAGATTCAAGAGAATTCTTGGAAGACACCTTGTCTCTCTGCTTCTCATCCTCAGCCTTGTATTTCTCAGCCTCCTGGACCATATGCTCAATGTCTTCCTTGCTCAGACGTCCTTTATCATTGGTGATGGTGATCTTGTTCTCCTTGCCTGCCCCAGCAGAAACACTGAGAATGCCATTTGCATCAATGTCAAATGTTACTTTAACCTGAGGAACACCTCTGGGTGCTGGGGGGATTCCTGTGAGCTCAAATTTGCCAAGCAGGTTGTTATCCTTTGTCATTGCCCTCTCACCTTCATAAACCTGAATAAGCACACCAGGTTGGTTGTCCGAATAGGTGGTAAATGTCTGTGTCTGCTTGGTGGGGATGATGGTATTACGTCTGATCAGAATAGTCATAACTCCACCAGCAGTTTCAATTACAAGGAAAAGAGGAGTGACATCCAACAGCTACAAGTCCTACATATTCTCAGATTTATCTCCAGACAAAATGGGAGCCTGGACAGTTGCACCATAAGCAACAGCCTCATCAGGATTGATACTCTTGATGAGCTCCTTGCCATTGAAGAAGTCTTGCAGAAACTTCTGGATTTTGGGAATTCAAGTGTAACTACCCACCAGGACAATGTCATGAATCTGTGATTTATCTAGCCTGGCATCTCTTAAGACCTTTTCCACAGGGTCCAGTGTGCCACAGATGAGATCAGCATTCAGCTCTTCAAAACAGCCTTGAGTGATTGATGTATAGAAGTCGGTACTTTCATAGAGGGAGTCAGTTTCCCTCTAGTACTGGCCTAGGTACTAGAAGAGAGGGTGCGTTTGGATGTTCATGGGCAGTACGAAGATGGCAAACAGCCCTGTTGTTATCATTAATGTCCTTCTTGTGCTTTCACTTGAACTCTGCAATGAAATGGTTGACCATTTGGTTGTCAAAGTCCTCCCCACCTAAGTGGGTGTCCCCAGATGTGGACTTGACCTCAAAGATGCCATCTTCAATAGTAAGAATGGAGACATCGAAAATACCACCTCCAAGGTCAAAGGATCAACACATTTCTCTCAGCACCAGCCTTTTGGTCCAAGCTATAAGCAATAGCAGCAACAGTTGGCCCATTGATGATTCAGAGCACACTGAGACCAGCGATGGTTTCAGCCTATTTAGTGGCCTGACATTGGATATTGTTGAAATAGGCTAGTAGTACTGTGATGACAGCATTTGATGGTCTTCCCAAGGTAAGCTGCAGCAATTTCTTTCATCTTGGTCAAGACCATAGAAGACACTTCTTCTGGATAGAAACTTTTGGTCTCCCCTTTGTACTCCACTTAGACCTTAGGTCTGCCTGCATCATTCACCACCATAAAAGACCAGTGCTTCATATCTGACTGTACAACTGCATCATCAAATCTGCAACCAATCAGATGTTTGGCATCAAAAACTGTGTTGGTGGGGTTCATTGCAACTTGATTCTTTGCAGCATCACCAATTAAACGTTCTGTGTTGGTGAGGGCAACGTAGCTGAGGGTGGTTCTATTTCCTTTGTCATTAGCAGTGATCTCCACTTTCCCATGTTGGAAGACTCCCACACAGGAGTAAGTGGTGCCAAGATCAATGCCAACTGCAGGTTCCTTCTACATGATTGCTGGGGAGTTGGGGTCGTAGCTGACCGCTGTGGAGAAATAAGGGCTGCTGCTGCTCTGAGTAGATAATTAATAAATTCTTGTTGAATTGAATTAAATTCACAAAAATCTCTAGGCTTTAAAGACTTTTTCAGATCAGAAATTAATTTTTCCAGTGACTAATATGGTGCCATATTTTGTAGATCAGAAGGAAAAACTGTGCCTCCATACCCTCCCCCAAAGTGGCTATCATTTTAAACACTGCTATTATGAAGAAGCCAGGAGAATTTATATATCTGACCCTGTGAACTCAAGCCTGCCTACATTCTGGGATCAATTTGGACCCTAGACAGGAAGCATATAAAGAGCTCCTTCCTCTGAAATGTTACTATCAAATGTCATTCTAGCTGCTGGTGCCATTCAGCTGTTATTTAGACCTGTATGTAGCTCCTGACCCTGGACTGCTCAGAATCTTTATCCTGAGTTTGTAACATAAGCTCATAAATAATTTGATTAGAATTTTAGAGCTTGATGAGAATACAGAAGTCATCTAGTACAACCTCTTCATTTTATATGAGGAAACTGTGGCCTTAAGAAGGTAAGTCATTTATCCAAGGTGATGCAAATGGTAAATGAGCCTACATTCTTTTTGGCTTCTATGGAAGCCAAGGTCTTCTGCTTTCTTCTCCAGTGGTCTGTCCACTGGGCTACTTTGTCTCTTTAGCTATTCCTAGAACAAGAGCCAAGGAGTTGCAGCTTCTGTCTCTGACTGTGTCACTTATTTATTTGACAAAATCCCTTTATTTTAGATCCTGAGCTTTTTTCTTACTGGAAAGATAGTTTCTGATATTGACTGATGTATTAAATGCTATTCTCACTTATCAAATGCTTACTAGGGGCCGGGAATGGATGAGAGAAAATTGATGGCATTTCTGTCCTCAAAGACCTTACAATGTAATAGGAAAGATAAAAAATGTACCTAAATCTGTATGACAAAAGGTAGAATGTGATAAAGGTAGAGGAGAAACTCAGACACAGAAATGAAGAATATTTGTAGAAGTGTGGTTCATTTTTAATTGGGGATATCAGGGAAGGAGTCATGGGGTAAATGGTACCTGAGCTAGGCCTTGAAGGAAGGGACTGATTTCAAATGGAAATAATGAAGAAGAATTGTCTCCCAGGCCAGGGAATGGTTTGTGTGCCAGGAATGAGTGAAGGCACGTCAGGGGTTGGAGAGGGTGGCCAGGTATGCAGTGCGATCAAGGCCAGACTTTCATTGTAGACTTATTTGAAAAGTGAAAGTCTATTTAAAGGCAACCAACTACTCCCAAGCTTTCCTTCCCAAAGATTATCAGTGGGAAGAGAACGTTTGTGTTTGGTGATGCCAGAAAGATCATGGAAACTTCTCACAAAGCATAAGACAAATGATAAGAGTTATAAGACAACTAACTCTAGCTGCCCTACCCATGTGTGTCTCTGACATGTTTCCCACCGCCTTCATTTCTTTCATGATTTTTCTCTTTCTCAAGGTCAACTGCTTGGAAGTTGATATTTCTCTTCTCTCGACATGAGCAGTTTGTTTGACTGCATGGACATCTTTGGGTGAGGAGCCTATCTGCTTATTCCTGGAAAACTATAAGCAAAGGAAAGGAAGCTAATCAAATGCTCTGAAAAGTTTTTGTAACTATGAGTAGATGGAAAAGTCAAGAGAGGTCTCATATGAAGGTAATAAATGCTATTGCATCCTGGGCCATTGCCAGTCTTCTTGACTTTTTTCTTGCCACTGGACTTCAATGACTCTGGAGGAGAGAGGGAGGCTGGTGACTATGCAGCTCTGCCTCACTTCAATTCAATTCATGTGCAAGTCAACACATCACCTTCATGATATTACCCATCCTCTTCAAGAGTGAAGGATATACAACAACGAAAACAGTAACAACAAACTTTATGAAAGGGTATGGTCAGAAATAAAGTTGAGGATGAAGTTAAGCCAGATTATAGGGAGACTTAAATGCTAGAGTCAAGGACATTGAACCATGAATTTAGAGCAACATAGGCTCTAGGTCATATTAAACCCTTATTTCTGTAGGTGACAAAATAATCTCATAGAGTTCAAGTGATTTCCCCAAAGTCAAACAGGTAGTAAGTATCACAGAAGAAATCTGAGCTCTGATGTTGATGTCTTATGTGATGTATTATGGGGAGTCATGGAAGAATCTGCTCTAAAGAGCAGGGCAGTAGAATGGTGACACCCATGTGAATGCACAGAAGCAGGAGGATTATTTTGGCAACTTTGAAAAAAGATGGTTTAGAGGGAAGAGACCTGAGGCAATCTCCATTACCACATAATGTATGGGTGCAAAGCATGTGCAACAAAAGAGATTGCTTCTAGTTTCTCCCTTCTCTAATCCATCCTTTACACAGCTGCCAGAATAATCCTCCTGTTTCTGTGCATTTGCGCAGATCTGATCCAGATTGATTCCTATTGCGTGTCCTTCCCAGCCTTGGACCTTGCAAGTCTAGACTTTTAGCTCCTGCCTATTCTTGCTTACCTGTACCTACCTGTACACACAGCCTATACATACAGCTCTATGGGTGCCTATGACATGTCCACTGTTTCCTGCGTTAGCTGACCTCTCTGGACTTGAAATCTGACTCATCTGACAGTCAGAATCTCAGTATTGGTCTCTCCAGACTAGTTCTTTCCTGTCAATTCCACAGAGGCTTATTAAGTAACTATTTATTATTATTATTATTTAATTTTATTTTTAATTTATTTAAGTTTTAAACATTCATTTTCACAAAATTTTGAGTTCCACATTTTCTCCCCATTTCTCCCCTCTCCCCATCTCAAAATACTGAGCATTCTAATTACCCCTATCACCAATCTGCCCTCCCTTCTAACATCCCTCCCTTCCCTTATCCCCATCTTCTCTTTTGTCCTGTAGGGCAAGATAAATTTCTATATCCCATTACCTGTATTTCTTATTTCCTAGTTGTATGCAAGAACAATACTGAACAGTTGTTCCTAAACCTTTGAGTTCCAAGTTTTCTTCCTCCCTCCCTCCCCAACCATCCCCATTTGGAAGGCAAGCAATTCAATATGGGCTATATATGTGTAGTTTTGCAAATGACTTCCATAATAGTCATGTTATGTAAGGCTAACTATGTTTCCCTTCACCCTATCCTACCCCCTATTTCTTCTAGTCTCTCTTTTGACCTTGTCCTTCCCCAAGAGTGTTGACTTCTAATTGCTCCACCCTCTCATTTGCCCTTCCTTCCATCATCCTCCCCACACCCTGCTTATCCTCTTCTCCCTCACCTTCCTGTATTGTAAGATAGGTTTTCATACCAAAACGAGTGTGCATTTTATTCCTTCCTTTGGTCAAATGTGATGAGAGTAAGTTTCATGTTTTTTTCTCTCACCTTCCCCCCTTTCCCCTCCACAGAAAAGTCTTTTTCTTGCCTCTTTTATGAGAGATAATTTGTCCCATTCCATTTCTCCCTTTCTCCTCCCAATATATTCCTCTCTCACCCCTTAATTTCATTTTTTAAGATATGATCCCATCCTGTACAACTCACCCTGTGCTCTGTGTGTGTGTGTGCATGTGTGCGTGTGTGTGTGTGTGTGTAATCCCACCAACTACCCAGATACTGAAAAGTTTCAAGAGTTACAAATATTGTCTTTCCATGTAGGAATGTAAGCAGCTCAACTTTAGTAAGTCCCTTATGATTTCTCTTTGCTGTTTACCTTTTCATGCTTCTCTTGATTCTTATGTTTGAAAGTCATATTTTCTTTTCAGCTCTGGTCTTTTCATCAAGAATGCTTGAAAGTCCTCTGTTTCATTGAAAGACCATTTTTCCCCTGACATATTATACTCAGTTTTGCTGGGTAGGTGATTCTTGGTTTTAGTCCTAGTTCCTTTGACTTCTGGAATATCATATTCTATGCTCTTCGATCACTTAATGTAGAAGCTGCCAGATCTTATATTATCCTGATTATATTTCCACAATATTGGAATTGTTTCTTTATAGCTGCTTGCAATATTTTTCTCCTTGACCTGGGAACTCTGGAATTTGGCTACAGTGTTCCTAGGAGTTTGTTTTCTTGGATCTCTTTTAGGAGGTGATTGGTGGATTCTTTCAATATTTACTTTGTCCTCTGGTTGTAGAATATCAGGGCAGTTTTCCTTGATAATTTTATGAAAGATGATGTCTAGGCTCTTTTTTTGATCATGGCTTTCAGGTAGTCCCATAATTTTTAAATTGTCTCTCCTGGATCTATTTTCCAGGTCAGTTGTTTTACCCATGAGATATTTCACATTCTCTTCCATTTTTTCATTCTTTTGGTTTTGTTTTGTGATTTCTTGGTTTCTCAGAAAGTCATTAGCCTCCATCTGTTCCATTCTAATTTTTAAAGAACTATTTTTTTCAGTGAGCTTTTGAACCTCCTTTTCCATTTGACTAATTCTACTTTTTAAAGCATTCTTCTCCTCCTTGGCTTTTTGAACCTCTTTTGCCAATTGAGTTAGCCTATTTTTAAAGGTACTATTTTCTTCAGCATTTTTTTTGGGTCCCCTTTAGCAAGCTGTTGACCCACTTTTCATGCTTTTCTTCATCTCTCTCATTTGTCTTCCCAGTTTTTCCTCCACCTGTCTAACTTGATTTTCAAAATCCTTTTTGAGCTTTTCCATGGCCTGAGCCCAATGAATATTTATTTTGGATGTTTGGGATACAGAAGCCTTGACTTTTATGTCTTTCCCTGATGGTAAGCATTGTTCTTCCTCATCTGAAAGGAGGGGATGAGATATCTGTTCACCAAAAAAATAACCTTCTATAGTCTTATTTTTTCCCCCTCTTTTTTGGGCATTTTCCCAACCAGTTACTTGACTTTTGGGTCCTTTGTCAAGAGTAGGGCATACTCTGGGGGACTGTAAGATCTCAATTCCTCCAAGGTGGTACAATCAAGTGCGTACACTGGTCTGGAAGCAATCAAAAATTTTTGTGCCCAGAATCTGAGTAATATATTTTCATCTTCACAACCACCTAGCCTCCAGTTCTACCAAGCCAGCACTGGGGGCTGAGATTCAGATAAGCTTCAGGGGCAGGGCTGCCATTCAGTGTGAGATAAAGATCAGCTGCTCAAACCTCTCAGGAGTATTAGGTAGGGGCAGGACCTCTACATTGGGCTGAGGTAAGAATCAGTTGCTCAGTGCCCCCAGGAGTTTTATGATCCAACAATGGATGCAGGCTGCTATAGGGGCTGCTGTGGGAGCTGCTGCAGCACCCCCTCCATGGGACTTCTGTGGGGCCGCAGCCTGAGGCCAGAGCTATGGGAAGTCCCTTCTCCCTTCTTGGACAGCTGAAAAAGCCCTCTCACTGACCTTTGGAGCCTGTGGGTCGAGGGATCTGTGCACTGCTGCTACTGTGACTGGGGATTCTGCCCCCAAGGCCTGCTCTTGTCCTCTTCCCAATTGGGCTGGGCTCAGCTCCACATCCAGTGGGACGTTTCCCATTGGTCTTTCAGGTCACCTTGGGTTGTAAATCTCCTCCACTCTGTTGTTCTATGGCTTCTGCTGCTCTAGAATTCGTTGAGAGTCTTTCTTTACAGGTATTTTATGGGCTGTGGGGGAAGAGCTAGCATATGTGTGTCTTTCTACTCCACCATCTTGGCTCCACCCATATTAAGTAACTTCTATGAGTCAGTCATGAGGCTAATTCCTGAGAATACAAAAGTGAAATAGAAAATTTTAAACTTACGTAGCTCAAATGAGCTCCTCGGATCCTTATCCCAACTCTCATTTGCACTGTTGACATGAGTCCCCAGCAGGCTATCTAACTACATCTTTCCCCTAAAGGTTATAAGAGTGCTTATCCAGAGGAGCAGGAGGCATTTACTAATGCTATCAGCTTGAGGTCCTATTCTCTGTGTTCTTTCCAACATCATTTGCCAATGCCAGTTAAGGTTTCCTTAATGTAACATGACTAATGGGATGTTTTCCTGAGAAGACAGAGTAAGGATAGAAGGATAAGCACATTCCTCTGAACTTAGAGCAAACTCCCCTCCACCAACTCAGCTCTTGGGAGAAAGAGGCTCACTAAAAGCAATTGTTTCAGATCATTGTCCACACTAAATTCACTTTTGAATATAGTATAGCCAATGGATGAAGTCAAAGTTGCTCCTTTGTTTGCAGAAAATACTACTGGCTTGTATTAAGCAAGGTCACTTGGTGCCTCATTTCTCACCAGGTTCACAAACTCTAGCATAGACTGCAGTGCTAGGTACTCTCCTGACCTTTGAGGCTGACAATGTCACAGCCTACCAGGAGTGGGGAACTTGAGGCCTCGAGGTCATATGTGGCCCTCTAGGTCCTCAAATATGGCCATGTGACTGAATCCAAACTTAACAGAACAAATTCTTTTATTAAGGGGATTCAGTTAAAGAGTCACACTTGAGGACCTAGAGGATCACATGTGGCCTTGAGGCTGCAGGTTCTCCATCCCTGAGTAGTCCATTCTACCTCCAATATGCCTTAACTTAGGGAAGGAAAGAACAGATATAAGAGGAACAGATGCAAAAGAAGTTTTCTATTCTCATGACTTCATGTAGACATGAGTGAGGATGATAGGGCATTGGTACTTTCCCTACCCGGAGGCTTACAGCAGTTACTACTTCCTTACTCAAACACAACCAGATAGAAAAGAGACAGTTGTCTCTGTGGGAGTCTTTTGTATGCAGCTGAATTTTATATTAACAGCCCATCAAAAATATGTAATAAGTGTGCCAGAAACAATTACGAAAGACCTGTAGGTGTTCTAAACTTCATGTTGGAATTATATGAGGCTGAGCATGCTACTAAGGGCTGGATTCTTCTAGGCCAGATTGCTGTTTCACTTACAAATTAATCACAGAGAACTTTAGTGTCCACTCAGTGCCCATTGCTCACCTGACTCTACATGCTCAGGGCAGTAAATAGGAGCCATCTCATAGACTTGTGACTGGCCATTGTCCCTAGAGTAGAAGTGCCCCTCTCTCACACCACCAAGAAGAGGTATATGTTGATGCTAATTCCTTTAGTCATGTGAAGGAAAGAGGAATATAAGTAACTAATATAAATATAAATGATAATGATGAATGAATGAATACATAAATTAAAGGGGGAACCAGGTAAACTGAAAACACAATCAAGGACAATTCTTCTGGGCAAGAAGGAAAAGGAACTGAGAAACCAGTTTAGGGATTTCCATTCCCTCTCACCCTCTTAGGACTCTTCTTGAATGAACATCTCCAACCTTCATTCCACAAGGAAAAACAAATTTGATTTTATCCTTCCATGTGAAAGAAAGAAAGGGAATGGTTGGAGGCATTGAATGGGCTAAAAATAATGGGCTAAAAACTCTGACTACATCTGGCCAGGGACAAAGGGACAAGAAAGCAAGTTGAGTATATTCCTAACCTCTAAAAATAACTCAGAACAGAGATTCAGGCAAATTTCATATCCCCTCAGATAAGGCTGGGTCATCCCAAAAGGGAGGAAGTGGTGTTAGAGAATAAATGATGAAGGCATACAACAAAAAGAAACACCAAAAATATACAAGGGAAAAAGTCTTAAGAATAGACATAGAATATGCTTGCAGAAAAACCAATAGAAAGGAATCTAAAAACAGAAGGAAAAATGAGTAAAACCTTATTATCTTTCCTCTCTCTATTTTCCAGATTAGTTGTGTTTTCAATGAGACATTTTATATTTCTTCTACCTTTTTCATTCATTTTTACTTCATTTTATTGTTTCTTGACATCTCATGGGATTATTAGCTTCCACTTGTCCAATTCTATTTTTTTTAAGGAAGACTTCCTTCAGTGAGCTTTTGTACCTCTTTTTCCATTTGGTTAATTCTGATTTTTAAGGAGTTATTTTCATCAATGATATTTTGTGCCTCTTTTTGCATTCGGCCAATTCTGTAAAATTCTGTAAAACTTCAGAGAGGATTAAAAGTTCACTCAGAAAATTTTATAATATAAAAGTGAACCAACGATGTCTGACAAAACATAGAATATCCAGAGAGTATGTATCAACAAAAACTCCAGTATGGTCCAAAAAGAAATAAAAAGTAAAAAATAAAAAAAATTAATATTAATCATCAAGAAGCTGAGGATTCTGCAAGGAAGATGTGAGATGAGTATGTGGGAGCATTAAGGAGTCAAAGAGAAACTGAAAATTTAAATCAGGGAATAGCATATAAGTCAGTCTGGATGAATGGTAGAATATGTGAAAGAGAGTAACGTATAGCAAATTCCTTGAAAAGGGAGTTTGGAGCCATAGTGTGAAGGGCTTAAAAAATTAAACAAATGAGTTTCAATCTCATTCTAGAGGAAACAGGCAATCACTAGAACTTAATTTTGAGTTGGGAAACAACATGATTAAATCCATGCTTTAGCAATATTAATTTGGCAGCTTGATGGAGGATAGATACATTGGAGAGGGAGTAGACTGAATATTGGAAAAGCAATTACAAAATTATTTCAATAGTCCAAGCAAAGGTTGATGAAGAACTGAACTATGGCAGTGTTTATGTTGGCATTGTGTCCTCTCTGTGACAAAAAGGGGAAGAATAAAAACTTATTGTAGAGGTAAATTTAAGAAGATGTAACTTTGGATGTGAGCAGTTCATGAGGGGAGTCAAGGATAACTGCAAGGTTGGAAACCTAGGTGACTGGAAGGATAAAAATACCCTCAACAGAAGTAGGGGAGTTAAGAAGAGGAAAGAATTTGAGGGGCAGGTCCTATCTGGGTTTGAAATGTTGGACATTTAGTTAGAGATATCTAAGACTCATTGGAAAAATAGAGCTTAGGGGAGAAACTAGGGCTGAATTTATATGTCTGTGATTCTCCTTCGAAGAGGTGATAGTTGTTGGCCTCAGTTTTCTCCTACGTAAAATGAGAGGTTTGAACTAGATAACTTCTGAAGTCTCTTTAGCTTCAGGTTCCTATGACACGGGACCTATCCTGTAACATAAATTAGCCTCTGGATATGTTGATGTGTCTCTTCAAAGGATAAGAGAACTGGATGAGTAATGAGAGGAATGGTCTGGAAGTGGCCCTGAGGAACAAAAAGCATATCTACTCTTCCTCCTGATTCAGTGTGTTGGGGACAAGATTGAAGGTACATCTAGTCCTGGAGATGATGGCCAGGAACCCAGTGTCTTCTAGGGGCTTAGGATA
Source organism: Bettongia penicillata ogilbyi (assembly GCA_023548195.1). Classification (NCBI taxonomy): domain Eukaryota; kingdom Metazoa; phylum Chordata; class Mammalia; order Diprotodontia; family Potoroidae; genus Bettongia; species Bettongia penicillata. The sequence goes on from JAJHZJ010000060.1 coordinate 4,050,834, forward strand.
GAGGTAGGGCGGAAGAAGTGTAAAAGGAACAGGTCTAGTATGAAGGATGGTTTGTCACCAGCAAAAGTCGATGTTCTATAAAAAGCAATGAAAGGGAAGGAATTTTATGGTCCAAAAAGTATAGGCTGACATGAATGGATAAATATGGACGCCTGGTAGCTAGCAAAAGGAGTTCTGCCTCATTACTCAGTCACACTGAATCACAAGGATTCTGTGTGGAGTTATGGGACAGTGAATTGTCATGATACTAGCAAAAGTATAATTAATTTGATCATCAGTTCCTGAGCAAAAGGGGGAGTGGTAGTAGAACATAGCAGCAAGAGAGCCAGATCAAGAGTCCTTGCTTCCTTATGGTCAAGGAAGGGGTAAGTTGGGTCCTTGGACCTGGTTGATTATAGAAAGGTGAGGGATGATTGAAGTCATTAATCCCTCAACCCTTCAATCCCCATTAGTTCTGCCCCAGGACTTTGTTGTGGCTCAAAATGTGGATTGTTTAGTGGCCAGTTTTATAGTTCAGGTAAACTTCTACCAACTGAATTAGGCTAGGTACTCAGGCTATACCTATATATGACCATTGAAGGGTTTGAATTTGAAAAATCTGGCACGATTTATAAGAATTCAGGGTACCTCTATGGCATGATGAGACATTAGGACAGGACTTTAGGGGAAGGAATACCTTCAAGATAACAAGTCAGGAATAAATTATTTGTGGAAATGCATAGGAGGAAGGCAAGGGACTATGCCCATCTGGCATAAATATCTTGGCAGTAAATATCTAGATGAAAAGAATAAGTCTTCTGGATGTTTGGTTCCTGTGATGACACATGTTCAAACACTTGGGACATATAGATTTTGATTTTCCTTTTGATTTTCATCTAGATATTAGACAACATGGCATCATAGCCTAAAGGTCATTTGCAGAAGAATAATTTAATCAGTTCACAAAGCCAGATCTCAGAAGTATCTTCTTTAGATACATTATGTATAACTGGGGTACATGGAGTGTTCATCCAGTACTAGCACCTCTGACATGAGGGCTTGCTGAGTCCATTTCAGGGCTACTCATCCACCTTTGGTGTCCACCTAGCACTCAGCTCTCACCTGTGGCTCCAAGAAACTACAGCTTGTGCAGTGGCCATGCCTTGGTAAACCGTCTTGGTAGACAGGTTAACCCAAGTTGAAGGTAACCAATAAGCCCCAAACCTGTTGATGAGTTGAGGGATGTGAAGATTTCTCTGGCAGAATGGGTGGATGAGAACAATTTGTCCCATGAAGGTGGCTGAAGCAGGCACTGTGGAGTGCTTACAGCCTGATCAGTCATTGATGATGCTAAGGTCATCCACTGAGTAGCAGGCCTCTTTGGTGACTCTGGAAGAGAGAGTGAGGCTGATGACTTTGTGCAGCCCTACCTCACTTAAATGCAATTCATGTGCAAGCCAAGACATCACCTCATGATGTCACCAGGCCTCCTTGCAAATAAAGAGCAAACAACAGACAACATCTGAAATAAAAACATGAAATGGTCCCACAAAGAGCAATCCAAATTCAAAACAAATCCTAAAAAAGAATTGTTAATTTTAATGAGGAATATGGCCTGTTTGTCATCTGTAATCACCAGTAGAACAATATAGTAGAACCTTCCATTTCCCAGCATTGCATATGTGCGCACGCACGCGCGCGCACACACACACACACACACAGAGTCACATTTGTGAAAACAAAGCAGAGCGGAAAAATTAGCACATCTTGGAACCAAAAGGTTAGTGGACAGTTATCTGGGCTTTTAGAGTTTTCAAATTAAGCTACTAATGGCCATACTCTTCCCCAGGCTATATTGGGTCTTCTCAAAATTACTTAAATTGAATTCGAGTCATAATATATGCTAAAGGTACTTAATATGCGGTCATGAATTATAAACACATGGAAAAGTGCTGAAGAATATGGAGGGCAACATTTGGAGTTGCTGATGAGGTAGCACAATCACATAAAAAGTCATTCACAGCTCTTTTCCTTGCACATAAGCACGTATTTATTTCCTTACTGGGCCTAAATGTTGGGGAAATCTCTCATGAAAATGCTTCATAGAAGGGTAAAGTATAATTCCAAATATTGGAAATTAATCAGGACACTAAAAATGGAGTATGATTGCTTGGATTCCAATGATAGATGTTTTGTAAAACAAGTTAACCAATGTAAAAGATTTGCTGGTGCCATAACAAGACAGATTAAAATATATCTGAGGCTCCCAAGCCTCACCAGGACCATAGAAGGATGAGAAGTTATGATGGATCAGCCTGAGACTATGCTGACATGTTGGTGCAAGGTGAAGGCAGGTGATACAAGTAACCGCCAAAAGGGATAGAAGTTTGGTGAAGTGTTTTGAATGAGACAAATTGTTACTTTTTTTTTTTTTTTTAACACATCCTGCATCTTGCCTTGTGGTCTAGTGCTGACCTCAGCCTAAATCCTTTGCTCCAGCAGTTGCTTTCTCATTTATATGCCAGACCCTCTCATTTCAGTGCTCTGGAGAAACTCTGAAGCTAACCTGATCTGGATCCATCTAGAATGAATCCAGAAATCATGTGCCTTATTAATCCACCCAGCTTTGAATTTATAGCCCTGGGGGGTGGAGCCAAGATGGCAGAGTAGAAAGACTCACGTATGCTATCTCCGAACCCACAGCCCATATATTTCCTGCAAGAAGAACTCCCCACAAATTCTGAATCACTGCAAGGCGTGCAGAAACACAGTGGAGAAGATTTCCATTCCAGAGATCCCTGGAGAGCCGTCCCCGGGGTCCGTCATGCCCCGGAAAGCGGAGCCACCCCTGCCCTGCCCTGGCCGGGCGGCCCCAGAGGAGTTAATCTGAGCAGGCTTCAGGGACGGAACCTCCGGTGGCTGTGAAGGTCCCTCCATGCACAGGCGCTACAGGTCAGTGAGAGAGACTTCTGGGCTGGCTGAGAGGGGAGCGGGGTGTCTCTGTGACTTGGGCCCCCTCGAGAGGCAGCGGCAGAGGCAGTGGTGGCCGGGACTCCCCGAGCAGGCAGGATCTTCATTACTGAAGGTCTCTGCATAAACCACCTGAGGGAACTGAGCCTGGGAGGCGGCCCTGCCCCCACCCGCTCCATTACTGAAGGTTTCTGCATAAAGCCCCTGAGGGAACTGAGCCTGGGAGGCAGCCCTGCCTCCACCCAAGCACCAGAATTTAAGCTCGCATTGAATAGAAAGCCGCACCTGCCACTGAAAGCCCATTTGAATCTCAGACCCCAAGCACTAGCTGGGCGGATGTAGGTGCGGGTGCAGAGGAATCTCAGAAGTCAAGTAACTGGCTGGGAAAATGCCCAGAAAAGGGAAGAAAAATAAGACCATAGAGAGCTACTTTGATGGGGTGCAGATGTTCCCGCCTTTCAATTCTGATGAGGAGGAAATATTCTTACTATCAGGGAAAGACATGGAGGGTGGGACCTCTGTATCCCAGACACCCCAGGGGGATGTCTGGTGGGCTCAGGCCATGGAAGAGCTCAAAAAGGATTTTGAAAATCAAGTTAGACAGGTGGGGGAAAAACTGGGAAGAGAAATGAGAGAGATGCAAGAAAAGCATGAAAAACGGGTCAATACCTTAGTAAAGGAGACCCAAAAAAATGCTGAAGAAAATAACACCTTGAAAAATAGGCTCACTCAACTGGCAAAAGAGGTTCAAAAAGCCAATGAGGAGAAGAATGCTTTCAAAAGCAGAATGAGCCAAATGGAAAAAGAGCTTCAAAAGCTCACTGAAGAGAATAGTTCTCTCAAAATTAGAATGGAACAGATGGAGTCTAATGACTTTCTGAGAAACCAAGAAATCACAAAACAAAACCAAAAGAATGAAAAAATGGAAGAGAATGTGAAATATCTCATGGGAAAAACAACTGACCTGGAAAATAGATCCAGGAGAGACAATTTAAAAATTATGGGACTACCTGAAAGTCATGATCAAAAAAAGAGCCTAGACATCATCTTCCATGAAATTATCAAGGAAAACTGCCCTGAGATTCTACAACCAGAGGGCAAAATAAGTATTGAAAGAATCCATCGAACGTCACCTGAAAGAGATCCAAAAAGAGAAACTCCTAGGAACATTGTGGCCAAATTCCAGAATTCCCAGGTCAAGGAGAAAATATTTCAAGGAGCTAGAAAGAAACAATTCCAGTACTGTGGAAATACAATCAGGATAACACAGGATCTAGCAGCTTCTACATTAAGGGATCGAAGGATATGGAATAGGATATTCCAGAAGTCAAAGGAACTAGGACTCAAACCAAGAATCACCTACCCAGCAAAACTGAGTATAATACTTCAGGGGAAAATATGGTATTTCAATGAAATAGAGGACTTTCAAGCATTCTTGATGAAAAGACCAGAGCTGAAAAGAAAATCTGACTTTCAAATACAAGAATGAGAACAAGCATGAAAACATAAACAGTAAAGAGAATTCAGAAGGGACTTACCAAAAATGAACTGTTTACATTCCTACATGGAAAGACAATATTTGTAACTCTTAAAATTTTTCAGTGTCTGGGTAGTTGGTGGGATTATACAGACACACATACACACACATGTATACGTGTGCACTCACACACACATACACACCTGCATGCACATACAGAGACAGAGAGCACAGAGTGAATTGAATAGGATGGGACCATATTTTGAAAGAAATTAAGGTAAACTGTGAGAGAGAAATGTAGTGGGAGGAAAGAGGGTGAAATGAAATGGGGTAAATTATCTCTCATTCAAGAGGCAAGCAGGAGACTTTTTAGTGGAGGGAAAAAGAGGAGAGCTGAGAAAAAAAAAACAAGAAGTTTACCCTCATCACATTCAACTAAAGTTAGGAATAAAATGCACACTCATTTTGGTATGAAAACCTATCTTACAGTATAGGAAAGTGGGGGAGAAGGAGATAAGCAAGGGGTGGGGATGATGGTAGGGAGGGCAATGGGAGGAGAGAGCAATTTGAAGTCAACACTCTTGGGGAGGGACAGGATTAAAAGACAGAATAGAAACAATGGGGGGCAGAATAGGATGGAGGAAAATACAGTTAGTCTTATACAACATGACTATCATCGAAGTCATTTGCAAAACTACACAGATAAGGCCTATATTAAATTGCCTGCCTTCCCAAAGGGAACGGGTGGGGAGGGAGGGATGAGGAGAATTTGGAACTCAAAGTTTTAGGAACAACTGTTGATTATTGTTCTTGCTACTAGGAAATAAGAAATACAGGTAATGGGGAATAGAAAGTCATCTGGCCCTATAGGACAAAAGAGAAGATGGGGACAAGAGAAGGGAGGGATGATAGAAGAGAGGGCAGATTGGTGCTACGGAAAATTAGAATGGTTGGTGTATTGGGGTGGGGGGAGGGGAGAAAAGGGGAGAAAATTTGGAACCCAAAATTATGTGAAAATGAATGTAAAAAGTTAAATAAAAAAATAAAAAATAGAATATAAGCTCAAAAAAAAAAAAAAGAAAGAATTTATAGCTCTTGGGCTGAGCTGGCCAGATCGCATCCACCCAGCTCACTATCTAGTTAACTAAGAGGCAACACAGGCTCAGACAACCAAAATGTTTTCTAGACTACAACAATGAAGGAATTTCATTACTGGTCTGGAATTCAAAAGGTACAAAACAATAGGGATCTCCAAGGGAACACCTTCACTATTGTATCATATGCCCTGTATCGCACGCACATTGTATAAACTTTGGTTTTGACCAGTGCTTATTTTAATGATCAATGAGTCCCAACAACCTGAGTTTGGAGAATGTAGATGAAATTTCAACAAAAACAACTTGAGGTTAATGGAATGTAACTGTGTAGGAAACTCCAGGGAAGGCAGCTGGCCATCAGCATGTTTCATACATGTGGAATTTTCATTACAATTGACTTCATCATAACATGAACCACTTGTATCTGTTTAAATAACCATTGGCTGTGAGATATAGTGTGGATTAACAGAAAGCACTCAGAAGCCTTGGAATTTTATTTTGGCTTTGCCATTGACTTGTGGTGGGATCTGGAGTGAATCCCTTAACTTGCCTGTGCCTTTATTTATTCTACTTCCTTATCACCTTTTCTTTACCCTTTCCTTTTCACAGTTATTCTTTTACAAAATACTATTGTATCTGAAAGCTTTACTTTCAGTCCTTTTTTTTAAATATAAATTTATTTATTTAACTTTTTACATTTATTTTCACAAAATTTTGGGTTCCAAATTTTCTCCCCATTTCTCCCCTCCCCACCCCAATACACTGAGCATTCTAATTTTCCCTATCACCAATTTGCTCTCTCTTCTATCATCCCTCCCTTCTCTTGTCCCCATCTTCTCTTTTGTCCTGTAGGGCCAGATGACTTTCTATTCCCCATTAACTGTATTTCTTATTTCCTAGTAGCAAGAACAATACTCAACAGTTGTTCCTAAAACTTTGAGTTCCAACTTCTCCCCATCCCTCGCTCCCCACCCATTCCCTTTGGGAAGGCAGGCAATTCAATATAGGCCATATCTGTGTAGTTTTGCAAATGACTTCGATAACAGTCATGTTGTGTACGACTAACTGTATTTCCCTCCATCTTATCCTACCCCCATTGTTTCTATTCGGTCTTTTAATCCTGTCCCTCCCCAAGTGTTGACTTCAAATTGCTCCCTTCTCCCATTGCCCTCCCTTCCATCATCCCTCCCTTTCTGCTTATCTCCTTCTCCCCCACTTTCCTGTACTGTAAGATAGGTTTTCATACCAAAATGAGTGTGCATTTTACTCCTTCCTTTAGTCGAATGTGATGAGGGTAACTTCTTGTTTTTTTCTCAGCTCTCCTCTTTTTCCCTCCGCTAAAAAGTCTCCTGCTTGCCTCTTAAATGAAGGATAATTTACCCCATTCCATTTCACCCTCCCTCCTCCTACTACATTTCTCTCTCACAGTTTACCTTAATTTCTTTTAAGATATGGTCCCATCCTATTCAATTCACTCTGTGCTCTCTGTCTCTGCGTGTGCATGCATATGTGTATGTGTGTGCATGCACAAGTGTACGTGTGTGTGTGTATGTGTGGTCCTACCAACTACACAGATACTGAAAAGTTTTAAGAGTTACAAATATTGTCTTTCCATGTAGGAATGTAAACAGTTCACCTTTGATAAGTCCCTTATGAATTCTCTTTGCTGTTTATGTTTTCATGCTTGTTCTCATTCTTGTGTTTGAAAGTCAAATTTTCTTTTCAGCTCTGGTCTTTTCATCAAGAATGCTTGAAAGTCCTCTCTTTCGTTGAAAGACCATTTTTCCCCTGAAGTATTATACTCAGTTTTGCTGAGTTCCAGTTCCTTTGACTTCTGGAATATCCTATTCCACATCCTTCGATCCCTTAATGTAGAAGCTGCTAGATCCTGTGTTATCCTGATTGTATGTCCACAATACTGGAATTGTTTCTTTCTAGCTGCTTGCAAGATTTTCTCCTTGACCTGGGAATTCTGGAATTTGGCCACAATGTTCCTAGGAGTTTCTCTTTTTGGATCTCTTTCAGGCAGTGATCAATGGATTCTTTCAATATTTATTTTGCCCTCTGGTTGTAGAATCTCAGGGCAGTTTTCCTTGATAATTTCCTGAAAGATGATGTCTAGGCTCTTTTTTTGGTAATGGCTTTCAAGTAGTCCCATAATTTTTAAATTGTCTCTCCTGGATCTATTTTCCAGGTCAGTGGTTTTCCCCTTGAGATATTTCACATTCTCTTCCATTTTTTCATTCTTTTGGTTTTGTTTTGTGATTTTTTGGTTTCTCAGAAAGTCATTAGACTCCATCTGTTCCCTTCTAATTTTGAGAGAACTATTTTCTTCAGTGAGATTTTGAACTTCTTTTTCCATTTAGCCAATTCTGCTTTTGAAAGCATTCTTCTCCTCATTGGCTTTTTGAACCTCTTTTACCGATTGAGTGAGCCTATTTTTCAAGGTGTTATTTTCTTCAGCATTTTTTTGGGTCTCCTTTACCAAGGTATTGACCCATTTGTCATGCTTTTCTTGCATCTCTCTCATTTCTCTTCCCAGTTTTTCCCCCACCTGTCTAACTTGACTTTCACAATCCTTTTTGAGCTCTTCCATGGCCTGAGCCCACCGGACATCCACTTCGGATGTCTGGGATAGAGAGGTCCCGACATGCACGTCCTTCCCTGATGGCAAACATTGTACTTCCTCATGAGAAATGAAAGGAGGAAGGAACATCTCTTCCCCAAGAAAGTAGCTTTTTATGGTCTTATTTTTCTTCCCTTTTCTGGGCATTTTCCCAGCCAGTTACTTGACTTCTGAGATTCCTCTGCACCTGCACCTAGATCCGCCCAGCTAGTGCTTGGGGTCAGAGATTCAAATGCTGCTCCCCAGCCTCAGGGCTTTCCGTGGTAGGACTAGCTGCTATTCAATGTTAGCTTTAATTCTGGTTCTTGGTTTGGGGCAGGGCCGCCTCCCAGGTTCAGTTCCCTCAGGGGGTTTATGCGGAGACCTTCTGTAATGACCCTGAGCTCCTGGCTGCTTGGGGAGCCCTGGGCCGCCGCTGCCTCTGCCGCTACCTCTGCCTCTGCCACTGCCTCTGCCACAGCCTCCGCCACTGCCTACCATGGGGTCCCACCACAGAGACACCCCCCGCTCCCCTCTCGGCCCACCCAGATGTCTCTCTCACTGACCTGTAGTGCCTGTGGGCCAAGGGACCTTCGAAGCCACTGGAGGTTCCGTCCCTGAAGCCTGCTCGGATCTGCTCCTCTGGAGCCATGCGGACAGGGAAGCGCAGGGGTGGGCTCTGCTGTCTGGTGTGTGACAGACCCCAGGGGATGGCTTTCCAGGGTTCTCTGGAACGGAAATCTCTTCCACTGTGTTTCTGCACAGCTTGCTATGCTCCAGAATTTGTGGGGAGTTCTTTTTACAGGAAATTTATGGGCTGTGGATTCGGAGCTACCATATGTGAGTCTTTCTACTCTGCCATCTTGGTTCCTCCCCCTTCAGTCCTTTTCTATCACTGCTTCTCCTTAGTACTCATATTCTGTTGTGCTCATCAACAATACTGCCTCTAATGCCTTTGAAATATAATGATAGGAAGTTTTAGGGTCCTTGAAGCAAAGTGAGGCATTCAACTGAAGAATGTGGAAGGAGTAAGTGCTTATCTCTGTTTGCAGCCTCCCTTGCTTTCTATTTTCTGTACACAACTCGGTAGTTGCTGTTCCTCCAGATTCAAAGAAGAAATTGAAATCCATAAAGGAAAAAGGAGTCAATTTTGTTCCAAATTCACTGAAACCATAAAAGAGGAAGCCTAAACCCACAACTATTTATAGGTAGAGTGAGCCAATATAGTAAAACTGATGTTGTCACCTAAATTTATTTATTCAGTGCCATACCAATCAAACTACCAAATGATTACTTTATAGATCTAGAAAAAAACAAAACAAATTAGTTGGAGTAGCAGTGTCAAACTCAAATAGAAATGGGAACCACTAATCCATAGAAAAGGAGCCCTAAGGGCCACCTCTTGACTTAATTTTAAGAGGCAATATTATCTATGTTCTATTGTATTTTTATTTATTTTGTTAAATATTTCCAAATTAAATTTTAATCTGGTTCAGATAGTACTTGAGAGAATAGGCAGCTCATTTGACAGCCCTGATTTGGAGGAACAAAAGGTCAAGAATCTCAAGGAAAATAATGAAAAAAAAAGTGGGAAGGAAAGAGTACCTCAAAGGGGTTATCATCAGAACAATTTGACACTGGCTAAAAAATGGAGAGGTAGATCAGTGGATTAAGTTATTATTATCTCCACTGCCACAACATCTATCTAGAATTTACATAGTGCTTAAAGGTTTATAGAACATGCATTACATGAACATATATAACAGAGCATACCATATATACATATATCTGTTATATCATGTGTTATTATAAGTTTGCAAGCTAGGTGCTATTGCTATATTCCCATTTTACATATGAAGAAACCTAGACTGTGAGAATTTTGGTGTCTTGCCCAGTGTCACAGAGGTAGTAAATGTCTGAGGTGGGATTTAAATTCAGGTCTTCCTGACTCCATTACATATGTTTGTTCTTGAATTTAGATAAATACCATTAGTATGTAAAGGAAAGGTTCATTTATTCCTATGATTTCAAGATTTTTAAAAAATGAAATTAGTATTGAATTTTATCACAAGCCTTTTCATCATTGACTGATAATAATCACATAGTTTTTATTATTTATATTTTTATATAACGTTATATTTATAGTCTTCCTTATGTTGAATTTATCCTATATTTCTGGTATAAACCTAACCTGTGAATAGTGTGTAATCTTCCCCACATATACTGTCAAACTCATTGTTCATTTTAATGAAAAATTTTGTGTCAATGTTCATTAGGCATAGTGATCTATAGTTTTCTTTTTTTTCTTTATGTCTCCTTGTTTTAGGTATCAAAACCATAATTGTATCATAGAAAGAGACTGGAAAGATTCCTTCTCTTCTTACTATTGCAGATGGCTTATGTACTAATAGGATTAGTAGTTTTTTGAATGTTTGATAGAATTCACTTTTGGGACTTCAACTATGACTCATTCAATTTCTTGTTCAAATATTGAGTTATTTAAATGGTATATTTCTTATTTTGTTAATCTAAGTATTTTGTATTTTTGTAAGTATTTATCTATTTCCTCTAAGTTATCACTTTTGTTAGCATATAATTGGGCAAAATAATTTCTGATAATTTACTTTATATCTTCTTCCACTGTTTTAAGTTATCCTTTTTCATTTTTGATACAAATTGGTTTTCTTCTCTTTTAAAAATTAGGTTACTTAACTTTTTATTTATTTTATTGGTTTAAAACAACTCCTGATTTTATTTATCAAGTGAGTGGTTTTTTGTTCCAATTTTATAAATCTCTTTAATTTTCAGAATTTACATTTGGAATTTAGTTGAGTAGTTTTGATTTGTTGTTTTTCAGTTGCATGTCCAGTTCATTGATCTGTTCTTTCAGTTATGAAAGCATTTAAAGATATAAAATTTTCTCATAGAACTGCATTAATGGAATCTCATAAATTTTGGTATGCTGTTTCATTATTTTAATTACTTTGATGAAATTTCTATTGTTTCTATGATTTGTTCTTTGAACTAGTTGTTCTTTAGAAATATTTTGTTTGGTTTCTTACTATTTTCAAATTGTTTCTCTAAGGGCCTTTTATTGAATATAGTTTTTTATCACATTATCATCAAATGTGTTGGGTATTTCTGCTTTTCTGCATTTTTGTTGAGGTCTTTATGTCCCAATACATTCTTTGTGTAAAGATGCTAGGTACCACCATGTCCTATATAAATTCCTTTCTACTCCCATTCAGTAACTGCTAGAGCTCTATCACCTCTAATTTATCTAAAGTACTATTCAGGTTCTTAATTTATTTCTAGTTTAAATTTTAGTTTCATCTGTCTAATACTGAAAATAGTACATTAAGTCCCTCAACTCTTATAATTTTATTGTCAATTTGAATAACTTTTCATTTAAGTATCTAGATGCAGTTATTAGTTGTTAATATTGATTTATTTTATAATATGGTGCTTTTAAGTATAATGAATTTTTTTCTCATAGCTCCCTACTTTCTCACATTTACTATAATTATCTCTGAAAATATTAAAACTCTCCTTTTTTTAGTTTAGTTGAAGCATAATAGGTTTTGCTCTAGCACCTTATTTTAGCTCTTGGTGGATTTTATGTTTCAAGTAGGTTTCTTGTTAAGAACATATTGTTGGATTCTACTACATTCTAATCATTCTGCTACCCTCTTCCTTTTTATGGGTGAGTTCATCCCATTCATATTCAGTTATTATTATTATTGTACATTCACCTCCATTTTATCTTTTTGTAAGTTTTCCTCTCTTTATTTCCACTTTATTCTTTAAGAACAAGATAGTAGAAGAGAGGGATTTGAATATTACTTTTGATCTTATAAGTAAAACAGCTGATTTCTCCATTACAACTCTTCCCCTTACCCCATTCCTAACAGTTTTCCCTTTTATAAGTAGGCAGTTTTCAGTAATACAGAATAAAGTTTAATTTAAAAATCAGAAAAACAAAACGGATGCTCATTATTAATGAGGAAGCCATTAGTATCCCAGAACTATATGTATATTCCCAGAACCAGTTGCAATCCTGAATATTAGAGTTCTTTTCCTGTTAGAGTTCCAAAAGATTTTCTTTTCTTTTTCTTTTTTTTGGGTGCTTTTTTCCACAGGTCTTGAATGTACTCATGAAGACCATGCCTACTAAGGCATAAAGGGTATGGGACAGTCTATTGGTTGAATACCTACCACAGTGGAGTTGCAGTTCTTTTGAACTACTGAAGAAGGAAGGCCAACATTCAGGTAGTTAATTATACTCAGGTCATGCTTCTATCTGTCAGTACTTTCTCTATTTTATGGAGTTACCATTTGGCAATTGGCTCAGATTTACAGATTTGCAAATAAGTTAGCTGTTTAACTCTGCCACAATAGGAAGAAATATTTTAGTACTATTCAGGATTAACATTGTTGGTTCTGGCTTCAGATGTAGGATAAACAAACCACTCCCTGGGTGGGAACTAGTTCTCCTTTTCTAAGTCATAAGAGACAAATTTACCAAGCCTGAACTTCTAAGTATTTTAGGTTTCCTTGTTTGGTTTGTTATGCTTACTAACAAGCAGGCAGCTTCATAAAGTGGATCCCTCTTTCAGAGTGTCAGACACATGACTGTTAATATCATTCTACATTTGGCCTGAGCTGAAAGTCTATGTTTATTCCTTAGGTCTTCTTCCATATATGGTCTGTAACAATCATAAGGGCTAATATCTTACATAGTACTTCAAACACATAAAGCATTTTCCATGTATGATCTCATCTCAGATTGCCTGGCAAGGAAAATACTATAGGCAAAGCAATAATTGGGTGTTTTTACATTACCTGGAGCATGAAGCATGAAGGCTTTGGGGATTGGGGGTTGTAGCAGCAAATACCCTGACACATCCAGGGTAGCCTGCTAGCACAGGTTCTTAGATCTGCTTTTCTAAAAAGGAAAGCAACTTATGAGGGGTCAACAATCTTCTTTAATCACGTATACCAACAGAGAAAATACAAGCAGAGAAATAAAGACCAACAGACAGGGCTCCTAAGTGTCTGACCATAAGCAATACATACATCACAGAACAACAGACAGCTCCAACTGTCTGATTATTATATACATACATAGTTACCAGAGAGAGAAGCACCAACACCTGGATTTTCAAAGTCTTGGGGGACTCTAGCTACCCAGGTCTCATCTGGCATATGAACCTTTCAAAGAGTAATCCCCCAAAGGAAAACCTCACTTCAGAGTATATATATATATATATATATATATATGTATATATTTCAGAGCCAGGGGGTATGACCCTTGTGACACAGTGCCTCATTAGAAATTAATAAAAGGTATGGGTCTTCCTACAAAACAAGCCTCCCCTAATCTCAGGTCCATTAATGGGCAGGGAAGATCTTCACATTACAAGGGTTTGGGGAACTGACCCTATGGGGGAAGATAAAGACTGTAAGGTAACACCAAGTGGATGATGGGGAAAATACTCATTTCTGAGGAACCTGGACATTTGGTTGTTTTGTAATTAAACTAAATATTATTGATAACTCTCTAAACAATTCTTTAAGGTGCCAATCTACATTGGTAGAGGGAATTTCCTTAGCTGGGAGTTCCCTCAACCAGTGAAATCACAAGTCCAGTCCATAATTCTATTATTAGTAACTAGATGACAGTATCATATGTTCCTTTATTTTTGGCATCCAAGAAGCCTAATTCTGGTGATGGAGTACATTGGTTACTCTTTCAGCAAAAAGATGGATGCTTTTGGGGGAAGAGGATGAAAAGAGGGTTTAAATTAGCCTCACTTTCCCATTTCCACTAATCCTCAAACGATCATGTTAGAGCTGGAAGGGAACTTAGAAATCATCTAATCTAACTCTGATTTTATGGAGGAGGAAAGGAGGAGAAGCCAGGTCAAGATGAAGGCTTACTAAATCTGAGGCTGAGATAAGGTAGAATGAAATGCAGTCCAAGTCTCACAGATCAACAGATTGTTAGAGCAGGAAGAATCTTTGTGACTCTTATTTCATAGAAAAAGGAGCTGGCACCTGGAACTAGATCTAGAGTCTAGTAAGGACTAGAACATGATCCTTCTGACCCCCCAGGCCACTGATTTTTCATATTGTTGAAACTGGGCCTCTCTTTGGGTCACCTGGGCATAGACCATCTTAAAATAGTGTCCCTGGTCTCATGATCCAAAACAAGCAGCTAAAGAGTTGAAGACCTTCTCAGCTTAATGCTGATTCCTGAATTGCCCCTTTTCCCTAGGCAGCAAAACATATTAGGAAGTGGCCTTTGGACACTGCTGTTAGCATTAAGGCAATGTCACTGGGCCAGCCCCAGGTCTTTCTCTTTACTCATAGGTAGGACTTAAGCTTGAAATCTGCCAAATTTGGCCTCTATGGGGAAACTCTAGTCCTCTAATCCCTTGTCTGTCTTTCTGCTTGTCATCTGACCTTTACCTCTCCTATCCTGGGAATTGGCTGCCCCAAATCAACCTGTCCTAATGACTCCTGCAATTATAGCTGTTATTATCCTCATTTTCTAGATGAGACAACTTAAGTTCAGAGAATTAAAGTGACTTGACTATGGTCATACAACGAAGAAGAGTCCTAAGGAGTGGGATGTGAACCTAGATTTTCCTAGATCTATAGCCAGAAATGACTTGCCCAATGTGGGAAAAGGAAAGGAATAAGCATTTATATACCACCTACTTACTATGTACTAGGCTCTGTACAAAGTGCTTTATAATTCTTATCTCATTTGATTCTCTCAATAACCCTGGAAGGTAGGTGCTATTATTATCCCCTTTTTAAAGTTGAGGAAACTGAGATAGATAGAAATTAAATGACTTGACCAGGTTCACACAGCTAGTAAGTTTTTGAGGCCAGATTTGAGCCCAAGTCTTCCTGACTCTAGGCCTACTGCCAGTGCAGGAGTCAGGAGGACCTGAGTTCAAATCTCATCTCAGACACTTGACACTCACTAATTGTGTGACCTTGGGCAAGTCACTTAACCCCAACTGCCTCATCCTGGGTCATCTCCAGTCATCCTGAAGAATATCTGGTCACTGGATTGAGATGGCTCTGGAGGAGAAGTAAGTTTGGCAACCTGCACAGCCCTCCCTCACTCAAAACAAAGTCAAGTGCAAGTCATGTCATCATTTCTCTGATAGCATGGTCTTCTTTGGCAATGAAGGATGAACACGCACACAGTCTATCCACGATATCATCTAGCAGCTTATAAGTTGCCAAAGTTACACAGGTAATAACTAAGTATGAGTCAGGATTTTCTGACTTTTGTCTATAAATGTAGAGCTCTTTCTACTTTATTATTATGAATACAAAAACTCATTAAAATTTTTTAAAAATCATACTTATAGAAATTTGATTTATGTGTACTATTCTGGGTAGTAAATATCCCAGAACATTATTCCATCCTCCTTTTTCCTCTAGAAGGGAGTCATTGCACATGTGAGTTCTACTCAGTGTAAACATGGGTGCCAGTCAAAGGTATAAAGTTTGCTAAAAGATAAAGGAATTTGTAGTTAATTTGGTTATTTACAAGAGTCAAAATGATTTATTAGCTCAAAGTCATTCTTAAAATGATATTGCTGTTACTGTATACAATGTTATCCTGGTTCTACTCATTTAGCTCTTCATTATTTCATGCAAGTTTTTCCATGTTTTTCGAAGATCAATGAGTTCATCATTTCTAATAGCACAGTAAGATCCCATCACAATCATACCACAATTCCCCAACTGATGGGCATTGCTGCAGTTTCCAGCTCTTTGCCATCACAAAGAGAGCTGCTATAAATATTTTAGAACATATAATGTTCTTTTCCTTTTTCCTTAATCATCTTGGAAATAGACCTTGTAGTGGTGTTGCTGAGTCAAAGGGTAGAGGGTGACAGTTTAATAACTCTTTAGGCGTAATCTCAGATTGCTCTCCAAAATGGTTGGATCAGTTTACAGTTCCATCAAGAATGAATGTGGCCCAATTTTTCCTTATCCTCTCCAATATTTATCACTTTCCCCTGCAATCTTTTTAGCTATTCTGATAGGTGTAAAATCTTATCTTAAGGTTGTTTTAATTTGCATTCTCTAATCAATAATGATTTAGAGCATTTTTTCACATCACTATACAGTGTGTTAATTTCAAAGTTAACTCAGTTAAACTCAGTCAAGCTGAAATAGATTTGAAACCCCAGATCAGCCCTGCAATCAATCAATCAATCAATTGATTGGCCATTTATGATATGAAAGGTACTGATTTAGTTGCTATGGGGATCATGTAGAAGTAAAGGACATGGTTCTTGCCTTCATTCAACATACAATCTAGCTAGCAGATAGTAATAATTAGTTAATAAACATTAAATATCTACTATATGCCATGCAGTGTGCTAAGTGCTAGAGATACAAAGAGAGGTACAAGTCAATCCCTGTTCTCAATGAGCTCACAGTCAAATGGGGGAGACAACATCCAGCTATAATCTATATAAAGGATAAATTGGAAATAATCAATAGAGGGGAGGCACTAGAATTAAGGAGGATCAGGAAAAGCTTCCTATAGAAGGTGGGATTTTAGTATGGACTTAAAGAAAAGCAAGAGACGGAGATGTATTCATGAAATGATGACTTAGCATTTAAGGTTGCAAATGAAAAATATGAATGAAGTAGCTGTAAGAGCTCAGAGAGAAAGGAAAGTATTGTTGGCTGAAATTGTCAGGACAGGCTTTCCCAAGAAGATGAGATCTGAGGGTGATCTTGAGGGAAGGATAGCTTGAAAAGCAGGAAAGAAGCTATTTTAGTGCATGTTAGGTAGAGCTGGGGGGACATAAAAGGCAGGATTTAGAGAGTTTGGGGTGAAAGAAAATAGTCCTATCTTTCTGGAGCAGAGGGTTGGTGCAGTAGAGTTGTAGGCGTTAACACTTATAAGATGGGCTAAGGCCAGATCATAGAGAGGATTGAATACCAGATCAAGGAATTTAGACTTATAGGAAATGATGAATCTCTGAGGTTCTGCACCAGAAGGTAAAAATATTTTAGGAAGATGAATCTGGAAGCTCTTTAACTTCCTAAGGGATAGTCTCTATGGGAAGAGAATCTTGGAGATCATTTGTTCCAACCCTCCTCATGTTACAGAGCAGGGCTTCTTAAACTTTTTCCATTTGCAACCCTGCAGTGCTTCTATTTTGGGCTGTGACCAATATAGAGGACATTTGGGTCTGGAAGTGGCAGAGTGAGAATTTGAGTTCAGGTCTTCTGAATTCAAATGTAGATACTAAGTTCCTTCCTTGGAACAGAGAAGTTTCTTGAGACGTGTGTGGCTGTGGGCAGCACTGTTTTCCAGGCTGTTTGTTGACCTCATGGAATTTAGGGATTTGTTAGCAGAATTTATTCAGAATCATGGTCATACCGTTGGCCAAAACTTCTATCTTGTCCTCCGCAGAAGGATATTTCTGCTCTGTTATAAAAATGGAAAACAAAACAAACAAAAATCCAACAATCCTCCCTGCCCTGCCCTGAACCCCCTAACAATCCATTATTCCTCTCCATTTCCTACAAAGCACTGTGTCATCTTCAGATCTGGGGACTTGAAAGCTGAAGCCGGTTGCAATTTCCGATGGACACATTGTGCGTTTGGAATTTTTTTTCCACATCAAATTAAATCTGTCTTGGACCAATTTCCTGGAAGTGTTTTTTATTAGAATAATAGGCCTCAGCTGAGAGATCACAGAACCAGATACCACAGAGGGGGAAACGAAAACATTGGATCATCAAGTCCAGGGATGGGAGGCAAGGGGAGCAAAGGATGTTTTTTGTTAAATTTGCAGGACAGCATAAGTTTCCTCCATAGGACAGGCAGGCACGTGGAAAACAGGAATTGGAAACTGGGGGATAGGAGATGTGCCAGTCTTCACCATGCAGAAACAGTCCAAAGTGAGAACACCTTCCTTTTTTTTTTCTTTTGAAGTCTTGGAAAAGGAAAGTAAGAAATGAGTCTATGTACTCTGAAAGTATAAGATGACTGGCAGAAGCCAGTGCCAGGAAACATAGGTACAGTAGAAGTCAACACATCCTTCTGGTATCCAAGAAAGTGCTTTATTGTAATGTATCTATGATGCATTGTCTGATCTGACTGAGGCCTCCAAGATGAATGGGGGAAATCCCTGAGATTTTTTTTTTATCTTCTGCTCTCTCTGATTCATTACTTGTTTACTGCAGGCTGTTAACAGCCCCAGGATTGGCTTTAATCCCCAGCCAGAGTCTTTAAATATAATACATCAATAACAGGTAATTATTCACTTTGAACTCTTTTGCTCCCTTTTCTCCTTTCCTGGTGGGGGGAGGCCTTTCAGATGCTGTAACAGATTCTTTCTATCAAGGTGTCAAAGTAGGGATATGAATGTCAAGGAATTAACTTGCTTCCTTTGAGCACAGGGAGTTACTTCTGCCCTTCCCCCTCTCTCCCCTTTCCTTACTTTACTTGGACTCTGCCACAGGCTTTGAGAATTGTTGAGTTGATGAATCTTTTTTATTTATGCTTTTTTTTCTTTCTTTGTGCCCCTGTGGAATCTGCCTATTCTTATATATATGTCCTGTGTGTACCTGACCTTCTTGTAATTAGAGTTGCATGCATGGGAGATTGTTACTTCTGGCCTCTCATGTGATTCCTGTTTTGAACATGTCCAGGAAAATCCTGTCAAATTCCGAACTTCCTTTCGGGCAGAAGAAAAGAAAAACAACACAAAAAACTTTGATCTGTGAGGTCCAGGCACAGATGATGCTGATCTTGATGGTTGGAGTCTGCCGAAGGGCAATATTCCTTGGAGCCTACTTGGGCAAGTGTCTCATAGTGCGATATCTTTGTTTATTTTTTTCCCCAAGTGTCCATTAATGGCTCTTGTGATTCACAATAAAACGCTATTGAAAGCAGTCTCCATGTGATGACACAGCACCCTCTTAAGCTATTACGGGACAGACAAATTTGCTTGATGCTCACGATGTCCAGGGATGGTCCTTTGTTCACAGGGAGCTTGAGATTTCTTACAGTCTGTTTCCATTGGCTCCTACTGGCGATTATATTCTCAGGCGTTCTTTCTGCATGCTTTTCTTTTTCTGAAATCTTGTATTCAAGGACCTTGTTCTAATACGACTGCTAGATTTATTGGAGTTTCTGATAATTATAACCTTGCCATCCATCCCCTAATTGCATGTACAAAGCGATTAAAAAGAAAAAGCAATTAGGTAAAGTGACCCAGAGAGAACGGTTTATTATTAAGAAGGCAAATGACTACTTGCCCTTGGCTACAAAGTAGTTAGAGGCAGAATAATAGATTCTCAGGAAGATATAAGAAATCTTGAGAGATTATAAGACCCCTTTCTTTCTGCTTCTAGGTCCAGAAGCCATAACTAGAAATCCTGGCACTCAAAAATAATAATTGCTAGCATTTATATAGCACTTCAAGGTTTACAAAAAACTTCGCAAATATTTCATTTTATCCTCACCACAACTCTGGAAGATAGGTGCTATTATTATCTACATTTTATAGCTGAGGAAACTGAGGCAGACAGAGATGAAGTGATTTGCCCAGGGTCACACAGTTAGTAAGTCACTGAGGCTTTGAATATGAACTCAGGTCTTCCTGACTCCAAGTCAAACACTCTGTCCACTGTCCCACCTGGCTGCCATTTTGGAAAAATTCAGTCTTGCAGGGTGAGGGAGTGTGTAGTGGTGGTGGTGGTGGTAGAAGTGGATCCTAGAAAAGACAGTCTAACCATGAATAGAGTTGTGCCATTCCCTCTTTTCTCTAAATTCTTTTGCCTTAGCTTTTGACTTACTAACCCTATTCCTTTGCTCTCTCCTGAACTCTCTCTGAAAACCCTGTGAGGAATAGAGATGGTCCCAGGACCTCCCTAGAGTGGAAGCAACACATACGTATTGGTTTCTGGGACAAAACTCAGGTCACCCCACCCTAGTAATGGCTCTGTAGATACTTGAGAATGTTTGCTGTTTTAAAATACTACCAGAGAAAGAAAACTCCAACACTAAACCATTCCAAGTTCAGGGAATTCTTCACTCCTCAATCCAATCAGCCGAAACATTAACCCCAGTCCATTTCCTCTTGTTTGGTCCTCAGTGGAAATGGAGCACATCTGGTCAATGGTGACATTCAGTGTCTCTCTCTTCCTATCTTTGCACTCTTCTTAGTTAGGAAACTGGATCACTGCAAAACTAGTCATTCATTATAGGGCTCATGAAATTTAGGGAGATCTGTTAGGGGAGATACTGAAAATGCTACTTGGAATCCAACTAGCTATTTCTATCTCTATCCCCAAAATGATTCAAATGAGCTAGTAAAATTCATCAGCATTACTCAGATTTTTTTTACACTGGCTGAGCATTAAAATTGTTTTGCATGCAAAGGCAACATGATAAAACATGTTGTTCTGTAGGCCCAGGAGGGAATTACGACTAGTGATCTTGGAGTCCCTGCTTTTCTTTCTGGCTTTCTTACTGGCTGCCTATGTAATTTCTGGCTAATTGCCTTGCTTTCAATTTTCCCATCAAAAATATTTAAAACAATACTATAAAGTGCCACTTAATAGAAGACATTTGGTTATTGAAGAAAGTAGATGAAATTCAGTCTCTGTTTACCACCAAACAGTGAAAGAAAAATTAACTTGTTGGCAAAGAAAAGCTTCATTTAAACAACTATTTGGGCAACCTGCAAACAGTTTGCCCTAAAAAAGAATATTAGCAATGAATAAATTTCAAGATATCACTATTAGAGAAAGGCTGTTTCTTTTCTCAGGACTGATAGAGCTGTGCATCAGACAATCTTTGGAGCTTTAAAGGAATTTGGTCGCTTTCATACACTATGTGTGGAAGAGGGACTTTGAGGGAACACAGGAACATCTGCAAGAAGAGATAGCCATAGTGTTTCCTGTTCCTGTGTTTTGTTTCCCTCATTCCCATCTCTTTGGTGTTTTTTTCCCCCTATTTCCATCTCAGATCCAGAGTTTAGGCTACATTTCA
Organism: Bettongia penicillata ogilbyi; assembly: GCA_023548195.1. Lineage (NCBI taxonomy): Eukaryota > Metazoa > Chordata > Mammalia > Diprotodontia > Potoroidae > Bettongia > Bettongia penicillata. The sequence continues at coordinate 4,072,016 of JAJHZJ010000060.1, forward strand.
GTGGGAGGTCCTCACCGACCATGGACAGGACCATAGCAAGTCACAGGAGGGGAAGCACTGGGAACTCTTTAATTATAGACCTGGGGTGATGGCTTAGGGGAGGATGACTCCACAATTTTGTTGCAAAGATCTTAAAGAGCTTTTAGAGCCTTACTGTGTCCATGAGGAGTCCTTGATTTTGAATCCTTTTTCAAATGAAGAATGGTAAGGCATTGGAAACACCAGGATATTTTCAGAGGGTGTGATTATTGAGTAAATGTAATTAATGCCCACAAATACCACAAGATTAGGTTCGTAATCATTATGTCAAAATATATCAAATTTCATAGGCATGCACAGTACAATGGATAATGGGACTGGGATTAGAAAAACTGAGTTCCAATTCTGGTTTTGCGACTTAAAACCTGTGTGACTAGGCAACTCAACAGACCTCTCTAAGACAGTTTCATCATCTGTAAAATAAGGAAGTTTGAGTAGATGACTTCTAAGTGTCTCAATGGCTCTAAATCTAGGAATTATGAGCCATTACCCCTTTTACATCTTAGAAGATGGCATTTATGAGTTTCTATGACAAAAGTAAATTTACTACCTGCTGGACAATCTTCTAGTGATGTTCTTTTCACAATTTAGCTAGACTAGTTTTAAGGTATAGTCACAATCCATTACCAGGCTTCCACCAAAAACATTTCCTTTCAGTAAAAAATAGTAGTTATGTTGTGTAGAATAGACCTTCAAAAACCCAGACTCACTTGCTCAGTACAAAGAAATATCTCAGTAAAACCTGGTAGACGTATGGTGATGGATAATACCTAAACAATTTTTTGTTATTATTTGAGACACATCTAAATAACATTTCAAAAGGGGTTTAGTGAAAACAGAAATTTAAGCCAGCTCATTAAATCACTTGGACAGAGTAAACTCATAAAGACCTCGTATGGAACAGAGCAATCTTGCCTTTCAAGGGAGGTTCCAGAATGGATTCGGGGTGATCGAATTCCTTCTGAAGTAAAAGCTAGTGTGGATCTAATGAGAAAAACAAACATTACAGCCCCTCTGAAATCTGTCTTTTCCCTTTCCCTAATGACATAGAAAAAAAAAGACCTTCTGCCTTTAATGCTAGAAGGTCTAAAGCTAGCAAGATCTGGTTTCAGCCTTTCTTATCCACAAGATTTTTAGCAAATTATAGACATTTCCTGAGTTATGGACATCTGACCTAAAAACCATCCCTCATTAGGAGATTAGGTGCACAAATGCATTGTTAGTGGAACTGTGAATTAGTACAATCCTTCTAAAAAGCAATTTGGAATTATGCAAATTAGATGACTAAAATGTCCGTATCCTATAACCCCAGAGATTATGATGCAGGAATATACTTCAAGGAAGTCACTGTAAAAAAAAAAGTTGTATATATAGCATTATGGCAGCACTCTATGTGGTAGCAAAAAATTAGAAACAATAATATGTCTACAAATGGAGGAACTGCTAAACAAATTGGGGAACATGAGTGCAATGGAATAATATTATTATATTGTAAGAAATGGTGTGCATTCTGAGTAGAAGCATGAAAGACTAATATTAATTGATGCAAAGTAAAGCAAGCAGAGTAAGGAAAACAAAACAAAAACAGTGACTATAACAATGCAAATGGAAAGGACAACTGCAAAACAATTGAAAATGAGTATTGTAGAATAAAAAGAACAAGTTTGGTCCTAAAGTAAAGCTATGAGAAAATACTTCCACTCCTTTGCAGCAGGGGTAGTGGGGCACCCACAGATGTGGAACATTGCCTAGAATGTCAGGGTGTTTAATGTATTGATCAGTTTTAATGAATTGTCTTTACTTCCTCTTTTTCTTTTCAAGATATGACTTTCTGGGATGGAAAATGAATTTAGGGGGAAATGTAGGTGATATAAAAAAAAAGATTGTGATAAAATCTATGAAAATACTCTCTGGCAAATCATTGTGCTTCAATGAAAAAGTCCACCTAGATTCTATGATGTTCAGACCTTTTTTGGGGACATTAAGTTTATTTCTGATTGCTACCTCTTAAGTGGGATATCACAACTTAGGTGTTCAAGATGTTGAGGGCATTGAAAACCATTCCATAAGAAGAATTGTGTTTCTAAGACGGAGACCCAGGGATGTTTAGGTTAACGGGAAGCCTAATGTTTCTTTTCTTTTCTTTTTTTATAAAAAATTTGAAATGTGGTCCTATAAAGGAAGGAGAAGACAAAGTACATTGTGGAAGGAAAGCCGGACCATGAATCAGGGAGTTAGACTGTGTAGTGGTTAGAGAGCAGAACCTGTAATCAAGAATTCTTGAGTTCAAATCCAGACTTAGACACTAACTGTGGGACTCTAGGCAAGTCATTTAACTTGCCTGCCTCGTTTCCTCATCTGTAAAGTAGGGATAATAATAGTACCTATCCCTCCCAGAGCTGTTGGAAGGATGTAATGAGGTCATATTTGTAAAACACTTTGCAAATTTTGTGATGCTATTTAAATTCTAGCTGTTATTGCTATTACTATTAGTTCAGATTCTGTCAATCAGTTGTGTAGGGCCATGGAAGTCATTTAATCTCTCCAGACCTACATTTCCTAATATGTAAAATAAGAGGATTGATATATGATAATTATAACTATAATTTATATGATAACTAAGGTCTCATACATTTCTCTTATTCTATTACCCAGTGGGTGAAGGGTAGGGGAAGTAATTTATACTTAATATTCAAAAGAACTTTCCTACTAGAATGATCCAGTCATATAACTGGCTACCTCATGAAGAAGTGAGCTCCTTTAATGGAAAATTTACCTGACAGATCTGTGGCTAAGGGAAGAACTTATGACCAAACAAGAGATAGTGAGGATCATGAGAAGTAAAATGGATAATTTTGATTGAATGAAGTTTAACAAGTTTTGCACAAACAAAACTAATGCAGCCAAAGTTAGAAAGATAGGAGGAAACTTTGGAAAAAAATTTACAGGAGGTTTTTCTGATAAAGTCTAATTTCTCAATTATGTAAAGAACTGAGCCAAATTTATAAAAATAAGATTTGTTCCCAAATTGACAAATGGTCAAAGGATATGAACAGGCTGTTTTTAGAAGGAGAAATCAAAGTTATCAATAGTCACATAAAAGTGCTCTAAATCACTACTGATTAGAGAAATGCACATTAAAACAATTCTGAAGTACCATTTCATACCAATCAAATTGGCTAATATAGAAAAACAAAATGATAAATGCTGGAGGAGATGTGGAAAAATTGGTACATTAATGTACTATTGGTGGAGTTGTGAACTCATCCCAACTATTCTGGAGGACAATTTAGAACTATGCCCAAAAGGCTATAAAACTGTGTAGACCATTTGACTTAGAAATACCACCACTATGTCTGTATCCCAAATATATCAAAGAAAAGGAAAAGAGCCGAATTGCATAAAAATATTTGTAGCAGCTTTTTGTTTTGTAGTGGCAAAGAATTAGAATTCGAGGAGATGCTTATCAACTGGGGAATGGTTGAGTAAGTTGTGGTATAGGATTGTGACAGAGTCCTATTGTGCTTATTAATAAATGATGAGAGAGGCAGCTAGGGGGCACAATGAATAGAACACAGGTCCTGAAGTCAGGAGGACCTGAGTTCAAATTCAACCTCAGACTCTTGATACTCACTGTGTGACCTTGGGTAAGTCACTAAACCCCAATTGCTTCACCTTACCCCATCCAAAAAAACCAAAAAGAAATGAGGAGGCAGGAAGATTCATATCTTCTCAAACTCATGCAAAGTGAAGTGAGCAGAACCAGGAGAACATTGTACACATTAACAGCAATATTGCAAGGATGATCAACTGTGAAAGACTTAGCTACTCTGATCAAGAAAATGATCCAAGATAATTCCATAGGACCCATAAAGAAAAATGCTATACATCTCCAGAAAGAACTGCTGAACTCTGAGTGCAGACTGAATCATACTTTGTTCACTTTATGTTTCCTGCTTGTAATACTTTTTTTGCAACATGGTTAATATTGAAATATGCTTTGCATGACTTTACATGTATAATTAATATCATATTGCCCTCCTTTTCAATGAGGGGAAGGGGCTGGAAAAACAGAAAATCTAGAACTCAAAATTAAAGAGAATGTTAAAAATAAATAAAAAATTGAAAAAAATTTTAAAACAAGGAATTGAACTCCTTGTTACTGTAGATAACAGAGAATAATATAAATATAAAATTTTAGGGCTGGAAGGGATCTTAGAGGTCTTTTCATCTCTCACTTTACAGTTGATGAAACTGAAGTTAAGTGACTTAACCCTTGGCTATACTACTATTGGGAAAACAGGGAGTTGAACTAAGGTGAATTCTAGAGGGATTTTGTCTGTTTGTTTTTTTTTTTTTGCCATCAGACTGCCACTTACTATACCATGCTGAGGCTGAATGACTAGGGATATTTTCGAAGGAATTCTTGCAGCAGTGGGCCTCTGCGACTCTTTAGAATTCTAAAACTCAGTAATTCTATGAATGTTTTTTCTTTCTCCCTTCTATTGCTATCTCAAGGCCAATTTGCCACCCAAGCAACGAATTACCTTGGGCAGACATCACTTAGATCAAACTCTTTCACCCAATCTCATTCTTATCACTACATTTTTCTTTTCTCCAAGAGAAATTGAATCCTACTCCCTGACTTTTCCTTGTCTTTCATCTCCCATAATTTAGTTAAGTCATTCCATGGTTCAATCTCTCTTTTTTTAGGTATAACACCTCAGTACCCTTCTACTTTCAACTTCCTCTTTATTTTCTAACTCTTAATTAATTAGTAAAACCTCCTCCTTTTTGCTTTTTCTTGATCCTTTTTTACCTGTCAAATAAAACTCTCTAACAAATATAAATAAAACTCTACAAAAGTCTCTTTAATTGTTTCTGATACATTAGGAATAGTGATAGTAGCATAGTTGCATTAAAGAAAGGGTAGCTATAGGTTATGAAACAAGTTTAGATATCATAAAGAACCAGTGCCATTGACCTCAATGTCCTTGAAGGTATCCACAGCTCCCCTTCAAAATTTTCCCCAAATTGTCCAACTTTCTAGTTTTCCAATAATAAAATCTACTTTTCCCTCAAAAAGAGAATCCATATTGTCTTCTAGACCATGACACACTGGTGAATGGACAGCCCATTGACCTCATTCATCAGGAGAAGTATCTTGGATAGATTGTATGGATGGATGACAAACAAGGCCCAAGATCTAGCAGAAGGAAGAGAGAAGATTGTATTGCCTTCAGGAAATTGTGTAGTGCTTTTAATGACTCCAAAGGTCTCTCTTAGACAAAGACCTATCTTCTTTTAACAACAATAGATTTTTGGTCATGCTGTGCTGCTGTGAATGATGGAATACTAGTGTTTAAAGAATTAAAGTTGAGGGTAATCCAAAGGGCAATGGAGGGGCAGATGGTGAGTCTGAGCAGGCTGTAACACATCACAAATTAAGAACTGTGCCAGAAAAGCAGTACAGATGTCATCAGAGAAGTGCATGAATGGAAAATAAGACATTGGTCATATAATAGCTAGCATTTAAGGAGAGCAAGGGATATGTGTTCCATAGGGATTCATGAAATATTAGAAGAGCTAGAGGAAGATTCCTAATAGAGTGAGTGGAGAAGTATCATAAAGGATGGCATCAGAAAGTGTGAGAACAGAAAAGATAGACTAGTCACAAGGCAAGAACAAAGGATAACTGATGGATAGTTGATGAGCTCCACTGGGATTCATGTGAAGTAGAAGAAGATGCTTTGCATATTTGTTGGATTCCTTTGGGAGGGTTCAGAGTCACAGGATGCTCAGCTATGAATGGATGGCAATCTGAGTCACTGGAAGGAATACACACGTCGTTATGATCACAAATCCATCAAAATAGCAAAGTCTTTCTTCAAAACCCAGCATTCAAGATAAATGATTTCTTCTTTTTGGCCATTATCTAATAAAAATCTGTCTCAAAAAGCAAACCAACACTATTGACCCATTCATATTTGTAGACATAGTCTCTTGTTCCATTTGCAGATAAAAAACCTGAGACATCAAGTCAGTTCTCCACTGCCACATTGGCTTCAGTTTCCTCATCTGTAAAACAAGGGAAAAGGACTATATGATTTCTCAGGTGCCTTCCAGTTCTCATTTTCTGATATTCTCTGACTCTGTGGACCATAGTTAATTGAGCTGATGGGATATGAAATGCCCCCTCAACAAGAAACAGTATTACAAATGGATTAGCCCACAAAAGCTTATTTCAGTCATAATGAAGCTGAACTGCTATATAGTTGCAATAAAATAGTAGAAAAGAAATGATAATAATTAAATGAAAGTGGGAAATTCTCATTTATTTTTTGTGCTTGAGGGAAACACAAATGAGATTAAAAAAGAAAAGTGAGGAGGTAGAAAGATGATCCAGAAATTTTGAAATGAGCATCTGACACATTTCAAGAGATTTAAAGATGAATAATACTATTGATATCTAGCAACAAAAGCAAGCAAGCAAACAAAATCTCCACTAAGTTAAGTAATTTAATTGAGAACCATTCATTTTAGTTATAAGGTTAGTTGGTGTCACAATCTAGTCATAAAAGATTGTTGAATAATAAGGCTGATGATCTGGTAATGATACAGATACAACTAAAATATTTCCCTAATCCACTTTACATGCCTGTGAGAAAGAAGTAAGATATAGTATGTTTAACTGGATACAATAATAACAACATTGGAAAGAAAAGCAACTTGGAGAGGTTTTACAATTCTGATCAGTGCTAAGATAAACTATGACTCCAGAGCACTGAAGATAAAATATGCTGCCTACCTCCTATCTTAATGTGTAGAAGGAGATGCAGTTTGGACACTACCAGTGTGGGAATTTGTGTTGTTGAACTATAGGTTACTTGTTATGAACAGTTTTTTCCCCTTGTTTAATTGGGGGTGGGAATGTTGGAGATAGAGAAAATAAATGCTTGTTATTTGGAAAAAGGGGAGGAAAGTCTTATTATCACCTCCCCCCAAAAAAAGAGATAATGCTCATTTTCAAATATAAACAGATCTCTGTATCCATATTCCTTTGAATTTTAAATGCAATTTGACTGAACTCTGAACCATATCTTTTTTGGGGGAAGGGGAGAGTTTAGGGGAAGAGTGTACCTAATTATGACTTCAGAATGCTTAGTAGATTATTTTTTTCATTTCCTGGAACATGCAACTTTTAAAATCCAATCCTTACCTTTATTGTGGCTGACTGGCTCTATCATGCACCATACTCACTATTACCATAATGGAGTAGAGTGAAGACTCATTTATAGAATCTAAATGTATGACCTTGTAAATGAAATGAATGTGCTCTTGGTTTAGTATTTTTTTTAACACCATCCCATTCATTCCATTCTGCTGCTCTGCGAATATCAAGGGACTCATTTCTAGGCATTTAAATGAAGGCCAGCATAAAATCAATCTTACCTATAAACCAAGGTACTGGAGAAATTTATTTGATTTACCCAAGAACCCTCTCTGGACTTCTGTTCAGACCATGATAATGTGTTGACACATGTGGAACAGTCGCGAAATACTATTTCCAAAAGTGCTTTGAATATTGTCATCTCTCAAAGAATTGGAGTCATCACCTGGGTATTCTTAAAGTCAAGTTTGTTTTCTGCTATTGCCCGACAATGAAATCTCAGTTTCCAAAGTTCCTGGTAGAACCTCAGCCACTGCTTGGTGCCTTTTTTCTGAATCCCATTGATGACTGCCTGAACTTTGAAGGCCATAGTATTTTGGTCACGTAATTGTATCTGGTGCCAGCACAAGAGTTTTTTTTTTCTTCACATTGTTATTAATTCAGCAGTAAAGAGTGGAGACTGGCTGACAAAAATGGCTTGGATCCTTTAAGTTTTTTTTCCTTCAGATTTCACAGCCTTTGTAATCTGAGATCCTTTAGTACATAGGGCTAGCTGTTATGTCCAAAAGTATGGTTTTATTCTCCCCTGTCAGCTGGGCTCTATCTGCTTAAGAGTCAGAGCTGAATTAAAACAAAAATCAATGAAAGTTATATCAGTTTGTATGGGACCAAGCTGGCCAAATGATCTCTGATAGGTGACTGTGGTCAACATCTCTCTGTCTTTTACATGTCTAGCTGTAAGCATATGTGCATTACTTGTCACAGAGTAAAATTATTGCCACAGAGTAAGACAATCTTTTATGTCTTTAAGAAGCTATAGGCATTATGGGTGCCTTCTATATAGTCACCAGTTATATATGATTTGACAGTGAGATCACAAGATTTTGACACATATTCTACCTTCTTTGTAGTGAAGCCACTTTTTAAAATCATATTGCATATCAAGGATAGTTTTGATGAAAAGTCTATTTTTCCAAGTCTAGCTTTTTATTATAGCCCATAGGTTTTCAATTGGATTTCAATTATATGAATTCTTAGCCTACCAAAGCATGTTTATCTCCATCTTTGGCATAAATTTCTGAACCTTTCATGATGTGGGTATGGTACATATATGTATTATAGTATTTCAACTCCACTTGGAAATTTCTGTAACTCCAGAATAATTTTATTTCTTAATTTATCAATATATTAATCCAAATTAATCATTTTTTTTTCAAGGGAGACCAGACTTCCAGGCCCACTGATTGTAAAAACATCCTCAAAACTTTTTTTAGGGTGGTGGATGTTTTATAACCAGACAAAGATGTCCAAATGATATAGATTTACCTGCCCTTCTTCTGACAATGATTTTTGTATAGCCTCGAATGAAAAGTGAGATTCATTGATAAAAAATGTCTTTGTCCAGGCTTTGGGTATTCTAGTCTTTGCACTGTTTCGCCAAAGTCAATCTCACTGACTTATAATTTTCAGACTCTGTTCTCTTGCCTTTCCTTGAAAACTTGAACATTTGCCCTTTTATAAATCTTGTGGATTTCTGTTTTTTCCCTCTAATCTTTCAAAGATCACTGACAATAGCTTAGCAAATATATCTACTACTTCTTTCACACCAGAATATAGTTCAATTGGGCCAAGTGTCCTGAATTTTTAAGGGCAATTAGATGTTCCCCTGCTATCTCTTTATTTATCTTGGATATACCCTCTCTACTAGTCACTTGTGTTCTATCATTTCTATTGCACAGATCTTTTTTTTTTTTCTGGATAGAGAAAACAGAGGGAAAATGAGACAGATTACCAGAGTTAGGAACCAACATTGGGACTCACCTGTTAGTTTGTTGAAGAATTTAGAATGGTCTGAAGATCATGGCCATGGCTCTCTTTGGTTCTCCTCACGCAGGATTTGCAGGATTGGGCAGGGATGCCTGCCACTCCAGAGGAGTCATTTAAGTCTTTGAATACAGTGCAGCTGTATGTGTGCTCTGTGTGGCTATTTATAAATGCAATTATTTCTTAGTAACTGTACTATGTGGAGATATAAATATTTTACTTCTTAGTAAAGATGAAAATAGTTTTCACAGACACTTGGCAGGCAGCAACACAACATATCCTGTCCCTTTCATCCCCATATCTTAATGTAATAAAAGTATTGATCTAGGGAACAGAGCTTGTTTCAGGGCTACATTCCCTGAAAAGCATAAAACCAGACTGACCAGGGCAAATAGGTGTTTGTCTCCGCCTTAAATACTTTAGATTTTCGTTAATCCTCTGTTGAGCGAAGTAGAGATACACAGTGATAACAGAGTGAAAGACATTGGACTCTTCTTAGGTTAAAGGAGCCTTTATGGGAAAGGGTTTCTTTGGGTTGGTTGACTGCCATCTCATTGTAATTAAAGAATAGATTTTATGTGGTACTTTTCTGCTGGCTTGTATATGCTATAAACTTTTAATGCCTTCAATAAAACTTCTTTGGTGAGAAACAGAGAAATCCTGTTGCTATGCCCTTTCTGGAAAAAAAACCCCAACAACCTTCCATGATGGTTTAGTAGCTTCAGAAAAGAATGAAAAGGTGGGGGCGGGGGTTCCAATCCAAGATGAGGTAGTCACAAGCATCCTGGACAAAAGGATGAAGGGCAAATGCAGAGCACAAGAGAGAAAAAAAGACCTTAAATCGCTGGTTAGTGACAGAGAGTTTATTGCCTCTCTATCTGAGACATCATGGATGCTGAGGAAATAAAGTGACAGAGGAAGATTTGAATACATAAGGAAAGAATAAATGCCATTTGCAAAAAGAAATAGAAAAGTCAAAGACAAATGGGAAAGATATGCTACTTGCAGTTTCCTATGGACATGTGGGAATTGGGGTCAGGTAAAAATGGTAGATTGGGCCACACCAAGGAAATGGAAAGTATGGAGGTCAGCACAGGCTATAGTGTTAGTGGTCAGGCTAGTAAGGAAGTGGTTGTGCTCCTAAGGATACAAAAGGTCCAAGGCTCATCTTTGTAAAGTACATCCATAAACACTGATCCTTCCCCTTACCCAGATCCCTAGCGTTATATCTGCACATTGTAGGTATGGTAGTCATTTGTGATTTTTTTGTGGAAAAGATATTTGAGGGTTAGATGAAGGGAATAAGCATTTATTTAGTGCCTACTATGCTATTCTTATCCCCATTTTACAGTTGAGGAGACTGAGGCAAATAGGGATTATGTGATTTACCCAGGGTCACACAGCTATTATAGTCCCAGCACACTCTCCACTGTGTCACCAGAGTAGTCATTAATGCTTTAATGATAAATTGGATGGAGTCTAGTGGAATGTCTCAAGGCTCTGTGCTGTTCAACATTTGTAGAAATGATTTGGAAAAAGGCATAAAGACCATACTTGTCAAATTTGCAGATAATACAAAACTGGGAAAGACAGCTAACACACTAAGTGACAGAATTGAAATTCAAAAATATCTTCATAGGCTTTGTGCTGGACTGGATCTAGTGAGAGGAAATTTGATTTGGATGAATTTAAATGCTTACACTTGTGTTCGAAAAAAATCAGTATAATGAGTAAAAGATGGGGACAGAGGGATGGCAGAAGTGTGGTTAGATAGCTCTTTGAAAAAGATCTGAGGCTTTAGTAGCCTCCTTTGAAATTTATTTCCTATGTGAGCCTGGGCAAATAATTGAACCTCTCTGGACCTCAGATTTTTTCCTCTGTAAAATGAGGAAGTTGAACTGTATGGCATCTGACATCCCTTCCAAACTGAGATCTGGGATCCTATGATGACGGCCCTATTATTGTAAGCTCAGTGCGAATCGATAGTGTGACATAATAGCTAAAGAAACTGAAATAATCTTAGGTTTTATTAAGAGGCTTAGGAGTGTCTAGACCAGTGAGCTGATGGCACTGCTATATTTTACCTTGCTCAGACAACATCTGAAGTGTTGTGCTAAGATCTGGTGCTACATGTTAGGAGAGGTACTGATAAGCTACAGGGTGTCCAGCTAGGTGGCACCGTGGACTTGGAATCAGGAAGACTCACCTTCCCGAATTCAAATCTGGCCTTTGACACTTAGAAGCTGCGTGACCCTCAGCAAGTCACTTAATCCTGTTTGCCTCCGTTGCTTCACCTGTAAATTAAACTGGGGAAGGAAATGGCAAACCACTCCAGTATCTTTGCCAAGAAGATCCCAAATAGAGTCACAAAGAGTCAGACGTGATTGAAAATGACTGCACAAACAACAGAGCATCCAGAGGAAAGTGACTAGGATAGTCAAGTACCTTGAGTGCAAGACAGAAGAATTAGTTGAAATCATTGAGACTATATCTCTTAGAGGAGAGAGGGCTTTGGGGGAGGCAGGGTAACTGATTTTTAAGTATTTGGAGGGTTTTCTCAAGGAAGAAGGCATAGTTTTATTCTGCTTGGCCACAGAGGATAGAACTAGGAGCACTTGGTTGGAGTTGCAAAGAGGCAGATTTTGGTTTGATATAAGGAAACGATTCCTAAATGCTAAGAGCTGCTCAAAAGTAGAATGGGCTGCCTTGGGGCCTGTCATTGAGGTTTTCAGGCAAAGGTTAGATCACCACATGTAGGGTATATTGTAGAGGTAGCTGGGTTGTACAAAATATAGGGCAATAGACCAGGTATCAGGAAGACCTGAGTCCAAATCCAACCTCGGATGCTTACCGTGTGACCCTAGACAAGTCACTTAACTCTGTCCACCTCAATTTCTTCATCTGTAAAAGGGGGATAGTAAGAATAATAGCATCAATCTCCCAGTGTTTTTGTGAGGATCAAGTAAGATTGTGTTTGTAAAGCACTGTGCCGACCTTGAAGTGCTACAGAGATACTATTGCTGTTCAACCATTTTTCAGTGGTGTCTGACTCTTTGTGACTCCATTTGGAGTTTTCTTGCCAAAGATATCAGAATGGTTTTCTATTTCCTTCTCTGGTGGATTCATTTTATCAGGTAATCAGAGGTAACGTGACTTGCCCAGGGTTACACGGCTAGGAAGTGTCTCAGGCTGGATTTGAACTCAGGTTTTCCTGACTCCAAGCCCAGTGCTCTAGCCACTGAGCCACCAGCTACTAGCTATGATTACTATTATTATGAGAGGGAAGTCTTGTTTAAATCTGAGTTGTAATAGAAGACTTGTATGGTCCATTCCAACCATAAGACTCTGTGAAGTTACGTCACTTATATGTTGCTGGTGAGTGTTTTTTCCATTTAAAAGTATCCCTTGCCATTCATCTTTGTAAATCTGGTTCATACTTTTAGCCTGGTTTCTCCTACATAACAAGTGGAGAGGGCAGGCATTGTATAACACTTTAAATCCTCCATTTAGGTGTAACTGTTCTTTTTTTGAGTGGGTCCTGGGGAATGGCAGTCTAGGGTTGATGTTGAAATGTGATTTTCCACCTTGGAGATCAAAATGATAACTAGTAACTGATGCATTCAGTTCAGTTGCTTTTCAGTTATGTCTGACTCTTTGTGACTCCATTTGGAATTTTCTTAGCAAAGATACTAGAGTGGTTTGCCATCTCTTCTTCATTTCATTTTTAGATGAGGAAATTGAGGCAAACAGGGTAAAGAGACTTGCCCAAGGTCACATAGCTAGTAAGTGTCTGAGGTCAGATTTGAACTCAGGAAGATAAGTTTTCCTAACTTCAGGTCCAGTACGCTATTTACCGCACCATCTAGTCACTGATGGTTCCCACTTTAAGTGAAACAGCTGGAGCATGAATTTGGAGTCAAAGGACCTAGGTTCAGAGCCACCTCTGGCTGTTGCTACATGTTTGACCTTGATTAGATTATTTAATCTCTTTATACCTAAACTTCCTCTTCAGTAAAATGGTCTAGATCATCTCTATTCCATGTTAGCCCTAAATCTATGATACTATAAAATAACTTGACATAAAGAAAGAATATTCCTGTCTAAGGCTGGTGGCCTTGTAAGCTGTCAACTCCCATGTCAATGACACTTGCTGCTTCAGCATAAATCATTCCAGAAAATATGCATATGCATGTGTGTCTGTGTGTGTATGTGCGTGCGTGTGTACGTGTGCATGTGCGTGTGTGTGTGTGAACGGAAGAATGCTGAAAAATGAACAGAATCGAAACACTGGGGAAGTGGAATGAGTTAAGTATGAATTAATCACAGGTATTACTATGCTGTTTTCTTTTGGAGGATAATAATAAAATTGTTTAATTAGAATGTAAACTCTTGGATAGCAGTCTTGCTTACTTGTATCTGTATTCCCAGCATTTAGTACCAGTGTCCAGTATACAGTAAGTGTTTAATAAATGTTTTCTCTATATCTATCTACTTATCTGTCATTTCTCTAGAGATAGAAGAGAGAGTAGAAAGAGATTGTGAGGTCAGGGGCCTGGGACAAATGGGAATGTCTTTAGGGTGGAGACATATGGGCATGGAGAATGAGTTTTTCCTTAGAGGCACGGAGAGGGAGGTTGTCCCTTTGATGGGTACTGCCACTCCACTGCTGAGGTGGCTTAGGGAACTGTGTTTGTGTTTCCCACCTTTGACTGGAGCTCAGGAAAGCAGAATGTAGGGTGGAAAACAACTTTCCTCATTCTTACCTGCAGTTTAGATCTCAAACCTGATAAGCAGTGGCTTCTAGCAATACACACTCCTGTTGGCTCAGTCTTCCCTAACTTCTCAATGGGAGGAGATGCCCCTGGGAATTCAAATGTGTGGGGAAGGGAGGAAGATTGGAATGAGGTGAGAAGGAGCCTGCCTGTTACCCCTCCTACAGGAAGGAGATAGGAAACAGCAGAATATTCAATGATGAATCTGCCAGGGCTTGTTTTCCCCAGAAGAGAGAGGGAGAGGGAGAGAGAGAGAGAGAGAGAGAGAGAGAGAGAGAGAGAGAGAGAGAGAGAGAGAGAGAGAGAGAGAGAGAGAGAGAGAGAGAGAGAGAGAGAGAGAAGAGGGAAACTTTCCAATGGTTTTTATTTAAATCATAGTGCCCCACCATGTCTCCTCATCCTTTTCCCCCTGCTTCGAGCAACACAACTGGATAACCTAGGAAAGCAAATGGTCCACTAGTGATAACACATCATCTTTCTTTCTATTCAAAGTATTGTTGTTCAGTTGTTTAAGTCATGTCTGACTCTACTTTGGGGTTTTCTTGGCAAAGATACTGGAGTAGTTGGCAGTTTTCTTCTCCAGGTCATTTTATAGACAAGGAAACTGAGGCAAACTGGGTTGGTTAAGTGACTTGCCCAAGTCCACACAGTGTCTGAGGCTGGATTTGAACTTAGGGAGATGAATCTTCCTGACTCCAGGCCCAGCACTCCATCCACTACACCACAAATGATGGCTGATCTCTAAAATCCCTTTCACCTCTGAATTAAATTATCCTATGGAATACAGGCTGCTGATGGCAAGAGAGCTGGCTTGTAAATCTGATAGAACTCGATTTAAGTTCTGCCTCTACCAAGTACTGGCTATGTGAGCCTGCTCAAGTTATGTAGCTTCTTAATGTCAATAAGCTGTAGAATAGTTGCAGATCTACATTGACAGAGACTTCTCATCAGGAATTCCTTCCACCAATGAAATCACAGAACTAGACCAAAAGCAAAATCACTTTGGAACAACCACTTACTACGTTCAACATCCTTCTTCTATTCTTTCAACTTTGGGCATCTCAGGACATCAGGGATTCCCTGAATCACATGATAGAATTATCCTACCCAGGATCCTGTGTGGACCCCAGGCCTCTACTTGACTAGTTAAGTAGAAATAAGGTTCACTAGCACATTGGTGTTGATTTTCCCTTGTAGGGGATATGACAGCACATGAATGATACAGAAATGTCACCCCAAGCCGATAGGGCAGTCTAAGAGGTATTGATCATCTTGGATTTCATGTAAAAGTGGTGGGACACATCAGAATCACAGCTTAACACAGAATCCTTGGGCAGTCTGAGAACAGCAACACAGGAAACTAGTTTTCCCAGAATTCTCTAACTCATACATACAACTGAGGTTTAGGATTTTGGTAACTACAAGAGTGCAAAGCAAATTCACAAGAAAGCTTATTTCAGCCATTTGATTTCATTAAGTTTCATTGCTTGTCTTCAGGAATGGGTACCTGGAGGATGATGTAATCTCAAGGTCCTTTGCCCTTTTCATAATTCTCTGCTTCATTTCTTACCTAGCCTTAATCACTGAATGGGTATTGCCTCAGTCAAACTGGCCGACCTCAGTTTAAAAAGGCCAAGATCTCCCACTGCATCCAGGGCCATCTCCAGTTGTCCTGGTCTATATCTTTCCACTGGACCCAGATGGCTCCAGAGGAGAAAGTGAGGCTGATGTCTTTGCACAGCCCTCTCTCACTCTAATCCAATTCATTTGCATGTCGTGGCATCACATCCCTGATGTCATGGTCCTCTTCAAGAATGAAGGACGAACAATAACAAGGGGATAGGTGGCCCAGTGCACTGGATCTGGAGTCAGGAAGACTTGAATTCGAATGTGACCTCAGACACTTACCAGCTGGGTGAGTCACTCAGCTTGTACTTGCCTCAGTTTCTCCATCTATAAAATGAAGATGATAATAGCACCTACCTCCCACTATTGCTGTGACAATCAATTGAGATAATATTTGGAAATTACTTTGGAAACTATAAAGCACTATATAAATGTTAGCTATTCTTATCCTAGGAGCACCTGAATGGCACGGTGGATAGAGTGCTTGTTTTGATCCTGGGCAAGTCACAAACCCTGTTTGTCTCATTTTCCTCATCTATGAAATGAGCTGGAGAAGGAAATGGCAAACCACTGCAGTATTTGACAAGAAAACCCCAAATGGAGTCACAAAGAATCAGATGTGACTGAAATGACTGAACAACAGCAATATTCTGATTCTTGTTTTTATTATTTTTCATCATTAATTTGTTGGATTTAATCAAATTAATGCCAGAGTTACTGAATAATTGGGTTTTGCAGGGGAAGCAGAGTGAGACGACTTCAGAGAAGTACTGGGCATTTTGCCAGTTCAGGTGAGCCACTAATTTTTGCACCTTGTTTCTTTGGAAGACGGGAAATCAATGCTCTGCTTTCCCAAGACATTGCCAAGTAAGGTGGTGTAATAAGAATTTGTCAGTCGTGCTAGGTGGAAATTGTCCACCTTGAACTCAAATAGAAGAAAATGACATAGGGCATATTCTGCAAGTGCCTGAGAGCAAGCCCCGAAGAAAGTGGAGACTGTGAAGATGTCTCCTCATTGGACTATAACTTGATTTCCCTTCGTGACCTGGCTTATACTCAATTACACACATAAAGGCTGGGACATGCCAACATGTTACAGTGGAGTGGAAGAACCAGCTTGGCGTAGTGTAATCAGGCTCCCTGGAATGAGATAAACTGGATTTGAGTCTCAGCACTGCCACTTAATTCCTTGTGCCATTTAATACCGATGCCTCAGTTTCTTCATCTGCAAAATGAAGGGATTGGACTAGATGACTTCTATGTTCCCTTCCAACTATATGTCTTCGAGCCTGAGATCCTCTATTGCCTACAATTTAAGCTAACTCTCAGAAAGAATTATCAAGAGGTTTTTAATCAAGGAATCTTAATCTTTTTTGTGGGTCACGGACCACTACTGAAGTCTATTGGACCTTTCTCAGAATAATGGTTTTGAATAATTGGAAGAAATGACAAATTTTATTTAGAGGCTAGTGAAAAAAAAGGTGTCATTTTTCCATTCATCTTCACAAATGCCCTTAACCCCTAATTCTATTTGTCTAATTTATCTAATATATTTATCTAATCCAAGGCCCTAATTTTACAAAGCAAGAAACTGAGGCCCAGAGATTAAGTGACTTGGCCAAGGTCATAAGGTAAGTTAATGCTAGGATCCAAATCTGCTTCTCCTGACTGCAGATGTTTTTATCTTCTCCCCTACACTAGGCAGAGTGTCATTCTAAATTCTATATGGATCTACAGCTACAGTGCTGATTTTTTAAAGTATTTTTATTTAATTTTTAACTTTTTCCATTTTAATAGCAAAGGAAGAAAATACAACTTTTGTCATTCAGTTGTGTCTGATTTTTTATGACTCCATTTGGGCTTCTCTTGGCAAAGATACTAGAGAGTTTTGCTATTTCCTTCTGCAGCTCATTTTATAGATGAGGAAAGAAGCCAACAGGGTTAAATGACTTCCTCAGAGTCACACAGCCAGTGACTGAGGCCAGATTTGAATTCAGGAATATGAATCTTCCTGGCTCCAGGCCTGGTACTCTATCTACCATGCCACCTAGTTGTCCATACAACTTTTATAAGTGCACAATATTTTGAATATTTTAGTACTCCTTGAATTTGTTATTGCTGCACTTTTAGTTTGAAACATAAAATTGTAATATATGTTAAGTATATTTTATGTTATTTTATTTGTAATACTTTATAATTTTTCTTTCAATTCCAATAAAATGATCATCCAAATCTTAAGTCCTGGCTGCAATTAATAACTTCAATTTTCAAATACTACTTGAATCTTACTTGTACTTAGAAAGGAAAACATTCCAGACGTATGAGAATGAAAACTGCAGAGAAAGTAGGATGTGGCAATGGGCTGGAGGTGGGGACAGCATGCTAAAGGTCCTTCGAACAAGCTGAACCTTTCTGGGGCAGTTTCTTTATGTTGTCTTCTAGAATATCTTATCCATACAGGCACTTCACTTTGGGAAATGTGCTGTCCAAATAGTTTATCAGTATTACTTTACCCAAACCTCATTTAGGCAGTCTAACATAAACTTTTGAAGGAGTTCTTTGGGCAGGCTAATATGACCCACCGCATACTGGATTTGCAGTGGCACATTAAATGCTTACCATGGCCATCATTTCCTATTTGCCTTTTTTTAACTGCTCCCAAAGTCCTAGTGATGAAGGCAAACACAGGAAGCTGGCTTTACCAGAATACTGACAAAAGAGTAGGCATCTTTTGATCTTTGCAATTAACTCCTCGCCATTTTGAAATCTTGCATTCTTTCAGTCCAGTTCTGTTTAATTCAATTCAACAAAATTTTAAGTTCCTAATGTGTGCAAGGTAATAAGGGTACAAAGATTTCATGTCTGATTCCTCTTCTGTATCTTCATTAATGA
The DNA here is from genome assembly GCA_023548195.1 of Bettongia penicillata ogilbyi. NCBI lineage: Eukaryota > Metazoa > Chordata > Mammalia > Diprotodontia > Potoroidae > Bettongia > Bettongia penicillata. The sequence continues at coordinate 4,090,559 of JAJHZJ010000060.1, forward strand.
TGTCTCTTGCACCTATTAATCTTCCCATCTGCTAGCCATATCCCTTCCCATTTATCTTTCATCTAGTTCAAATTTCTCCTCCTCTTCTATGAGTCTTCTTTGACTGCTTCAGACATTAATGTCCCTCTTTTTTAGACACTTTTAGGTTTGAAATACATAAATGTACTCTTAACATGGGTTTATGTTGGTTGATTCTTCTATGTTAGTCTTTTCTCCCCAACTAGATCCTAAGGTGTTTGAGGGCAGAGGCAGTATCCTTATAGGGTTGCTGTAAGAACTCTTTGTAGGAGTAGTGAATAGGAACCGGACTTGTGATGCTGTTGGGCACTTTTGGATGAAAAAATTTCCCCTACCAATGTAGGTCAATACCATCACTATGACTTGTAATTTCAAAGAATGACTTGGAATACACTGAGAGGTTCAGTGATTTGCCAGTATGGTCAGTAACACAGACAGGATATTTCAGAGGTGTTAAGTGAACCCAAGTCTTCCCACCTACTTTTTTTATCCACTGTGCTAAGTTGCCTCACTTGTGAATGTGAATGTGTAAATGTGAAGGTGTTTATTTTATTTTATTTCTTTATCCTCTCCATTCATAGCTAGTGCCTAGAACACTGATGAGCCCCTAGAAGGTCCTTGTTTAATATTATTCCAGAGTGAGAATTTTATTTTTCTTTTTAAAAAAGATTTAGTAGTATGTTAAAATGTTTTGTGAGTTTCCCATTACCTTGCACTGTCTCTTTGCATCTTAGAAAAAAATTCCTTTTGTGGTAAATCCATTTCTAGGCTAAGGATTCTAACCCTTTTTGTTTTTTGTTTTTGTCATCAAGTAAAAGGACCCCTTCATAAAATCATGTTTTTAAATGTACAAAATAAAACACTTAGGATTACCAAGAAATCCACTTGTAATGAAAGAGTTATCAAAAGAAAATTTTTTTAAGAAAGTTAATGGAGTCCAAAGTTAAGGAACCTGTTATTGTCTCATGCCCTTATGTTTTCTCAGGATAGCTAAAATAAAATTGGCATCTAAAAATAATCTATGTGGAGCTATGTTTTTTAAGCGGTGTCATGAGACTTTGAAGATTCAATACTGAATGATTGCTTTAAAAAAAAAGTGCTAGGCATGTGACAAATTCCCAAGATCACACAGAAAACCCCCACAGCCAGATTTCACATACACACACGCACACATACACACACATATACATGCACACATACACATGCACACATACATACACACACGCACATACACATACACACACATACACACACGTTATCTTGAGAACAAAGAGTTAAATTAGAGCACCCCCAGTCCCTCGCAAATAACAAAACCAAATGTAAAGGGCCATTTAAGAAGGGAGCACTTTGCAGGGCAGCCTGGAAACCTCTTTACAAAGAACAGGCAGTTCATAGAAGCCTTATCTTTGGAAGCAATCACCAAGGAAATGTTGTGAGTTTTCTGGACTACAAAGACCCTGCTTTTCCCCTCTTCATCTCCGACTGGAGCTTCTTAGATTGAAGAAATCTGTTGGCCTCAGTTCTTTAAAAAAAAAAAAGTTCACATAAAAGCTTTGATTTTTTAATTAAATTTTTACTATCTGCATTTGATATCTTGGCCAAATTGTATCCGCTGTAGGAACAACAAGAAAGTCTCTCACATCAAAGGGCACCTCCACCTCCGTGACCTGTAATTACGAAATTTACTGCGCAGTGGCAGGCTGAGGTGCACCTGCCCGCCGCTCCCGCCGCCCCCGCCGGGAGGTGCCCACCAGCCGCCCTTCGGGCTAGCTCGCTGCCTCGGTTCTACTCCTCGGGGCAGATGGCAAACCCATCCGCCCTCGCGGAAAACTGGGGAGCCCCTCCCTGGGAGCCATTCTCGAGGAGCAATCCCACCGAAAAGATAAAGCCAATGGAGAAGAGAGGAGGGGCGGGGAGGATGGCTCGGAGCACATCTGTCCAGCTGCTGCCCTGGCCCCATGAAGCATCCCGCTAGGGCCTGGGCCACTCGCTGCCACCCGCACTTTGGAAGGAGGAACCTTAGGACTTTCTAGCCCAGAAACCGGAAAGAACAGGCTTGCTGGCTTATTCTCCTGGTTGGATGTCTAAGTGAAAAATGGCCACTTTTTATAAGAAAAGTTGAAAGCGGGGAAGCCTTTTGAGGGAGGTCCCTTACTTGCTCTCAAAGATCTCCTGCCCGCTTCATTCCCTCCTGTTTGTGACGGTCGGAAGAAGCATGACCAGACACACTCCTGTCTTAATTAGTTCAGCCCTGCTGTTCTGGGGTCATCTCAGTCTCCCTGGAACTTGGATATTTAGCAAAAGAATGTTTATGAGTTCAAAAATTTACAGCTGGAAGGAATATTAGAAGCCATCTTGTCCACCTTCTCTCCCCTTCCCTCCCCAACCCTCCTCTCCAGATGAGGATATTGAGACGTAAGTAGAATAAGTAACTTGCCCAAATTCACAGAATAATTGATGAAGACAGGCCCAGATCCTTAAATTCCAAATCCAGTGTTCTTTCCACTGGGCCCAGTACCCTCTCTCCATCTGATCTTTGCCTACATCTAAAGAATGAGTTGGAGGATCAACTTTCAGTCAGCTTTATGGAGACTAGTACTAAAAACATCACAAGTATTGGAGACACTAAACCTACTGGTTGAAAAGTATGAATTTCAGTTAAATTAGACTTGGAGGTCTATGCAGCATTGAAATAACTGGTCTGTCCAACTCGCTTCTCATTTTACTCCTCATTCTCCCAAACACACATACACACTGAATTAACATCTTTGAGATGCCCACTTAGTGGGAAGTCTTAGAAAGTTGAGGGTGAATCTCTAAAGCAGGGGGTCTTAACCTTTCTTGTATTATGGACCCTTTTTCTCAGTCTCTTGAAGACTACTAGATTTTCTTAGAATAATACTTCATTAAAAAATTCTTAATGAAAGAAATGCTAAATTTCAGGTAGAAGTCAGTGAAAATAAAAAGGTGATTTTTTTTTCACGCTCAAGTTCACAGACCCCTTAAGATCATTTATGGGGGATCTGTGGACTCCAGGTTAAGAACCTCTGTTCCAAAAGAAAGGATGTTCATTCTTTGATGGAGAAAGTAGAGTAGGGGAGCAGAGGGAGTGATTGTGGGGCTTTTTGCTAATGAACGGAATCCCACTGACAGATGACATAAATGATCGCTGAGTTACTTCCCTGGGGCATGAAACTTCAGAAAAAATGATCATCCGACAAGATCCTCCTTCTTGTGTCTCTTTCAAAAAGTGTCCAACTGTATTCTAACAAAGGGTCCTCATCTGTCTGCCTGAGCTTTCCTTGAAGTCGGAATCTTTAATTGTGCTGGACCAAGACAGGCTTCCTCTGTATAGTGACCTCTGAGTGTGTTTCATGACAACTCCAGGAGGGATTTCACCAGCCAGGAACTTAAAGGCATGAATAAGTTCTGTGACAAGGGCTTATTGTGTGTATTCCCCACTTAAAGAAAACCCCTTCAGAATATCCCTTCCCTACTTGCCGCTGCCTGTGCCTGGAAGTCAAAGAAGAAGGCTCACTATTAAAGAGGGAGAGGAAGGAGCTACAGCGATGAACCAGAAAAAAGAGAAATCAAAGGCAAGGCTTAGGAATGGATTCTGGCAAAGCTCTTTCAGGGACTGGTGATATAATAGTGTACCTAGCATTTATAATTAATTTATAATGTTATAATAGCTATTTTAGAGCAAAGATATAATTTGACTCAAAAGATTAAAATAATCATAAATAGTTCATTATAGAATATGAAGCTATGTTTTCCCTTTCTCTAAAACTTTAAAATGTTCTCTTTTTTTCTTCTGAATGCCTCCTGAAAGAGAAAACCTCTTGAGAAACAACCTTGACCACTTTCAAGCTTCTGTAATTGGTTTTGATTATCAAGTTAAGTGGACTCATTGTGTCAGTAATTCTTTTCTGCTTTGCCTAATAATATTAATGATGATAGATATATGCTTTAATGTTTCCAAAGTACTTTTTCTGCATCAGCTCCTTTTTGTTAGATTATTTAGGTATGATTGTCTCCATTTTACTGATGAGGACTGTGAGATCCAGAAAGGTTAGGTGACTTCCCCACAGTCATACAGCAGTGAAGTGTGAAAAGCAGGAGCAAAGCCCAGGTTTTCCTTGACACCAAAATCTAGCACTTTTACCATACTGTTTCTCTGTATGAATGAAATATTGATGGCAGTTCAGCTACAACATGTTATTTATTCTGGCTAATTCGTGAAATGATATCCTGGAAGTAGTCAGTAAAGTCAGAAGGGCAAGAATATTTCTGCAGAAGAAAAGGAAAATATTCAACCTAGCGTGAGTGGAAGCATTTATTAAATATTTATTAAGTACTTATTTATGAAGACATTGTGGCTTAGTGAATGGAGGGCTGCTCTCACATTAAAGAAAACATGGATTCAAATCCTGCCTCTTACATATACCAGCTGGGGTGGTGCCCTAGGCAAATCTCTAAGACAATAAATTACACATAAATTACCAATTACCAATCTGCATTTGTAGAAGGAGTTTATACATTGAGAGTATGTACCATGTTGAAGTCACAGGTATGGAAAGGACAAGACCAGGTATCTACCATGTGCAAAGCACTGTGCTGGGTCAGTTGGTGCTGAGGACAGCATACAGAGTAAAATAATGCATGGTGATTTCACCTTTATAATATAGGTGAGGTGCTTAAAGCCACAGTAATGAAAACTCCAGTTATCTGTCTAGAAGATAAATGTTTCTCTTTCAGTGTAAAAAAAGGCCAGAGAGAACATGTTGGGGAAATGAAGAATAAGCTTGGACATATGAAGTTTTTTGATTAGTTCCAAAAGTTAGCTATCTGCCTATTTCTAGTTAAGTGTTTGAGGAGTCATCTTTTCATTAATTGAAAGTCTTCCTATGGCTTGGTGGAATGTGATTAATGCTTCCTTCAAAGAAAAAAATTTGCAAAAGATATATCTGGTATGTTTTACATAATGAGGCTTTTGTGTGCCTCTGACTCCAGATGTTGGCTAATTGACCACGCCCATTGTGAACGTTAATATAAATATTGTAATTCTGTTTGTTTAAAGCCTGCCAATGTTCTATTACACACCCTCCTCAACATTTCAATATTAAGGCAGAGCAGACAGGCCTTGCTTTGTTTATGGATGTTGGATGAGATCAAGAGTGTGGGGGAAACCAGAGGTGAGACACCCTGTCTCTCAATACCCAAGAAATGGAGTGTTTCAGAGATAATACCACTGGATGAAGCTAGAACCAAAAGTATCCTCTTCCTCCCCACCTCCCCTGAAAATACAACTCTACCCCAATTTACATACATAGAAAGCAATAAATTAAACAATGGTAGAATAGGACAGATACTTTATAGAAGATAATCAAAAGTTCCCAAATTTCAGTCTTCTAGTTCTGTTTGTGTCCACCATAGTGATAGCGCTTCTTAGGATTCTTTGGCATTGAAGTTGGAGACCTTGAAGACTGTCTAGTCCAATCAAAGTCCCACAAATGCATTTTATATATGAGGAAGACCCAAGTCAATTAATTGACTTTCCTGAGATCACATGGCTAGTGAGTATCTCTAGATCTCTGGATGGCAAACCTGGGTCTTACAACTCCAAATATAGTTTTCTTTTTCTAAGGAAAGTGACTTTTCAAGAGGTTCATATGAAGAAGATTTTTTTTTTTAGGTAGAATGCTATAATACAATGATTCCCCATTTCCTTTTGCTTCCTTCCCTCAACAACATGGGGACATAACTTGATTGTCATTTAACCATCGTAGGCTTGGATAGAAAATTATGAGACAGAACAGAAATGGTTCCTGGCTAAACCTTGAATCTACCACTTTCCAGTAACCTCATTAAGAGTTGTTTGATGGATGCATTAGGTCCTTATCTATTCAGTCACTCAACAATAAAGACTGGAAAATGTGATGGAACTCATTATTCTTTGCAAATCCTAGGAAACACTGATAAAAAACCATTTGAAACCTGTTTAGTTGGTGGCCAGACTAGAGGACTGACATTTCAAATAAAGATGCATACAGCTGGCATGGGATCAATCTGTGATTGATTTGATAGCAATCATCTGGCTCTTCCAGTCTCCTCATGGCCTTAATGAGGTGGCTTGAATGTTCTAATAAAACATGGCAGTGGAATGCTTCCAGATGTCTCTCAGCCAAGCCAAAGAAGGGCTCAGAGGCTCTAACCTGCACATTGACTCTATCTAGCTAACAGCACCTCCCAGAATCACTCTTCCACTTCAGGATCCAGGGAGGGTAACAAAAACCTCACGTACCTATTTCTACAAATCTTTTCAAATCATATCAGTTTCATAGAGAGTGAATGGGGGCCATGCTTATTGCTTTGTAAAGTCTGCTTGTCTTCAGTCTCAGAGCCCTTAGGGACACAATTAGCTGCTTTGATAGGAAATCCTCAGCAAGGGCCACTTTAACTGCCCCCATTGTAAGTGATCAGATAATATGAACTTGCCTTTCTTATTAGCAAAGTGGAGCAAATTACCCATTGAGGTGTGTGTGCAAGGGAGGATAAGGAGAAATGACCAGAACAGGCATAAAGCCAACATTTAGAGAGGTTCAAAGGGGAGAGATGATGAATGAAGTTAGGCACAGGTTGTCATTTCATATCGGAGAAGTAATCTATTTATTCCATATTAGGCCTCCAGCAATGGTCAATTTTCAAACCTCAGACAAGGCCTTCCCTAGGCCACCTCTCTGATTTTCACAAACCAAGCTTGAAAAGATCTAAGCCACTGGACTCTTCATTTCCTGGTTCCAAGCAACCTCTTCACTTGGCCAAAAGTACCCTCCCCATCCTCCACTTGCCAGATCTTGCTCAGAAAATTTTAATCAAATCAGCACTAGCATTGAATCTGGAAAAAGTGAGTCAGTGTATGCATATTAAAATATTAGTGAATGCATATTAGAATAGGGACTTTCATGTTTTTTCACTCACCATCTTTGTGACATCTCAGATAGATCATGACTTCTTTATCTGGTTACTATTCCCCTATGTATGTTGTTAACCTCATTATCTTCAAGTCAAATTAACAGACATCTATTAAGCACCTATTAGTGACTGAAATCTGGGGATATAAAGAAGGGCAAAAATGGTCCCTGCCCTTAAGAAGTTGATAATCTAATGGTGGAAGGGAAGGACAACAAGCAAACAGGTATGTGTAAACAAGGTATTTACAGAATAAATTGGAAATAATCTCGGAGGGAAGGCACTCTTGTCAAGTGAAATAGGAAAAGGCTTCCTTCAGAAGGTAGACTTTTGGTTGAAATGTGGAAAAGGCCTGGGAAGCCAGGAGGTGGGGATGAGGAGGGAGAGAATTCCAGACTCTGGGGCAGTGAAAATTCATGTGAAAAGAGTGAAAAAGAGGGAAAAGAGTGTTTTCTAAGAGGAATAGCAATTTTAATATATATATATATGTATATAAATTTTATAAATTTATAAAAAAGGTTTTCCTGGGTCATGAGAGTACATGGAAAGGAGTAAAGTATAGGAAGACTGAAAAGGTTACTATGTAATGGAGGGCTTGAAAAGGACTTTATAGTGGATCCTTGAGGTAATAGGGAGCCAGCTGAGTTTGTTAAATAGGGACTGACAGGTTCAAATCTGTGCTTAAGGAAGATCACTTGGACAGCTGAGAGGAGAATGGACTGGAAATGGAGAGAGACTTGAGGCAGGGAGAGGAACCATCAGGCTATTGCAATAGTCTAGGCATGAGGAGTGGAGGGCCTGCATCAGTGACGTGGCAGTATCTGGGAGAAGGGGAAGTATAGGAGAAGTGTTGCAAATGTCAGTATCACAAAGGCGACTGATTGGCTTTTGTATTTGTACACTAAGTACCTGAGCACAGGATTTGACATGTAGCAAATGTTTCATAAATGTTTTTCATGAATTCTGATGTAGTTTGGATATTACTTCTGTTATTCCTTCCAATTAGTCTAAGTACTTAGTGAATAAAATCAGCCTGATGTTGTAATTAACCAAAAAGGGGAAGTAGAGAAAGGGTAATTCCTTCCTGGAAAGGTGACAGCCAAAGTCCCTCTGTATTTCTTTCTCTCTTTGTCACATATTGTCTTCCATGGAGCAGAAACAAATGCTGATAGGAAAAATGAGCCTTTAACTGAGAGAGAGAGAGAGAGAGAGAGAGAGAGAGAGAGAGAGAGAGAGAGAGAGAGAGAGAGAGAGATCGATCCTGGCTCTGACACTACTTTCTGTGTGTCAATCTCTTAATCTCCATCTCAGATTTCTCATCTATAAAATGAGGAGATTGAACTACGTGACTTTATCAGTTCCTTTTAGCTCTAAAGCTATCGTCCTATGACATTGCCCTCCTGATAGACATAGTGAGGCTCCAGAAGAATGAATAGGAACTGGATGGAAGGATGCTATTAGCCATGTTTGGAAGCAGCAGAGCTATCATGCTCCATGAGTCCTTGGGTGAGATCTATAGAAGGAAACGAATGTAATTCCTTCTACCCAGCACTCTTAAATCCTTAGCACTAACTTCACAATGTAAACTTATAAATATTGCTATAGTAAATTTAATTCTTCCTTTTGGGGAAATGGAAAGGGAAGGTTGTCTAACATTTCCAAGAAGGCCAATACAGGGTTAAATGAAATCTGGAAAGTCCCTCCATATGGTTCTGCTTAAGCCACTAGGTCTAAACTGGCTCTGCTGACTGGGACTGAGGGGATAGAAAAGGGAGCTGGTACCCACGTGTCAGGCTGTATCTGTTGTATCCCCTTAGCAAATTCTACCCATGGAGGGGGCATGGTGAGGGGTGTGAATTGCCAATGCATTTTTAAAAACTCATATTGATGCCTTTGATTGCTAAAACCACTTCTGTTTCTGACACGTCACCTTTGCCTACTTCATCTGTAATCCTCCCAAAAAATAGTTAAGCAAATCCTATGAACACAGTGACCACATGACCTATAGCTATTTGAATTTCTTCAAGAAGATGGAGATTGTTCATTGCATTTAATCTGAGAGCTGCCCTTGGAGTGTTGTTTTTATTTACATTATTATTGTTACTATGTATATTTTTTTTGATTCTGCTTTCTTAGTTCTGTATAAGTTCATGTAAGTTTTTCTCCCCATATTTCTCTGAGTTCCTCATAATTCCCCTTCTGCTACTTTTTTTACCTTTCTTACCTAAATTTGTTCAGCCGTGATTAAGTTGATGGGCACCTACTTTTATTCAATCAACAAGCATTTACTACATTTACTAAGGCACGGTGCATGGAGTGCTGGGCCTAGAGTCAGAAATACCCATGTTCAAATCCAGTCTCAGACACTTACTAGCTGTGTGACCCTAGGCAGGTCACTTAACCTTAGTTTTCTCATCTGTAAAATGAACTGGAGAAGGAAATGCTAAACTACTCCTGTATCTCTGCAAAGACAACCCCAAATGGGATCACCAAGAGTTGGACAGAACTGAAAAACAACTGAACAGTAGAGCCTGTAGCAGAGAAGGCCTATGGACAACAGGGATTTCTATCTTCAAGTAGCTGAAGGATTCTTATGTAGGAGAGAGCTTAGACTTGCTCTGTTTCCCTGACCCCCTCCATTTCCATCCCTGTCAGGGTAGAATTAAGGAACCATGGGTAGAAGTAGCAAAAAGGTATATTTATTCCAACTAGCCCAAAATGGTATGAATTTACTCTGGAATAAGAAGGTTCCTCCTCTTCCGAAGTGTTCAAACAGAGGCTAGGTTATCATTTGTTCAGTTAATTGTAGAGGGAATTCTTTTCTGGATATGAGCTGAACAAGATGGCCATACTTCCAGCTCCAAAATTTTGTGATTCTGTGAAATTCTACATTCTCTTTAAGACCCAACTGAAGTCCCATATCATCATGCAACCTTCCCTAAACTGATTGCCCCCTCCATCAAAGCTTTTCCACTCCTCAGACTGTTCAAATAATTTCGTATTTCTTTAATGTTGATATCATGATTTTATATCAGTTATTTGTGTATGTGCAGTATCATCCTGTTAGAATGAGGGCACCATGAAGATAAGAACTGTGCCTTATTTATCCTTGAATCTCTTCCCTATTTCCCTCCACTTTACAGTGCTAGGAAAGGAGACAATAAACTGTCATACTGAAGTAAAAATGATATTTAATGTGTTACCCCTCTTAGAAAATTATCATTTTAAATACTGACAAAGCATAAATTTAGCTTAGCTCCAAATAATGAAGCTCCATTAGTGGAATATGTGGCCTTGATGAGGAAGGGAATTTGAAGAGAAGAGGGACTTTTTTTTTTTAAGAATTTTTTTCCTCAATTATATGTAAAAACAATTTTAAACATTCATTTTTAAAAATAATTTTTGAGTTCCAATTTTCCTGCCTCTTTCCTTTTTTTCTCTCTCCCTGAGAAGTCAGGCACTTTGATATAGATAATTCATGCACAGTCATGCAAACTATATCACCATATTACTATGTTATAAAAGGGAACACAGACCAAAAAAAAAAGAAAGAAAAAGAAAATAAGAAAAATACAGAAAGTTAAAAAAGTATACCTCAATTTGCATTCAGATTCTGTCAGTGGAAGAAGGACTTCTTGACGTTCCTGAAATTATAATATATAGTTATCTGTATACTTTACCTGACTATAAAACCTCATGTTGTGCATGTCCAAAAATATCTGAAGGTGGGCTGTGGAATCTACCTAAGGATATTAAAAACTAGGATGGCTATTTTGAATATGGAAGAGAGACGATTCTAATAATAATGATAGTTATTATTTATAAAGTGTTTTATATTTACAAAATACTTCACACACATTGTCTGCTACCTGTGGCCTCAAGGGGAGGTGTGTTAAGTGAATGTTGGGTTCACATGGGCCTACTCAATTCTGGGAGCCTCCTCTCTATACCAAATGGGTATATTTCTCTCTGACTTATTAATGCTTTAACCTAGGTTCCTCCAGGAAAATCTCTAAAACAAAGCTTAGATATGGCTCATGTCTAGAGGCTCTCCAGAAGGAAGTAACAGGGTCCCCTTCGACAAAGGTACCATATTGGGTACAGGATACCTTTCTGACAAAGGAAATTTGTAAGACAAAAAAGACTCAAAGATGTGCATGAACACTTAAAAGGAGCTAAAACATGCAAACATCCTATTACAGTCATTATATTTCTCCTGGAACATAAAGACTTTTTGTCAGACTGTTGAATAGATATTTCATATTTTCCTTGAACCTATATTATTTCAACAATTAACATTCACAGCAAATATCATGGAGGGTTGGCAAGACCTAGATCTCTGGCTGTTGATTCTGGTAATGGTCATCTAGCCCTCTGAGATGCTATTTGAAAAAAGTATCTTTGAGAAGCTGGTACTGAACTCCGGACTCAGGAATTCTGTCTTTAGGATTTCCCATAAGGTAGCCCCAAGGAGGAAAATGTCCATTTTTCAGGATTGTCAGTCACTGACGTGCTCAGAAAAGGAGACGGAAAAGTGAAAGAAGTCAAGATAGAAATCAAAGTCAAAGTATCTTTCTTCAGACTCTCCTGGGCAATCATGTCTCCCACTGCCATGTGCTTCCCCTACAAGCCACCATTGTTGGTGTGGGAGGAGGAGATAATTCTCCTGTGTCTGTTGGAAATACAAGGGAGAAAAAGTGTGAAAAAAGGGAGAATGGTCCTCCCAAACAGATTTAACCATTTCCACAGCCTACTCTTATAGACCATGGATGAGTTCCTCTGAGGAGAGTCTAATTTTCAGTCACCAATTATGTTCTATGCAACCCAAGTCACTGGGGACCAATCAAGAGTGCCTCATGTCTTCCTAGCAAGGCGCTAATGCAGAAGTCAAGCTGACCTTTTGCCAAATGGAATGTGACAAACCCTGGAATTTCATAAACTGGATTGTGGGGGGAGGGACATGCTCATAAAATAGAGCAGTGGTTCTCCTGATCCCTCCTGCTACATATCATTTCATTTGATTCTCACAAGAACCCCATAAAATAGATAGTGCAGATATTATTATCCCAATATATGAGATAAAATAACTGAGGTTCAAAAAGTTATATTAAGTTTTAAGATTCCGTGACTTTAGCATGGTCATGCAAACAGAAAATGTTGGAGGTGAGGACTGGGGACAGGCAAGAAGGACTAATGGTAAGCTCTCTTGACTTCAGGTACAGTATTGTAATCATGTGCCAATGGCTTCTTCCACATCTTTTCTCTCTGCCCACAGCTGCTATCCAAGTCCTGAGAGTAGACATTTTTGCTTTGGGGAGCCAGGTCTCAATCATTTTTTTAAAGGTTGGGAATGAAGGCAATGTGAAAAATCAGGATTTGGGGGCTGTAAAGCAGAGATTAAAGTTAGTAGCAAGAATCATAAAAATAGATTTCTGTTTTCTATCTCAATTGCCTCCAACAGAGTTAAGCTCAACTGCGTAGAGAACAAGGGAAAGCCGGGGATGCAGAACTAGTCGTAATGGCGTAGCTTGCATTCATCCAACTCCAAGGCTTACAATGTATGTTACACACGCTATCTAATTTGATCTTCACCACAGCTCTGAAGTAGGTACTATATATAGTACCACTGTTTTACAGATAGAGAAACTTAGACTAACAGAGGTTACATTACTTGCTCATTGTCAAACAACTCATGTGTGTCAGAGGTGGGATTTGAACTCAGGCCTTTTCTAACTCCAAGTCCAATATATTTTTCCATTGGACAATACATAGACCAAGATTCTCATTCTTATTCTCATTTCTATGTATAATAGATAATTTATAGTCCCAAATGGATTGGTAATGAAAGTATTTTATAACTATTTCTACCCAGGCAAATTGGAGTATGAGAACTCCAATATATTATCCATATAACCTAATTGTCCTTCTAAACTTAAGGGGAAAGGGCTGCTCAATAGTAATGAAGGTTTGGTACCTAATGTCCTAGTTAACTTCACTTTGCCCATATAGATGTGACCAAAGGTCATGAATCTTATGCTAGGCCAAGGAAGATAAAGATTGTGGAAACCCAAAAAGGCTACACAACTCAGACAAGGGAATGAATTTTGCCTTTGTACAAAGAGAGAAATAACTTACCTGTATCTTCCTTCATTCTCTGGTGTATAAAGACCAACATTTTCTAGTAATTTACATAGTCCACAAAGGAAAATCTTGGCTAATGGGACATGACGACATTGGTAAGAAAGCTGTAAAACTGGCAAGCGTGTATGATGACTTCTGGGCAAAGGGAAATGAGAGAAGTCCTATTACCTGAGGTCAATGTGGCACCTATTTCATAGATACCATCACAGCTTGACCTTGAACTCTGAACTCTGGAACTCTGGTGTCCAACCCCACCATTTTATAGAGATGGTACCTAGATTCCAATTGGTATTTAGCAGCTGTAAAAGGCTCCATTTCCTCATGCCTTTTCTGAAGTCCTTCCAGGACATGCCTCTATGCTCTCTTCTATGTAGGGACCACAAAAAGCTACTACTTTTTATTCTGCAGTTACTTAAGAAACCATACCTCATGAGCCCCCATCAATGTTTTTTCCCCTATGTATCCAAAGGACCAATTGATTTGTAGCAAAAGCATTTAATAAAAACATATTGTAAGAAAAGTAGCAGTAGAACATTTCCCACATAATTCTGGGAAATATCTTCCCATAAGTATAAATAGTATTAGGGAGGACACACTTAGGGAACATTTATGGAAGGCTACACATATGGTTATACATATAGTCAACATGTACAAAAGGAGGAACATTCATGTGATCAGGGAACATATATGACCAGAGCATATGTGTGGAGGGATACATGTGGAAAATATGTGTGTCAAAGGAAATCATGTAAAAGGTACATATACATAGAAAATATGTTTTGTTCTGTGAGTTGAAAATAAAATAAAAAAACATATACGAGCAGGTATATGAACATAGAGGGATGTTTGATGCTGTAGAGTCACCAAAATCTTCTGTTACATCATTGTGCTCATTTGACTGGTCCTTCTCTCCACTAGTCTTGGGCAGCTCATAATTCTTATGGCTATTGCCGCCATGGTGTTTGCTGTGCATTATACTTTGGGGCTTGTGATTGCAAGTCGTTGTTGTTGCTGTTGTTTCTAGTTTCTGGCTTCAGCTGGAATCATTTAGATGGGTTTAGAACTCATATAAACCATGGAATCAATCTAGATCAATCTCTTCATTTTACATATAAGTCAACTGAGTCCCAGACATTAAATGACTTGCTCAAGGTCATATAATTTGTATAGAACACAGCCACAATTTTAATTCAGATGCTCTGACTTGCATTGCCTCAGTTCTCTCAATTGTAAAATAGATTATAATAAATTATAAATAATAATCATATAAATAATAAGTGTAGATAAAATGAGAGAATAATTGTAAAGCACTTACTAGTACTGTGCTTGGCACTTAGTAGGTGCTTAATAAATGCTTATTCCTTTTCATCATTCCCTTCCCAAGACAGTGTTCTTTCCATTGTATTGTGCTGTCTCCTTCAGCTGAGGTACTATCTTTTCCCTCTAAGAGTAATATGTTATATCAGTTTTCTTTTGACTCAATGCCCAGATGATTAAGCTTCAGATATTTTAGTGAGGGCAGTAAGACATTATATATCCAGTTTTAGAGGATTTTTTAAATAAATAAAGATAAATGAATTTTTTGCTAAATAAATAAATAAAATACCTTTATTTTTTCACAGGAGGAAGAATCTGAAGTTTTTAGTTAGAGGATTTAGAGTTAGAAGGTACCTTTGAGGCAATCTGGCTCAATCCTCTCATTTTACAGATGAGAAAATTGAGACCCACAGGCGTAAGTGACTTGCACAGAGTCATACAGCTATGAAATGTCTGAGGCCAGATTTGAACTCGGGGTCCTCCAGAGCTCTATCCAGTAACATCTAGCTGCCAAAATCTTAGGTGTCAGTTAAGACACCTAAGTAGATAACTTTTCTCTCCAGAAGGAGAGCTTTTTCCTCTTGGGGCCAGACTATTTTTAAAATACAGTACAATTAGCTATAGTAATGAAAGTCTGAAGGAAACTGATTTGCCTTAGAACCTTACTTTACTTGGAGTTCAGTCATTATCCATTGTTGCAGATAACTATTTTAGGTTTAAGGATTCCTTGTAACTTTTCCTTTTTGGGGCATATCATGCCTTCAAATCTATTTCTCTAGGTTGGGCAGGGTATACCAATCCCCCCAGAAGATCATTGGATCTTAGGCACCAAAATTCTCCCATGGTCCCATATCCTTGGAGTTTTCT
The DNA here is from genome assembly GCA_023548195.1 of Bettongia penicillata ogilbyi. Classification (NCBI taxonomy): domain Eukaryota; kingdom Metazoa; phylum Chordata; class Mammalia; order Diprotodontia; family Potoroidae; genus Bettongia; species Bettongia penicillata. The sequence goes on from JAJHZJ010000060.1 coordinate 4,105,874, forward strand.
ATGCAACAGAAGGGCAAAATAGCAACAACCTCAACAGAAGGATATCTCTTCAAGGATTCACCCTCCACCTCTATCCATATTTCCAAACTTTTGCCTTTATTATATACATGTATGTATATTGCCAGTGACAGCTCTCCCAGGCATTGAGCCATACCACCCTCTATCTGCCTAATAACCTCATTTATCCTGATATGTAAAGAAAACTACAATACTTTTTTTTGTTGAAATTTTATTTTTATGTAGAGAAAATTCAAATATATATTTAAACCAATTTGGCTACAAGTTTTTTGGTTTTTGCCTTTTTCAGCTTGGCAATATGAGCCACTGATTTTGGATTCAGAACGTTGTCACCCCGGTGATCACAGGTCTCATCACATCTGTCGCTGTAACTGGTTTTGATGGCTTCTACCAACTTAGCCAGAGCTCCCTTATCTTCAGGGTTAACCTGTGTGCAGGCAATGCTTGTATAAGTCTTTCTGTGAACTAAGCAACCCAGTCTGGCTTTACCTTTGATAATCCAGTAAGGACCCCCCCCATTTTCCGACACAAGACAGGTAGGAAGACTGCTAGCTCAGTGGGGTTCACATCATGTGCAATCATTACCAACTGTGCTTTCTTGTTTTCTACCAGGGTAGTAACAGTGTTAACACCTGCTCTGAGGACTGGTGGTGTCTTAGTAGGGCTGTCTCCTGGAGCCTTTTGTTCAGCCCAAGCCAGCAGCCTTTGCTTCTTATCTTGCTTTGTCTCTGGTCTGTACTTGTGAGCCAGTTCAAGCAGCTGAGTAGCTGTCTGACGATTCAAAGCCTTGGTGAATTGGTTAATTGCTGGTGGGACTCTCAATGTTTGTAAAGGATAGACCTTTGATGCTGCAGGCTGATGTACCGAGACTATTTGACAAATAGAGTAAGGTCCCTTTTGGACTGGATATCCTGACCAGTGCCAAAGTTCTTGGACCACTTCTCAGGCAAAGGATTGACCATTTTCTTAGCCTCCTGCTTCTTTACAACAGCAGGAGCAGGAGCTACCTTCTTTCCCTTAGCTTTCTTCCCTTTTGACATCTTGGCTGGTTAAATGAGAGAGATACTACAATATTTGTACAGTAAAATGTAAGCAGAGGTAGGAGCTAAGTCCCATTTACTTTAGAACTTCCTAAAATGGATCTAGACTGGACATATTGTTTTGTCTTTGACCATATCTGTTGACTGAAAGTAAATGTTTCATAAAACAAAGAGAGCCACTAACAGCAGAGGTCAGAGCAATTCTAAATGGCGATGAAGGCGAATGTTCTTTCCACTAACTGTAGCCCTCCTTCCTCCCTCCATCAGGGCAGCCCTCCACTTAGATCCTTCTCTTTGCAAATAGTTTCTGTTTAGCTTTCAGCTTTCAAGAAGTAAGCACATAAAACATCAGCCACTGGCCAGATTCAGAAGGGTAAATATTAACTAGATATTGACCCCTGGGCCTTTCACATCTGGTGAGTAATGTATTAAGTCTCAAACTGAGTTCCATCTAGAGTGGAAAGTCTACACTAACCTTTGTAAGATTATAGGACAGAAGTGTGTATGTGCATGGTGCATGATATGTGTATGGGATGGAGTGGTATTTTGTGAGTTATCAGGGTTTTCACATGTGTCAACAGATTGACTGGTCCAAATCTCATAGTTTAAAATGGAGAAATAGAAAAGGATATTCTGGGCCTCACCTTTGCCTGTTTTATCAGCTAGACAAACTGAAGGGTATACAGGAGTTTATTTTGGAAATGGCTAAATTCCCTATCTGACTCAATTTATCTGATCGGTGATCTGATGGCACATCAAAAGGTCTTCTCTGTGGGATGACTTTTCATCTTGTAGAATTGGCAATGACTCTCAAGGTTTGCACTCTGCAGGGTTCCTGCTCTACCTCCAAGCTGATGATAGCCTTGTTGTGGATGGGCAGTATCCCATGGGGTGGGCGCCAAGTCCCTCCAAATGACACATTTTGTGGTTTGCCAGAGAGGTTACTTTTTTTAAAGAGTAGACCCCTTTGATTAGCTTACAATAATAATAAACCAGCACTTTTATAGGGTTTTAGGATATTCAAAGTGCTTTACATGCATTTTGTCATTTCATCTTCATAACCACCCCATGGGGTAAGTTCTTTTATTATTATCCCCATTTAAAAGATGATAAAGTTGATGTAGGCACAGGGTAAGTGACTTGCCAAAGGTCACACAGCTAGTAAATGTTGGAGGCAGGATTTGAATTCAAGTCTTCTGGATTCCAGGTCTGAGGCTTTATTTCTGAAGAGCTGCTCTAGAGAAGTCATGTACAAAAAACTACTTATCAAAGTAATAATAGCTAACATTTATATAGCACTTTAAGGTTTATAAAGTAATTTATCTATGTTAACTCATATGATTTTCACAACAAACCTGTGAGTTAAGTGCTATTATTTGGGGCAGCTAGGTGACACAGTGGAAAGAGTACCAGATCTGGAGTCAGGAAGACCTGAGTTCAAATCTGGCCTCAGACACTCAGACACAAGGTCACTGTGGGACCTTGGGCAAGTCACTTAACCCTGTTTGTGTCAGTTCCTCATCTATATTGAATTGCAGAAGGAAATGGAAAACCATTCCAGTATCTCTGCCAAGAAAACCCCAAGGGGTCACATAGAGTTGGACATGACTGAAATGACAGAACAAAGTACCATTACTATCCCTGTTTTACAGAAGAGGAAACTGAGATAAAGAGAAATTAGATAACTTGCCCAGAATCATGTAACTAATTAATGTCTGAGGCTCAGGACTTCCTGAGTCCAAGTCTTAGCTCTATACAATGCATCACCTAGCCTGTATCACAAAACGATTGCAAAGGAGTATTTACACTGGAGTCTTGATAGTAAGATCTTAGCCCTTCTTCTGCTATCTATCTGTTGTTTTTTTTTTTTTTATTTTACAAATAGGTCTTGAACTGACCTCTAAAAATAGTCCATTCCACCTCTCCACTTTGGGAAGATTGCGGTTCTTTCTAAAAGCTCAAGATATTGCAAGAGATATGTTAAGGAAAGCTGAATTTCTAAAGATGGTGGATATCAGGTTTAGATATTTGAAGAAACCTTCACTCCCAACTTCTCTACCATGTTCTAGTTGATTGGCAAAACCTGGTTAGGCCAGAAGAGACAAATTTCTTTTCTCTACTGCTGTGGACTTAATTTTACTTTATCATTCTTTTGAAAATTTTTGATTTTTTTTATTGTGAACTTCACAGCTATCAAACACAAACACAAGTGTACAGGGAATAAAGATAATTGTATAAGGAACTTTGTATAAAAATTGCATGGGAAACTGAACTGCTATATACAGTTTTAAAAATGTATTAAATCCTATTTAGCAAGGTGATAAATTACTTTTTTGTGTACTTTTTGGTTTTCTTCCACGCTTAGAGATGTTTTATTGATGTCCCCTCCCTCATGCCTCTCTTTCTTTCCTTCTGCCCACCACTACAGCAGTCTCTCTGGGGCAGGGCTAGAAACCAATTCTTTTCCGCTCTGCATAGGATCTTAAGTTCACAGAAAGGATCTTAAGGAACATTTATTCCCCTCCCTCCCTACCCCCAAATTTACACATGAGGAGATTTAGGGCTAACATGATAAAGTAACTTGACAAAGATTGGTTTCTCTGACTTCAAATCAAAGACTTCTTCCACTGTATCAGTCGGTTTATGGGGAAGCTTGCGTGCCTCTCTCCCAGGATGAGAGAAAAGGGACTTTGCTGTCTGAGATCTGAACTTTTTTCCCAGAATGGACATGACTAAATATCATATACAAGAAACTGACAAGTGGCTACATACTTGGAGGTCCCTAACTCTTTTCTCTTCTGATGACAGAACTAGAGAAAGTCTCAGATCAAGGCAGGTGGGGCTATGCTCTCTGACAGCCAAAGTCCTGGGACTAAACCTAGGCTGAAGAATTACTGTCTCACAAGGTGAGATATAGCATCTAAGTCATAGGATTCAGACTCTCAGTTCTAGAAGAGGAGAGATGCTAGGGAGGGAAGGAAAGGAAATAAACATTTATAAAGCACTTACTCTATGCCAGGCACTGATAAATACTGTACAAATATTTCATTTGATTCTCACAACTGCCCTGGGAGGTAGGTGCTATTATTATGCCCACTTTACAGTTGAGGAAACTGAAGCAGAAAGAGGTTAAGTGACTTGCCCAGAGTCATACATCTAGGAAGTGTCTGAGGTTGGATTTGAACTGAGATCTTTCTGACTCTAGGCCAGGCACTTTATTCACAGCACCACCTAGCTGCCCTGGAGTCCAGAAGACCTAACTTCAAATTTGACATAAGACACTTAGCTATTTGGACAAGTCACTTGACTTATCTCTGCCTCAGTTTCCTCAACTGTAAAATTAGGATAATAATAGCATTTACTTCTCAGGGTTGTTGTGAAGAACAAATGAAATAATACTTGTAAAGTGCTTAGAAAAATTCCTGGCACACAGTAGGTACTATATACATGCTAGCTATTATTATTAATATACTCTTGTTAAAGTATATTAATATGCTTTATATTCCATTATTACCTTATATACTCACTATATTCCAAATAAATTGGACAAACTACCATTTGTAGAACATATACTGTGTTTTCTCACTTCCATATGTCAGATCGTGAATGTTAGCTTTGTGAGGATTCTCACAGTCATAAAGCAAAGACACAACAGACGTATACAAATGCATCAGCGGGAGAAAGGGGGAGCATTCTCATTGGAAACAAACAAAAATGATCCAGATCATTTTTCTTATACTAGTCCAACAATAAGATTAAAAAATGAGTGCTAAAAAGTGACAGCTAAGTTCGGGGCATCCCTAGGGTACCTGATCTAGAGCCATCAGGAAAGATCAGTGAGCAATTCAAGACCATTCGTGCCAACTCCCACTCTTACCTAACGTTTGGGCTCAGACACTTTATGTAGCCCTCTTGGTTTCTTTTGTTTTCTTGTGGTTAAAGCAAGGATAATAATACTGAAGTCTCCTCAGAGATTGTTTTGTAAATCAAATAATTAGTAATTGAAAAGTGATTTTGAAAAATACAGGGAGTTACAAATGTCCAGTTAAAGTGATTACTTGAAACATTGTATCAGCATAAAATAAACTCAAGAAGTTCAGATGCTACCACAGAGGTTTTTGTCTAAATTAAACATGACTGTCTATTTTATTACTGAAACTCAAACTCTTGAGGGTATAGATAGTTTTAGTACAGTGAATAGGGGGCAAGCTTCACACTTGTCCATAAATCTCAGGCGGAGGGTCCCAGAGTTTCTCTTTACAGTGAATGTTCTGGTTCGTTTCTCTCTCTCTCTCTCTCTCTCCTCTCTCTCTCTCTCTCTCTCTCTCTCTCTCTCTCTCTCTCTCTCTCTCTCTCTCTCTCTCTCTCTCTCTCTCTCTCTCTCTCTCTCTCTCTCTCTCTCTCTCTCTCCCTCCCTCTATCTCTCCCTCTCTGTCTGTCTCTTTGTCTTTGTTTCTTTCTCTCTCTCCTTGTTTCTCTCTGTCTCTCTCTCTTCTCTCTCTTCCTTTCATCCCACTTATTTCTATTTAGACTCATAGAACCTGAGAGCTGAAAGGGACTTCTTGGCTATCAAGTAGAATCCATACATGAAAAGAACTTCCATTAAAATATAAATGACCAATGATAGTACAATTTCTATTTGAAGACCTCCAAGAAGATGGAATCCCAGATATATTACATGTATATGCACAAACATATGTGTGTATTTGAATATACTTATACATGCACATCTTGTTTTCCCTGAAAGAATGTAAACTCCTCTAAGGCAGAGGCTCTTTTATTTTTTTAATATATATTTTAAAATTATTTTTAGTTTTCAATATCACTTCTATAAGATTTGCAGTTCTAAATTTTCTCCCCCTCCTTCCTCTCCCCCCACTCAAGATGGTGTGCAATCTAACATAAGCTATACATGTACATATTTCCACATTAGTCATATTATAAAGAAGCATTAGAACCAAAGGGGAAAAGTCAGAGAAAGAAGAAACAAAAAGAAAAAATAGCATGCTTTGATCTTCACTCAGATTTCATAGTTCTTTCTCTGGATGTGGATAGCATTTTCCATCATGAGTCTTTGGGAATCATCTTAGATCTTTTCATTGCTGAGAAGAGTTAAGTCTATTTTGTTCATGGCACAATGAGACTCTTTCATTTTTGTCATTGTATCCTCAGTGCCTAGCACTGTGCCTGGTACTGTGCCTGGTACTCAGGGGTGGGGAACTTTGGGCCTGGAAGCCAATGTGACCCCCTAGATCCTCAAGTGTGGCTCTTCACAGTCAAAGGGCTGCACTTGAGGGCCTAGAAGGCCAAATGTGATCTTGAGGCCTAAAATTCCCCACCCATTAGGTGATTTATAAATGTTTGTGGGTTGATTGCTTAAAAAAAAATTTCCAAGGTTATTGATTCTGATTTTTAACTTGTATGGGGTAGAGGGCAGAATACAAAAAGGACTATCACCTGATCTGCTAAGTTTGAGATATTAACAACAGAAATGTCCTCTAGAAATTAAAGAGGAAAAAGATCCCAGTGCCAAAACTTGACTTACTTTGAAAAGCAAGATCTAACCACTCACCACAGAATCCAAAAAATTGTGAAAATCAAAAATGGAACCCAGGCAAAAACTAAACATGCTTAATGTCTGTTTGCATGGAGAGAAGCTGGTTAGACTCAGGTTGTATGGGGGGGACAATTTGGAGTGACTTGGAACTGTCAGGTGATTTGAGCCTATCAGACTGTCTCTGAGGTGACCCTTCCAATCTAAGTCATCATCCAGAGGGTTGTATTTCTGTGACACTGTAGTGACTTACCAGCAGAAGAATACTGTATCTGAACTGAGAAGTGAGAGTTCTCTGTCTTTCCTGTTACATACTATGCCAAATGAGACACCTGCTCTTGGTTTCATTGAGGAACAGAGTAGTTGGGGCTGTCAGGTTGGAAACATAGCTACAAAAGGAAGTTTTTGACATCTTCTCAAATTACATCATGCCCCACTGATGCTCATCACAAATGCCTGAAGTTCTCAATCCTTAAGTCTAGTTCTTATTACAACCTAGAGTGAGATTGAGAGTTTAAGGGGAGAGAAAAGGGTGTGAATGTGAGTGAATAATCATTGTATAGGATGACTCTTTTTTTTTTAAAAAAAAGATGGTATTTTATTATTTTCCAATTACATGTAAAGATATTTTTAACATTGATTTTTATATAAAATTTTGAGTTCTAAAATTTTTCCTTCCTTCCTTTCTCCCTCTCTTCCCTAAGATGACTATTGAAAACAATTAAAATAGAATGTGTGATCCTGAGTAAGTCTCTTCACCTCTCAGTGCTTCAGTTTTCTAATCTGTAAAATGGATGGGTAAGTAGAGTCGGAACTGATGACCTCCAAGGTTCCTTCTAGATAGGGATTTGACAGTAAATGTTTAACAACTGTTTCTCCCCAAAAGAGTACACAGGGCACATTTCTGAATTTATTCTACATTATTAACATTTTCTCCATCATTTCCTTAAATCTAGATGATTAATAAAACAATACATCAAGTCCTGATTTTTAGTGACTGATTTTCTAGGTATAAACTCTCACGCTAAAAATTTAACAATAGATTTTTCTGTCAGAATATGGTTCCAGCACACCCCCACTTCTACCTCTAAATCTCTGACCCTGTGATCCTCTGTCTCTTTAGGACCTTTTGAATCCAGAATATTAAAAACAAATTGGACCTGTGATTTCATCAGGGCAGGGAGTTCCCAGTGATAATTTTCCACTATCAACTCAGATTCGAAATTTCTTCGCAACTTACAGATTCCAGGAATTGTCAGAAGCACTGAGAAATTTGGTTAATTGGGCAGTCAATAGACATTTATTAAGCACTAGTTACTATGTGCCAGACACTCTGGGGATACAAAGAAAGGCAAAGGATAGCCTCTTCCCTCAGGAAGCTCCTACTTTAATAAGGGAGTTCCCAATCCAGTGATTTCATGACTTTCCAGGTTCACACTACCAGTAAGTGTCAAAGGAGAGTCTTGAACCTGAGTCTTTCTGACTCTGAGGACAACTCTCTATCCACTGTTCCCTGCTCCCTTACAAAATCTGGGGCTTTGGAGATAGTTAAAAAAATACCATCTCAATCAAAATAACATGAAAATAGCAGGGAAAGGGAAAGAAATGTAACAGTATATTACTTCCCACTTCTCATTAGAAATTGAAATTCACCTAATTCAATTAGATTAAGATTTTAGATACCACCTCTCTCTGGTTGCCAACACAAATAGCTATCACCATATATAATGGTAGACATGTGTAAGTAGAGTTGTCTGGGTAAAAAAGCATAAGAGGCAGCCCACATTCCTGAGAACCAGGCTCCTAGCTTCTCTTTTAGGAGGCGAGACGAACACTGTGTCTGATTAAAGCAGTGGAGATCCGTCCTAGGGCTCCAGATGTCTCTGGGATCTGGGTTCACTTAGGTTTGCCACTTTACCTTTTTGATTTTATTCTTTTGTGCTTTTAAAGTCCATTCCCTCTTCCACCATCTCAACAAATAGGATCATAGGCTTTACAATTAGAAGTTAGTCCAGTTCCTTCTAAGGGTCACAGATCAAGAACTGGAAAGGATGTCAGAGATAATCTAGGACATTGTTTGATCATTTTCAATTGTGTCTGACTTCTAGTGGCCTTATTTGGGTTTTTTGGCAGGGGGTTGTGGGACAAAGATACTGAATTGGCTTGCTATTTCCTTCTCCAGTTCATTTTACAGATGAGGAAACTGATGCAAACGGGGTTAAGTGACTTGCTGTAGCACCAATGTGATATTCACAGTGCCTATAGCCAGCCATGAATATGCCAGTGCAATTCTGAATGGCAAAATATAACAGACTGTCCACATGGAAGACAGAACCAAAACATTTATTCAGACCCCAGAGAGCCAAATCCCAACACCAGAAAGCCAAATCTATCAGAGTAACAAAGAAATGTATATACAATAACAATGCAGAGGGCAACACCAGCCACAAGCCTTCCCTCCGTTAGGCTTCCTACAAACCAACTCCCTTAAGCAAATCACAAACAAGCTTTCTCAGTCATGCTAGCCAACCAGTCTGCTTTTTCTTTCTCCCTCAGTTCTAACTGTTCTCTGATCAATTTCCTCTCAGTTCTGCTCCAGCTCTGCCTCTTCTTGTTCCACCCTTCCTGTTCCACTCATTCAGCAAATTTCTCCCACCACAGGCTCCATGTGACTCAGACTTCCATGTGACCCAGGCAGGTCACATAGACCTATTAATGAATGGGAAAGCTCTTCCCATTTAAATTACCATTACACTTGCCCAGGGTCACATAGCTAGTAAGTGTCTGAGGCTGGATTTGAACTCAGAAAGATGAGTCTTCCTGACTCCAGGCCCAGCTCTCTATCCACTGAGCCACCTAGTTGCCCCAATTCGACTATTAAATATCTCTTAGTATATGAGTGTTTGAGGTTGGATTTGAACTTAGGACTTCCTGACTCCAAATCTGGAGTTTTATCCAGTATACCACCTGCCTCTAATCCACATCAACCTCATATTTATATAGACTCAAAAATCGAGTCCTTGAATGGTAAGGGGATTTGTCCAAAGTTATGCAGGAAGTAGATGGCAGATATAGGACTTGAACTCAGTTCTGCTGATTCTAAATCATGCCATGAACTAATTAGTATCCAGTCTTTCCAATGTGCTCTGCACTGATGACACTCAGCTAAAACTACAACCTCATACTCAGGATGTTCATATGTAGACCTGGGATAACTGTATCCAGGGCTGCTGGACAATGAACAAATCTGAAGTAAGAATAGAGAATGCAGTAAACAATGCAGCCAACACTTAGCTAAAAAAAAAGCCCCTGTTATTTAAACTAATGGTACAATCTCAGATCCACATTGGTGGTTTGACTTGGTTTGACTTAGACAAGATCATCCTTACACAGGCTTACCTCTTGCAGTGCAAGATATGGTAGTGGGGAAGACATACTCCTGATTCGAGGGATTCCAGTCCAAGAGGAGTCTTTCCTATTCAGTGTTTGGTCCAAAAAACTCTGCTAATCTGTAAAGCCTGATGCTCCAGAAACAGACTGCCAACACATGCAGAAACTTAAAAGCGATATACAGCTTGAATTAATCAAACATGAATGAAATCACAGTGAGGGTAACTTTTGATACCTGAGCTATCCACTGGCAACTGAAAGTCATAAAAAAAAGTTGAAGAAGGGCCAAGAGATTGTTAAAGAAAATATAAAAGGAATTAGAAGGCTTGAGAAGTAGGCTTGTTTTTAAAGGGTCCTTGACAAGTGTTGATGGCTAATTGAAGATGCAGTTGGCCATATGTGTCTTTAAGACAAAGGACTGGAAGGCAAATCTGCAAGATCAGAGCAAGTGTTAGAGGTTTGAGTGTGGGGAAGGAGGTTGCACTGTTAAGAGAGGTCAGAGGCTCATAGATGTACCATTGTCCTATGACTTGGCCACCATCATCAAAGTATGGAGGCTAGTAGCCTAGAACTTCTTCTTGGCTTGTACACATACACACACACACCTCTGCTGAATTTTATACTTTTGTGATTTATTCTCTTTATCATCATTGATTGTTATTGTTTTTTTTATGGTGGGAAAGGCAAGGCAACTGGGGTTAAGTGACTTGCCCAAGGTCACACAGCTAGTGTGTCGTGTCTGAGGCCAGATTTGAACTCAGGTCCTCCTGACTCCGGGGCCAGTGTTCTACTCACTGCATCCCTTCTTGATTGTTAATTTTAACCACCTTTTATACATTATATTTCAGCCTGGGTCCCATATACCCCTAGGGGCAGTGTTGCTGGTAAATATCTATGTTTGGCAGCAGCTCTAGAAGGTACATATTAGAAAGACTCTTCCTTTAAAGAAGTGTCCAGCTCTATCTCAAACAATGTCAGAATAAGCTTATTTTGTTATTGTGTAGTCCTGTCCCATCTCCATGACCCTATTTGGCTTTTCTTGGCAAAGACACTGGAGTGGTTTGCCATTTCTTTCTGAGGTTCATTTTGAGAGGAACTGAGGCAAGCAGGATTAAGTGACTTGCCTGGGGTCGCATAGTTAATAGGTGTCCTGATTTGAACTCAGGAAGACTGACTCCAGACCCAGCACTTTATCCGCTGTGCCACCTAGCTGTCCCTACCGAATATGCTTATTAATTAAACTTAAATCGACAGATTTGAATTTTGAGAAAACTTCTTTGTCAACAGTTAGTGAAGGGAATCCACACTCTAAGCCAGAGTATTATGGATAGCCAGGGTGCAGAGATCTCTGATACAGCAGAGGGATTGTGGTTGTGGTGTGTCCTTCATTCTTGAAGAAGACCATGACATCAGGGAAATAATGACATGACTTGCAATGAACTTTGATTTGAATGAGGGAGCGCTGTGCAGTCACCAGTATCACTTTTTCCTCCAAAGTCATCCGGGTCAAGTGGCCAGATATCAATCAGGACAACTGGAGATGGCCCAGGATGTAAGCAGAGGGATACGCTCAGGAAACGTTGTCAAGTTCATGACTATTGCTGAACTTTATTGATCGGTACCAAACATTTTTTTTGTCTCTAAGACCCTGGAAACTTTGTTACATGATTGATACATAAGACTTAGGGAGCTGGAAAGGGAACAGAGATCTATAGGGAAAACTAGCAGATAGCTATAGCCATAGTACTCTGTAATGCAGAGATTTTATTTCCCTTTTTCTATTTCTTTCCTTCCTTCAAGGTGGCAGACTCCATAACTGCAGTGCAGGAGGCCAGTGTATTCAACTGTCTGCCATTCTTGCTGCTTATTTACTGTGGGCTCCTGCCAGCCTCAGGGTCGAAGAAGGCTATTGGCAGTACCTACTGCCTTGCGGCCATCACAGGTTAGCAGTTTTGGCTTCTTTCTTGTGGCAACATGGTCATCTGTTTATTAAAGGAAAATGTACTGAATACTTCCTGTGCTTTAAAAGCTAACAAAACTAGCTCTGCCTTTCAGGTTATACTATATTTGGGGAGGCTAGATTAAATAAAAAAATGGTATTCCATTGTAGTTCTATTACTAGATCTCATTGTGGTTGGAAGGTGACCCTGAATTTTTGAAATCTGTATCAGTGGAATGCACATTTTGATAGGCCCTATGAAGCTGGTACAACAATGACCCTTGTATCTGTTGCCTGAGGACTGGTCTAGCTAAGTTTAGAAAAGCTTATCACCAAAGAACTGACTACTAGGTGATTTTTTTCCTAAACATGAAAGGATCTCTTAAGGTGCAGGGAAGGAGTTCTTAACCTGGGGTCTATCCTGTACTGCCCACAGGTTCCAAAGATAAATTTTAGGGGGCCTGTGAAGTTTGAATGGGAAAAATTTACATATTTATTTCTATATCATTGGTTTTCTTTGTAACCCTAGGCATGAGACAGGGATATGGCCCAGCAGATGGAGTGCTAGGCCTGGAGTCAGAAAGACCTGAGTTCAAATGTGACCTCAGACACTTACTTAGGTATGACCTGGACAAATCACTTAACCTCTGTGTGCCTTATTTTCCACAAACTGGTAAATTGGGGATAAGATCATCTCCTTCCAGAATTGTTGTAAGGGCCAAATAAGATATTTGTAGAGCATTTAGCACAATGCCTGGCATATTACAGGTGTGATATAAATTCTGGGTATTCTTATTTTATTTTATGCAGTTAAAAACATTATTCTGAGAAGACATAGATAGTCTTCAACAGACAGCTAAATAAATCTGTAATACAAAAAAGGTTAAGAACCCCTGGGGTAGAAAGAATTTCAATCTATATTGGTGAAGGTAATATGCTGACAAAATGATGGATCCTTGGTGTATAAATCAAAGATAGTGCTATGATTAAATGCCCAGAATGGATGGTGCAGATAAAATGCTACAGGAATTCAAGGAAGGGAGAGATCAGTGTAGGCTGTCATGACCAGAAGATAATTCATGGAGAAGGGCAGTTTTGTTGATATGTTAAATTTAATATACACTTTAAAAGAAGTAAAAAAAAGGTCCCTTTTATAGTCTTGCCTCCTTATTTTTCTTAGTTGTATACTGAAATATTCATTTGTTGATAGTTGCTAAATTAAAAAGAAAAAAATTAATAGCAGCACCAGACAAATGTTTGTTAATTTCATGTATATTCTGTGGTCCAGTGTACATTGTGGAGAACGATAGAGAAGGAAAGAGAGAGAGGGATAAAGACGGGGGAGAGTGGAAAGGGGGGGGAAAGAGAGAGAGAGAGGGGGAGGAGAGAGAAAGGGGGGGAGAGAGAGGGAGAGGAGAGGGAGAGAGAGGAGAGAGAGACGGGGAGAGAGAGGGAGAGAGGGAGAGAGGGAGAGAGAGAGAGCACAGAACATAGATACACTTCTAGGGGCAATATGAATGATTTTTTTTTTTTTGGTAGAAGTGAGGTAGAAGGATATTTATTTTTAAGGGCAACATCCTACCTTCCAAAGAAAATCACACCATCAATTAAATATGAATTCTCAATTTAACCAATATCCTTTGAAAAAATTATTTTGTTTTCAGTGTTCTACAGTCACTTCCATATATCTTAGATTTTTTCCCTCCCTGAGATGGTGTGCAATATTATATAGGTTCTAAACATACATTCCTATTAAATACATTTTCATCTTAGTCATGTTGAATAGAAGAATTAAAATGAATGCGAGAAACCATAAAACAAAACAAAACATAATACAAAAGAAAATGGTCTGCTTTATTCTGAGATCCAGTTCCATAGTTCTTTCTCTGGATGTGGAAGGCACTTTTCTTCAAAAGTCCGTAACTAATATCCTTTTTGATCCAGAATCCAGGGTAGGTAGGATAAATCCTCCTGTGACTCAAATCCTTACAATAGATTTTTTTAGGTGCTACTTTCTGGTTTGGATTGATCTAAAGATATTGTGAGGATAATTTGTTTTATTAAGATGCTTCACATCATGGAGAACCTTTTGGGTCCTTCAGCCATGGGCAATTTCAGTCCAAATCTTCAGTTCAGTTAGAATTCATGTAATTCAATTCAATCAATCAAACTTTAAATGCCAATTTTATACAAAGTGCTGAGATGTTGCCTTTTCTCAACAAATTTCCTATGTAGTCAGAGAGGGCATGGGGATAGATCCACAAATAAACAAAATACAAGGTGGAATGATGAACACTTTTAGCTGGATAAGATTAAGGTAAGTGAAAGAGAAGGAACTTGAGCTGAGCCCTGAAGGAAGAGAAATACTTCAGTAAGTGGTGCTATTCCAGACATAGATGATATTTTGCATACAGGCAGAAGGGAGTAAGAAAAAAATAATAATTTACCATAAGTAGCATTTTGAGGTTTTCAAAATGCTTCGTGTACATGATTTCGTTGGATCCAAGCCTTGATCAGAGGATAGCTAGTTATCCAGCTTGCTTGGAACAGAGAGTGTGTGAAAGGAAAAGTTGTGTAATAAGGCCAGAAAATTAGTTTGGGGTCATATTGTTGATGATCTTGAATACCAGGCTAATGAGTTTATAGTTTAGGATTATCAATTTAAAATTGGAAGGGACCTTGCAAGATACCAAATCTAACTCCACCGTACAGAAAAGAAAAGCGAGTCCCAAAGAGGTGAAGGGACTTGTTGCAGGGTCACATAGCCAGGAGGTAAAAGGTAGGATTTGAAACCAGGTTTTCTTGACTCAAAATCAAAATCTCTTAGACTACTGAAGATTTCAAGTAAGGACTGACATTATTAAACCTATGTGTTAGGAAGACTATTTTGGTAGTGCTGTGAAGGATGGATGGAAGAGGGAAGAAAATGGTGTAAGAGGGCAGCCTAGTTTTATAGTCCAAGAGGGAGTTAAAGAAGGCTTGAACTAAGGTAATGGAAGTAGTGGAATAGAGGGAGCACATTCAGAAGTATAAAGGTGGAACTGACAAAATCTGGTAACTTATACGTGTGGGGAGCAAGGCACAATTAGGACTCAAAGATAATGCCAAGATTATTAGCCTGGGTGACTGAAAGGATGGTGATGCCATTGACAGAAATAAGGAAGTTGGGAAGAGGGACAGGTTTTTTGGAGGAAGATGATAAATTCAATTTTTGGAAATACTGAATGTGCAGGACCAGTAGGTCTTCCAGTAAGTAGAGATGTTTGGGAATATGGCTGTGAATAGAAGGATAGTCCTCAGGGTTTGTATATGCCTCAGTTTCCTCAAGTGTAAAAAGGAAATATAATATAATAACATTTAACTCAGGGTTATTGTGAGGATCAAATGACATATTTGGAAAATGCTCAGCATAGTGCCTGGCATGTAGTAGTAATAGTTGCTGTTTGTCTTTCATTTTCGAAGAAAATCAATGACATCATTTCATGGGTAAAGTCTTGACTTGTGAGTGAGTTGGATTTGAGTGAGGCAGAGCTGTGCAACATTATCAGCTTTGATCTCTTTTCCAGAGTAATTGATGTCCACTGGCAAAACAAAATCAGAATGACTGGTGATGGCCCAGGAAGCAGTAGATGACCTTGGCATCTTCAATGTCTGACCAAGCTCTAAGAACTCCACAGAATCGGCTTCAGCTGCCTTCATGGCCATTGGAATGAATTGTTAAATTTTTCTTTTTTTTTAATATAAATTTATTTATTTAATTTTTTACATTCATTTTCACAAAATTTTGGGTTCCAAATTTTCTCCCCATTTATCCCCTCCCCCCACCCCAATACACCAAGCATTCTAATTTTTCCTATCACCAATCTGCCCTCTCTTTTATCATCCCTCCTTTCTCTTGTGCCCATCTTCTCTTTTGTCCTGTAGGGCCAGATGACTTTCTATTCCCCATTAACATTTCTTATTTCCTAGTAGCAACAATAGTACTAAACAGTTGTTCCTAAAACTTTGAGTTCCAAATTCTCCCCATCCCTCCCTCCCCACCCATTCCCTTTGGGAAGGCAGGCAATTCAATATAGGCCATATCTGTGTAGTTTTGCAAATGACTTCGATAACAGTTGTGTTGTGTAAGACTAACTCTATTTCCCTCCATACTATCCTGCCCCCCATTTCTTCTATTCTGTCTTTTGATCCTGTCCCTCCCCAAGAGTGTTGACTTCAAATTGCTCCCTTCTCCCATTGCCCTCCCTTCCATCATCCCTCCCTCCCTGCTTATCTCCTTCTCCCCCACTTTCCTGTACTGTAAGATACTGTTACTGTTACTGTAAGATATGTTTTCATACCAAAATGAGTGTGCATTTTATTCCTTCCTTTAGTCAAATATGATGAGGGTAAACTTCATGTTTTTTTCTCAGCTCTCCTTTTTCCCTCCACTAAAAAGTCTCCTGCTTGCCTCTTGAATGAGATATAATTTACCCCATTCCATTTCACCCTCTCTCCTTCCACTACATTTCTCTCTCACCATTTACCTTAATTTCTTTTAAGATATGGTCCCATCCTATTCAATTCACTCTGTCTCTGTATGTGCACACATGTACATGTGTGTGCATGTGTGTGCATGTGTGTGTGCATGCGTGTGTGTGTGTGTGTGTGTGTGTGTGGTCCCACCAACTACCCAGATACTGAAAAGTTTTAAGAGTTACAAATATTGTCTTTCCATGTAGGAATGTAAACAGTTCACCTTTGGTAAGTCCCTTAAGACTTCTCTTTGCTGTTTACTTTTTCATGTTCTTCTCATTCTTGTGTTTGAAAGTCAAATTTTCTTTTCAGCTCTGGTCTTTTCATCAAAAATGCTTGAAAGTCCTCTGTTTCATTGAAAGACTATATTTCCCCCTGAAGTATTATACTCAGTTTTTCTGGGTAGGTGATTCTTGGTTTGAGTCCTAGTTCCTTTGATTTCTGGAATGTCCTATTCCACGCCCTTCGATCCCTTAATGTAGAAGCTACTAGATCTTGAGTTATCCTGACTGTATTTCCACAATACTTGAATTGTTTCTTTCTAGCTGCTTGCAATATTTTCTCCTTGACCTGGGAATTCTGGAATTTGGCCACAATGTTCCTAGGAGTTTCTCTTTTTGGATCTCTTTCAGGTGGTGATCGATGGATTCCTTGAATACTTATTTTGCCCTCTGGTTCCAGAATCTCAGGGCAGTTTTCCTTGATAATTTCATGAAATATGATATCTAGGCTCTTTTTTTGATCATGACTTTCAGGTAGTCCCATAATTTTTAAATTGTCTCTCCTGGATCTATTTTCCAGGTCAGTTGTTTTTCCAATGAGATATTTCACATTCTCTTCCATTTTTTCATTCTTTTGGTTTTGTTTTGTGATTTCTTGGTTTCTCAGAAAGTGATAGCCTCCATCTGTTCCATTCTAATCTTGAGAGAACTATTTTCTTCAGTGAGCTTTTGAAGCTCTTTTTCCATTTGTCTAATTCTGCTTTTGAAAGCATTCTTCCCCTCATTGGCTTTTTGAACCTCTTTTGCCAATAGAGTGAGCCTATTTTTCAAGGTGTTATTTTCTTCAGCATTTTTTTTTTTGGTCTCCTTTACCAAGGCATTGACCCATTTTTCATGCTTTTCTTGCATCTTTCTCATTTTTCTTCCCAGTTTTTCCTCCACCTGTCTAACTTGATATTCAAAATCCTTTTTGAGCTCTTCCATGGCCTGAGCCCACCGGATATCCACCTCGGATGTCTGGGGTACAGAGGCCCCAACCTCCACGTCTTTCTCTGATGGTAAGAATTGTTCCTTGTCATCAGAACTGAAAGGTGGGAACATCTGTCCCCCAAGAAAATAGCTTTCTATGGTCTTATTTTTCTTCCCTTTTCTAGGCATTTTCCCAGCCAGTTACTTGACTTCTGAGATTCCTCTCCACCCTCGACTAGATCTGCCCAGCTAGTGCTTAGGGTCTGAGCTTCAAATGCTGCTCCCCAGCCTCAGGGCTTTTTGCAGCGGGAGCGGCTGCTATTCAATGTGAGCTTAAGTTCTGGTGCTCAGGTGGGGGCAGGGCTGCCTCCCAGGCTCAATTCCCTCAGGGGCTTTATGCAGAGACCTTTGGTAATGGCCCTGAGCTCCTGTCTGCTTGGGGAGTCCCGGGCTGCCACTGCCTCTGCCTTTGCCGCTGCCTCCCGAGGGGGCCCAAGTCACAGAGACACCCCGCTCCCCTCTCAGCCAGCCCAGAAGTCTCTCTCTCTGACCTGTAGTGCCTGTGGTGGGTGGAGGGACCTTTGCGGCCGCCAGAGGTTCCGTCCCTGAAGCCTGCTTGGGTCTGCTCCTCTGGGGCCATGCGGCCAGGGCAGCGCAGGGGTGGACTCTACTGTCTGGTGTGCGATGTACCCCTGGGGACTGCTTTCCAGGGCTCTCTGGAATGGAAATCTCCTCCCCTGTGTTTCTGCGCGGCTTGCAGTGCTCCAGAATTTGTGGGGAGTTCTTTTTACAGAAAATATATGTGCTGTGGGTTTGGAGCTAGCATCCGTGAGTCTTTCTACTCCACCATCTTGGCTCCTCTCCCCTAAATTTTTCTAATCCATCCATTCTGCTGGGGGCAATCTTCACATGCTTGGAGTAGACATCCTCCTAATTTACTGATGGGTTTGAGGTCTGTCAGATATCCTCAACTTTTTCAGCCTGTCTACAGAGATGGTTTTACTGGTTCATGACCACTGTGTATGCTACAATTTCTTGGGTGAAGGTGGACACCAAAGGTGGATGAGCAGTCATGAAAAGGTTCATCAAACCTTCACACCTGAGGTGTCCACCCTGTCCTCCCCACAGAATACATAGTGGGAACCATACAAATGTTAATTGTGATTAGTAGGTGGTACCTGAGCTAAGCCTTAAAGAAATTAAAAAATTCTAAAAGTCAGATGTTAAAAAGGAGTGAATTGCAAGCATGGGGTACAGCTAGTAATAAGGTTATGAATGAAGACAGGAGGTGGAATAGTGAGTCTAGAAAACAGAATCCAGAATTTGAATTGGAAGGGACTCCATTGTACATTTAGTTCAACCCCCTCTACAACATACCTGACAAGCGGTCATCCAATCTTTGCTTGATGACCTCCATTGAGGTGAAGCTCATTGCTTCCTGAGGGAGTCTGCTCTGCTTCTGGATAGCTGGAATAGCTATCCAGATGGCTGAAGTATCTGGAAGGAAATAATGTTAAGCCAGGAAAGGTAGACCAAAGCCAGACTGGGAAGAGCTTCAAACTCCAGGCTGAGGAATTTTTATTTTATTTAATTATATCCAATTTTTTTTAACAGGAAATCATTAAAGATTTTTCAGTAGGAGAATGACACACAAAGCTAACTCCATGTCTTAGGAATATTAGGATAACAGGATCATAGGTTTAAAACTGGTGGAAACTTGAGAAGTCCTCTAATCTGTCACATTGATTTTACAGATGAGGTAACTGAGGTCCAGAGAAGTTGTCATTTGCCCAAAGCTGAAAATAGGAGAGACAGGATTCATTTAATTGTAGAACATTTGTATCCAAAGTGGCACGACCTCAAAGGGTGTGAGAACAACTGATCAGAGGGTGGGTAGAAAAATGATATTAACCAGTTAATTAACATTAAATAATACTGGAAAGGTAAGTGGGAATCAGATTGTATAGAGCCTTGAATACTAGGCTGATGATTTTGTATCTTACTCTAGTGGCAATAGAGTTATTAGAGATTGAATAGATGAGTGATATGGTCAGATTTGTATTTTAGAAATATCAACTTAGCACCTTGTGAGAGATGGATTAGAGAACAGAGAACTTGGGATCAGAGAGGCCAATTAGGAGGCTATCACAATGGTTTAAAGCAAGAGGTGATGAGACCCCAAGTTATAGAGAGGCAAATGGATGTGAGATAGAATTGACAAGATGTAGCAGTCGACTGAATATGTTTCTCTGGGTACTTTAAGTTCTACATTTTACCTGTCTAAAAACCTCTTTTTCCTTCAACGTCCAGGTCAGGGATGGAGAAAAGATGATGTCTCTAAGGTTCTTTTAGTATTTTGAGTCCAGTGGAAGAGGGGAGTTTTCTCTCTGGAATGAGACCTTAACATCTGGCTATGATTAGAAAGTGAAGAGTAATTATTCAGAAAATAAGGCATGGCGGGGGTGTGTGTGGGGGTGTTAGGGAAGGTGGAGTGGTGAGAGAGAGGAATAGGTATCTACGTAGTGCCTACAATATGCTAGGTATTGTGCTAAACACTTTTACAAATATCTCACTTAATCTTGGTAGTTAGGTACTATTATGATCTTTATTTTACAGTTGAGGAAACTGAAGCAATCAGAGTTTAAGTAACTTAACAGGACACGGAAATGTCAGAGGCCAGATTTCTCAGTTCTTTCTGACTCAAGGCCCAGTACTTTATCCACTGTGCTGTCTCAGCAGAAAGAACTTGATAATAGCAGTGACTCAATGGTTTTTAGAGAGACTGGAGACAAAGAATAATGGAAATAATTCCTATCTGACAAAGTTTGAATCTACAGACCTTCCAAGGAAAATGAAATCACTTTTGGACTGGATTACCCCTTACTCCCCTCTCCCTGTGTACAATAATCAGATGGTATGAACAATCACCCAAAGTTTGGGAGAAAGCTGGGGAGATCCCAGGGGAAAATATTTAATTTATTCTATAATATTTCATGTAGCAAGCATCTCCCCTTCCTTCCTACCTCCCCTCACCTATTGAGAAACCACATCCCACAGTCCAAAAAAACCACCTCTTCACAAATATGCATAGTCAAGCAAAACAAATTCCTACATTCTCCTTGTTTGAATCAATATCTATGTCTAGATATGTCTATAGATCTATACATTTCCATATGTCTATCTAATTCTGAATCTTGATTCCATCACAAATATATTTTTGGTGGGTATCCTGCCTCATTTCCTGTCCTCTGGAATTGTGGTTTCTCATTGCATTGATCTGCGTTACTAAATCTTTCAAAACTGTTTCTTATTATTTCATAAGATTATACTGGTTCTACTGCCTTCGTTCTATACAACTTAATACAAGTCTTTCCAGGTTTCTCTGAAACTGATCTTTTCACCATTTCTTACAGCGCAGGAGTCTTCCCTTGCATTCAGTTTATTGCTTATTTTATTTAGCCATTGTCCTGTTTTGGCGAAGTCCCTTCTGTGGGAAACTGCAGTGGGTTCTCCTCTTTCCTTTGCTTTGGCATGCTGCATTCTCCCTTCACTTGGTGTTTCCACCAGGCATGAGCCACACATTTCGGGTGATACCTGCTGTTTACTCCCACTGACCCGTTGTAGTGTCTTCTTGGTTGTTCGGCCCCCTTACTGGCTAAACCTGCTGTTTACATGACCTGCTTGACCTTTAGTATGTGACCGTTCTAGATCAGGTTCTCTTTCCTGATCCTTGACTGTCTCCTTATGCTTCTGATATATTTTTCACTCTTCACCTGCCCTCTTAAAACAGGGTTTCAGGAAAAGGCATGAAAAACTCATGCATATTAAAATATCAGACTTATCAAATTCAGTGTTTGATTTATTCAGGGAGGAAAAAGACAACAGTCCAAGAAAGGAATCTGCAAGTGTGGAACATCTGTCATCAGTTCCTGAGGGGAGTTAATCTATTCAGTTTGGGAACTTCTGCCTTAAGCCAAGCTGTTTAGACTCATGAGTGAGTAAACAACTCAAATTGTCCAGCATATTTAGCCGTCAGGGACCGCCAGACTGGACCAGACTCAACTATCCTTCACATCTCACTGAGCCATTCAGAGTTTCGCTTCCCTTTTCTGTGTTACTGCCGTTTTCTACCTCTTACTCTGGCCTCAATGGTCAAATCAATCTTACCATTGTTTCTGGAAAGGGAGTGTCAATTGATTGTCCTATGGACCAAGTCATCATGCCTGTGACTCCAAAGCCACTTTTTTCCCTGACCAAAACTCCCAAATATTTGGGAATATCATCTCCTCTGTCATTAGCTAGCATTTATATAGCACTTTAAGGTTTGTAAAGTACTTTATAAATATTATCTCATTAAATCTCCACAATAGCCCTATGAGACAGGTACTATTATTACAGATGAGGAATAAGGTTTAGTGAGGTAAATGAATGTATGTGAGGTTGGATTTGAACTCAAGTCATCTTTATTCCAGGCCAAGTGCCCTAACCTCTAAACTAAAGGTATCAGACATGCTGCCAGGCCACATGCAGGCCCTAAATATGGCTGGAATCAAATTAAAATAGAATTGAGAATCATCTAATAGAATCAATAAAAATGCAATAAAACATACAAAATATTAAAATGTGGTTTTCTCAGCCAATAGAGCCTATACAGGTTGTTTTGTGGCCCCATTTCTACTGCCCTATATCAGCTCGCTGCCCTTAGAATGAAGGCAGCTATTGTCACTTCAACACATAGTAGATGATCAGCAAATGCTTTTTAATTCATGCATTCAATAATGAACAAGAGGAAGGAGGTACTTTTTATTAACAGGTTCTAAGTGACAAAGCCAATATTTTAACCAGGTCCTTTATTTCCAAATCCACATGGTTCTTTCTTCAATACCACATATTTGGGCTTCTAGGAAAGGATTCTATTTCTTTGTTCTTCAAAATATATTTCTTTCCATTTTGTTGTATTCTTTCCCCTTTCTTTTATAGCCTAGTTTAGTTTTCTTAGATAGACTTAGAATAGATGCTTTAATTAAACTTGGTTTTCTCAAAGAGCTTCCAGACTAGCAAAGCTCTAATCCAGTTGGGGGCATAAATTTGCTCACCTGCTTTTGATCTGTTCACCTGTTCTCAAACATGCTCTGCTCCTCTTAGATGTATACTGATGCCTTTAGTTCTATTTGTTTTCTTTTCCATTCTGTTTACATACATCTGTTATCCATGAAAAACAAATCAGTGGCCATAATAGCAGGATGGATAAAGATAATGTAAGGTTCGGTGGGCAGACAGCAAAACCTGGATCCTGTTAATAATAATTACTGCTAATAATAATTAGTTATAGTAGTAGTAGCAACAGTAAACTTAAAATAGGTAAATTTCAGATGTTTCTGTTACTTTCATGGATATGAAAGGAAGGCTGATCCAATACCTACCTTTGAAGAGATAAAGAGACGATGAAAAGGGCTGTTTGTGACCACTGATGATTTCAACAATCCTGGTAATAACTGTTTGGATTCTATGCTTGGTGACATTTACCTCCCTTAACATTCCAGGAAAGTGTTTGAAAACAAATAACCTTGTTTGGTAGAAAACTAAATGAAAGCAACCTTAGGATCAATGAGTGAGAGTCAAAGGAAGGCAGATTGCAGCTCAAAATGAGGGAGAACTTCCTAACAGATTTGGCTATTTGAAAATGGGAAAGGGGAGCCTATCATTCTGGAAAAGAATTTAGGATTATGGGAGAAAGGATTTTGAATTCAGTGATGAAGATTCCACTAGTGACCACATACCACAGAAGGAAAGGTCCTACAGAAACCAAAATATTAACAGTTGCACTTTCTGTGATTAAAAAACAAACTAGAAACAAAGTTAGTGTCCATCAATTGGGAAATAGCTGAGAAATTTATGGTACACGAATGTAATTAATTTCTCCTGCACTTTTAACAAAAGATGAATATGAGGAATGCAGAGACACATTGGAAATCTTGTATAAAATATTTTTGTAGTTATTGAATTAGTATTTAGATTTTTATGCATGTGTGCCCCATTCCCCTAGTTCTCTCTTCTGTATAACAGCAAGAAAAAAATGGAGGAACACCAGACTGGGAATTTGGGGATTAGGTTTTAATATTGATTCTGATACTAGCAGTGTGATATTGAACAAATTGGTTAACATCTCTGAACCTCAGTTTTCTCAACTATAAATTGAGGAAGTTGGACTAAATGATCTCTAGGACACTCTATGGCTCCAAATCCAATGACCCTGTCCCAATTTACTTGAGCAGGCAGCACAGAGAAATAGAAAGAAAGAAGTATAGACATACAATAAGAAGACCTGAGTTGATTACTGATTTTTGGGCAAGTCATTTGGCTTATCTGGGCCCCAATAATACCCTTTAAATAAACCAACATATTCTTAATACTCAGTAACTTGAGTGCAAAAGTGGGCAAACAGAGTGACAAAAATATAATGGAAAATATGGTTAAGAGTTAATAAATAAAAGAGGCTAACAGATTGTATATAGAAATCTCACAATCATATATTGTGAATAGTTTCTTTAAGAAGAAAGTTAGAAAGTATTGGGCACGGATAACATAAAAACAATGAAATTATATATCTTGAGAAGATATGACTAGCTAATGGTATGGAGGTCATCTCCTACTAAGTCACTTGGGTGCTGTCAATCTAGTGACTTGTAGAGCAATAAGCAAAATCAGTACCACGTTAAACTACAAACAAGAAGATATGACATGAGACAAAAACAGCCCCAACTTGACAAGACATTGATGCCCCCCAATGAGAAATGGACAAAAGGACAAATATCAATGTGGACTATCATAATTTCCAAGGAAGTGTAATTGATATAAAGTAATCAGCCCAGAGAGGAGGCCAACATAAGGAGGTAGTCAAAAAATCCTAAACACTCCTTGACCAGAAGATCCCTGGTTGCCTTGTCATCAAGTATATGCTAGACCAGAGGTAGGGAATCTGCAGCCTTGAGGCCACATGTGGCTTTCTTAGTCCTTGGGTGTGGACTTTTGACTGAGTCCAAGTTTTACAGAACAAATTTTTTTATTAAGGGGATTTGTTCTATAAGTTTGGATTAAGTTAAAGGGCTTGAGAGTCATGTGTGACCCTGAGGTTGCAGGTCTTCCTGACTCAACCAAATTCTCTATCTACTATACTAAACTACTTCTTAGTGATGAATTTCCTTAATATACCACAGATTATTTTAAACATTTCTCTAACATGGTACAATTTAGGTACAATGCAGGACTTTTGCAATTACTTATAATGCTGTCAAATGAAAATTTTTGAACATACAGCTTTTTTCGTTGTTTTTATCAATACATTTATCATATATTCCCAGCAATGGAACTTTGAGTTCAAATTATTTTTTATATGATTATTTTTGTAACTTTTACTACTATATTGCACTCCAAAAGGATTCTATAGGTTTATCACTTCTCCAGCAAAGAATGAGTATACTTGGTTCTCCACATCCTCTTTAACACTGATTTTCACCGCTTTAGTAATTTTTTTTGTGACTTGTTGGGTTTAAGGAGATAAAGCTGTTTTAATTTAGATCTTTCTGGTTATTAATGGATCTTAGCATTTTTGAGTGATTATTAAAATTGTACTTTTAAAAATTTGTGTATCTACACAGTACTTTACATACAGAGGTGTCATATATATGTATATACAATATACATACATGCACAAAACATTTCTATGTATACACATATATGTATATATACTTATGTATATATACACAGACATGTGTACACACATGTGTATACATATATACATGCATTTATAGATAGACATACATAAAATTTGTTGAAATGAATTCAAAAACTCAGGGTATAACCCAAGTAGGCTCTTACAGAATCACTGAATTAGAAAGATGAAAAATAATATCTGTCTAATCCTCTTTATTACAGATGAAAAAAACTGAGGTCTAGTGAAGTTAAGTGACTTTTAATATTTAAATTTAAATAGCAAACAGAGGATTTGAATACAGGACCTCTGTCTCTAACAGAACTCTTTCTACTGCACCATACTACTTTTAATTATAAAGTCAGGTAGTTGGTAAGTAAATATTTATTAAGGGTTTACTGTGTTCCAAGAATTATGCTAGACTCTGAAAATATAGAATCAAAAGACAGTCCCTGCCCTCAAGAAGCTTACAAGGTATTAGAGAGTCAACAAGCAAATGAATATGTACAAAGAAGATATATACAGGATAAATAGGGAGTGATTAATAGAGAAGAGGCACTAGAATTAAGAAGACTTGGGAAAGGTTTCCTTTAGAAGATAGGATTTTCGTTGGGATTTAAATACAGTCAGGAAGCCAGGAGGTGGAGATGAGGAGGGAGACTATTCCAGGCATAGGAGACAGCCAGGGAAAATGCCTAGCACAGAGAGATGGAGTGTCTATTTTGTGGTACTTAAGGAAGCCAGTGTCACTAGATGGAAGAGCAGGTTATGGGGAGTAAGGCATAAAAAGACTCTAAAGTTTGGAAGGGGATAGGTTAAAAAGGATTTGAAATGGCAAACAGAATTTTGTATTTGATGCTGGAAGTCACTAGAGTTTATTGAGTTAGGGGGAGGGGTGACATGGTTGGACCTGTGTTTTAGGAAAATCACTTTGGTAGCTGAATAGAAGAAGACTTGCAGTGAAGGGAAACTTGAACCAGAGAGACCTCAAGTAGGCTTTTGTAATAGCCCAAATAAGAAATGATGGGATCCTGAATCAGAATAGTAGCAATAGCAGAGGAGAAAAAAGGCTATCTATATTAGACAGATTGATTGCATATGGGGGAGTAAGAGATAGGGAAGAATCAAGAATGACACATAGATTGCAAGTCTAGGGGGCTGGGAGGATGGTGGCACTCCCTACAATAATAAGGAATGAGGACGGAAGGAGAGGGTTGGTAGGGCTTAGGGGAAAAGATAGATGAATCCAGTTTTGACCATGTTGACTTGAAGATGTCTACCTGGGCAGCTATGTGGAACATTATGAAGTCATGAAGACTCAATCTTCTTGAGTTCAAATCTGATCCTAGACACTAGACAAATCACTCCAGTATCTTTGCCAAAAATCCCCCAAATGGGGTCACAAAGAGGTGGACAAAGAGGACAACTTGACATCTAGTTAGAGATGTCTGAAAGGCAATCGGAGATGCAGTATAGGTAAATTTGAGAATCATCAGCATAGAGATGGCAATTAAAGCCACATGAGCTGATGAAATATAAATCATCAAGTGAAATAGTATGGAGGGAGAAGAGAAGAGGGCCCAGGACAAAACCCAGTTGGGTATCTATAGTTAAAGGATCTGATCCAGAAGAGGATTCAGCAAAGTAAACAGAGGAGTGATCAGTAGGTAGGAGGAAAAGGAGGAGACAGTAGTGTCCTGAAAACTTAGGGAGAAGACAGAACCAAGGAGGAGAGAGTGATTAGCAGCATCAAAGCCTGCAGAGAGATTGAGGAGAATGAAGACTGAGAAAAGGTCATTAGATTTGGCAACTTAGAGGTCATTGGTGACTCAGGAGGGAGCATTTAGTGGAACGATAAAGTCAGAAGCTGGATTGTAAGGGCTTGTAGCAGCAAGGACCCCATGATACACAGGAGGGTCTGCTGAACAGGTTCTGAGATCTGCTTTTCTAAAAGGAAAGCAACTTTTGAAGAGTTAACAATCTACCTTAATCAGCATATATATCATTCACTTAGTTTAGGGGAAAAAGTCAGCCCCCTGAACGTCATAGAAAATACAAACAGAGAAATAAAGACAACCAAAGGACAGGGCTTCCAACTGTCTGATCATAAGCAATACATACATCACAGATCAATGGACAGATCCAACTGTCTGACTATTACATACATACATAGTTACCAGAGAGAGAAGCACCAACATCGGGGTTTTCAAAGCTAGGGGGCTCCTTTGGCCAGTCTCATCTGACCAAACAAAGACTTCCAAGGAGTAAGCCCCAAAACAAAACCTCACCTCAGAGTATTTTATAAACTTTTCAGAGCCTGAGGGCACAGCCTTCTGACCCAGTGCCTTAATAGAAATTAACAAAAGGTGTGGGCCTCACCTATCAAGTACCTGAGTCAGACTTGGAGGTGCTGGCTTCTCCTGACCTTAATAGTCAGGCCCATTAATGGGTGGGGAAGGTCTTTAACTCTCAGTATTACAAAGGTTAATGAGAGTGAAAGTGGAGACACCTTATGTAGAGGACCAAAAACAAAAGAGATAATGGATAATAGTTAACTGGGATGGAAGGATCAACTGTGAGATTTTTTGAGGTTGGAAACCATTTGGAAGCAGTAGGGAATGAACCAAGTAGACAGGAAGAGAACATGAGATGAGAAAAAAGGAAAAAGAAGAACCTCAGAGTGAATGCCCTCAATTTTCTCTGTAAAATATGAGGCAAGACCTAGGCTACAGTTATGCCACAGAATGTTCAAATTAGAAAAGATTTAATATAATTTCTTAAATTTTCCATTATAATTAATTGTAAACAGAGGCATAAACATGTGGGAAAAGAATGTGCAAGACTGAAAACAACACTTATTAATTGCTTTCTACATGCAAAGTTCTGTATTGTGCTCTGGAGAAGAGAAAATGTTTGGTTGACACAGGCCTGACCTCACAAAGCTTGTAGTCTGCAACTGATAAATTCTGTTACAATTCTGACTGTGACTAGCTGTACAATGTTTAACTGTCATGGCAGCAATGCTAACAAATAACATTAGTATTCTGAGGAACAATTACTAAACTAAACAGATATAGTACATTTTTCTCTACTACTGAACTTTCTTAAATGTTTTAAAGAAAAATGACTTTCCAGCGTTGTCCCTCTACCTCATCTTATAAAGCACCCGAAAGGTCCTTTGTGCTGGTTGCACTGAATGAAGAGAATGACCCTTTTTGAAGTCCCCTCCCCTATATCTCACCCCGCCACCCCACCCTAACCAGAAAAGGAAATGCTAATGATCATAGGCCTGTTCTCTATAAGTGAATGAACACCTATAGAGTGAATATAGGTGAATTAATGAATTAATGAATAATTATAGAACTCAGATCATGGAATGATAATTGCTGGCATTTAGCATATTAAAGTTTTTTTCCCCATTTTTCCATTTTATTTATTGTTTGCCTTTCTCATATACAATTCTTTTTTTAAATGTATAATTTATTTAGTTTTCAGTTTTCAACATTCACTTTCACAAGAATTTGAATTTCAAATTTTCTCCCCACCTCTCCCCACCCCCAGCCCCAGGAGAGTATGCACCTCATCCACTCTTCCCTTTGTCTGTCCTCCCTTCTATCACTCCCACTTCTCCCATTCCCCTCCCCTCTATAGATTTCTATGCCCTATTGCCTGTATATCTCATTTCCCAGCTGCATAACATATTAAAATTTACCAAACATTCTATCTATATTATTTCACTTGTGTCTACAAGGTAAATACTACAAGTCTTACTGTCCCCATTTTATTGATGTGAAAACTGAGCCTCAGAGAGAGTAAGTGATCTGCCCATGGTTCCACAGCTAGTAAGTTTCAGAGGTATGATTCAAACCAATGTCTCTCCTGACTCCAAGTCTTTCTTATTATACTGCACTGCCTCTCATGAAAGGCTGTAGCAGCCAAGTGGAAACAATTGGGAAAGAAAACCGGATTTGCTCCATTGTTCCACATTTCCAGGGACTCTCAGAACATGGTCATAGAGCAGGAAAACACTTATAAAAAGGCTTATGAAAGGATAGAACAGAGGTAAAAATTAGTTACATGGAGATCACAGTGCTGGAAAACTGCAGGTCTGCCAAGGGTTATTATGTGGTATAATATTATGCATCTTACTAAAGCAATTATGTTGATAAATTACTCAGTGTGAGCCAGTCTTAAAGAAACATTTCAGAGCTTTGTGAGGCACTATGCCTGTGCTTCATGGCTGATTACATCCTTATTTCCAGATGTTAATTCCAAGTCAATCGATCTAGATATTTAGGACCTCTGTTGAGTACTAGGAAGAGACTGGCAGTAGGTCCCCTTCCAGGCTGCTCATTCTCCAGCAAATATTCCTGTTCTGCCCTCCTTTGTTAACCTCCCAACCTTATTCTTACTGCCTTTCATAGAAGTAATTCTAAACATGAGAATTCCTAAGCACTGGGGTAGAATATTTAATGAATGCCACCAAATATCATAAACTGGTGAGTTATGATCCAAAAGGCCACCCTGGCTCACCAGAGAGAAGCTGCAAACAAATCTGAGATGAACTGATCCAGCGAGGGGAAGAGAATCCTGTGAGGGCACCATCATGGAAACACAGGGAAAAGAGTTCTCAAAAAGAGGGTATGGCTAACACTGTCAAACAGAGAGGTCAAGAAGAATAAGAATTAAGAAAAGGTCATTGGATTAGTATAAAGATACTGTTGATGACCTTGGAGAGAGTAGTTTCAGTTGAGTAGTAGGGAGGCAAGCCAAAGTACAAGGGGTTGAGAAATGAATGAGAACTGGGGAAAATGTAAACCACAAGTGTAGATAACTTTTTCTAGGAGTTTGATGAAGTGAAATGTAGACTATAGCTTGAGGGATTCCATATTTCCAGTGATTAAGAAGTAGGTGGGAACTGAGAAATCTGAATTAATAAGTATAAAAAGATTTTTTTTTCCTCTTCCTAGGACCTTGGCTCTGAAAGGGAAAAGAGCTATAGAATGATAACTGGAATGACCAAATGTAGGGTTCATTGTGAAGAATTCAGGTGTAAGTTGGAGCAGATGGCCTCTGAGGTCCCTTCCAACTCTGAGAGTCTGAAAATAAATATATTTAGATGGACCTAAGATTTCACTTATGTGAGCATTGATCTATGGGCATAGTTTTCAATCCCCTCCATGCCCTCTCATGCTGTACAATTCTTGCCAATTCCTTTCCATAAATTTTTCAAAGATGTCTTAAAGGTCATCTCATTAAAAAGTATCTTGGGGGTACTTGGGTGTCACTCGGTTTGCTCATCTGTTACTTCTAATTCTTTCTATGTGGTTAAAAAGCCTATATGCTTTTCCAGAGATAAATGTAGACAATTAAACATTGAATATATGTATGTGTTTTTAGGTCATCTACAAACATTCATTTAACTACTGATGTTCAACTTGTGATCTTTGTCTAATGGGCCAATAAGTTATACACACAGTTGGGGAAAACAATGATATACATATTGACATTCTTACCATAATTAAAACCAGAAGACATAAAAAAAGAAGTCCAGGAGATAAATGAGAGGCCATTCAGAGGAAAGTTCTGCATATGGTCAAAATTCAAATCTCATGTTATTTTTCTCAACTGTCACATGATAGTTTGAAATAATGATGCATCTTCCAATCACTTAAAAATTCAATCCAAGAGACATCTCAGTGTTCAATGACTAAATCAGAAAATATAGCAGATGTGAAAAGATGTGGAAAGAAGAATCTGTATCTGTCAGTGTTTGACAAGATAAAAGAATTTTCTAGATCTCTAACATATAGTGTGGCATTGGGTTTCTTCCTTCCAACCACTGTTACTTCTCAAACTCAAAGGTTTTCTGAGTACAAATACCAAAGTTCCAAACAAATTTTTGGAATAAATCATAAAGGTCCAAATGACTTCTGGTAGTTTGGGGCTAGGCAAATCATACTGCTTTTGGGCAATGGAAACATCTACCTTCCTCCCCTGCCCCCATTCCCATTTCCAGTGAAGAAAGGATTCTTTAGGTGTTTGGGCTGCCCACCCCAACATAGACTCATTGGTACTGAAGATTTGCCTATCATGCTAAGCACAGTTGTTCTTGGCCCTGGAGCTCCATAATCACAGTCTTTGGACATCTTTTCTAATCCCTCTAGTTGATGCTGCTATTTTTACACTTCTTTGGCTGAGTTGTGGGATCCATCCCCATAGGAACTGTGACTGAATTAATTTCACAGATTCTTGCTCCTCACTTAGGGGAGGAAA
Organism: Bettongia penicillata ogilbyi; assembly: GCA_023548195.1. NCBI lineage: Eukaryota > Metazoa > Chordata > Mammalia > Diprotodontia > Potoroidae > Bettongia > Bettongia penicillata. The sequence continues at coordinate 4,137,507 of JAJHZJ010000060.1, forward strand.
AACATAAGAAGACTTTTAAAAATGTCTGTTGGATCCTTTCTGATTTGGCTCCGGACACAGGCCCTGGGAAAGGAGGAGGTAGAGGAAGGATGTTAGTCAGATGCTCTGTCATTCAAAGTGATAAATCCTAAAGGGGGAATGTAGTAGGATTAATTAATTCCATAATAGAGCTACAAAACCCTTTTGGACCTGTCAACATCTACTCTGCTATCATCTTTAAAAAGCTGTTTTGACAGATAAAAGAGTGCAATAATATATAGTGACTCATGCAGATGTGGTGTAATCAATGAATTTTCTTTTCCTTTGGGGTAAACCCCTTCTCCACAAATTATCTTTATTTACTACAAGGTTAAAGGAGAGTCTTTGTTGGAAGAGACTATGATTCAGTTGATTGAACATTCCATATGAATATCTCTCCATCTACCTTACCCAAACATCTCTCCCTCTACCTAACCTGAACAGTATGCATATCTTGGATAGGCATTGTATATACAGTTATCCTTTCCCCAGTGAAGCTTTGGTATATTGCAGGCTGGCATAAGAAATTAAATGGCAGTTTTGGAGGAGTTTTGCAGAATCCACAGATAACATGTGAAGACCAGCAGACAACACAGAAAAAATTTAGAAATTCAGAAATGCATAAGATATATGTGTAGTATTGTATAATATCAACATATTTAATCTTTTAAGGTACTGAAAATACCCCATAAAAGAAAAAGAAAAATTCAGACTTCCTCTCTGGTATGAAGAGAGGGCCAAAAAATTTTATGTAGATTTTTCAGATCAAGGGGGTCACTGTGCCCTTAGCCCCCACAATGTGAAAGGATTAACTATACATATTAAGCATTTCCAAAGTTGAATACAAAGAAAATATCAAACTGTGATGCATTTGAGAATTTGCAGGCACTTCCAACAATCCCAGTTTTTCCCCTGAAACAGAAATCCATTTTTTTATTTCTAAATTTTTAAAATTCATTTTGAACTTAAATTAAAAAAAAGACTAAAAAAGAGAGAACATTTCCATGAGCACTGCACAATGTAAGAAGAGGATTCAATATAGAACTATGAATTTCCATTTCACACTATTTCCTCTTTTGAAAAACTTTGTAATAAATATTACACATCATTTTCAAAGCTGCCCTACTTTTCTGTGCTTTCTTCTAAATTTTCCTTTGTTCTCTGCTGTGCACTTTTATTTTATATTTTTTCTCCTTTCCTTCCCACTCAATCCTAGAGAAGGCTGCCATTAGATAAAAAATCCATTTTTTGAATGCCAATATTCTTCCAATGACACTATGTGACTGCAAATCACAATATACTATAGTCTCCGAAGAATCGATCTTGTGGCTCATCTAAAGGATGATGGAGTGATGCATGGTGTGCATAGACCACAGCACAGATTGTAAGGAACATTAAGATATCATTAAAGAAATTTGTGAATGGAAAAGAAAGTGAGTCAGTCACACAGTGAGAATTAATGGATAATAACATATATTGCTGTGATATCTTAATACTGAATGACCTAGAACACTCTCAGAATGTTGGGGATAATTTTTTTGTGGATAATTTATAAGGGGACACGGATACGTAGGGACAGTATGAAAAAACATGAAGAGGTCACAATCTGCACCCCTCAAAGCAATGTCCTCATTAATGAAAGCATAGAATTACTGAAGTATTGAAAAATTTCCTCCAGGTTATATTAGGTCCAGTCAAATAAGTTAAGTCAAAGTAGCTGTCCAATGTTATAACTTCAAAATGCTATGATCCTGTATGTGAATGTTTTCTGAGAAAGCAATAAAGAATATGGCCATTTATATCTTTGATTCTGCTGTTCAGGGTCAAAGGCAGCTAGGTGTGAAGGTAGATAGAGCACTGGGTCTTAAGTCCTAAGCTCAGATATTTCCCAGTTTTATGATACTGTATGTCATTGTTTCTATCTGCCTGCCTCAGTTTTCTAAACTATAAAATGGGGATAATAATAGTACCTACCTCTCAGGATTTTTCTGAGGATCAAATGAAATAAAATAAAGGGCATTGCATAGTGCCTGGCATACAGTAGGTGCTTAGTAAATGCTTGTTGCCCCCTGCTTTGCTATGTTTGCAGAAAGTGAAGAAAGCTTACAGCATATTTGGCGGATCTGCTCTGTGGTGAACTTTACAGGGGATATGGAAAAAATATGCACAGGACGGACAGGCAGAAAGAGGCGTGTTTTGAGCTGTATCATGGCGGAAACCTGGAATTGATGCATTTGAGTGTTTTTGAGTTTAGGGCCTACTTGGAGCCTAATTTTCACTTTCACTGCCAGACTGAGTCCCTAGAGAGCAATTATTACTGCTCCCCTCAAGGATAACCTTGAGAGATTGATGGTTTCTAGAAATATTGCTTATAAGCCCCCATCTTATGCTTATAACTCCATTGATGATTAAGTAGTCTATCAGAGTTAATTAACTTTTCAAAAGACATATTTACTGAGGTGATATAGTAGAAGAACTGTTATATAGAACAACTCCTCCCACCCCAAAGTTCAGAACATGCTCTTCCATAATTATATACAAGATCTGTGGGGAAAATGGGCTGAGGCTTAGAGAGTACATATGGTAAAAGTGATAAATCACAGCTCTTAGTTAATAGAAGTCCTTTTCTCTGTTAGGGGATTTGTCATGAAGTTTTCTTTAGGTGTAGTTCTCTGCTGAACTTTGAACTTTGGTAAAGGTATAGAGTATTGAAGTTCTCTTTCCTCAGTGTGCCTAATTTTGCCTTGGTGTGTTTCTCAACTTCTTACGTGGATATTACCATCAGCTACTGCTGTTCCTTGGACTTTGCTACCAATACTGATGGGAAACCCTCATCTTCTAACTTTTCAAAGTGCACAAGCTCAATAGGAAGGGCAAGTGAAGGAAACCGCAAACTTTTCTGGATGAAGAGTTTTAAGTGGGAGAAACATTTTAAGAGGAAAAGTAGAAAATAACATTCTCAATAGATAAAAGAAAATCAGGACCAAAGTGGAGAGGTGGACAAATAGAAGAGTGTGATATGCAAATGAAAGAGAAATGTAGGCTTCAGGAGTCATTTCTTAAAGCCTTCCACATCCTTCTAATAAGGATAAAGTGCAGGATTTGAACTTGGATCTCCTGACATCAAAGTTAATTGTACTTCCAGGTCTAACAAGGTCTATATTAGGTACAGAACCCTCTGTAAAGTGTCCCCTAAGTCTCTTTTGCTTGCTTTCCCTACCCCCAACCCTCTACCATATCCTCATGCCTCCACTATCATAATTAAAAGAGATCTATCCTTCCCAAAACTCCTTAATGCATTTTTCTGAAATTCTTTTTTGCCTTTATCATATTTTATATACCATGCAATCCTTATTGGTATACATATTAAAGGTTCAGTGCTGAAAGGGGCCTTAGACATCTCCTAGGTGCCAAAAACTGAGGGCCAGGAAAAGGCAAAATGAGTCACCCAAAATCACATAGCTAGTGAGCGACAGAGCTGGAAACTGGATTTTCTTCTTATTATATAATGCTCTCATCTCTTGAATTGAATTGAAAGCTCTTAAAGGATAGTATCCTATCTTTGAATCATTAGTGCCTAGCACGGAACCTGGACATAACTGGCACTTAACATTAATTAGCTTAAATTAAACTGAGAGAGGATATGAGCCTTTCTCTTCACCCCCCATTTAGTAGTATTTTTTCCAATTACACGTAAAGATAGTTTTCAATATTCACTTTTATAAGATTTTGAGTTCCAATTTTTTCTTCCTCTCTCCTTCCCCTCCTCCCTTACCAAGATGGCAAGCAATCTGATATCGGCTATACATGTACAATCACACTAAACATATTTCCACATTAGTCATGTTGTACAAGAAGAATCATAACAAAGGGAAAATGAGAAAGAAAAAAGAGAGAAAATAGTATGCTTTGAATTGCATTTAGATTCCATAGTTCTTTTTCTGAATATAGCATTTTCCATCATGAGTCTTTTGGAATTGTCTTAGATCCTTGCATTGTTGAGAAGAGCCAAGTCTATCAAAGTTAGTCCTCACGCAATGTTGCTGTTACTGAATACAATGTTGCCGTATACAAAGTACTCTCTTCACTCAGCATCAGTTCATGCAAGTTTTCCCAGTCTTTTCTGAAATCCATCTACTCATTGTTTTTTTATAGTATAACAGTATTGTATTACATTCATATACCACAACTTGTTTAGCCTTGATGGGCATTCCCTCAATTTCCAAAAAGAGCCTCTCTATATATTTTTGTACATGTGAGACCCTTTACCTTTTTATGATCTCTTTGGGATACAGACCTAGAAGTGGTATTGCAGGGTCAAAGAGTTTGTACAATTTTATAGCCCTTTGGGTAGCATTTCAAATTGCTGTCCAGAATGGTTGGATCAGTTCACCACTCTACCAATAATATATTAGTGATTCAATTTTCCCACATCTTCTCCAACACTTATCGTTTTCCTCTTTTATCATATTAGCCAATATGATAGATGTGAGGTGGTACCTCAGAGTTGTTTTAATTTGTATTTTTCTAATCAGTGGTGATTTAGAGCATTTTTGATAAGAGACTTTTTTGAAGGATGTGTAGGACTCAGAGAAGGGGAGAAGACTGGAAAAGGTATTCCAGGAAGAGAGTCTTGTAGGAGCAAAGCTAGGTGGGAGGAATTGAGGACAACCGCAAGGTTGGGGTCTTCGTGGCAACCCCTGAAGCCAAACTGTTGTGTGCAACTAGATTGTTTCAGTGAAATAAACATCAGATAGAACTCCTATCTGGTGGGGGTGACTTGGTACTCAGGAGACAGGTTGTTCTTCCAAGTTCAGAACTTATGTAGCCACTTGGTCAGTCAATGATCTGATTTGTTTTAGAAACTAGTTTGGAACCTCTGTATTCACATGAAGAGAATTCATGTGTTTCAGAGACAGTGAAGTCATTTTCTTGGCAGGAAGAATCATAAACACCACTGCACTATGATGGCTTAGAGAGAACTGTTATCATGCCAAACACAGCCTTGCCTCCCCAGTTTGCTGCCATATGTGTCTACTATGTTTTTTGAATAAACAGCATTAGCTCTCAAGTTCAACTACATCAACAATGAGGCACTGCACTGACAATGTTTTTGAATGATTAGAAGAGACATTATTTTTAGAGACACGATGGATGATAGGAGTGTGAAATAATAGAAAATTAATATATTGGAACTATGTAGTGGCCTGCTTCCAAGTGACATTTTACATGTATCACTGTGATGACAAACTGTAGAGGCCAGCTTAGAGAGTGGATGAACTTGGTTCTTTTTGCAATTATTTTAAAAAATTATTTCATTAGGCGTTTCCCAATCACATGGAAAACAATTTTAACAATCAATTAGAAAATGTAAAAAATTTCAAATTCTCTCCCTTCTTCCCCTCCTCATGCCTTAAGAAGGCAATTTGATTTCAATTATACATATGAGGTCATGTGAAATATACTTCATATTAGTGCTGTTGCAAAAGGAAACACAAAGAAAATAAAACAATAAAAATAAAGATAGTAAAAAGAAGTATGCTTTAATCTGTATTCAGAATTCATTAGTACTTGTAGCATTTTTCATCATGGGTCTTTTGAAATTGTCTTGGATAATTGTCTTGATCAGAGTAACTCTTTCACAGTCAACCATTCTTACAGTATTGCTGTTACTGCACATAATGATCTCCTGGTTCTGCTTACTTCATTTTGCATCAACTCATATAAATCTTCCCAGGTTTTACTGAAAACATCCTGCCCATCATTTCTCATAGAAAAATAGTATTCCATCAAAATCATATATCACAACCTACTTAGCCATTCACCAGTTGATTGATATCCCCTCAATTTCTAATTTTTTGTACAAAAAACTGCTACAAATACTTTGTACAAATAGGTCCTTCTTCCTTTTCTTTGGGATATGGACCTAGTAGTGCTATTGCTAGTTCAAAGGGTATATAGAGTTTTATGGCCCTCTGGGTACAGCTCCAAATTGTTCTCCAGAATGGTTGAACTAGTTTACAACTCTACCAATAATACATTAATGTCCCAACTTTCCTATATCTTCTCCACCATTTGTCATTTTCCTTTTCTGTCACGTTAGCCAATTTGACAGGTGTGAGGTAGTATATCAGAGTTGTTTTAATTTTTATAATCAGTAGTGATTTAGAGCAATTTTTTTCACATACCTATTGATAGCTTTCATTTCTTCATATAAAAACTGCCTGTTGGTGTCCTTTGACTATTAATCAACTGAGGAATGGCTCTGATTTTTAAAAAAATAAATTTGGTTCAGTTCCCTAAATATTTGAGAGATGAGGTCTTTATCAGAGAAACTTGCTGCCAAAATTTCCCTCCAGTTTCTTGTTTTCCTTTTAATTTTGGTTGCATTAGTTTTGTTTATGCAAAAGCTTTTTAATTTCATGTAATCAAAATTTTCTATTTTACTTTCCACAATTCCACAAGAGTCATACACTCTTCCCTCATCCATAGATCTGATGGGTATACTTTCTTAGGTTCCTCTAATTTACTTATGATATCACCCCTTATATGTATATCACTTACCCATTTTGCCCTTATCTTGGTATAGTGTGAGATGTTGGTCTATGCCTAATTTTTGCCAAATGACTTTCCAGTTTTCCCAGCAATTTTTGTCAGATGTTGAGTTCTTACCCTAAAAACTTTGATCTTTGGGTTTTTCAAATATGAGATTACTGTGGCCATTTGCTGCTGTGTATTGTATACAATATTCATTCTCCACCACTCTGTTTCTTAGCCAGAACTGGATTGATTTGATGACTACCACTTTGTAATGCAGTTTGAAATCTGAAACTGCTAGTAGACTTAACTTTTAAAAAATTGATTCCCTTGATATTCTTGATTTTTTGTTCTTTCAGATGAAATATGCTACTATTTTTTGTAGCTCTGTGAAATAATTCTTTGACAGTTTGACTGGTATGCCACTAAGTAAACTAGTGTAGGTAGTGTAGTGTAGGTAGGTAGTGTAGTATAGTATAGGTAGGTATTTTATTACATTGGCTCAGTTTATCCATGAGCAATTAATATTTCTCCAGTTGATTAGATCAGCCTTTATTTTGTGAAAAGTGTTTTGTAATGGTGTTCACATAATCCCTGGGTTTGTCGGCAGGTATTCTCTCAAGTATTTTATACGTCTACAGTTATTTTAAGTGTAATTTCGGTTTATATTGCTTGCTGCTGGGTTTTGTGGATTGAATATGAATTTGTGATGATTTATATTGCTTTTTTTTATGTCCTGTAACCTTCTTAGGGAGATTATTGATGACTTGTTTAATTTCTTCTTCTAAAATATGGTTAAGTATACAAGTTCTTCATCTGTTAATCTGGGCAGTTTATATTTTTGAAATATGCATCTATTTCACTTAGATTACCAGTTTTACTGGCATGTAATTGACTAAAATGACTCCTACTAAATGTTTTAATTTCATTAGTTGTGTACTCACTCTTTTCATTTTTGATGCTAATAGTTTGGTTTTCTTCTTTATTTCATTTTAAAAATCAAATTAACCAATGGTTTACCTATTTTATTAGTTTTTCATAAAACCAGCTCATAGTTTTATTTATTAGTTCATTTTTTTCTTTCAGTTTTATTAATTTCTCTTTTGGTTTTCAGGATTTCCATTTTAGGGCTTAATTGAAGACTTTTAATTTGTTCCTTTTCTAGATTTTTTTTAGTTGCATGCCCAGTTCATTGATCTGCTCTTTTACTTTTTTTACTGATGTATTCATTTAGAGATATAAATTTTCTTTAAACATTGCTTTTCACACTGCATTTCACAAATTTTGAAATATTGCCTCGTCATTCTCTTTAATGAAATTATTAGCTATTTTTATGATTTGTTCTTTGAACCACTAATTTTTTTTTTTTTGTTCAATCATTTCAGTTCTGTCCAACTCTTTCTGACTCTGTTTGGGGTTTTCTTGGAAAAGACATTAGAGTAGTTTGCCATTTCCTTCTCCATCTCGTTTTAAAGACGAGGAACTAAGGCAAACAGGGTTACATGATTTGTCTAGGGTGACACAACTAGTAAGTGTTTGGAGTCAGATTTAACTTGAGAATATGAGTCTTCTTGACTTCATGCCTAGCATTTATCCACTGTAGCACCTAACTGGCCAAATAAACATCTTAAAAATCAACATAGTCAAAACTGAATTAATTTATCTTTCCCCAAAATTCTATCTGCTGCCTCCTCCCTACTTTCTTCTTTATCCTTGTAGAGAGTGCTATCATCCTCCCAGCCCCTCAGACTTGCAACCTAGGAGTCATTTTTGATTCCTCCCTCTCTTTCACTGTCCCCATTCATATCCAGACTATTTTCAAGACAACATCTCTTCAATACAGCCTCTTTTCTCCTCTGACATAGTCCCATCATCTCACATTTGGGCTGTTGAAAAAGCCTGTTTTGTGGGTCTATCTGCTTCAAGTTTCTTCCATCTCACTTAGCTGCCCTCATACTTTAGGAATAACTTATCTAGTATCCAATTAACTTTTAATCTATTCTTCTACAGTCCCTTATTAAATTGTATTGCATTTTGGTCTGAAAACAGTGCATTTAATATTTTTGCTTTCCTGCATTTTGTTGTGAGGTTTTTATGCCCTAATAGATGGTTAATTTTTGAAGGTGCCATTTACCACTGAGAAAAAGATATACTCCTTTCTATTCCCATTGAGAAGTCTATCATATCTAAGTTTTCTAAGATTCTATTCTTCTCTTTGTATTCTTCTTTATTTATTTTATGGTTACATTTATTTAGCTTTGAGAGGGAAAAATTGAGGTCCCCCTTAGTATGAATTTACTGTTCAATTTTCCTGTAATTCATTTACCTTTCTCTTTAAGAATTTTGATGCTAAGCCATTTCATGCAGATATTACTTCATTGTCTATGGTTCCTTTCAGCAAGATGGAGTTTCCCTGCTTATCCCATTTAATTAGTTCTATTTTTGCGTTTGCTTTGTCTGAGATCATGATTGTAATCCTTGCCTTTTTAAATTCACTTGAAGCATAATAGATTCTCTTCCAGCCCCTTACTTTAATTCTGTCTGTGTCTGTGTTTCAAGTATGTTTCTGTAAACCACGCATTGTTGGATTCTAGTTTTAAATCTATTCTGCTATTTGCTTCTATTTTATGAGTAAATTCATCCAATCCACAGTTGTGATTACTAATTAATTGTGTATTTCCCTCCATCCTTTTTTTACTCTGTTTATCTTTCTCTCTCTTTTTATCTTCTCCCTCCTCTAAAATCTGTTTTGCTTCTGACCACTGACTTCTTTTATCTGCCTTCCTTTGGATCACCCTTACCTTTCTCTTGTTCCCTTCCCCTCCTACTTCCCTGGTGGGCAAGATAGGTTTCTATACCCAATTAAATGTGTATGTTTACTCTTCCTTCCTTGAACCAATTTAGATATGAGTGAAGCCCAAGTGTTGCCTGCCCCCACCATTTCCCCCTTCACTGTAAAAGTTCTTACTTGTATACCTCTTTTATGTGACATAATTTTCCCCATTCTTTTTTTCCCCTTTCTCCTTCTGCTATAGGATTGCTCTTTCTTGCCTATCCATTTTTATGTCATCCTAACATAACTGATTCACTCCTGTACCCTCTCTCTGTGTAGAATCTTTCTAATTTCTCTAATAGTGATAACATTCTTAGAAGATACATGTATCCCATGTAGAAAGGTAGGCAGTTTAATCTTATTGTGTCCCTTATGATTTCTCTTTCATATTTACCTTTTTATGCTTTTCTTGAATCTTTCATTTGAAATTCAGATTTTTTTATTCAGCTCTGGTCAGGAAGGCTTGACAGTACTCCATTTCTTTAAATATCCATTTTTTTCCCCCTTGAAGGAATATAGTCAGTGTTGCAGAGTACTTTGTTCTTAGTTGTAATTCTAGCTCTTTTGCCTTCTGGTCATTGCTTTCTTAGTCAGCACTTTAGTCCTTAACCAGGAAGGTCCTATGATCCCTGGGGCTTGAAGTGATATTGTCTCTCTGGGTTTCCACTCCCTCTTGATCAAAAATGCTCCTTTTTGCCCTTAAACTATGACCCAGAAGTGGCTGTAGACAATGGAGTTGCCCAATATCATCTGGTCATGCATCCAGTGCTAGCATAGGGGCTCTCTGTAATCTCTTTCTGATCAGTTTCCAGGTCCCCTTACCATCTCTGGCTTTAGAGCTATCAAAGCTGCTGCTTCTCTTGTCACCATGTAGTCCCTCCACTGGTGTTTCGTCAGTGTGAGTTCCAGGCCAGCCTCTTCCCCTATGTGACAAACATTTCTTTTCTCAACTGCCTTTTGGGTTGGAAGAATGTTTCCCTCTGACCTTTTGTTGGCTCTGTCACTCCAAAATCTGATTTGAGGAGTTATTTTAAAGTTGTTTGGAAGGGAATGTTGGGAGGGCTCAGCTTTCTCTACTCTGCCATCTTGGTTCCATCCCTGGAAGTCTAAATGCCTGAGTTTTGACTCCTGGAAAGAAAGAAATGAGGGCTATTGTTTTCCTAGGACTGATCTACCTCTTCTGTCAGTGTGTGTTTGTTTCAAAGGGCTAGTAACAGTCACACTCAATCAGGTCCAAGAAAGGTAGAACAGAACAAAAGCATTAAGCAAATCTAATAAGTAAAAGAAATATTTTGGAAATGGTGTGGTTTTGTCTTCAGACTTTTCTTCCTATTTGTGGATCTGCTGATTACTTTAGGAAATTACAATGCTGCTTCTCATTAGCAGCAGAATGCTATTGCGTACAAATGTCCAGACTGAAGATAAAATTCATTAACATTCATTCCTGTTATGGTAATAATAACAAACTTAACATATGAGTTCACTGAAACCCTGGTCAATAAATACAGTTAATGAGCAAGAATAGAGCTCAGTCTGACTTAGTGGATTCTTTTTTTGTAGATTCCAATGAGTTGAACAAGTTTTGCCTTATCGATCTTCACTACTTTGGTTTGAGACAAAAAGAAGTGACACAATCCTCATTTCAGTCAGAACAAATGAGGTGAATGCTAGAGGTAATGGAGAGTTTAACAACGAACATAGGTCTATAGAGTAGGCTCAGAGGGAAAGTAGGTCTGGAAAGGAAGCCTAAAATTCATCTTCCAATACCATGAGCCAACTCGGCCAGACACTCTCTTCACTTTTATCATATTCAAGTAGAAATGATAGAAACCTTGGCAGGGGCAGTGGACAGACCATCTTAGAATTCAAGGTCTGACCCTACGCTTTGTGGTAAACAGCTCTTAAAAGGACCTATGTAGGATGATGTTATTCACCTCCAGAGAAAGAACTGATAAACAGAAGCATGCAGAGTATAATTTTACATACACACACACACATATATACATACATACATACCTGCACATACACATATCTGGGTCAAATGATAGCCTTTTCTAGTGCAGAGTGAGAGGAAGGCAACTTTGAACTTTAAATGTAATAAAATTAAATATTAAAAAAAGAACTTGATGGTGGCAGAAGTAGGATCCTGTGGTCTATGACTCTAAAAGGGAAGATGACTTAAGAGGAATGGAGGACTCTCAAGAATAAAATTCTGGTACTAAAAGGCCCAAGTTATTTTGAGGATGAAGAAGACTGGGAGACATCTGAAGAGGTATCTATAGACACACACAGATTGTTCGTCAATGAACTTCTATTTTAAAAGGACATGTGCATGAGATAGAGACAAAGGCAAATAAATAATGAGTTTGAGCACAAAGGAGTAAAGAAGTTCTCCAAGAAAAAATCTTAATAAGGTCAAAAGCTCAGAGCAAGCTAAGGCCTACACTAAGTGCCAAGGACAATAAAAAGAATTTTTTTTAAAGCTATGCTGGCAATAAGGGGAGGTAAAATAATAGCTATAAAAAAGAAGATGGCATTGAATGTTTGAGAGAACCCTGAGTAAACTAATTCCTATTTTGCTCCTGGTTCTTTTTTTCTTTACCAAAGAGAAGGCTCTTTAGACTGAGAAGAGTTTTATTGTTGAACTACAGTCAGTAATCTGAATTCTCAGGAATAAGAGAAATAGTACAGGGGTATAGACAGGCAAATGGCCTGATTTGCTAAAACTACAGACTAGTAATACTGATATCAATCCCTGGCAACATATTGCAATTAATTATTCATTAATTATTAATAGTTTAATAACTTGTAAAGGGAGGGGGGTGTATTACTAGAATAGAAACATAATCTATCTGGATTATAATAGTGCATTTGACAAAATCTTTCCCGTGATCTTTTGGAATAATACTGAGAAATGAGAACTAAATAATAGTACAACTAGGTAAGTTGAATGATTGTACCTAGAGAGTTCAGTGAGTGAATTAATAGAAAGAGGTCCATCAGTTAGTCAATAATTTATGAAACATTTATTTATTCCAGGCATTTGCTAGATACTAGGCATATGAAGACAAAAGAAACAGCATCTGCCCTTGAAGAGCTTATATTCTATCAGATGAGGAAAGCTTGAGTATCAAAGAAGCAGACTCTTACTCATAGGGGGCCACACTAAATTGTAAAAATCTTTGCAAATTGTGGACTGTTCACATTTTTATCTGGTTGTAGTGCCCCTCTGTTTCCATTATATGTAACTTCCTAGTGGTTCAAGATAAATCTCCCTTAAATAGCTAAGAGAGTAACAGGAGGATGAATGGGTAAGCTAAAGAAAATCCTGTGATCTTTTCCCTACAGAGAAACTAGTGCTTGGAGTTGTGGGTAAGAAAGCAGAAATAATGGCAGCTTGAAACCCAAAGAGTTGTTTTGAACCAAGATATCATCTGGGTGGTGAGCAAATGATGAGGTTGTTGAATATACCTTGGTGCCATCACAAGAAGATTGTAGAGCCATTGTTCTCGTACTGGAAGGGACGTTAGACGAAATCTAACTCAGATCTCTCATTTTATGGATGAAGAAATTGAAGGCTAGAGAGATTAAATTGTTTGCCCATCACACAGGTGGTAAGTAGCAGAGATGGCAAACATCTACACATTCATTAACATTTTGGGATCATAGGATTGTAAAATCAGAGGTGGGAGGAAGTTCAGAGGTCAGCTGATCCAACCTTCTCATTTTATTGATGAATAAATTGAGGTCTGGAGAAGTTAAATGGTATACTTAAGTAGCATCTGGATTTGAACTCAGATGTTATTCTAAATGCATTACTTTTTCCATTCCACTAGTCAGGTACACTTTATGAGGTGAAGACTTCTTTAACAACATGAGTAATCACTTCCAAATTTATATGTCTCATAAGTCTAGATTTTCATGCGTTGGATTTTCTTAAATTAGGGCTCATCGGTATTACAGCAGATATTCCATAGATCCAGACACAGAGGCCAAGGAAATCATAGATACTTGTACAAGGGCATAAACAGGTGAGTAGGAGCAATTCTGGTTTTTATGTTGTGGCTCCAACTATAGAGAAATAATATTTACTAATTTGTCATTTATGTAAATTTGAAACAAACTAGGTCAAGTATTGATCATTTTGCCTTAGAATAAAGTAGTTAACCTTCGATAAATGGTTGGATAGAGAGTGGAATAATAGATGTACGATATTGATGCTTGGTGTCTTTTTCACTCAGGCCCTGGAAAAATGTATTATATCAATTCCCAGAATGCTTTTTTTCCTGGGAGCAAAGAAATAGTGACTTGCTGAAAGAAAGAAATTTTTAGGCATGAGGACAATACACGTACTCGATCGATCATGTATTCATGGACTACACTGACACACCAAATAATTAACTAGTCCATTAATTTACACTCACAGAATATCAGTGCTGGAAGGCAACTCAGACTGAGATCATCTAGTCCAGAGGTTCCCAAACTTATTTAGCCTATGGCCCGCTTTTAAAAAATTACTCAGTGATACCTGGAAATCTATTTTTTTTAACTGTTCAATGTTTTTTTTGAAAAAAATTTTCATTATTTCAAAAAATAGAATTTTTTCTTAAAAAAAATGATTCATCTTAAATTTAATAATTTATTATAAATTTATGGTTTTTTACTGCCCTGAAATTTTGATGATGCAATATTGCATCATGTGACTGTATAGTATCATATTGTAAACAAGTCATTACATGTACATATTCCTGCCAATGTGTGCTTGATTTCCTGTGACATGCTTGCCTGCCAACACTTGCCTGTTAAGACCTGTCTGACTTGACCATTGATTGGTTATAACTTCCATTTTGTGTGTTTATTTGGAAAATAATGTAATCACTATGGTTTTTACTCTGTTACACAACAGGTGAAACATTTACAAACAGTTTTTCAAAATTTTCTGCTTTCCTTATGTTTCTACTGCCCCCTTATTTTATTCAACACCTCCCCAATTGTGAACAAGACTATTACCACCCTCCTGGATCATTTGAGCACCCCACCCAGGAGGAATATCACTGAACAGATATCATCTCTGCAACCTGGAGAGGCAATGTGATACAGTGGATACAGTATTTGATTTAGAATGAGGAAGATCTGGATTCAGTTTCTGACTCAGAACCTTATTATTTATGTGACCCTGGGCAAATAATTTAATGTCCCTAATGCTCAGTTTCGTCATCTATCAAGTTGAGGAAGGTAGAGTTAATGACCTCTAATTCCCTTCCAGTTCTTGATTCTATGATTTCCAAAAAGATGTCCATCTTGCTTTGAAGGTCTGTAGTCATGAGCATTCAACCACAAACATTCCTCAAGCACCTACGTTGTTCAAAGTACTGTGCTAGGCAACTGGGGGAACACAAACAATATTTCATATTCATCTGGTACCTTAAGAGTTCCAAGGGACAGCTAGGTGGTACAATGGATAGAGTGTGAAGTCTGGAGTCAGGAAGATTCATCTTCCTGAGTTTGAATTAGGCCTCAGATATTGACTAGTTGTGTGACCTTGGACAAGTCACTCAACTCTATTTGCCTTGGTTTCCTCATCTATAAGATGAGTTGGAGAAGGAAATGGCAAACCACTCCAGTATCTTTGCCAAGAAACCCTAAAGGACTAATGGAGTCATGAAAAGTAGGACATGACTGAAAAAAACAACAAAAAAAGGGTTTTAAGGTCCATTCCTGGCAATAACTCTATAAAAGATAGAATGTACAACAGGATAAGTTGAGTCTCAGAGAGTAATAGTGACTTGCACATGGTAGTATAGATAGTAAATGTAGAAAGGATTCCAAATCAGGTCTTCCAGATCAAAGTTCAACATTCTTCACTACACCAAACAAAATGTAATACTCAATTTCAAGTTTATGATCTGGTTGTAGAGATAATACATTTATACCTAAATAATGACAATACAAGTAGTATATGACCATAAGAAAAAAATGATGATGAACTATGAATATCTGATAACTTCCTAAAACAATGCTAAGAGAAAAACATACCTCGAGACATCATCTCTTATTCTCTTAATGCTAAATGCCTGAAATGGGTGAGCAAAAATAGAAAATTAGAACAGAATATGGCTGTTACTTCCAATGCTAAGTCTTAGCAATACTTCGGTCAAAGATGATTTCCAAAGTAAGCAATCAACTCAATAGCAGAATCACAGAATTTTAGAGCTGGCAAGGAATGCACTAGCCTTCTATATCATGGTGGGGAACCTGTGGCCTCGAGGCCACATGTGGCCCTCTAGGTCTTCAAGTGTGGCCCTTTGACGGAATCCAAACTTTACAGAACAAATTCCTTTAATAAAAGGATTCTATAAACTTGAACTCAGTCAAATGGCTGAATCCAAGGTCTAGATTCCTAGACCAACCCATACCTAAATGAAAATCCTCTCCCCCACCATAATATAATCAACAGGTATACATTCATCTTTTGCTTGATGACCTCCAGTGGATGGGAACACACTCCTTCCAAAGGAAGTGTATTCTGTTTCTGAAAATCTCTAATTATTAGGTTTATTTCCCCTTTTACAAAGCCTAAATTTCTCTCCTTAGCACTTCACCTATTGCTTTGAGTTCTTCCCTATGGGGCTAAGCACAATAAATCTAATCTCTCTTACCTAGGATAGCCTTTCAAATATTCAGTCATCTCTCATGTTCCTTCTAAATCTTATCTTCTTCAGGCTAACTCTTCCCAGTTCATTTAACTGATTATCATGTGGCCTGTTTGTACCTCCTTTGAATCTGATCCAGTTTTTCCAAGTCCTTCCTAAATTTTGGTGTCCCAAAGTGAATATAATACTCTACTTCTTCTAATCAGGGAAGAAGACAGCAAAGCTATCACTATCCTTGGTGACGTGTTTGATAATATGCCTCAGTGAAGTCTACGATTTTTGGAGGGCTATTGTATCTGATCATTGACTCATATTGACCACAAATGGCATGGAAAACTAAAAAAAGGATAGTCTACTCAAGTCAAGAAGGGATTCAGTGAAAAATGGGAGCTCATGAGTAGTGGTTTGGAATAAATGGTGGTTAGCTGTGGGGAGGTACACCTGTTTCTCTGAACCAGTAATTTACTATCAGGAATGATGTTATGGTGGGAAGAAAGTGTCTGTGCAATAATTACAATAAATAAGATTTAAGTAAAAGAATTTGGCCATGAAGTTATTTGCTCATAGCTTTGCATCTGTGTCATTAGACAACGTATCCATAAGTAGTTTTGGCAGAGTAAGGTAGGTTGTCTTCCAGTTTCAGGAGAACTGAGATTCTTTTCTTTTACTTTTTAGGTTTTAGACTCTTTAAATCAGGTAAGCTAAGAACTATTTTGCACCTGATGGTGAAGGGCCAGCTGTGGATCAGCTGACTCCAGGGAATAATGACCATGAGAAATGATTAATACTAATAGTCAATCAACACCTACATTCATCCTAGGGCATACCCATCTTATTTTAGTATGTTAGGAAGGATAGCATCATGGTTATATTATCTCTGGGTTAAAGCTTTTTAATTTCTTCCACTCTCTGTCCAGGTCACCTAACTTTCAAGCCTACTGTTGCCAAGGTTCAAGGCCCATCCTCTTGAAGTTTCACCAGTTTCATTAGCTCCAATCCAAGATATGGGAATATTTCCTTAAGACTCAGCTGTTGGTGTTGTTTCCTTGGTTTCTTAATAAATCTCATTGTATTATAACCTTGCCAAGGGCTTCAAGGGAAGGAAAATGGAGACCCAGCCCTTTTTAGGCTTTAAACTTGGCTGTCAGGCACACAATGATCTTCCATGGCAAGAATTATTACATTGGCTGAGGGGGTGGCATTCCAGGGCTACTATGACCAACAAGTCAATATGACCTTATGAATGAGATGAATCAAACTGTCAAGCCTTGGAACTCTAAAGTCAGGCACCTTAAAATTCCGACTACATTCAAAGCAGATTTTTGTAAAGGGAGGGAGGGGGCAGGCGACAGGGAAACTGAGCAACAAAATAACTGAATTGTGATATTCTTTCTATCAAATCATACCTGTCATTAAACCCACATCAGGCAATTAGATCCATCTTGGGAATGAGAACAGCTTTGATATCGAACAGTATGATTAAGGCCAAGATTTAGTATTGCCTTCACAAGCGTAGGGAGCAAGTGTGAATTTCCACCCAATTAGCCTTTCAAAGCAGACATCAAGCCTCCGCTTCCCTCCTCCCCCACCCCCAGGCCCAGTTCCCCCTCAGTAAAGAGTCCTATAGAAGGGTGTTTGGTTACCAGCCTGATCCTGGAGGGAGTTAATGATCCCCATTTGGCAAGACTCAAAGCCCTCACATTCCGGCTCGGTGACATTTTAGTAGAAAAGAGATTCTGGTTATTCTTCAAATGCGTGAATTGGCTAATAGAACCTCTTCGTTTACTTAGGGCAGATTAAACAAATCTGGAAATAGAAGGTTCGTTATCCAAAAACTGAAGGGGGGAGTGTAGGAAAGGGGGTAGGGAAGTAGAAGGAGACAAAGGGGAGCAAAGGGAGGAGAGGGTGGAGTTTAACTGGAAGAGTCACAGATGGTGAATTTAACCTTTGCCAGAGTTTTTCTCCATCAAAAAAACCACACAATATAATGACTGGCATAGGGAAGAAAAAAAAGGCAATATATAGCCTGTCAAGTTTCTTGTAAGATTGTCCCACGTATGCCAGTGATACATGTATGCCAGTGATACACATATATTGGTGTTGGGAGATATGCATGCCTTTTTTTCATACGTTCATCCAGGTTTTTTTTTTTTTTTTTTTTGGAGGTGGGAGACAGAGTGGTGGTCACATATACTACCAGATACTTTTCTCTAGGGACAAGAAATTGGGAGCAATCTTAGTTGAATAATTCCCAGAGGTAGCTCTAGGGTGGATCTGATGATAGCTTTCATCATTGCTCACCCTTTTAATTCTGGCGTTTCCTGTGTAAAGGATCTGGAGAAATGCAAGCTGTGACTGTGGATGATTAGAGACACCTACCTTTGAATGCCCTTATAAACATGATGACACATAGATAGGAGGTCTCATGGCCAGGCCCTGGGGCTTTGACCTCTAGTCCTCAAATCTTCACCAGACTCTCTTCTGCACTCGTGTAACTCTGTTTCCTTGTATATATTTCCACCTGTTCACCAGGTTCAATCTGAGAAATCTCTCGTAATAATAACTAACATGCACACAGTGTCTTAAGGTTTACAAAATGCTTTGCATGTGTTATCTCATTTAATTCTCACAGTGATATTGTAAATGAGGAAACTGAGTCTGAAAGAAGTTAAATGACTTGTCCACAGTCATACAGCTAGTGAATTTCTGAGGTAAGATCTGAACTGGTCTTTCTTACTCCAAATTCAACACTCCATTGCCCATATCACTACATTCCATTTAGGACCTCTGCCACCTCCACGTTCCCTAGTTTCCTACTATACTGACAAAGTATGCTTTGTCAGTATAGTACCAGTTGATGGCTTAGATAGTGATTAATGGGTCTCATTTATTTAGCAATTTAAAGGTCTTTCAATGGTTTCCCTCACAATGACCCAGTGAAGTAGGCAAGGAGATTGTATGGAGGATATGAGTACTTGATGGTCCTTCAGGGTTGATTTTCTCCCATCCTTTTCAAGTGGTTTCTGAAGTAGTCTTGGCCTAAACTGCATGGTCTGGTGGATATGCTACAGAGGAAGGAATATGGCAGTGGAAAGACCATTGAAAAGGGAGTTGAAAATATCCCTTGCTTCACCTTCCGTAATCTGCTTCCACTTCCATCCACTCATTACACACAAAATAAAAAGGACTAAGTGAGAGAATGGGGCAGCTAGATGGCTCAGTGGATAGAGTGCTGGGCCTAGAGTCACAAAGATGATCTGAGAAGGAAATGAAAAACCACTCCAATATCTTTACCAAGAAAACCCCATTGTCAGTATGGTACATGGGATTATGTAGAGTAGGACATTACTGAATTGATGGAATAACAATGACAAACACAAGGCGCAACATCTAGGGGTGAGGAGGAGATAAACAGGATGCATTACTGCCAGTCAGGTGTTGAAAGTAGAGATTTGATTAAAGAAGGGCAAGTAGAAAAAGCTTCCCATAGTACCTGAGAAGTTTATAAAAGAACAGCAGGGAGAACTAGCCCAAGTCATTCGGAGGTGGAGAAGAGGGAAATTTAATCTTCCTAGATCAGGTAGAAATGAAAGTTTTTGACCAGTAGAAATAGGCTAGTGAGTCAATAGGTTCAATAGGGACTTCTGTATTGAATAGGTGAGGCTGTGAGCCTAACTATAACACAAGAGCTAGAAATGTGGTGACTAGCCCAGAAGCATGCTGGCCCTCCTTGTAAGAGCTGTAACTCTTTCCTAAGGGAGGGAAAGCAGGGGGTAATAAGAGATGGAGGATGGTAATGGCCAGACAGTGGAGAAAAAAGGGACAGAAGACCAGGTAATGCTAAGCTTCAAGAAGGATCTGGATGCAGCAGCAATAAGTGCCCAAGTTGCTAACATTGGAAGAGAGTTTGATGCATCATAGATCTCTGACTCAAAGACCAAAGGAAGAGACAGAATTAAAGAATCACCCTATAGACAACTAAGTCCAAATCATGGTCTTCACCCATGATATGTCATATGGATTGTGCCAGTCTGGAAGCGAAGGCTTCAATCCTCTAGCAAAGCCCTAACTAGAAATTTTTGTAGTGTGGGGCAAGGACCTCAAACCAGGGATACATGGCATAAACACACAACTGTGCTGTGAGGAACCGAGTGTGGCAATTGTGTAACCTCCTTGTGGAACTAGAACTAGAACTCGAACCCTTTGTGACACCTCAGTACCATAATTCTGAACTTGTTCCTCAAGGTTTGGTTTCTTCCTGGTATGGACTACTGCTTTTAATGTGGACACTGCCTTTGTCATTTTGTATCCCTGGGATCTGATTCCAACATGGCATAGCCTCTCTGGCCCCTCCCTGAGCTGGAGCATAATGGTCATGGTCTTTCTTTGAGCCCCGACCTCCAGGGCTTCAACTTGTGCCATGGAAGTCTCAGGGCCATCCTGGAGCATGTCCCTGGGAGGTTGGAAGGAAAAGCACAAAGGCTGGTGGTTAAAACTGTCTGGGCAGGTGAAATCCAGTGCAGTGAGTGTAGAACTTGTGTTCTTCACCTTTTTTGGCATCATGGGCCCCATTGCAAATCTGCATTTATGGACTCCTTCTTAGAAGGTGCAGTGGATAGAGCAACAATACAATCTCAGACACATAATAGCTGTGTGGCCCTGGAAAAGTCACCTAACATTCATTTTTCTCAGTTTCCTCATCTATAAAATGGGGATAATAATAGCACCTACCTCCTAGAGTTGTATGGAATAATATTTGCAAAGGACTTTGAAAACTTTAAAGTGCTATAAAAATGCTATTTAATATTATCAGTACTATTTTAAGATACATAAAATAAAATGTATCACATTATAAAGGAAACCAATTATATTGAAATAAAGATGAAATTTTTTTCTCAAGCTCAAGGACCTTTCCAAATCTCCAGGAGTCTGGAGGGGAAGAAAGAAAGAAAGAAAAAGAGGAAGAAAATTTTTTTGACAGGATAATGATTATATATTTAAAAGGAATAGCAGGTCGTACACAATAGATTTTCAGTTTCATGTGCAAACATCTTTTTAAATTATATTGTTATAGAAATACTTATTTCATTTCATAAATTAAAAATAAAATGAATTAATATAAAATAAATCTATACACAGAGCCTTGAGTGGGTGGGGTGGTAGTGGTACATGGATCCCAGGTGAAGAACTTTTGGTACAAAAGGACCAGCTCCAGAGATTTAGTTAGAAGGAACCTTAGTTATCTGGTCTAAGCATTTCATTTTATACAGGAAGAAAGTGAACTGTGGAAATTTTAAGTGATTTGTCTAAGGTCATATATATCATTCACAGAGTCAGGGAATGAACCCTGATCTTTTGATGCTTAATCTACTTAAGGAACACTTAATATTAGAATTTAGGGAGAAGTATTACTGGTAGAAGGAAGATGAGGAAGGCAGAAATCCAGGCAATGCCAAGCTTGCTTTTCTGTAACATGGCAGGTAGAATGTGGAATGAGTCATATTCAGAGCTCAGAGACACTAAATGAGACCTTTCAATTGGATGTAGAAGCCAGGTCAAGCAATCAGTAACAAGTAGGACACTTTCATTCCACCACTGGGGATGAAAATATCTCAGCCGTAACCTTCTCTAGAGAATAATTTCTGATATAACTGCTGCAAGACAGGAGGAAAATGGACAGGTGTGAAATTACTGGTTACATATGTGTGTTTAGGCATCTGAGACCATGGCTGGGGAATTGACGGTTAATATAGAAAGCCCCCACATCGTCATGACAAAAATATTTCTACACATTTTTACCACTTCTAGAGTATTTAAATGCTCAGCTGCATAGAATTGGAAGGCTAAGGATAAATCTGTCTTGGAGAAATAATGAAATTTTGGCTTTCAACCCACTCTTCATCCTATATATTTTCTTCTATGACATCATATAGCTATCAATAAAATGAGCAAAGAGTAGCCTTCTTTGCCATGAAGTTCCCAAAGATGCTGTGAGATTAATTTTGCATCCACTCATTCCTTAATTGCTACTGTCTAGTTTGCCAGAAAGCCTGAATGTTTTTGAACATTCCAATAGCAATTGGTTTGATTTGCTGGGGATTTACAATAGTTCAACCTTCATATTTTATGTGAGTTCAGAAACAGAGAGAAGGAAAAAGAGGAGAGAGTGATGAACTGATTAGGGAATTCTTTAAGGGGGAAAAAGTGAAGAGATTCCTGAAATCTGGAGATGGAGAGATTAATTAGGTCATCATGTCCAGGGCAAGAGAGCTCCCTACAGCATATTCACGAAGGTTTCATCTAGTCCGACTTTCAATGATTGAGCTAATGGACTTTCCATAATCTTCCTTTGGAAAACTGTCCCACAGTTTCAAAGGTTTCATGATTAGGAAATGTTTTCCTAGGAGTCAGCTGAACCTTTGCTTAAAGTTATTCTTAAAGCATCCCTTTCATCACTGTAAACACTAAGCTTCCTGCTGAGAGGATTTGAGCCTGTGAACTTACATACAGATGGTTGTCATTTGCCACTGAACAAATTAGACATGTCATTGTTTGTTAGTCCTCTCTCGTTCTTGAAATTGCTTTACATTAATGTCTCATTCTATGGAAATGCTGTATTCCCTCAGTTAGAATACAAGCTCCTTGATGGCAGGGCCAGCTTCGCATCTATCTTGGTAGCTTCAGTATTCAGTGCAGTTCCTTTTACCCAGAGGATGATAGGAAAATAGATTTAGAGCTGGAGATAGCCAAATCCTTCAGTCCATTATTTCAGAGAAGGAATTGAGTCCCAGAGAATTAAGTGATTTTTTTAAACCTACGTCACACCCACAGTAAGGTTGTTTGACTCTAGCTTTCTACTGTACCATGCTTACCTTCCCTAGCCTAGTTTCTTAGAATTGTGAGAACCAGCACTTTTAGAGCTCCTTTTCACTGTTGTAGCCATTTAGTCTTTTTCAATTGTGTCTGACTCTTTCTGTGGTTTTCTTGGCAAAGATAATGGAATGGTTGCCATTACCTTTTCCACCTCATTTTGCAAATGAGGAAATGGAGGCAAACAGGATTAAGTGACTTGCCCGGGGTCACGCAGCTAGTAAGTGTCCAAGGTCAGACTTGAACTCAAATCTGCAATCCAACACTCCATCTTCACTGTGCCACCTGGCTAGTAAGTGGCAGATCCAAGATCATATGCTTCAAAACCAATGTTGTTCCCACTATACTGTACTGATTCTTAAAACTTAATTATTTTTCCTGAGTGCCTCTGAATTCCTTTTAACTATCTGATACATTTATAAGACTTCTTTAAAATTCATAAGTACATTCATTATTTTAGCTGAAGTTTTATCTGTGATATATGTGGTTCTCAAATCCCTACACAACAAAAGCTTTGAAGGGTATGATGAAAAGGGTCTTCTTTACCATCAGTGAATATTTTCTGTATTATTACTGCCCACTGGGGGCACTTGAGCTATGACTCATCAACAGAGAACAGATGAAAATGCATGGATTTGCCAAAAAAAGTGTGGAATGTTAATTGGATCCAGCTCTTGTCAGTTTTTCAGACACCCAATGTATCACCCTCAGGTGTGTCTGGGAGAAGAGTGCCAATAGGGAAAGCAATGAAAGGGGAAAAAAGGGTTAGTTTAATGGGGCTAACAGGAGATTCTGTCCTTGGCATGTTCTCAGGGAAAATACTAGCTGGTTTTATGGTGATACCAAGATCAAATAACAATGATTATGATGATGATGTTTGATAATATGTGTGTATATTTACATACATGTGTATATAGTAATATATCTAAAGCATATATGTAAGTATATATTCCATATATATTATATATTACAGAGAGGGGGGAGATTTATAAAGAAATTTACATATTGAATTTGTTTATATTCATAATAGACCTGTGACTTAGGTATTATTAAATCCATTTTATAGATGAGGAAATTGAGGTTGAGGTTAAATGACTCATCCAAGACCATACAGCTAATAAATTTCAAAGGCAGAATTTGAACTCAGGTCTTTCTGATTGCAAGTCCAATATTTGTTCTGCTGTACCATGATACCTTATTCTATTTATAGTAAGAGTCAAAGAAGAGCTTTACTTCAGGATAAAATCAGCCTTAAGGATGAACTGGTAGGTATAATTAAAGGAGGAACAATGGGAGACAGTGTCCCCTTTGGAAGCATGTCAACTATTTGTCACAAGTTCATATAGTCAAGGAAAACTATTGCTACTCTTCTACAAAAAATATAGCTACTTTCAGAATATTTGGATGTTCAGTGTTATGGAACTTAGTGTAAACTTTCTATGTTATCAATTCTTCTTTCCATTTACCAGTTTTGTTTTGTTGCTAGTAGAAACTTGTTTGAAAAACTTTTATCTTTTAGTTGATCCAAGGGGAAAGAAAGGATTCAACTATCCCTGGGTGGAAAAATTCTGGTTAAGAGAGGCCAGACAAAGACCAATGACAATAGAAGAAAGAGAAACAGAGCATGACCTTAATTGATCTGGAGTCTGCTAGAAGCAGAGGAGAACCTCAAGCAGATTAGTTATCTTCTCCATCTCTCATATTTCAGTTTTGGGTTATTCTTTTATAGATTAGTAGGGAAGGAGGTTGTTGTATTTTACGGAACACATATAAAATGTGGGATAGAAAGGTATTTCATAGGAAAGACATATCCCAAAGAGATTAAAAAGTGGGGGGAGGGAGAGAAAGGACCTATCTGTACAAAAATATTTATCTTAACTCTTTGTGGTAGCAAAAAATTGGAATTGAGGGCATTTCTATCAACTGGGGAATGACT
This sequence comes from Bettongia penicillata ogilbyi, assembly GCA_023548195.1. Classification (NCBI taxonomy): domain Eukaryota; kingdom Metazoa; phylum Chordata; class Mammalia; order Diprotodontia; family Potoroidae; genus Bettongia; species Bettongia penicillata. Next base: position 4,162,354 of record JAJHZJ010000060.1, read on the forward strand.
GAACAAGTTGTGGTATATGATTGTGATGGAATATTATTGTGCTATAAGAAATGACAAGCAAGATGATTTCAGAAAAACCTGGGAAGACTTACATGAACTGATGCAAACTGAAGTGAGCAGAACCAAAATAATATTGTATATAGCAACAATAATATTGTGGGAATGATCAACTGTGAATGATTTAGATATTCTCAGAAATACAATGAACCAAGGTAATTCCAAAGGACTCATGATGAAACATGTTATCTTCTTTCCTCTCTCTCTCTCTCTCTCTCTCTCTCTCTCTCTCTCTCTCTCTCTCTCTTTCCCTCTCTCTCTTTCCCTCTCTCTCTTTCTCTCCCCTTCCTCTCTCTCTCTTTCTCTCTCTCTCTCTTTCCCTCCCCCTCCTCTCTCTCTCTTTTTCTCTCTCTCTTTGCCTCTCTCTCTCTCTGTCTCTCCCCATGTCCTTGTACAAATATGCAAATGTTTTACATAATTGTCTATGTATAACCTATATCTCAGGAAGGGTTGAGGAGAAGGAGGAAAGAGAGGGAAGTTTTGGAATTCAAAACTTAAAAACGCCCACCAAATGTTAAAAATTGCTTTAATTTCTAATTGGGGGAAAAATTAAATTATTTTAAATAAGATAACCCTGCCCTTGTAGTCCTCTTGATGCTAGGCTATTAGGTGACTCTGTGATCTCATCAATGTGGGTGCTTCCTCTAATGGTACAGGATGCAACCAATTCCTACCTTCTAATCCTGTCTGGCTCTTGTCCACATCAATGGAAAGAGCACTGGATTTGGGATCAGAAGACTAGGGTCCATCTTACTTCTCTATCTTACTTCAGCAAGTAAACTTAACTTATTTGGTTCTCAGATGCGTCATTTGTACAATGAGCAGCAAACATTCTTTCAGCTCTAAATTGAAGATCCTGTGGTCATCCCATAAATATATCATAGAGGATCTACCCAACATGCCATCATCCTTCCTATAAGTTTTCTTTTTCTTATTACCTTTTGTGAACACTATTGTAGCGTGTGGGTTATCCTTATGTTGGCCTTTACATAGACATTTATTTTTGGCTATTCAGATTAATTCACACCCTATCCTGTTAGAGTGGAGATAGTTGTATATGATGTATCTATTCTCTATATAACAATTATCTCAATTACCACCAGTATGTATGCCATATTAATCCAGATCAACCAGGCCTGCATAGCCTCCTGTAAAGTACATCAGGTAAAGTAGATAGATGGGTATCTACTTTTCAGTATTGCTTCCCTGCCTTCTGTTCCAACTATTGATTTATTTCTGGAAGAGAAACCATGGTAACATTCTTTTAGTCACCTCATTTGGCCTCCTCATTAAAGTTCTAAATGGAGTTAGTTCTTTGAATTTCAGGTCACCAGGACATCTGCTTCCTCATCTCTTCCACCTGCGATAGGTCCAAAGGGATTTTGAGAGGTGATGACTTTACTTTCTCCAAAAGCTAGATTATAGTGGAGTCACACTATTCCTACATGCATATCCTGATTCTTGGAATCCCAAGATCCTTTAAAACCACACCCTACATGCCTGGTCTTGTCAAGTATAAACACTAATGTAAACTCCAGAGCAAAGTGTCTTACCAGAAAAGCTGTGCTAGTTAGGTGGGGAGGGCAACGAATAATTGATGCACAGTCTGTGTGCTGCATTGGTGCCCTAGAAATGGCCCTAGAAATGGCAGGATAATTGGAGGGAGGCCCCCAGACACATATGGGGGATCATCATGCATCACTGACAGGAGAACATGGACAAGGTGCTGAATGGACTGCAATCTGTATCTTTGGAAAGAATGGTGGCCACCGCAATGAGATAAGAGATCCATCAAAGTTAGTGAAGCAGGAAAACATGTTATTTAAGGTCTTCATTCAATACCTACTGAAATCTCAGAGTTAGTCTATTCAGCCTTGGAATTTTCTACCACTGTGTTAGCCAGGGGATTAGGGTGCTATGGGGCTAGAAGTTTGAAAAACAAGAAAAGTTGCTGCTGTGGATGGCATGAAAGAGGGTTTTCTCCGCCATACTTCTCACTGTAGGCTCAGTTAACTCTAGGAGGGGTTGATTACACCAGTTTTTCCAACCTGATATTTAGGAATGCCAGATAGCAGTAAGGGGACTGGTAGAAAAGTGGTTTGGTATATGCAGAGACAGCTATCATTGGGGGGTGCATCTGAGGTCTAGTATAGAATAAATTGGCAGGTGGTGATAGAGACTTTGATGAAGACGATGGAAGAATATTACAGATGTGGCAGAGAGAGATTGAAAGTCTTAGGTGGTGTAACTGTCTTGGGTCTCTTCCCCTTTGTCTCACTGAAGCAAGTAAGAGAACAAGCCTTGATTACATGCCTACCATATGTCAGGTGCTATGCTGAGTGCTTCACAAATATCATCTCCTTTGATCCTCACAACTGTGGGAGGTAGGCGCTATTATTATCCCCATTTTAGAGTTGATGAAATAGAGGCAGACAGAAATTAAATAACCTTTCTAGGGTCATGCAGTGTCTGAGGCTAGATTTGAAATCAGATCTTTCTAACTCTAGGCTTGGCAATCCATTCACTGCATCATACATAAGGGTGTTCACAGTTGCGTGCTATAGATTAGAACCATGGTTTATGCTACTCAATTGCCCATGTACAATGTAGGATATTGTAGGGATGATGGACTTCCTTACTGAGGCTGCTAGAAGTGCCCTGGCTGACACTTCTTCAGGCTCTGAGCTCAAAGAGCCCATTTTTTACTTCTCTTTTTGAAAATCTCCTTCTGCAATCTTTACAATGAGAACTTTTCATTGGATAATTCTTACTCTCCAAAGTTATGTATTCCCTGCTAAAGACTGGAACTTGACTGCAAGTGAAAAGACCATGTTAGTCCTCTGTTATTATTTGTGATTTTAAAACAAGACCTTTAACCATTTTAAAAAAGATGACAGTGATGCTGCCACATCCAGTCCTCCATCCTGCCACTGCCTACCTGAGTCAGTCTGGGCTCCTGTTTCTAGCACAGGCTGCTTGAGGTGCTTTGGGGATTGATGGGACCTTTCTCTGTAACTGGTGGCCCACGAAAATTCCACTGTTTGACATGCACTGGCACTTTCTTTCCCTTGATATCCTGCCCAGCCTTCCCACTCACATCCGAAGAGAGTTCTTATCCAATCTCCCTTTTCATCAAGATTCAGGAGATCCCTGTAGTGTATCAAGGGCAATTGAAAAAGAGATCCAAAATAAGTGTCACCTGATATTTCTACTCCCACTCTTGATATGTTTGGCTCTCTTTAAGAGAGATGGAAAGACATTTGAACTAGCCCACACTCCTATTAAGGATTAGATCTGTTTCCTTTCCCTCCCTTGTTTTTGAACATGTTAGGGATGCTAGTGGGAGAACTAGTCTGAATTAGCGTCTGCAGTCCCATGGGATATTCATGTGGTTGCAACATCTCATGTGACCCGGCCATTGCCTTGTTCTGGTTTCATCTCAAAGGCATCTAATTTCTTTAAGTACTCTGTGGTTGCAGCATAGCAAATCACCATATCTTTACAATCATGTGCCTCCTTTCCCACTCCAAACAAACATATTTTTACCAGGTTTCTGAAGCCATTCCACATTTTATTAATTCTCCTTTCAATCATTTATTCATCTAACATATATTCATTGAGCATTCAGTGAATGCAAATCACTGGTTAGGCAAAGTGGAAAATCCAAAGATTAAGACACAAATCTTTTTCACATAGGACTTCCCATTTAAGCAGTCTGGGTTGATTTTGTGAATATAGGACAGATCTGTGATTTCTTCGTGCTACTGATGGAAATGTCTCCACCCACAGATAGCACAGCTCTTCTATGACTTTGAGGAGGAATCCTAGAGTTTCCTGAGGCACACAGAGAAGTGACTTGCTTAGGGTCACAAAACTTAAATTTCAGAAGTGGGATTTAAATAAAAGTCTTCCTGACTCCCAAGTCCAGCACTGTCTATTATTCCAAAATGGCTTTCACCATGTTGTTGATGGGGCAGCTAGGTGGTACAGGGGATAGAGTGCCTGGCCTGGAGTGAGGAAGATTCATCTTCTTGAGCTCAAATCTGACCTCGTTTACTAGCTGTGTATTCCTGAGTAAGTCTCTTAACCCTGTTTGCCTCAGTTTCCTCATCTGTAAAATGAGCTGGAGAAGGAAATGGCAAACCATTCCATTCTCTCTGCCACGAAAACCCCAAAAGGGATCCCAAAGAGTAGGACATGCTTGAAAATGATTGAACAACATTTTACTGTGTCTCTGGCTCCAATTCCCAAACCCAGAACTCTATTATTTCAAAAATGCCTCTGATCCTATGGCACAGTAAAATAATAGTGTCCTAAATGTCTTTAGATTTCATATCTTTTTGCTTGGAATCCCCTCAGTACCGAATCTTCTTGGGTCTGAGATGATGAACTGAAGAACCTTCATTTCAAGAAGGCTTTATTGTGTGCTTAGAAGTTTTCTTCCACAAATTCTTACCCACTACTCACTCAAACTCTCCCTCCATCCCCAGACTAGATAACTGCTCAGACCCTCTTCTAACTCTCACATTCTGTGAATCTGTGAGTTCCTTGACTGAGGTCATACAGCAATTCCACTGAATTTCTTTTTAGATAATCAACTTCTTTTCATCTAAAAACAATGCAATTGAAGCCCTGATGATACATTCCAGATTTGTTTTTTTTCCCTTAATAGTATCTAATTAAATTATATTCTGCTGCATCCCCTGATTTATGCCTTGTTCTAAGGTCAGAATTTTCTGTTTTGTTTTTTAAAGAAATAATTCAAAGCTTCCCATGTTCTTTGCAAAGATAGTCTATTCTCAATTAATTTTATGTATACTGAGTCTCAAATCATAGTCATAGAAATCTTCTATGTATCTACAAATGTCAATAGCTTCAAGTAACTAGGGGTTTGTTAAGAAGTACATTTTAATCTATAAATTATTATAGTGATGATAAGAGGTCCTGGAGAAAGAAAGAGTATATTAACATATGGTTAATTTTTTCAGGGTTTTTAGGAGGCCCTAGAGAGGAAAATGACTGGTGCCTTTAGAAAATATATAGTGATAGTGGTAATATGAGATAGCAGTAATGGGACAGTGCCATTGCCCATGGAAAAGGTGAAGAAAATTGAGATGATATTTAGAAGTGGAAGAGAGAGGTCAAGTCTGATCTGACTCCATAGGATCACAGATTCAGAGATGGAAGAGACTTTAGAAACTATCAAGTCCAACTGTCTCATCTTAGGATGAGGAACCTGAGATTCGGGGGTTTAGTTGACTTGGTCAAGGTGACACAGGTGACAGAAGTGAGATTAGAACCCAGTCCCTTGACTCCAGTTCTGGTGCTCTTTCTACCATGTCACATTGCTTCCATATTGCTTATAGATGATCCTAACCTAAGCCTTTTTTGAAAGGTAGATTGGTGGGCTTGGAGTCAAGCGATTTGGGTTCAAATCCTGAGACTTTTTACTTATGTGGTGATAGTCAAATCCCTCTCCAAACCCATTTCCTTATCTGTAAAATGGGGCTATTAATACTTGTGCTACCTATTCACACAGTGGTTTTAAGGAGACTGCTCTGCATTCCTTAGAGCCTACATAAATGTCAGATTTTATAGGTCTAGTATAGTGTTTTAGTACATTGTTTGCCGTGATGGGAAAAGTCTATTTTCTTACTTGGCAAGGTCACATTTGTGCATTATAGTTCCTGATTCATGGGAGCAAAACATTCTTGCAGTGAAAACAGCACACTAACATTCTTCCCATGGATAGCCAGGGGCCTGGAGAAAGGCAGTTTCTGCAAGCTCATGGTTATTTCTTGGGCTCCCAAGATGGTGGGGGGTGGGAAAGGGAGAAGGCAGCCAGAAAGCCCAGAGCTGTGCTGAACTTGGTGTTCACTTTTGAACAACACACCAATTAGCTGTTTTCTAAACAAACCATGAGAATCAGTTGTAAAGAGTCTGTCGAGAGGGGATGCCAACTCTCTTAGAGTACAGAGCAACAAAATTGATAAATCATTTCAGTTTAACCTCGGCAGAGGGGAGAACAAGGAACCATTTTTTACTTTATTTGAATATTGTAAATTGAACAATGGCTGCAGTTCTTTGAGTCACCCTGGGAATTCCTTAACTGGCCCTGATACTGAGCCAGGAGAGAACCTTAGAACTGAGCGGTTTTAAGTGGGTGGGGGAGTTTAAAAGAATATAAAGTTCCCCCAGTAAGTGCAAGGTCTGCTCAGGCTTACAGTAGTGGGGGCTAGGGATGGGAAGGAGTCCTGTATGGTACTTCCTAAGGGTCTGTGGCCTAGAACAACCCACCACCAGGTGGGCCACTGAGAACCAGGAACCCCAAGGCTTACATAATCAAATTGTCAAGGCTGGTACAGCTGTGATATTCCACTTGGACAAATTCTTATGTCTTCCACAGGAAGTTGGGATCAGTTTTTGCTAAATAAAATAAAATAAAATTTAAGGCTATGAGAGTTGACCTTGGCCCAAAGCTTACCCAAGGGAAAAATGAACAAAGGCAGCCTGGGTAAAATTGTGAAGTTTGCAGCAATGGCTATGGTTGGTCCATTCTGGGTCTCTCCAACCTGGGTCTTTTATCCTTCTCACAATCTGGAGCCTACTCTTCTTTCTCCTATGTCAAAACCTGCTCTCTTTGGGTGTGGTGACCCATTGTGGAAATTCCTGCTACAGGGGAGGCAAAGACTGGTGGATCTCTTGAGCTAGGCCATTATGAACTGCAGTAGGGCTGAGATGATTGGATAGCCACACTAAGTGTAACCCCAATATAGTGAGGCCACTAGGTTGCCTAAGGAGTGGTGCAGTGGCCCAGGTCAGAAATGGAACAAAGCTTCTGTGTCAACCAGTAGTGGGGATGGCCCCATGAGTGGCCACTATATTTCTAGTCTGGGCAAGATAGGGAGATCCAGCCTCAAATAACAACAGCAAACCCCAAAATTTGCTTTCTAGAAAGTTACTAACACCTGAGGATAAACTTTCTTTTGTTTTGGAGGCAGTTCGGATTAAGTGACACTCTTGGGGTCACACAGCTAATAAATGGCTGAGATTACATTTGAACTCAGCTCCGCCTCACTCCAGGGCCATTGCTTTATCCATGACACCTCCTAGTTCTTCGGAATATGAATTTTCTAACTGCTCCTTCTCCTTCTCTGGCTTTACTTTCCCCACCTGTGTCACTTGGTTGTCTCTCTAGTCTGTTGTTCCCTTTAGGAACGGAATCCTCAATTGCTATTTATGACTGGCTCTGTCCTTTAAGGTCATTTCCTTCTTTTTCATTCCTTCTTTCTGGAGGGCAATGGTTTAGGATGTGTAGCTAGGGTCTTTATGATTTCCTGCCCCACCCCATCTCCACTTCAAGTCTTTTTGTTTCTCTGGGGAATGTAATCTCAGGTCTGACAACAGGGAAATCAGAGGGAATCTTAGGCATTTTCTTGAAGGTACCAACAAGGCAGGATTAGTGTAGGTTCAAGGGAGGTATTGGATCTGTGTAGATCCAGGATCTTTAGAAAGTAGTTATAAGAAAGCTATACTGAATGATGGAGGTAACAAGCTTGAGGCCTGAAAACTTGGGAGTATGACTGGAACCAGATTAAAATGTAACTGGGAAATGTTTAATGAAATTTTAATAATATGTAATGCAACATCGATAATGTAATTTTTAGTTTTCTAAATCAAGGTATGACCAGGAGGGATTCTTTTGATTTGAATTTGTCTCTGTTGCTGTTGTTCAGTCACGTCCAACTCCTCATGACTTCTTGGGGTTTTCTTGGCAAGGATACTGGAGAGCTTTGCTGGTTCCTTCTCCAGTACATTTTACAGTTGAGGGAATTGAGGCAAATAGGGTTAAGGGTCACATAGCTAGCAAGTATCTAAAGGCAGATTTGAACTCAGGTCCTCTTGACTTCAAACCCAGTGCCCTATCCACTGTGCCACCTAGCCATCCCAAGTTTGTCACTGTTGTATGTATTGAAGGCAGCAATTAAGAGACTTTTGATGTAGTCAATTGGCTTTTCACATGAATGTAGAGGCAGGAGATGTTTCAGATGCATCTGCCTAGGAATTTTGAGGTGCTTCTGGGCCCCAGAAAAGCTGGTGTCATAGTTACATTCACACTAGTTCATGGGGTATGCTGGTTGGGGGTAGGGGATGTTTGGAACGATTTGGAGGCCTGTTGGATTCCAACTGAGCTACAACCACTGGCCTCCACTAGGGGGCAACATTTTGATACTCTGATTACATTCATTGCTTTGTGATCTCATTGATTTGGACCCTGCTTCTCACAATGCAGACAGCAACCCATCCATGCCTGTTCATTTTGTGCAACCCTTTTCCATGTGATGGAGTCCTTCCTCACTTTCTTCTGACACAAGGGACACTGTGGCTTTCTACCTGTCCTCTTTTGCTCATGCTATGGTCCAGCCTATGTTCTCTTTCCAGAAGCGTACTGAGCTCATTGCAGCTAATTTGTTCAATGGCTTGTCTTGTTTCCTCTTCCACATTCCAGTGCCTCCTCCAGGTAAACCAGGAGGCAGAATGAAGCTATTACCCACTCACTTCAAAAGAAATCATTCCTTTAATCTACTACAGTGAGATTAGGAGGCCAAGCACATTTGCTTGCATCTGAGTACTTTCAACATGCACTGGTGGGAAACCACAAACAGGCTCTTTTGAAAAGCTTCCATGCACAAACAAGAAAAGCCATAGGAGACCATCATGCTGGTATTTTGTGTTGATATCGTTTGCATGGGTCTATCTGTCAGATTTACCTCGGTAGAATAAATATATACCCACTCTTTTATCCTCCCTCATCCCCACCACATCATCCCGAGGAAAAATGTTGAAACATAATGTCTGTAGCATGATTCTTATGAGATTGCACCAAGCTACGCTGACATTTTTTAGATAAGGTTTTAGTGCTAAAAACTGGAATGTAAATTGAATTTCAGCACATCAAATCATTAATCATTGAATGTTTGATTGTAAGTCACAAAACTAGGTTGTGTGGGAGATGACAGAGGAAGATAAGAGTTCCTCTACTCATAGAATTTATAAACTGTGCCAACGTAGCTTCTAGTGATAAGATCGTTACACACTAATATCTCTCAATGAGACAACTAGGTGGCTCTTTGGGCTTGGAGTCGGGAAGACCTGAGTTCAAGTTCAACCTTAAATCCTGTTAGCCAGTCTGTTTGCCTTAATCTTCTGGAAAAAGAAATGGCAAATCACTCCAGTATCTTTGCCAAGAAAACCTCATGGACAGTATTTGTGTGCTATGGTCCATAGGGTCATGAGGAGTCAGACACACCTGAATGACTGAACAACAGTATCTTTAGAAGGTCTAAAAATCTAGTTGAAGGACTCTAGTACATTAGACAGTTCCTTTGAAAAGGGTTTATGGAAGGACACAGACAAGATGAAAAGGTGGGGGTGGGTACACCAATCTGTACCCTTGGAAGGGCCACTCATATCAATGAAATCAATATTTCAAACTCAAATACTAAGGTATGTTGAATTATAATCTCAATTTTCATATGTTGAATTGCTTAAAGTAGAGCACTTGTATATCTATAATTATAGTCTACATATTTAATTTTCTTTTCATTAGTTCAACATCAGTGTAAAGGCAATAATACTTTAGCTTGATGCAAAGATAAACCCAATTTTTTAAAGGAAGGAAACTAGGGAGAATATGCTAAAAGAGGAGAGAATTTGACAGAAATGTTGCAGAAAAGGGATGATGACCAACCACAGTGGAACCTCTCTGAGGATGAATGGAGAGCAAGGAGAAAGTTGGCAGTTTCCAAAAATGAAAATGCTCCATAGGTGATATCACAGGGAGACAGCATGGAGGAGTACAGAGATCATTGATTCAAATCAGAGAACCTGGGTTCAAGTCCTCTCTCAGGTTAATAACCTGTATGACCTCAGGCTTACTTAATCCTTCTAGACCCAAGTCTACTCATCTCTAAAATGAGAAGCTTGGATTATATATGGCTTCTGAGGTCTCTTTTAGATCTGTTTTATAAGAGACTTCATCCAGTACAGAATAGAAGAGGAGAAGGGTGATGCTGTCTTAGGATTCTCTGACAAAGGGGGCAATTTTACCTGGACCTTAGTAAGAGATAGCCTTTTTCTCCTTCCACACAGGGCATATATTGGGGATGTCAGAGAACCTCTTGAGACTAGTCAAATGTAAATGACTGTTATTCAGTTTTTCTGATTTACATGTTGACAAATGATAGGGCTAGAAAGAACCTTAAAATTGTTCCTAGAGATTATATATGCCCAGCAAGGAATCTTAGAGGCACTTATTGACGGTTTCATCACTGATGCTGATTAAAAGGCTTTTGGTAGAGAAAGATTTGAAAGTGAATAACTGGCCTTAAAGATGTCTGAGAATAAGATCTGGATTTTTATGACAATGGCTTAAAATATATGAAAGATAGACTCTTAATCAGGGATGGAGTACTCCAAAGGAAAGCTAGAAAGATATAGGTGAAGTAAAACATAAATAAAAAGAAAGAAGGAAGAAAACTGCCTGTGTTTGGTCATTGTTTCAGTCATTTCAGTCATGTTTGACTCTTCGGGATGCCATTTGGGGTTTTCTTGGCAAATATACTGGAGCAGTTTGCTGTTACTGGAATGTTTGCAAAACTGCCTACACAGATCTCCATATCTTGCTTGATCAAGCTAGACACTATTGAGCAGAGATTCTTGGTCTTTTTCTGTGTCATGGACCCTTTGTGCAATCTTACCCCTTCTCAGAATAATGTTTGTTTTTTAAATTCATAATTGAAGGACATGGTAAATTTCAATGATAGGCTTAAGACAAGTAAAGATATAAATTTTTCTGATATAAATTCATGAATATCCTGAAATCTATCCATAGTTTCCTGAGAGATCTTCGGACCCCTAGTGAAGAAGCCCTGCCATAGAGTAGGAATAAGAATATATGAAAAATAGTTGTAGAGATAGTAATTTAAAGGAGACAGAATCTAAGAAAAGAGACAGCAATACATTCTATGACTTAAGATGTTTGCATAGTTCCAGTGGACTTGAACCAATTACCATACTTTCCATATAATTATAACTTCAAATAGTGTGAATTCAAACAATGCAAGCACTTCGTGGGATTCATTATTTACACTAATCAGGACTTAGCTGTATAGAATACAGGTAAGAAAAAAGGTGAACTACAGATCTAACCAAGGACTCAAATTTGACCTCAAAGTTATCAGTGAGTCTTGGAGGAATGAGACTCAAGATTGAAAGATGACTCTTGGAGGCATACCTTATGGATGTAGTCTAGAAATAGTATTGCATATTAAGCAAGCATATTGAAATGAAGAAACCCAGGGAGGGACACATGATGAGGAACACTTTGTTGAAGACCATAGAGAGAAAATCAAGTGATATTGTTATGGGAATGTACTTAGACCGCCTGGGCAGAAGGGACTGTGGAACAGAGCGCAGAAGACAAATCAAAAGGTATGATACAGTAGGATTTTAATTTGTTTTTTATGGAGATGGTGGTGGAGATTGGGACTGGATTATTCGATTGTTCTTCGGGTGAGATGGAAGTTCTTTCAGAGAAGAGGTTGTTTCATTTTTTGAATTTGTATTTCCTGAGTCAAGTCTGGAGCTTGGCCCATAGTAAGTGCTTAATAATGTTTATTGATTGATAAAGCCATACCCATATTTTATGTACTTTTCAAGAAGGCTTTTAGCAAGGTTAATCTTGCAACTTTGTGGACAAGATAGATGTGGGCTAGTTCAGTGGTGTCAAACTCAGAAATGGAGGCCACTAAATTATACATAAAGACCCTGGAGGGTCACATATTGGAAAACCATACATTGATATGTTTCTTTTTAAATTAACACATCAGTGCACTAAAATCAGATAGGAAATACATTTTAACCTGGTTCAGGCTGCAGCAGGAAGTGTTGTGGGCCACATGTAACCTATGGGACATATGTCTGATACCACTAGGCTACATAAGAGTAGAGTTTCTGGATACAGAGCTATTTGATTGACCAGATCTGAATATTAGTCATTAATGGCTCTAAATCATCTTGGAGAAAGCTCTCTACTGTGGTGTCCTAGGGACCTTAGTAGTCCTATATTGTTTAATATTTTTATCAACAATTTCAATAAAGGTACATATGGCTATAGTATAGCTTATCAATTCCTTAGATGAAAAATATAGTTTTAATATACATGCGATAAGTTTATTTGAATGTGACATGCACAACTTCAGCATGGATAAATTTTTAAATGTATATTAATGTACTCATATTTTTAATTTTAATTTTCCATTTATAACTCTGATAAATAGCTAACAGATTGGATGAGAGTTAAAAGTCAAAAAGATTTTTACAAACTAGAAGGATGGGTTGAATGTAACAATTTGAAGTTTAATAGAGAGAAATAGACAGACCTATACTTGGTTTCAATAGGGCTCAAAAACCGTTTCCAAGTATGGACTTTGGGAGCTGTGAATAGACAGTTCCAAAATGGAAGATTGCAAGGTTTAATGGAGAACAACTTCAGTCTGAGTCAACTGTATATCACAACAGCTAAATAATATCATGCAATCTTATGTTACAATGAGATGCGTAATATCTAGAAGAAGAAGGTGATGCCCTTGCTCTGTTTTGCCCTGGTCACAGCATATCTGGAACACTGGAGTACTTAATGCCACATTTTAAGAAGGACAATAGGAGAGCACCCAGAGGGCAGCTAACAGATGGCTGGGACAACACACTAGACAGCTCCTTCCAAGACGACTTAGAACCACTAATATTCAGATCTGATCAATCAACTGACTGATCTCAGATACTTACTCGCTGTATGACCCTGGGCAAGTCACTTCACCCTCTTTGCCTCACTTTCCTCATCTGTAAAATAAGCCGGAGAAGGAAATGGCAAATCACTCCAGTATCTTTGCCATGAAAACTCCAGCTGGGGTCATGAAGAGTTGAACCAGACTGACACAACTGAACAATAACAACCGTCACATAGAAAAGAAAGATTAGATTTATTCTGCTTCAGTAGACGTTGGAAAAAGATCTGAGACTGAAAGACAACTTCCCAGCAATCGGAGATCTCTAAGTGGAATGGACTGACTCAGGAGGGTTCGCTCTCTCTGAAAGTCTGCAGACGAAGCCTAGAATTAAGGGCCAAATCTAGCCCCCTGCTTTGATATGGCTCATGAGGCAAACACACACACACACACACACACGTTTGCATTTTAAGATAAAGTCTTATTGCATTTAAAAATGTAAAGCCCGTCTTAGCTCACTGATTTTACAAAAAACAGGCAGTGGAAGGATTTGGCTCTTGGGCTGAATGGACATTGGGAACACTGAATAGGGGAGTGTCCTTGGTGAGATTCGGGTTATATTGGATTAGCTATCCTCTGAGATATCAGTAACTGCAACAATTGAATCTCTGCTGCTTCTAGTCCTAAAATATTTGTGTAAGGGAGGAGTAAAGGAGTAAAAGAGACTGAAATGGCAGTTTTAGCTTTTTAAAGCTATTCACGTGCATAAAATGAAAATAAAATCCAATCTCAAATCATTTGGGACAAAAAGGGAAAGGCCATAAAATTTCATTTCTTCATCTAGTTTGTTGATGTCTCTCATTTGGATCAGTTCTATTATGAGAATCATAAGATTTATTTTCCTTTTTTCTTGTTGTGAGGGGTTGGAGAGGGAAGGAGGCTGGGAGACAGAGCTTTCTTGGCACCTTGCAATCTGAGTTCCCAGGAGGGGCTGAGAAGGTTTGATTTCTCCAGGAAGACCTAGGGTAGGAAGAACTATTTTCCTTTCACGTGTGAATGAACATCTGCCAGCAGCTTATAGGCATCAAAATTGTATGTTTGCTTTTAGAGTGTGATCATTCTTTTCTCTGACAATAGGATCCCAGTCAGCTGGAGGTTTTTTCTGGCCTCCCTTTTCCATGGATAAATGACCACTCTGGCCTAGAATAATGTTTTCTTCTTTTTCTCACTGGGTCTCCATGATGTTTTTTGTAGAGAAGATGATGCTCAGCCACCTTGGATCCCTATTAGGAGAGAACAGACAAAAAAACCCTTTTCCTCATGAAGAAAAGAGCTTCTTGGGGTAGGCTAATCACAAGGCAACCAGTAATAGAGCTGGACAAGTCTCCAAAAGGTTAACTTTGTTTCTCAATTGGAACTGAGTCCTGACCAAGTGGAAATGGCTTATCTGTCTTAGCCAGGCCCTTGGAGTCACTTCAAATGGTAGTTAAAAGAAATGCTATAAGTGGATTAGCTCTAGAGATTAGTTTGAGTATCCTGTGTTGAAAGGCTTGGATTTTCTTCTCTCCAGAGACCCAGAGGATTTGCTACAGGGACCTGGATTTCTAGCAGGTTTTAAAGCAGCTGTCACACTGAACTGAGTAAGCAGACAACAGCGGTATCTCTAAAGCAACTTACCCGGGAGAGGGGCATCACTCCCTAGGAAGTCTGGATGTGATTCAAGGGAAACAGGTGCCATTTGGTTGGTTTCCTTTTGCATAAAATTTTATTTGTTTGACTTAATTTTTCCACTTACTCTCCAGGCTTGGTTTAGATAGGACTGACATAAAGTTTTCTCACCTATTGTAACTTTCTACCCTTTCATACACTTTCATCCACACTTGGATTGTTCCCCTGAGGATGCAATGATCCAGCCTGCAAACCTTAGGTGCAAACCCTGAGTTTCTATGGCTACAGTAAAATATCCTCTGGTAGTCAACCATTCTGGACATTAGCCTCTCTGACCTCAGCTAGGCTAGGCTGTTACTTAGATGACAAGTGTATGGTCAATGGCCAGACAGATAGTTTTTCCAACTTGCCTACTCTTCTGGGATAACCTTCAGGAACTCAGGATTTCCTCCATGGTACAATGGGTCATTGAATTTAATTGTTGACAGAGCTGGAAGGGACCTTAGAGGACAGTGAGTTTAATCCCCTTATTTTATAGGTGAGGAAACTGAGCCCCAGAGTGTCTTGCCCAAGGTTACACAGCTGGCAAGTATCTGAGGTGATGTTTCAACCCAGGTCTTTCTGATTTCAAGTTCATCAGTCTATCCATTATGCCATGCATGTTACCTTCTTAGTAGTATTTTATTGGAGGTTTGCTGATTCATAGAACATAATCTCTGGAAGGGACTTTAGAAATAATGTAGACTAATTCCTCATATGAAATATAGGGAAACTGAAAGTCAAGGAGGGAAAGGGACTTACCACAGGTCATATTATAAAGGCAGAAGGGAGACTAGAACGCAAATCTCTTGACTTATGATGTTGCTATGTTGTATAAACTCTCTACTATGGCTTGAGTAAGTGTACCAAAAAGATGGAATCCCTTCCAATTTGCTGTTTCAGGATGACATGGTAGGAAGAAAAAAGTAAATGGAATCTGGAGTTACATCAAAGAGACATGGAGTCCTGAATGAGAGCCAGCCTTGATGAGGATTGTCTTCCTGGGTCAGACATCATATGAAGACGCAATCAGCATTATATTTAACATAGGTTAGATATAATATGAGGATGCTGCCAGGCTATATCTGGAAACGTGTTCCCTCCTATGTATATCCCATTTGGGGACAGACAGGACAATTAAGACAAAATAAAGAAGGGTACCAGGATAATGAGAGGAATTGAGACTAGCCCACATGAGGAACAGTTGAAAGAATAAGATATGTTTTGTCCTAGAGAAGAAAAACTTGGACTGGGGCAGATATCATTTAACAATTGTGTGAGGCATTGTACTAGTTTCTGGATAAGAGTTCCCTTCAAGTTCTTGAAAAGCAATCTTACGGTGTCAAAATCAATCAATCGTGGAATTTCTGAGTTGAAAGAGGTTTGTGAGGTCATTTAGCATAGTGACATCAAAATCAATTAGAAATAGGGACCATTAGATCATAGATAAGAGTGGCTAGGGAGCTCAGTGACTTGGAATCAGGAAGACTCATCTTCATGAATAAAAATCACTCCTCAGGCAGTTACTGACTGTGTGACCCTGGGCAAGTCACTTAAGCCTTTTTGCCTCAGTTTCCTCATCTGTAAAATGAGCTGGGAAATAAAATGGCAAATCACTCCAGTAGATCTGTCAAGAAAACCACAAATTGAGTCACAAAGAGTTGGACGTGACCGAAGTGGCACAACAACCACAAACCGTACATAAGGATCCCAGCAGTGTACATATTAACTTAGAAAACCATATGTTAATATTATCTATGTTTTATTATATTTAAACATTTTGTTAAATATTTCCTAATTACATTTGAATCTGGTACAAGTTGCGCTTTTGAGAGTTGTGGGCCTTGATTCCTATGATGAAGTCTGACCTCTACCTGAATCTTATCCTTTTGCAACACACCCAATGAATCATCACCCCGTCTTTACTTGAAGACCACAAATGAAAGGAAACTCACTGCCTTTCAAGGCTGCCCATTCTGCCTTTAGGTAGCTTTAATCATTAAGAAGTCACTTCTTTATTTTACAGCTAAATCTGCCTTGAAGTAACTTCTACCATGGCTGGGAGCTTCCTAGAGCCCAGCTGTGTAAGGAAGCTCAGTTGCTCTTCCATCTGGCAGTGTTTGAAATGCTTGAAGAAAGCTCTCAACTCCCTCCTAAATCTTGTGTTTTTTATGCTACATATCCCCATCTTATCCATTTTCCTTATATGGCTTGAACTAAGCAGTCTCTACCATCCTAGCTGCCTGCCTCTTCACACTTAATAGCTTATAAATGTCCCTACTGAAATGTAGCAGCCAGACATGAACTACAAGAGGGATTAGACTGCATCTGCCTGAAACCAGAAGGCTGACCTCAGATGAACTGATGGAAGTTACAGAGAGGAAGATTTTAGTTCATAATCAAGAAACACTTCTTAACAATTGAGGCTGCCTGAGAGCAGAATAGACGAACTGAGGGGGTAGCAAATTTGTTCTTCAGACGAGAGCTAGATGACAAGTTATTTTTTCCTTTTTTAAAAAAAGTTGATATTATTTTATTTTTTTTCCAATTACTGGTAAAGACAATTTCCCACATTTAGTTTTGGAAAGATTTTGAGTTTCAAATTTTTCTCCTCCCCTTTCCCCTCCCCAAGACAGCAAGCGATCTGATATAGGTTATACATGTGTAATCATGTAAAACATATTTCTACACTAGTTATGTTGTAAAAGAAGAAATAGAACTAAAGGAAAGCCCTACCCTCCTTCCCAAAAAAGTGAAAATAGCATTCTTCCATCTGCATTCAAACTCCAGTTCTTTCTTTGGGTGTGGATAGTATTTTCCATCAGGAGTCTTGGATCATTGTATTGATGAGAAGAGCTATCAATCATAATTGATCATTGCACAATATTACTGTTACTATGTATGATATTCTTCTGGTTATGTTCACTTCACTCAGTGTCAGTTCATATAAACCTTTCCAGGCTTTTCTGAAATCTGCTTGCTTATCATTTCTTTTAGCACAATAGCATTCCATTACATTCCTATACCACAATTTGTTCAGCCCTTCCCAGCTAATGAGTTTCCCTTCAGTTTCCAATTCTTTGCCACCACAAAGAGAGTTGCTATTAAATACTTTTCTACATGTAGGTCTTTCCCCCTTTTTTATGATCTTTTTGGGATACAAACTTAGTAGGGGCATTGCCAGATCAAAAGGTATGCACAGTTTAATGGCCCTTTGGGGATTGTTCCAAATTGCTCTCCAGAATGGCTGAATCAGGTAATGATTCCACCAACAATGTATTAGTGTTCCAATTTTCCCACATCATCTCCAGCATTTATAATTTTTCCTTTCTCTGTCATATTAGCTAATCTGATAGGTATGAGGTAGTACCTGAATTGTTTTAATTTTCATTTCTTTAATCAATGATGATTTAGAGCATTTTCTTATATGACTATACATAGCTCTGTTTTCTTCATCTGAAAACTGTCTGTTCATATCCTTTGATCATTTATCAATTGGGGAATGACTAGCATTCTTATAAATTTGACTCAGTCCTATATATATATATTTAGGAAAAGATACCTTTATCAGAGATGCTTGATACAAAAATTATTTTCCAGATTTTTACTTTTCTTCTAATCTTGGTTGCAATGGTTTTGTCTGTGCAAAAGCCTTTTATTTTAATAAAATCAAAATTATCCACTTTTCATTTTGTAATGTTCTCTGGCTCTTGTTTGGTCATAAATTCTTCCTTCACCATAGATCTGACAGGTGAACTATTCCTTGATCTCTAAATTGCTTATGGTATCTCTAGGTGACAATTTATTGAAGATGTTATTAGACATTTATGTTCTGGCTATCATCTGGACTAGGTGACCACAGAGGTCCCTTCCAACTCTGAGCTTCTATGATTTTGTGACATAGGATCGTTTCTACATGTACTCTGGCTGGACTACTTTTTCAGTGGTTAGCATACTCCCACTTCTACTATTCACCTATATCAGAGATTTTGAACCTCCAGATGCCAATGTATAAATCCTCTTCCCTGCCCCCAACTACCTGTCCCCTCAACTCTAATCTATTAATGTTCAACTCCTTTTCCACAAACATCTTTTCATGTTAATCCCTTTCCCCCTTGTCTCTCCCATCACATCTTCTTGCTCTCACTGAGACCTGGCTTTCTTCTCATGCCGCTGCATCCCTGGACACACTTTCCAGGACTCACTGCACTTTCACTCCTACCTCTCATGGGGGGAGTTGTGACATTCCTTGCTCCCCATTTCCTCTTCTAGACTCTCCCTCTACAACAATCTCCTTCTTTTGAGGTTAACTTATTAAATTAATTTTTACGTTTATCACCCAGTCCAGATCCTGATGACTGTTATCTATCCACCCACAGAATATTTTTCTTCCTTTCTCAGTGAGTTCAATGTCTTCTTCACATTCTTTCTCCATCCCAACTGCTGATATCATTCATACTAGGAGACATCAAAATTCATACTGATGCTACCCCAACTAGCTCAACTTCCCACTTTCCTTTCTACTCAATTCCCATTTCTTCATTGTACCTAAGCTACAAACAGAGGTGGTTATACTTTAATCTTATGATGGTACCCATAACTGTCCTATTCCCATATTCATGAATACAAAAATTATTTTATCTGATCACAATTATTTATCATTCCATCTTTTCTTTTGCTTTATGTATTATGCCCCAAGACACTGTTCATCCTCACCATGACTTTTAATCCCTTTACCTTTCAGTTCTTCTCCCAGTCATTACTCCTGCGTTAGCTGTAATCTCTTCTTGTTTCTCCTAATTCATTAGTGAACCAGTTAAATTCTATACCATCCTTTACTGTCAAATGCCTTGCCTCTTCATCTTTTCACCAAGAATGGCTCGCCTATCTCCAACCCAGGATTACTCCTGTTATCTTCCTCCTTTGCTCCTATTTATGTTACTGAATGGAGTTGGAAAAAAAAAATCACAAAACCACTTTGGATCCACTGCAGATTTATGATACATAATATCAAATATCACCCTAATCTATTAATTATCCTGCTCATCACAGAAACCATTTCAAATTTTTCATTTCTCCTTAAGCTTGCCACAGCACCCTTCATTCCACCTTCTTAACTGAGAAACTCATCTTATACATGACCAAAAAATTTGAGATCACTCTCAGAGTCTCAAGTTTGACATTACTGAACTAGATGGTCTCTGAAGCTTCTTCCTACTCAGAGGTTCTCTGACTTTTCTCTTCTCCTATTCATGCCACATCACTCATTCAGCTTCCCCCCAATATTTTCTTCTTCAGTCCTGTCTCTGATGAAGATATTGCCCTTCTTCTTCCCAAAGCTAACTGCTCTTTGTAACCTTGTTGTCGTCCCATCCTTTCTTCTCCATTATATCACCCCCGCCATCATCCTCAGTCTCTCTTTTACCTTCAATCTTTCTCCATCTACTGCTTCCTTCTCTACTGCCTGCAAACATGCCCATTTCTCCCCTATCCTTAAAAAAGAAAAAAACAAACCTTTTTCTCCCCACTTGCTATCATTCATTTAGCTTTCTGGTAAAACTTCTTGAAAAAACTTTCTAAATTAGGTGCCTGTCTCATCACTTATAAACTCTTTGTAATTTGGCATCCTGAAGCAGAAAAATAGATCTAATTAAAAGACATAAGCAAAGAAATTACATCTTGCTAAAAGGTACCATAGATGATGAAGTCATATCAATAATGAACATATGTGCACCAAATGGTATAGCATCCACATTCTTAAAAGAAAAGTTAAATGAATTGCAAGGAGAAATAGAAAACAAAACTGTAACTGGTAGGGGACATCAACTTTTTCCTCTCAGAACTAGGTAAAATCTAACAAAAATTAAATTAAAAAGGAAGGAGATAAATAGAAATTTAGGAAAGTTAAAAGTGATAAACCTAACTGAATGGGAATAGAAAGAAGCATACCTTTTTCTCAGCAAAGAACAAATTATAGAAACAATAAATAATTTCATTTAGGAGAATAGAAATAAAGAGATAACATACCAAAACTTATGGAATGCAACCAAAACAGTACTTAGAGGAAGTTCTATATCTCCAAATACTTACACTAATAAAGTAGAGAGAACAGATCAGTGAATTGGGCATGGAACTGTTGTTCATCCTTCTTTTTCAAAGAGGACCAATGACATCAGTAGGGTGATGTTTTGACTTGCATATGAATTGGATTTATAGCAAAGCTGGGCAAAATCATCAGCCTCATTCTATCCTCCAGAGTCATAGGGGGTCCAGTGGCAAGACATAGGTTAGGATGACCAATGATGGCCCTGGGTACAGTGGAAGACCTTGGACTTTCTAAGATAAGATCTTTCCCAGGTCTGTTTGTCTGAGGCAATACCCATGCAGTAATTAAAGTCTAGATTAGAAAAGAGACAAAAGATAGCCCAGTTTGCATTCACAAAAGTGTCAGTCTGGGATCAGATGACCCTCGGAGTTTCTAGTTAGAAAAGAAAGTAGGCAGGAAACTAAAAAGAACTAGACAAAAGAACAAACTAAAAAACTCCAATTAAATACCAAATTGAATATCCTGAAAATCAAAGGAGAGATTAATAAAATTGAAAGCAATAATACTATTGATCTAGTAAATTAAAATTGGAATTGGTTTTATGAAAAAAACCACCAACCAATAAAATCATTAATTTGTTTTAAAAAAGATAGGAGAAAACCAAATTACCAGTATCAAAAATGAAAAGAGTGAATCCACCTCCAATGAAGATAAATTAATCATTAGGAGCTACTTTGCCCAATTATATGCCAATAAATATGACAATCTAAGTGAAATGAACTGCTGAATAGAGAAATGCAAATCAAAACAACTGTGAGATACCACCTCATACCTATACAATTGACTTATGTCCAAAAAAGAAAATGTCAAAGGTTGGATGGGATGTAGGAAAATTGAGACACTAATACACTGTTGATGGAATTGTGGACTGATCTGACCATCGTAGACAACAATTAAGAAGTATGTCTGGGGGAGGAGCCAAGATGGCAGAGTAGAAAGACTCACGTATGCTAGCTCTGAATCCACAGCCCAGAAATTTCCTGTAAAAAGAACTCCCCACAAATGCTGGATCAGTGCAAGCCATGCAGAAACACAGTGGAAGAGATTTCCATTCCATAGAGCTCTGGAAAGCCGTCCCCAGGGGTCTGTCGTGCCCCAGAAAGCGGAGCCCACCCGTGCCCTGGTCACGGGGCCCCAGAGGAGCAGATCCGAGCAGGCTTCAGGGACAGAATCTCCTGGTGGCCGCGAAGGTCCCTCCACCCACAGGTGCTCCAGGTCAGTGAGAGAGACTTCTGGGCTGGCTGAGAGGGGAGTGGGGTGACTCCATGGTTCAGGCCCCCTCGGGAGGCAGTGGCAGAGGCAGCAGCAGAGGCAGCAGCAGAGGCAGCAGTGGCCTGGGACTCCCCAAGCAGGCAGGAGTTCCATTACCAAAGGTATCTGCATAAACCCCCCTGAGGGAACTGTGCCTGGGAGGTGGTCCTGCCCCCACCTGAGCACCAGAACTTAAGCTCACATTGAATAGCAGCCACTCCCTCCCTAAGGCTGGGAAGCAACATTTGAATCTCAGACCCCAAGCACTAGCTGGGCAGATCTAGGCAGGGGTGGAGAGGAATCTCAGAAGTCAAGTAACTGGCTGGGAAAATGCCCAGAAAAAGGAAGCAAAATAAGACCATAGAGAGCTACTTTATTGGGGAAGAGATGTTCCTTCCTCCCTTCCTTTCTGATGAGGAAGTACAATGCTTGCCATCAGGGAAAGACGTGGAGGTCAGGGCCTCTCTATCCCAGATATCTGAGGTAGATGTCCGGTGGGCTCAGGTTATGGAAGAGCTCAAAAAGGATTTTGAATATCAAGTTAGACAAGTGGAGGAAAAACTGGGAAGAGAAATGAGAGAGATGCAGGAAAAGCATGAAAAACGGGTCAATACCTTGCTAAAGGAGACCCAAAAAAATGCTGAAGAAAATAACACCTTGAAAAATAGGCTCACTCAATCGGCAAAAGAGGTTCAAAAAGCCAATGAGGAGAAGAATGCTTTCAAAAGCAGAATTGGCCAAATGGAAAAAGAGGTTCAAAAACTCACTGAAGAAAATAGTTCTCTCAAGATTAGAATGGAACAGATGGAGTTTAATGACTTTCTGAGAAACCAAGAAATCATAAAACAAAACCAAAAGAATGAAAAAATGGAAGAGAATGTGAAATACCTCATGGGAAAAACAACTGACCTGGAAAATAGATCCAGGAGAGACAATTTAAAAATTATGGGACTACCTGAAAGGCATGATCAAAAAAAGAGCCTAGACATCATCTTTCATGAAATTATCAAGGAAAACTGCCCTAATATTCTAGAACCAGAGGGCAAAATAAGTATTGAAGGAATCCATTGATCACTGCCTGAAAGAGATCCAAAAAGAGAAACTCCTAGGAACATTGTGGCCAAATTCCAGAACTCCCAGGTCAAGGAGAAAATATTGCAAGCAGCTAGAAAGAAACAATTCCAGTACTGTGGAAATACAATCAGGATAACACAAGATTTAGCAGCTTCTACATTAAGGGATCGAAGGGCGTGGAATAGGATATTCCAGAAGTCAAAGGAACTAGGACTCAAACCAAGAATCACCTACCCAGAAAAACTGATACTTCAGGGGAAAATATGGTCTTTCAATGAAACAGGGGACTTTCAAGCATTCTTGATGAAAAGACCAGAGCTGAAAAGAAAATTTGACTTTCAAACACAAGAATGAGAAGAAGCATGAAAAAGTAAACAGCAAAGAGAAGTCATATAAGGGACTTACCAAAGGTGAACTGTTTCATTCCTACATGGAAAGACAATATTTGCAACTCTTAAAACTTTTCAGTATCTGGGTAGTTGGTGGGACCACACACAGACATACACACACACGCACACACACATGTACATGCGTGCATGCCCACACACATACACACATGCACACACACACACAGAGAGCACAGAGTGAATTGAATAGGATGGGACCATATCTTAAAAGAAATTAAGGCAAACTGTGAGAGAGAAATGTAGTGGGAGGAGAGAGGGTGAAATGGAATGGGGTAAATTATCTCTCATTCAAGAGGCAAGCAGGAGACTTTTTAGTGGAGGGAAGAAGAGGAGAGATGAGAAAAAAACATGAAGTTTACCCTCATCACATTCGACTAAAGGAAGAAGTAAAATGCACACTCATTTTGGTATGAAAACCTATCTTACAGTACAGGAAAGTGGGGGAGAAGGAGATAAGCAGGGAGGGAGGGATGATGGAAGGGAGGGCAATGGGAGAAGGGAGCAATTTGAAGTCAACACTCTTGGGGAGGGACAGGATCAAAAGACAGAATAGAAACAATGGGGGGCAGAATAGGATGGAGGGAAATAGAGTTAGTCTTACACAGCACGACTGTCATCGAAGTCATTTGCAAAACTACACAGATATGGCCTATATTGAATTGCTTGCCTTCCCAAAGGGAATGGGTGGGGAGGGAGGGATGGGGAGAAGTTGGAACTCAAAGTTTTAGGAACAACTGTTGATTATTGTTCTTGCTACTAGGAAATAAGAAATACAGTTAATGGGGAATAGAAAGTCATCTGGCCCTACAGGACAAAAGAGAAGATGGGGACAAGAGAAGGGAGGGATGATAGAAGAGAGGGCAGATTAGTGATAGGGGAAATTAGAATGCTTGGTGTATTGGGGTGGGGAAGGGGAGAAATGAGGAGAAAATTTGGAACCCAAAATTTTGAAAATGAATGTAAAAAGTTAAATAAATAAATTTATACAAAAAAATAGCAATAAAAAAAGAAAAAAAAGAAGTATGTCCAAAGGGCTATAAAACTATGCATACTCTTTGACCCAGCAATACTACTACTAGGTCTGAAACCAAAAGAGATTTTTTTAAAAAGGGGTAAAGGACTTATATGTAAAAAAAAATTATAGTAGATTTTTTTTTTCTGGTGACAGAAATTGCAAATTCGAAGGATGTCTATCAATTGGGGAATGGCTGAACAAATTATGGCATATGATTGTTTTGTTTTTCAGTTTGATAGCATTTATTAGTAACATTGATCTTAATTATCTTTTTGAATTAGTGTTAAGTCCTGATAACAGCCATAAAAATACCTGACATTTCAACAAGTTTCTGTTTCCTCCTCCTCTTTCAATTTTTAGAAGAAATATTAGAAGACTGCCATTTTCACCTTTGTTGTACCTAAATTCATAATAAGGACTTAGTATTCTTTTTGTTTTATTTCTCTATTTTTAAAATTTTATTTATTTATTTTTAGTTTTCAACATTTATTTCCACAAGATTTTGAGTTCCAAATTTTCTCCTCATCTCTCCCCTCCCTAACCCTAAGGCACCATGCATTCTGATTACTCTTTTCCCTAATATTCCCTCCCTATTATCATACTTCTCCCTTCCCTCACCCCCATCTTCTCTGTTTTCTTGTAGGGCAAGACATATTTCTATACCCCGTTACCTGTATTGCATATTTCCTAGTTGCATGCTAAAACAATTCTCAACATTTGTTTCTAAAACTTTGAGTTCCAACTTCTCTTCCCTCCTCTCTCTACACCCATCCCCACTGATAAGGCAAGCAATTCAGCATAGGCTATACATGTGTAGTTATGTGAAAGACTTCCATAATAGTCATGTTGTGAAAGACTAACTATATTTCCCTCCATCCTATCCTGCCCACTATTTATTCTCTTCTCTCTTTTGAACTTGCCCCCACAAAAGTGTTTACTTCTAATTACTCCCTCCTCCCATTTACCTTTCCTTCTCTCATCCCCACCCACACTCCACTTAACCCCTTCTCCCCTACTTTCCTGTAGTGTAAGATAGGTTTTCATACCAAATTGAGTGTGCATTTTATTCCCTCCTTAAACCAAATATTATGAGAGTTAGCTTCACTTTTCCCCTCTCATCTCCCCCTTTCCCCTTCTGTTGAAAAAACTTTTTCTTGCCTCTTTTATGAGAGATAATTTGCCCTTCCATTTCTCCCATTCTCCTCCTAGTATACTCCTCTCTTACATTTTAATTTTATTTTTTTAGATATCATCAATCCCTCGAACTACCCAAATATTGAGAAAAGTTTCAAGAGTTGCAAATATTATCTTTCCATATAGGAATGTAAACAGTTCAACTTTAGTAAGTCCCTTATGATTTTTCTTTCCTGTTTACCTTTTCAGGCTTCTCTTCATTCTTGTGTTTGAAAGTCCAATTTTCTATTCAGCTCTGATCTTTTCCTCAAGAATGCTTGAAAGCCCTCTATTTCATTGAATGACTATTTTTCCCCTGAAGTATTATACTGTTTTGCTGGATAGGTGATTCTTGGTTTTAATCCAACTTCCTTTGACTTCTGGAATATCATGTTCAAAACCTTTTGATCCCTTAATGTAGAAGCTGCTAGATCTTGTGTTATCCTGATTGTGTTACCACAATACTCAAATTGTTTCTTTCTAGCTGCTGGCAATATTTTCTCCTTAATCTGGGAGCTCTGGAATTTGGCTAAAATATTCCTAGGAGTTTTTATTTTTGGATCTCTTTCAGGAGGTGATTGATGGATTCTTTCAATATTTATTTTGCCCTCTGGTTCTAGAATATCAGGTCAGTTTTCCTTGATTATTTCATGAAAGCTTTCTTTTTTTTGATCATGGCTTTCAGGTAGTCCCATAATTTTTAAATTGTCTCTCCTGGATCTATTTTCCAGATCAGTTGTTTTTCTAATGAGATAGTTCACATTATTTTCTATTTTTTCATTCTATTAGTTCTGTTTTGTAATTTCTTGGTTTCTAATAAAGTCATTAGCTTCCATTTGCTTCATTCTAATTTTTAAAGAACTATTTTCTTCAGTGAGTTTTTGAACCTCCTTTTCCATTTGGCTAATTCTGCTTTTTAAAGCATTTTTCTTCTAATTGGCTTTTGGGACCTCTTTTGCCATTTGGGTTAGTCTATTTTTAGAGGTGTTATTTTCTTCAACATATTTTTGGGTCTCTTTTAACAAGCTGTAGGCTCACTTTTCATGATTTTTTTGCATCACTCTCATTTCTCTTCCCAATTTTTCCTCCACCTCTCTTACTTGATTTTCAAAATCTTTTTTGAGCTCGTCTATGACTTGAGACCATTGCATACTTTTTTTAGAGGTTTTGGATACAGAAGCCTTGACTTTTATGTCTTCCTCTAATGGAATGCTTTGCTTTTCGTCATCCTAAATGATGGAAGAAAATACCTGTTCACCAAGAAAGTAACCTTCTATAAGTCTTATTTTTCCCCCTTTCTTGGGCATTTTTCCAGTCTGTTACTTGACTTTTGAGTCCTTTGTCAAGTGGACAGTATACTTTAGTGACCTATTAAATTCTCAGTTTCTCCAAGGTGACACAATCAAGCAAGAAGAATTTACTCCTCTCTTGGCCTGCACTCTTGAATGGAAGCAACCACAAACTTTTCTGCCCATAATCTGCATGTAGAATTCCCACTCCACCACCCCAGCACTCATCTTCACCCCAGGACTTCCACTCAGAACTGAGACCAGATCAATTGTTCAATTTCCCCAGGGTCTTTAGGCTGAATGCTCCAAAAACAGACACTGTGCCACAGTGGCTGCCACCACTCTGAACCTGGGGCCAGGGCTGGACCCTGCTCCCTTCTTACCTAGGTGAAAGAGCTTTCTCACTTACCCCCAAAGTTATCCTTGGTGCCTGTGGGCAGAGAAAGCTATTCTAGTTTCCTGGGAGATATTTCCACTGTAAGTCCATGCCCTGAAGCCTGCTCCAGTTCATCCCTGTAGTGCTGTGTGACCAAGGCTGGACTGTGCTCTGCCCTGAACCTGGTGCAATAGACCTTTGTGTCTGCCCCCCAGACTGCCCTGGGCTGGAAATCTCTTGACTCTGTCACCTTTTGGTCTAGAAATTTGTGCTCTAGTAATTGTTTAGAGTCATTTTTTTACAAGTATTTTATGGGCTATGGGAGTAGAGCTAGATCAGATCTGTCTTTCTACATTGCCATCTTGACTCTGCCCCCCCCCCCCCCATGGTATATGATTGTGATGGAATAATATTGTGGTATAAGAAATTATGAACAAGATAGTTTCAGAAAAACCTGGAAAACTTATACGAATTGATACAAAGTGAAGTGAGTAGAACTAGAAGAATATTGTACATACATACCAACAACAACATTCTACAGTGATCAACTATGAATGACTTAACTATTCTCAACAATACAAAGATCCAAGACAATTCTGAAAAACCTATGATGAAAATTGTTGTCTACCTCCAGAGAAAGAACTGTTGGAATCTGTATGCATATTGAAGCATACTGTTTTTTTAAAACTTTATTTTTCTTGTTTTCTTTTTGTCTGTGTTTCCTTTTACAACCTGACTAATATGGGAATGTGTTTTGCATGATTGCACAAGTATCATATTTATCAAATTGCTCACCTTCTCAAGAAGAGGGCAGGAGAGGAAATTTAGAACTTAAAATTTTAAAGAACAAAGGTTCAAATTGTTTTTATGTGTAATTGGAAAAAATATTAAAACTTTTTAAAAAATGGCATTCAATTCAAACTACCCTTTCCAAAGTGACCAATGATCTTTTAATTGCCACATCTAATGGTCTTTTCTCAGTCCTTATCCTTCTTTACCTCTCTACAGTCTTTGACACTTGATCATCTTCTCCTGCTAGCAACTCTACTCTTTTAGTGCTTTACTTTTCTGACTGCTCCTTCTCAATCTCCTTTGCTGAGTCTTTATCCATGCCACACTCACTACTTCACTTTTTCCTCTACACTATCTTGCGTGCTGACTTTATCAATATCTATGGGCTCAGTTATTATCTCTATGCCTAAATCTTCATATACTAGTGTCTCTCTTGATATCCACTTCTACTTTGCCAACTGCTTTTTAGATAGCTGTAACTGAACGTTCATTAGGCATCTCAAACTCAATATTTCCCAAACAGAACTCATGATTTTTTTTTTGTGAAACCCTCCATTTCTCTTATTACTGTCAAGAGAGTCACACTCATTCCATTCACCCAGTCTCAAAAGAGAAATAGGAAGTAATCTCAGAGGGAAGATACAAGCATTGAAAAGGATTAGAAAAAGCCTTCTTGCAGGTGAAATTTTAGCCAAGACTTGAAAGAAGCCAGGGAAACTAGGAGGTGGGGAGGGTGGGGAGAGAATTCTATGTATGGGAATCAGCCAATGAAAATATATGGAGTTGGAAGAAGGAACGTCATTGTGCAAGGAACAGTAAGGAGTCTAGAGTCAGTGCAATGAAGAGGATATGAAAGAGAGTGAATTGTAAGAAGGAAAAAAAGGTAGGAAGGAATAAAGTTACAAAGACCTTTAAAAGCCAAACACAGGATTTTTAATTTGATGCTGAAGGTGACAAGGAGCCATGGAATTTTAATGAGTAGGAGATGATATAATCAGGCCTGCATATTAGGATTATAACTCTGACAGCTGAGGGGAGGATGGACTGGATGAGGTGGGAGGGTCTCACCAGTGGGCTATTGTATCCATCCAGATGTGAAGCCATGAGGGCCTATACCAGGGTAGTGTCAGTGTCAAAGGAGAGAAGGGGAAATAAGTGAGAGATGTTGTGAATGTAGAATAGACGGGATCTGACAAGAGATTGGATGTAGTGGATGAGAGAGAGAGAGAGAGAGAGAGAGAGAGAGAGAGAGAGAGAGACATAAAGACAGACAGAGAGAGAGAGACAGATAGAGTATATGACATCAAAGCCTGGGAGACTAGGAATACGATGGTATCCTCAATAGTACTTCGTTGTTGAATCATTTCTGAGTCTTCATGACCCCATTTGGGGTTTTCTTTGCCAAGATACTGGAGCGGTTTGCTGTTTCATTTTCCATCTCATTTTATAGATAAGGAACTGAAGGAAACAGGGTGAAGTGACTTGTCAGGGTCACATAGCTAGTAAATATATGAGGCTAGATGTGAATAGATAAAGATGAGTCTTCCTGACTTCAGGTCTGGCACTTTGGGGGGAAGGCTGTTGTTGCTTATCCTTCATTTTCGAAGAGGACCATGACATCTGGGAGATAATGCCATGATTTGAAAGAGAATTGGATTTAAGTGAGGGAGGGCTGTGCCTTATCACCAGCCTCACTCTCTCCTCTGAAGCTGTCTTGGTCCAGTGGAAAGATATAGATCAGGATAACTGGAGATGGTCCTGGATGCAATGGAAGATCTTGGTCTTTTTAAGCTAAGGTCTTTGCCAGGTCTTAGTGTGACTGAGACAATGTCCAGTCATTGATTAAGGGTAGGTAAGAAATGAGGCAAATAATAGCCTCTTTTGCCTAATTAAAAAAAAAAGATCTGTGAGAGGAAGACTCTCAGGGTTGCAGGATAAAACAGAAACAATTGCTATTGGACATGCTGAGTTGAATGTATCTATGGAACATCTAGTTAAGAGATTTACAATAGACAATTTGAGAGATAAGACTGAGGATTACAAGAAAAGTGAGGCCTGGGCAAATAGATCTGAAAATCATCTACACAGATATGCTAACTGAATCCATGGGAAATTATGAAATCATGAAATTAAATAGAATAGAATGAGAATAGAAAGGAGTCTAGCAGAGATACAAAGTATGACCTGGATGAGGATCCAGCAAAAGAGACTGACAAAAACTAGTAGACCAGAAAAGAACATTGCAAGAAACTAGAGGGAAAATAGCAATGCCTGAAGAAGGTCCAATTGAGAAAAGGCCATTAGATTTTGCAGCTAAGAGACTGCAGGTAACTTTGGAGAGAGTAGTTTCAGTTGAATAATGAAGTCAAAGCCAGACTGAAGAGAGTTAAGGAGAGAGTGAGAGGAAAGCAAGTAGAAGCATTGATTATAAATGAGCTCCTCAAGTAGTTTACCCATGAAAGGGAGAAGAGACAGAGGATAATAGGTAGTGTGGCTGGGAGGATAAACTGAAGGGTTTTTGAGAATGTGGTAGATACAGATACATTTCTAGGCAACACTGAAGCAGAGAGTAGCAGACAGGAGAAATTAAAGATTAGTGAGACTGGTAATGATGGAGGAGGTCAGTTTCCTTGGCAAGGGACGGATCACCTGTTCATGTGAGCATGAAGGAGGACACAGCGGGAAAGGTGAGTGTGAGGTGTACAAAGTTAGGAAGGGGCAAGGTTACAAAGAGCTTTAAAAGCCCAAAATAGGATTTTATAAGGAAAAAAAGGTGAGCTCTTAGCAAATGTCCTTATTTTGTTTAGAGAAATATGAGATAAAGGTGAGAGGGTGGAGTGGGAGGGAACCATGGTAGATTTGAAGAGGGATGGAAAGGTTTGAACAAACCACTGGGGTACATAGAATAGTGGACTGATTAAGAAGATATAAAAGCATTGCCTTTGCCCCATAAGATTGTGTACATAAATATGTGCAGGACCCAGTAACCAATAGTTTTTTGATTTTCAATCAATCAATCTTTACTAAACATATGCTAGGTGCCAGGCACTGTGCCAAACTAAGCTAATACAAAAAGAGGCAAATGACAGTCTCTGCCCTCAAGGAGCTCACAATCTAATGGGAGAGATAATGTACAAACAAAAATATACAAAGCAAGCTATATATAGGATAAATAAGTTGTTGTTGTTGGGCTTGTCCTTTGTTCTTGAAGAAGACCATGACATCAAGATGATGACATGTCTTGCAGTTGACTTTCATTTGAGTGAGGGAGGGTTATGCAAGGTCATCAGTCCCACTTTCTCCTCCAGAGCCATCTGGGTCTTGTGGCCAGATTTCATCAGGATGACTGAAGATGGCCCAGGATAAAATGAGTGATCCTGGCCCTTTTAGGCTAAGGTCTCACTCATTTTGAGTGAGATGCACCCATTCATTGAATAGACCTCTTTCAGTAGTTACTCAAGGGATGGCTAAAAAAAAATCAAGCTGGGAGGGGAAGATCATCAGAGTTCTGGGTAAAAGAGAAATAGTTACTTTAAATATGATGAATAGGTAATAATAATTAATTAATAGTTAATGGGGGAAGGCATTGGAAGTAAGAAGGATTGGGGAAGTTTTCCCATAAAAGGTAGAGTTTTAGTTGAGACTTAAAGGAAGTTGGGGAGGTCAGTAGTCAGAGTCGAGCATGGAGAACATCCCAGGCATGAGGGACAGCTAGAGAAAATGCCCAGATGGAATGTACTGTTTATGGAATGGTAAGGTGACCAGTGTCACTGGATGGAAGAGTACATGTAGAGGGTTAAGGTGTAAGAAGACTGGAAAGGTAGGAGGGGCTAGATTATGAAGAGCTTTGAATATTTTTTGTTTCATCCTGGAGGCAATAAGGAGACACTGGAGTTTACTGAAGAGGGAGATGGCATGAGCAGATCTATACTTTAGGAAAATCACTTTAATATATGAATGGAGGAGTGAGCAATGAAACAGACCCACCAGCAGACTATTTCAGTAATCCAGGCATAAGGCAAAGAGGGCCTTCACTAGAGTGGTGGCAGGGTCAGGAGAGAGGGCAGTATTTGAGAGGTGTTAGAGGTGAATTTGACAGTCCTTGGCAACTGTTTGGATATGGGAGGATGAGAAATATGAAGAGTTGAGGTTCAGCAGAATGTGTCTTCTGTACTGTGGTATTGGCAAGAGCTCTAGCTTTAGAAGTAGAAGACTTGAGTCTGGATATTAGGTCTGTTTCTACAGGGATGACTTTGGGCAAATCACATTGCTTTCTGGAAGTTTCCATAGCTTTGAAATGAGGATGCTCAGCTAGTTGCCCTATGAAGTCCTTTCTAGCTCTGAATGCCATAAATGTGAATTCTTTGCATGCTTCCCAGAAGAAAAATGGAGTCAAACACCCTTAACAATAAAAGTCTAGTGAATACCATTTCATCTTTTATGGATGTATCAGAAAAAATTTGATTATCTTTCATTATTGCAGGGAAATCAAAGAGCGTCAAGGTTCCAGACCTGAATCTACTCTTAACTGATTCTGTGACCATGGAGAAGTAACTTTTTTGAGCATGCTTCATCTTCTATAAAATGAGGAAATTAGCGCCTGGTCCACTGATCCCACAGGAATTTTGGAAGAATCAAATAAGATAATGCATTTCATGAAAGAGCTTTCAAAAGTGTTAAGTTTTTAAATTGGGGGCCTTAGAGTATCATCAATATTTGTCTCTTTCTAGGTACTATTATTATCATTATTGTATCGTATTGCGGATATATACAGTAATGGAGAGTTCTAGTTGGTTGAATGCTAGGCAAACCAGAATTGACTGTGGTTCTTTGGAATATAAAATTATAATACAAAGATTATTTATAATGCCAGTCTATCCAATGAGCTCCATCAAATAATAATTTCGATAAAACATACTACTGAAGCATAATTCTAAAATGACTAATGAAAATTATGTATCAGAAATTACCCACATGCAAACATATACATATATCTACCTACCTACATATATATACACACATACATATATATGTACATGTATACACACATATATATGTATGTATGTATATGTATGTATGTATATACCATAAAGCCTCCAGTTAGGGTTTAGTGTATGCCACTCAAACAACTATAAAAAAAACTATAAAACTGACATATAAATCACAATGATCTTACCTTTTAACCAAACATTTTTATGAAAAGCTAAAATGAGGAACTTGTTTGTACTTTCCTTTCTAAAAACAGGATACTGGCAAAGACCTTGTTTTTCCACTTCCCTGAGGAGCATGGTCTTAAAGAGATGGGGAAGGTTCATTTCCTATAAGCAAAGTAAAATTGAAAATATTGATTGCATGCATTAACAAACTACGTATAGAAACTAGACACAAATAGTCTCAGTTTAACTTTCTATTCTGAGTTGGCCTGGGCATGTCGACCACACAATGAGTCACTGTTGATTCTGCATTTACAGAAACAAGACCACCAGGATCTTTAATCTTGCACCAAAGGTGGGGAAACTTATGCTTGGATGAAAACAATAGGTAGCTCACAGTGAATACTTGTAAAGCCATTTAAAAACCAGATCATCAAACGAGCCTGGTATAGCCCCATAATTGAATACTATTAAAAAAAAATCTCAAAACATTTTCTTTATTTCTAAAGTATATTTTTTTTCTTTCCACATCTTTGATGAACTACAGAGTTCATGATTTAGTAGGAACACCTTACCTCCTAAGTTGGTCCATCAGAGGTCATATCCCCAGTACACTAAGCAAGATGGTTGAGGAGAAAATACCATCACCAGAGTTTAAGAAAACTGTAGGCATGTAGCCCTGGAGCAGAGGAGACAAGACTCAAAAAGGCAGGGAAGATAACCTTTAATTATTGAAATTGTGTCCTAAAGAACAGGCATTTGACTTTATCATCCTAACTCCATTAAGGGAGAATTAGGAATAAGATTACAGGAAAACACATTAAAAACTTGATGTAAAGGAAAAGTCCCTAACAATTAGAGTTGGAAGAATGGGTCTTCTTGGAAAGTAGTAGGTTCTCTTCATACAGAGACTGAATGACCTCTTCTCTGGGGCATTGTAGGATGGATTCCTATCTACCTAAAGGTTGGTCAGAGTACTATAGAAGATGCCAACTCAGGTTCTACATTTTTGGGTCAGCATTTGGTGAGCATCCCTTATGTGCCCAGGAATGTACCAATTTTTTTTTAAATATAAAGAAAATAGAAGGCCTTGTCTTACCCTAGAGCTGCTTCTGAGCCTCTCAGGATAGAGTGCAGAATCTGGAGACAGGAAGATCTGATTTTAAATCCAGCCCCACACTCTTACAAGTTTGTGACCCTGAGCAAGTCACTTAACCACTATCTGACTCAGTTTTTTCATCTGTAACAGCATCTACCTACCTGTGACCCTGAGCAAGTCACTTAACCACTATCTGACTCAGTTTTTTCATCTGTAACAGCATCTACCTTCCAGATTCAGGTCTGGAACCTTGATAAAATGAGATAACAGCTATTAGGTGATTTTCAAATGTTAAAGTCTGATAGAAATGCTCGTTATCATCATTAGTAGTAGGAAAACAGCTGAAGCATTTTTTCAAAGCATATCATGAAGCAATTCATTAACAAGCATATATTATACACTTACTTTGTGCTATGAATGCAGCTAGTGAAGGGAAAGTCAAGGGCTTTCAGGGTAAATCGCCCTGACCTTCCCAGACAGGCCTGAATTCATCATATAATCACAGAATCTCCAACTCAGAAGGAATATGTATGTGACCATCCATTAGGGAGTCAAACATTTATCTGATGCCTACTGTGTTCTTGGCATGGATTACAGTTTTTGCCCTCAAGCAGCTTTATTCTTATGGAGTATACATGTACACATGTAAGTATATTCAAAACACACACAACATAACTTGAGTTGAGAAGGCATTTGCTATTGGAGGGGGGGGGGTCCACTCTGTTCAAACCATAACTGAAAGGGGATGGAACCAAGATGATGGAGTAGAGTTTGGAACTCACCTGAAATCTCCAAAATTCCCTTGCAAATAACTTTAAAATAACTCCTCATATCAGATCTTGGAGTGACAGAGCAAACAAAATGTTGGGGTGAAACAGTTTTGCAGATCAAGAAGACTTAGGGAGTTGGCAGGAAAAGTCTGCCCCAACAGGGTGGTGGTTGGGCCCAGAGTACAGTACAGGCCCTACCAGCAGCAGGCCTTGGAGGCTACTACAACAGCAGTAGCAGTTGCTTCAGGAAATCTTGTCCCACAGAGAGGAAGGGAGTTGGACCATTGGTCAAAAGAGATTATGGGGGCCCATTGCAGGTGCTCAGTTCAGGATATTGTTGCATTTCCCAGAGGAAGGTGGGCACTTGAGGCCATAGGGGAACAGGGACCCTGATTACTGTTTCAGGGCCAAGAGGAGTACCAATACTTGTGGTTTCAGGAGAACAAGGTCCCTTCCTGGAAAAAAGCACAGAACAGGTGAAAAGAGCAGTGATCCTGCCTCTGCTTAGATTATACTGCCTCAGAAGTACTGAAAACTTACAGACCCATGGAACTAGCCCTGAAAACAGCAGCATGAAAAACTTGAAACTGGAGACAATACCCACTAGGAGCAGAGTCCAATTTTAAGATAAAGTTGAAAGTGAGGAAATAAGCTGAAAAAATGATCAAACAATAAAAACCAAACTTGACCATAAAAGTTACTATGGCGATAGGGAAGATCAAGACACAAACTCAGAAAAAGACAAAAATGTCAAAACAATTACAAGCAAAGCCTCAAGTTAAAAAATGTGAATTAGAAAGAAACTCAAGAAGAATTCTTGGAAAAGCTAAAAAATTATTTTTAAAGTCAAATAAGAGAGGTAGAGGAAAAGTTTGGGAAAGAAACTTAGCGAAGAAAAAAGTCCTTAAAAAGTAGAATTGGACAAATGAAAAAAAAATGTTCAAAAGCCCACTGGAAAAAACGTTCCTTAAAAAATTAGATTGGGGCAAATGGAAGCTAATGATTCAATGAGATGTAAAAACATTATAAAACAAAGTCAAAAGAGTGAAAAAATAAAAGAAAATGTGAAATATTTCATTTGAAAAAATAAATGACCTGGAAAATAGATCCAGGAGAGATAACCTAAGAATTATTGGACTACCTGAAAGTTTTGATTAAAAAATTGGAGTGGGGGGTGTCACAGACATCATAGTCTAAGACATTATCAAAGAAAACTGCTTTGGTATCCTAGACCCAAAAGGTAAAAGAGAAGTTGAAAAAATTTGCTGGTTACTTCCTGAAAGAGATACCAAAATGAAAACTTCCAATAGTTCCCAGATCAAGGAAAAAATATTACAAACATCTAGAAAAACACAATTCAAATATTGTGGAGCCACAGTCAGGATCACTTAAGATTTAGCAGCTGCCACATTAAAGGATCCTAGGATTTAGAATATGATATTCTGGAGGACAAAGGGACTAGGATTACAACTAAAAGTCACCTACCCAGTAAAATTGAATATAATCCTTCAGGGGAAAATGGATTTTTAACAAAATAGTGAACCTTCAAGTACTCCTAATGAAAAGTCCAGAGTTAAACAGAAAATCTAACTTTCAAACACAAAACTCAAGAGAAGCATAAAAAGGCAAACACAAAAGACAATTCCTAAGGGATTCAATAAGGTTAAACTATTTACATTCCTTTTTGGGAAGATGAAACTTGTAATTCATAGAACTTTATCATTATTTGGGGAATTAGAAGGATTATATATAGATAGAGGGCATGAGTATGCATTGACTATGATGGGATAATTTCTAAAATTTTATTTTATGTTATTATTTTTATTTTCAGTGTTCCACAATCACTACCATACAACCTAGATTTTTTTCTTTCCCTCTCTCCTCCTTCCTCCCCCCCACTTTCCCTCCCTCCCTGAGAAGGCATACAATTTTATATACACATACATTCCTACTAAATACATTTTTAACCACAGTCATGTTATATAGAAGAATTAAAATGAATGGGAGAAATCATATAACAAACCAAAAAGTAATACAAAAAAAAAAATGATGTGCTGAATTCTGCGATTGAATTCCATAGCTCTTTCTCTGGATGTGGAAGACATTTTGCCTTAAAAGACCATTGGGAATTTTTTAAGTCATTGCATTGCAATGAAGTTCTAAGTCTACCAGAAAAAATCCTCTCACACTGTGGTTGTTGTTGTGTACAAAGTTCTCCTGGTTCTGCTCCTTTTACTCAGCATCAGATCATAAAAGTTTTTCCAGGCCTCTCTGAAGTCTTCCTGTTCATCATTTCTTATAGTGCAATAGTATTCCATTACATTCATATACCACAATTTATTCAGATTAATAAAAATAAAAATAAAAAGAGATTAGTATCTCCTTTGGTTTTCAGTATTTCTAATTTGGTATTTACTTGGGGATTTTCAATTTGTTCTTTTTCTAACTTTTTCATCTGTATGCCCAATTTATTGATCTCTTCTTTCTCTATTTTATTCATGTAGGCGTTCAAAGATATAAAGCTTCCCCTAAGAACTCCTTTTGCAATATCCCATAAGATCTGGTAGGTTGTCTCATTATTGTCATTCTTTTGAATGAGTTGTTGATTGTTTCTATGATTTGTTGTTTAACCCACTCCTTCTTTAGTATTAGATTATTTAGTTTCCAATTAATTTTTAGTCTATCTTTCCATGTCTTTTCATTACATATAATTTTTATTGCATTATTATCTGAGAAATACACATTGACTATCTCTGCCTTTCTGCTCTGGATTGTGAGGTTTTTATGCCCTAGTACATGGTCACTTTTTGTATATGTGCCATATACCACAGAGAAAAAGGTATATTACTTTCTGTCCCCACTCAATTTTTTTCCAGAGATCTATCATATCTACCCTTTCCAGCATTTTATTCACCTCCTTAACTGCTTTCTTGTTTATTTTGAAGTTAGATTTATCAGGTTCAGAGAGGGGAAGGTTGAGGTCCCCTACTAGAATAGTTTTACTCTCTTTTTCTTCCTGTAACTCCCTTAACTTCTCCTGTAAGAATTTAGATGCTATACCACTTGGAGCATATATATTTAGTAATGATATTGCTTCATTTTCCATAGTACCTTTTAGTAGGATATAATTTCCTTCCTTAACTCTTTTGATTAGATCTATTTCTGCTTTTGCTTTTTCTGAGATTAGGATTGCTACCCCTGCTTTTCTTACATCAGCTGAAGCACAATATATTCTGCTCCAACCTTTTGCTTAACCCGGTATGTATCCCACCATTTCCAATGTGTTTCTTGTAAACAACATACTGTTGGATTGTGACTTTTAATCCATTCTGCTATCCGTTTCCCTTTTATGGGAGAATTCATCCCATTCACATTCACAGTTGTGATTACCATCTGTGTCTTTTCCTTCATCCTCTTTCCTACCATGTGTGCTTTTAGTTCTCCCTTCTCCCTTACCCTCCAGAAAAAAATTTTAATTTTTGACTACCACCTCCCACAGTCTTCTCTTCCTTCTTTCAGCCCCCTTCTCTTTACTTCCCTTTACCCTTGCTACTTCTTCCCTCTCTCTTTTAGCTTTCCCTCCCTTTTCTTTCCCTCTTCCTCTCCTACTGCCTATACAGATAGCTAGATTTATATACTTAATTTTGTTTTTTCCTCCTTGAACCAAATCAGATGAGAGTACCCCCTCAAACAGTGGTCATCTCCCTCCCCTCTTTCCCTCTCCTGCAATATAATTTTGTACTTCTTCCTGTGATGTAATTTACCATTTTCTGCTTCGTCATTTTCACATCTCCTGTTACAATTCCTTCACATGCTTAAATCACATTTTTATCATCACATCATTTACTTTATACCCACTCCCTCTATCTATGTATATCCCTTTTATACTTCATAATAGATGTACAATTCTCAAGATTAACAAGTATCATTTTTCCTTATGGGGAGGTAAACAGTTTGCCCAGACTGAGTAACAAGTTTTTCTTTTCCCCCTGTTTACCTTTTTATGCCTCTTTTAAGACCTGTGTTTGAAAATTGAATTGACTTCTGGCCTTTTTGTCAGGAAGGTCTGGAAATCCCTTATTTCATTGAATGTCCATCTCCTTGCCTGAAAGGTTATGCTGAACTTTGCTGGGTAATTGATCCTTGGTTGTAGGCCCAGCTCCTTTGCCTTATGGAATATCAGATTCCAATTCCTTTGATCTTTTAATGTAGAAGCTGCAAGGTCCTATGTGATCTTGACTGTAGCTCCTCAATATTTGAATGGTTTCCTTCTAGCTGCTTGTAGTATTTTCTCCTTCACTTGATAGTTCTAGAATTTGGCAACAATATTTCTTGGTGTTTTTAGTTTGGGATCCCTTTTGGGAGGTGAATGGTGGATTCTATCAATGATTATTTTGCCCTCTGCATGTAGCACTTCTGGGCAGTTTTCCTTGATGATTTCTTGGAAGATATTGTCTAGACTCTTTTTTATATCATGGCTTGTTGGTAGGTCAATAATACTTAAATTTTTTCTCCTGGATCTATTTTCCAGGTGAGTTATTTTTTCCAATGAGATATTTTACATTTTCTTCTATCCTTTCATTCTTTAGATTTTATTTGACTGATTCTTGATGTCTCATAGCGTCATTAGCTTCTACTTGTCCAACTCTGATTTTCATCAAATTGTTTTCTTCAGTTAACTTTTGCATTTCCTTTTCCATCTGTCCAATTATTCCTTTCAATGGATTATTTTCTCCAGTTAGTTTTTGTACTTCTTTTTCCTTTTGTCCAATTTTCACAGTCAGGTTTTGTGCTTCCTTTTCCATTTGTCTAATTATCTCAGTTAGGTTTTGTGTTTCCTTTTCCATTTGTTCAATTTTCCTTTTTAAAGAGCTATTCTCTTCAGTGAATTCTTTCTTCATACTTTTAAAATCATGGGCCATTTTTTCTTCTTCAACTCTTCCCAGTGTGCTCTTTGTGCGGTACAGTCTCAATACTAACCTCTTTGATATTTGTGTTTTGGTCCTTGTCCCCATAGAAAGATTCTATGGTCTTTTCTTTCCTCCCTTGCTTCTTACTCATGATGGTGAGGCTTTGTGTGTT
Source organism: Bettongia penicillata ogilbyi (assembly GCA_023548195.1). Lineage (NCBI taxonomy): Eukaryota > Metazoa > Chordata > Mammalia > Diprotodontia > Potoroidae > Bettongia > Bettongia penicillata. The sequence goes on from JAJHZJ010000060.1 coordinate 4,202,493, forward strand.
GTGGCCTCTAGTTCTTTCAGCTAGAAGCTAAAGAACCTGGTGCTGAGCTGACTGGTGTGAAAAAGCAAAGACCAGGTGAATTCTGTATGTGTTTCCCTGGATTAGCCCTGGAGCTAGCTTACTAAGTATGGGGGAGGGGTGGTCTGGTCACGGGAGATCTCCTCAGAGGAGCTAGAGCAAAGGCAAGCTCAGTGCTTGGTGATCCTGGCTGCCTTAGTGTATTCATTTGGAGCATGCCTAGGTCCTGTTAGAGGCTCCACCTCCCTGGGACTCTGGATCCTCTCTCAGTTGGTTTCCTGAGGTGGGGCTATCTGGGACAGCCCTTGGCCATCTGCCACAGTAAGAGGAATATTCCTTAGCAATTTTCCTAGCCTCAGGTGCTATGAGACTCTTTGCCCCTTCTGCTGATCTCACTGATCCAGGATTTTTCTGTGGAAATATTTTGTGGTTCTTTCAAGGTCAGCAACGGGAGGAGGAAAGAGCATTTATTGATCACTCTGCCATTTTGGCTCTGAGAAGTTCAAGTAGGTGACATACAGACATTTAATCTGTGGGCTCAAAATCTCAGATGCAGCTGCTGCAGAGATTCCTAGGGCTCCATCTGTGACTCTCACTCACTCGCCTCTGCTTGACTCTCACCCTGAGAGTCACCATAGTGCCACTTCCTCAGACCACCCTGGGGCTTTCCTGTTCATCCCTGCCATGGTTGCTATGTGCTGCCCTGTGTGCTGTGTGTTCCTCCACTCCCTTGGAACAGATTCTTCTTGTTGATCTTCCAGTCTGCCCTGCTGTGAAACTGCCACATTCTGTCTCCTGTTGGATTCTGCACCTCCACAATTTGATCAGATTCTCTTTTTAGAAGTACCTGAGGGAGTTTGTCTCAGAGCTTAGGTGAGTAGCTGCTCTCACTCTATCATCTTGGATCTTCCCCTAAAATAAAATTAAGGGATAAGAAAGAGAGATGCCCTGGGGAAAGGGAGAAGGGAGAGGAAAATTATCTCACATAAATGAGGCATGAAAGGAAGAGCTTTTACAGGGGAGGGGAAAATGTGGTGGTGGCTACATGCAATGCTTGAACTTTCATTTGGCTCAAAAATGGAATAATATAGACACTTTGTTGGGTATATATATGTGCATATATATACACACACACACATATATGTATACATATATTTCTATATATTTATAGATATAGATATATATACCCAACAGGGAAATATGAGGGAAAGAATATAGAAGAAGAGCATGTGTGTGTGAAAGAAAGGAGTCAGTTGTCAGAAGCAAAACAAACTTTTGAAGAGGTGTAGGGGGGAGAGAGAGAGAGAGAGAGAGAGAGAGAGAGAGAGAGAGGAGAGAGAGAGAGAGAGAGAGAGAGAGAGAGAAAGAGAGAGAGAGAGAGAGAGAGAGAGAGATAAATAGGGAAAAATAAGATGGAGTGAAATACACAATTAGCAATCATAACTATGAATCTAATTGGGACCAATTCATTCATAAAACAGAAATGGATAGCAGAATGGTTTGAAAACCAGTATCAAATAATATGTTGCTTACAAAAAACACACTTGAAACAGAGAGGCACATAGAGTAAAAATAAGAGGCTAGAGCAGAATGTGCTATACTGCAGCTGAGGTAGGAAAAAAAAAGCACGGATAGCAATCATGATTTCAGACAAAGTGAAAGCAAAAATAAGGTAGTTAAAATTAATTAAATTAAAAGATAAACAGGGAAACTAAATTTTACTAAAAGGCAATGTAGACAATGAAGTAATATTAATACTAAAATATGTGCATGAAATAGCAGTGCATCCAAATTCTTAAAGGAAAAAGCTAAACGAGTTACAGGAGGAAATAGATAGTACAACTATACAAGTAGGGGACCTCAACTTTCTCTTCTCATAACTAGATAAATATAACCAAAAAATAAATAAGAAAGAAGTTAAGGAAGTAAACAGAATCTTAGAAAAGTTGCATATGACCTCTGGAGGAAATTAAATGGAAATAGAATGGAATACTTTTTTTTTTCTTAGCTGTATATGGCACCTTCACAAAAAATGATCCTGTATTAGGGCATAAAAATCTCAAAACCAAGTACAAAACTCAGAAATATTAAATTCATCCTTTTTAAAATACAATGCATTAAAAGTTATGTTTAGTAAAGAGCTATGGAAACATTAAAAATTAATCAAAAACTATATAATTTAATCCTAAAGAATGAATGGATCAGACAACAAATCATAGAAACAATCAATAGACAATGTAAGGATATAACAAAACTCATGAGAAAACTGAAGCAGGAGTTAGAGGAAAATTTATATCTCTAAACATTTACATCAACAAAATAGAGAAAATTCACCACCAATGAAGATAGAACTAAAAAATTGTTAGGAGATATTTTGCTCAAAATATACCAATAAACCTAATAATTTAAGTGAAATGGATGGATATTTATAAATATAAATTGTCCAGATAACAGAAGAGGAAATAGTACTTAAATAACCAAGTCTTAGAAAAAAAGAAGTTAAACAAGTCATCAATGAGTTCCATAAGAAAAAACTCCCAGGACCAGATGGATTCACAAGTGAATTCTACTCAACATTTAAAGAACAATTATTTGCAATACTATATAAACTATTTGGAAAAATAGGCAAAGAAGGAGTCCTATCAATTTCCTTTAAGACACAAATATAGTGCTGATACTTAAATAAAGAAGTGCAAAACAAGAAAAGGATAATATACCAATTTCTCTTATGAATATAGATGGAAAAACTTTTAAATAAAATACTAGAAAGATTACAGCAATATATCACAAGATCATACATTATGACTAGGTGGATGGTTCAATATTAGAAAAATCATCAGCATAATGGACCATGTCAATGACAAAAGACAAAAACAAAAATCATGTGATTATCTTCATAGATGCGGAAAAAGCTTTTAATGGACTCTAAATATGACCAAGGGAGGTGAAACCAAGATGGCAGAATAAAAACAGGGACTTATTACAGCTCTCCCCTCAAACCCAGGCAAATACTTGCAAAATTGACTCTAAACAAATTCTAGAGCTGCAGAACTCATAGAATAATGGAGTGAAGCAAATCTCCAGCCCAAGAGAGCCTGGAAGGTTGATGGGAAGCATCTATCATACCATGCTGGGAGCAGACCACAGACCAGCATGGGTGATGCCAGCATAGAAGGGACCTGAGCAAGCCCCAGGGAACTGAATCACTGGCGTCTATGGTGATTTCCAGACTTAATGACCCCCAAACCCTGAGGACAAATTGGAAGGTCAGAAGAAAAAACCTGTCACTCCTATGTGAGAGACTAGAATGGTTTGGCACCAGCCTCAGGGCAGCAGAGGGAGTGAAGGAGTCCACAGCAGCAAGGGCAGCAGCAGTAGCTATTTCTGGAGCTCTAGGCCCACAAATTATGGAGGAATTGAGCAGCTGACGGTATACTCCTCAACCCCACTGAAAACAGGGAAGTACCTCGACAAAGAGCTCAAAAGTCAACTAATTAGCTGGGGAAATGAGCAAAAACAGGAAAAAAAATCATACTATAGAATCTTACTTTGGTGACAAGGAAAATCGAAACATACAATGAGGAGACAACAAAGTCAAAACTCCCACATCCAAAGACTTCAAGAAAAATATGGACCATGGAAGAACTCAAAAAGAATTTAAAATCAAGTAAGAGAGGCAGAGCAAAAATCGGGAAGAAAAATGAGAGCGATGCAAGAAAATCATGAAAAATTAATCAACTGCTTGCTAAAGGGGATCCAAAAAATGCTAAAGAAAATAGCATCTTAAAAACAGACTAACCCAAATGGCAAGAGACATCCAAAAAGCCAATGAGGGAAAGAAAAGCAGAATTGACAAAATTTTCTTCACTGAAGAAAATAATTCCTTAAAAATTAGAATGGAAGCTAATGACCTTATGAAAAATCAAGAAATTATAAAACAAAAGTCAAAAGAATGAAAAAGTAGTAGACAATGTGAAATATCTTATTGGAAAAACAATTGACCTGTAGAGCTTAGACATCATCTTTCAAGAAAAACTTCCCTGATATTCTAGAACCAGAGGGTAAAATAAATACTGGAAGATTCCATCAATTGCCTCCTGAAAGAGATCCCAAAAGGAAAACTCCTAGGAATATTATAGCCAAATTCCAGAGCTCCCAGGTCCAGGAGAAAATACTGCAAGTAGCTAGAAAGAAACAATTTGACTACTATGGAAATACAATCAGGATAACCAATGATCTGGCAGCTTCTACATTAAGGGATTGAAAGACTTGGAACAGGATATTCCAGAAGTCAAAGGAATTAGGATTAAAACCAAGAATCACCTACCCAGAAAAACTGAGTATAATACTTCAGGTGGAAAAATGGTCATTCAATAAAATAGAGGACTTTTAAGCATTCTTGTTGAAATGACCAGAGCTAAATAGAAAATTTGACTTTCAAATCCAAGAATCAAGAGAAATATGAAAAGGTAAACAGGAAAGGAAAATCATAAGGGATTTACTGAAGTTGAACTGTTTATATCCCTACATTCCTACATGGAAAGATAATATTTGTAACTCTTGAGACTTTTCTCAGTATTAGGGTAGTTGGAGAGATTAAAATTAAATTTTGGGGTGAGAGAGGAATATATTGGGAGAAGGAGAAAGGGACAAAGAATGGGGTAAATTATCTCTCACACAAAAGAGGCAAGAAAAACTTTTATCAATGGAGTGGAAGAGGGGGGAGATGAGAGGGAAAGAGAGAACCTTACTCTCATTGGATTTGGTGTAAGGAAGGAATAATATGCACACTTAATTTGGTGTGAAAATCTATCTTACACTGCAGAAAAGTAAGGGGTTTGGGGATGTGGGGGATGATAAAAGGGAGGGCAAATGGGAGGAGGGGGTAATTAGAGGTAAATGCTTTTGAGAAGGGACAGGGCCAAAAGAAAGAATAAAAAAAATAGGGGGCAGGGTAGAATGGAGGGAAGATATAGTTAGTCTTTAACAACATTACTGTTATAGAAGTACTTAACATGACTATATATGTATAACCTATATCAAATTTCTTGCCTTCTCAATGGGGGTGAATGGGGAGGAAGTGAGAGAAGTTAACACTCAAAGTATTAAAAATGAATGTCAAAAATTGTTACATGTAACTGGGAAATAAGACATGCAGGCAATGAGATATAGAAAACTATCTTGCTCTACAAGAAAATAGAGGGGAAAGATAAGAGAATAGTAGGGTGTGATGGAAGGGAGGGCAGATTAGAGAAAGGGGTAATCAGAATGCATACTGTCTTGGGGCAGGTGGAGGGGAGAGAAAGGGAGATAATTTGGAACTCAAAATCTTGTGGAAGTGAATGTTGAAAACAAAAAAAAATAAATTAACGGAATAGACTAAATATAAAACTTGTTGCTGTTCAGTCATGTCTTCCTGACCTCATTTGGATTTTCTTGGCAAAGATACTGGAGTGGTTTGTAATTTCTTTCTCCAACTCATTTTACAGAGGAGGAAACTGAGGTAAGTAAAATTAAGTGACTTGCCCAGGGTCACATAACTAGTAACAGTCTAATACTGGATTTGAAATCATGTCTGCCAGAGGCCAGGTTTGGTACTCTTTCCCCTACACCACCTAGCCACCTATAAGGCACACAATACACAGTAGTAAATGACTATACTATTTTAATGTTTGATCAACCCAAAGATCCAAACTTTTGGGACAAGAACTCACTAGTGGGCAAAATTTGCTTGGAAAACTGGAAAACAGTTTGGCAGAAAGTAGGTACAGACCAACATCTTACTTTGTATCTCAAGAAAAGCTCAAAATGGGTACATGAAAGGGTGCTGTCATAACTTAGAGGAGCATGGGAAATCTTATGTGCCAGATCTATTGATAAGGGAATTTGTGGTCAAACAAGAGATACAAAATGGATAATTTTGATTACATTACATTGAAAAGGTTTTGCACAAACAAAACTAATGCATCCAAGATTAGAAGAAAATTGAGAAATGACTGAACAAATTGTAGTAATTGATTATGATGGAATACTATTGTGCTATAAGAAATAACTAGCAGGATGATTTCAGAAAAATCTGGGAAGACATAAATTCATGCACAATGAGATGATTAGAACCAATAGAAGACTGTACACAGTAACAGCAACATCATATGATGATCAACTGAAAATGGCATAGATATTCTGAGCATAGATATTCTGTAGGGCTTATGATGAAAAGAGCGGGTATGTATCTCAGTGGATAGAATGCCAGGTCTGGGATCAGGTAGACCTGAATTCAAATCTAGCCTCAAACACTTACTAGGTGTGGGACTCTGGTTAGGTCATTTAACATCTGCTTGCCTTAAAACACTGGAGAAGGAAATGGCAAACCACTCTAGCATTTTTGCCAAGAAATTCCCATATGGGATCACAGAGTCAGACATGACTGAAAAACAAATATGATGAAATATTCTATCTGCTTCCAGAGAAAGAATTGATAGAGTCTGGATGCAGATTGAAGTGTACTTATAAAATTTCTTTACTTTTCTTGTTTTTGTTTATTTTTTGGGTGGGGGTCCTGTGTTTTCTTTTGTAACTTGGCTAATATGAAAATATGTCTTATATGACTTCACATGTATAATTTTTATCAAATTGCTTACCTTCTTAAGGAAGGAGCAGGAGCGAGAGGGAAAGAGAATTTGAAACTCAAAATTTTTAAAATGAATATTAAAAATTTTTACATGTAATTGAGAAAAAATAAAATAGATAAAAATAAAAACAAAATTTTTAAAAGATTATAAGAGACACAATATTGTAAGGACAAACTACTTGGAAAGACTTCAGAACTCTACTCACGCCAGTGGAATCAGCCACAATTCCAAGGAACTCATGATGAAATATGCCATCCAGACAAAGGGCTAATGCACTCACAATGCAGATTAAAGCATATTTTTCATTTTAAAAAATAGTTAATTTAGGGAATTGTTTTGCTTGACTATGAAACAAACAAATCCTTACCAAAGTAGAATTATTCTACCACACTATGAATGAGTGGCCATTCATTCTCCTGCACATCTTCCCATGGCAGGTGCCCACCATCTAAAGTTTATTTCACTTTTGGATTGCTAGGAAGTCTTTCCCAACGTTCTGTGGGATGTCTGTCACTCTCCTTCCAACTTCCATCCATTGTTCTTAGCTCTGTCCTCTGTAACAAGGCAGAAGAAATCAAATGCCTCTTCCGTATGACACAGCCTCTTCTATACTTGAAGATGGTTCTCAAGACTCCATCAGGATTTCTCTTTTCCATGCTAAACTTCCCAGTTTCTTCAGTGGATCCTCTTATGATGTGATCTCCAGTGCTCTCACAATTGAGGTAGTGTGGTATATATGCTTTGAATGTAGAGTCAGGTAGACTTGGGTTCTAATTCTGCTTCAGATACTTACTGTGCAATCCGAGGTAAATCAAATCCCTCTCAGTTTGGGATAATATTCTTGTAGCATTTACCTACAAATATTCCCTCACTTCAAGGCAACACTCTAAGTTTCTGCTACACAGAATCACTCAGAGTCTGATTCGAACAAACAGTCCTTTTACTAAAAATATATATTCCAATATTTCCAGGTACAAGCAGTTCCCTAGGCAGTTAAAAGGAGTTGAGGATAATATAGGCAGATCTAGACAAAGAGATTGGAGTGGGGGGAGAGAAGGAAAAAGAGAAGGGAGGGTGAGGAGAAAAGGGGCAGAGTGAGAGAAGGGTATAGAGTAGGAAAGGAGAGGGAAGGGAAGATGGGGAGGGGGAAAGGGAGAGGAGAGAAGGTCTCAAAATGTATCTCATCCCCTCTTAAGTCCTAAAAGCTGTTTTTATAATCTTCATCACCTATGTGCTCACAGCTGAGTCTTGGAACAACCCATCTGAGGACCATGTGAACCCCAAGGTATGTAACTAACCCACATTCTAAACCACTGCTTCCTTACTCAAACTACTATTGGGGGACGGAGCCAAGATGGCGGGGTAGAAAGACTCACATATGCTAGCTCCGGAACCCACAACCCAAAAATTTCCTGTAAAAAGAACTCCCCACAAATTCTGGGGCAGTGGAAGCCACGCAGCAACACAGTGGAGAAGATTTCCATTCCAGAGAGCCCTGAAAAACTGACCCCAAAGGTCCATCATGCACCAGACAGCGGAGCCCAGCCCTGCCTGCGCGGCCCTGAGAAGAGCAGATCCGAGCAGGCTTCGGGGACGGAATCTCCACCAGCCGCGAAGGTCCCTCCACCCACAGGTGCTACAGGTCAGTGAGAGAGACTTCTGGGCTGGCTGAGAGGGGAGTGGGGTGACTCCATGGCTCAGGCCCCCTCGCGAGGCAGTGGCAGCCAGGAGCTCCCGGAGCAGACAGGACCTCAGATCCATTACTGAAGATCTCTGCATAAATCCCCTGAGGGAACTGAGCCTGGGAGGTAGCCTTGCCCCCACATGAGCACCAGAACTTAAGCTCACATTGAATAGCAGCTGCCCCACTGCGGAAAGCCCTGAGGCTGGGGAGCACACTTGGGGTCTGAATCTCAGACCCCAAGCACTAGCTGGGCAGATCTAGGCGGGGGTGGAGAGCAATCTCAGAAGTCAAGTAACTGGCTGGGAAAATGCCCAGAAAAGGGAAAAAAAATAAGACCATACAAGGTTACTTTCTTGGTGAACAGATGTTTCCTCCTTTCAATTCTGATGAGGAAGAACAATGCTTACCATCAGGGAAAGACATAGAAGCCAAGGCCTCTGTATCCCAAACATCCAAAATAGATATCCAATGGGCTCAGGCCATGGAAGAGCTCAAAAAGGATTTTGAAAATCAATTTAGACAGGTGGAGGAAAAATTGGGAAGAGAAATGAGAGAGATGCAAGAAAAGCATGAAAAACAGGTCAATACCTTGCTAAAGGAGACCCAAAAAAATGCTGAAGAAAATAGCACCTTGAAAAATAGGCTAACTCAATTGGCAAAAGAGGTTCAAAAAGCCAATGAGGGGAAGAATGCTTTCAAAAGCAAAATTAGCCAAATGAAAAAAGAGGTTCAAAAGCTCACTAAAGAAAATACTTCTCTCAAGATTAGAATGGAACAGATGGAGGCTAAAGACTTTATGAGAAACCAAAAAGTCATAAAACAAAATCAAAAGAATGAAAAAATGGAAGAGAATGTGAAATATTTCATTGGAAAAACAACTGACCTGGAAAATAGATCCAGGAGAAACAATTTAAAAATTATGGGACTACCTGAAAGCCATGATCAAAAAAAGAGCCTAGACATCATTTTTCATGAAATTATCAAGGAAAACTGCCCTGATATTCTAGAACCAGAGGGCAAAATAAGTATTGAAGGAATTCACCAATCACCGCCTGAAAGAGATCCAAAAAGAAAAACTCCTAGGAACATTGTGGCCAAATTCCAGAATTCCCAGGTCAAGGAGAAAAATATTGCAAGCAGCTAGAAAGAAACAATTCCAGTATTGTGGAAATAAAATCAGGATAACTGAAGATCTAGCAGCTTCAACATTAAGGGATTGAAGGGCATGGAATAGGATATTCCAGAAGTCAAAGGAACTAGGACTAAAACCAAGAATCACCTGCCCAGCAAAACTGAGTATAATACTTCAGGGGAAAATATGGTCTTTCAATGAAATAGAGGACTTTAAAGCATTCTTGATGAAAAGACCAGAGCTGAAAATAAAATTTGACTTTCAAACACAAGAATGAGAAGCATGAAAAAGCAAACAGCAAAGAGAAATCATAAGGGATTTACCAAAGTTGAACTGTTTACATTCCTACATGGAAAGACAATATTTGTAACTCTTAAAACTTTTCAGTATCTGGGTAGTTGGTGGGACCACACACACGCACGCACACACATATACACGCATGCACGCACACACATACATACACACATGCATGCACACACAGAGACAGAGAGCACAGAGTGAATTGAATAGGATGGGATCATATCTTAAAAGAAATTAAGCTGAACGGTGAGAGAGAAATGTAATGGGAGGAGAGAGGGTGAAATGGAATGGGGTAAATTGTATTTCATTCAAGAGGCAAGCAGGAGACTTTTTAGTGGAGGGGAAAAGAGGAGAGCTGAGAAAAAAACATGAAGTTTACTCTCATCACATTTGACTAAAGGAAGGAATAAAATGCACACTCATTTTGGTATGAAAACCTATCTTACAATACAGGAAAGTAGGGGAGAAGGAGATAAGAAGGGTGGGGGGGATGATGGAAGGGAGGACAATGGGAGGAGGGAGAAATTTGAAGTCAACACTTGGGAAGGGACAAGATCAAAAGACGGAACAGAAACAATGGGGGCAGGATAGGATGGAGGGAAATACAGTTAGTCTTACACAACACGTCTATTATCGAAGTCATTTGCAAAACTACACAGATATGGCCTATATTGAATTGCCTGCCTTTCCAAAGGGAATGGGTGGGGAGGGAGGGATGGGGAGAATTTGGAACTCAAAGTTTTATGAACAACTGTTGAGTACTGTTCTTGCTACTAGGAAATAAGAAATACAGTTAATGGGGATAGAAAGTCATCTGGCCCTACAGGACAAAAGAGAAGATGGGGACAAGAGAAGGGAGGGATGATAGAAGAGAGGACAGATTGGTGATAGGAGAAATTAGAATCCTCGGTGTATTGGGGTGGGGGGAGGAGACAAATGGGGAGAAAATTTGGAACCCAAAATTTTGTGAAAATGAATGTAAAAAGTTAAATAAATTTATATTAAAAAAAATAAAGTAGTATTGGTTGGCTTTACAGTAGGGAGATGGGGCTAATTCATAGCCTTCCCCTTCCCACCCCCCAAGGTTCACCAGTATCCTGGCCTACATTTGTAGAATAATGGTTCATCTCCACTGGTAGAGGAAAGAGTTTCCTCACCAGGGTGTCACCTCCACAGATAAAATTACTGTTTGGAGCAAAAACAAAGTACTTCTTTACAGAATTATTTTGAGACCTGAATCTAATTTTATGTATTTGATTCAATATATGCACACATATACATACACATGCACACACATATATACACAGTGTTTTTACTAAACACACTAGATAGATAGATAGTGCTTTACAAATCTTAAAGCACAAGGTCACTATTACTTTCAAGTCCCATTTCACGGAGGAGTTTCAACTTATCTATTACCATAGACAACTACACAATTAATTGCTTTGTTTTGGTAAAGTAGAAATAACCTTAGAGTTCATTCTTATGCATGATTTGGTCTTATTAGCAAAGAGTAATCTAGACAATAAAGAGTTCTTGATGATGAAGCAAGTCGTCAGAGCATCTCACCATCACCATCATCATCACCACCACCGTCATCACGACCACCATCATAACCACTTATAAAATCCCCTTTTACATTGAAGGAGTAACACCAGCTATCAGAAGACCCTTGGGGCAAGTAATCCCATGGGATTTCTTGCTCATTTGTTACTCAAATGAGATATTTGTAAAGCATCGGAGAGCACAGCATCAGGCACATATACAAATGCTCACTTTCTTTCTCTTCATTCTGAATGCTTGTCGAGAATAACAATTGGAACACTAGAAAAAAAATCCAATTGATCAAAACTCATGGTCTAGGTTTGAGGGAGAAGCTAGGCAGGCCACTAAACTTCAATGTCAAGTCAATAAGCATTCATCAGATGTGTACTATGTGCCAGGCACCAGGCCAGCACAGGAATATAAAGTAAGGAAAAAGCACAGTCTCTGTCCTTAAGGTTCTCCCATTCTTGTGGAGGAGACAATACAGAAATCAGTACATGCATACAAGATATATATGAGGAAATTAACTCCAGTCAGCCAAAAACCTAACAAATTACTAGGTGATTTGACTTAAGTTAATTCATCTTAAGAAGACCCAGATTCTGACAGTAGATTGCTAAATCTACTTTACTTGGTTCTCTGGTGTAGAAATAATCTCAGCTTTACAGGACAGAGACTTCACTTCTTAATTATATCATCTCTGAGGGCAGCTAGGTGGTGCAGTGGATAGAGCACCAGTGCAGGAGTCACGAGGACCTGAGTTCAAATCTCACCTCAGATACTTGACACTCACTAGCTAAGTGACCTTGGGCAAGTCACTTAGCCCCAACTGCTTCATCCTGGGTTATCTCCAGTCATCCTGATGAATATCTGGTCACTGAATTCAGATGACTCTGGAGGAGAAGTGAGGCTGTTCACCTGCAAAGCCCTACCTTACTCAAAACAAAGTCAAGTGCAAGTCATGTCATTATTTCTCTGATGGCATGATCGTCTTTGGCAACGAAGGACGAACACACACACACACACACACACACACACACACACACCATGTCATCTCTGAGCAGAGATATTATTCAACTCAGTTCAATATTTATTAAACAGTTGTTTTGTATCAGTCATTGTACTAGGCTCTGGCAATACAAAAAGAGAAAAGAAATGGCCCCTGTCCTCAAAGAGCTTACATTTTATTGAATGATTCCAGGCATTCTTTAGATTGAAAGAAGAAAATGAATAAAGGTTGTTGATCTTTGCTAAAACATTTTTTAAGTGCAAGAAACATATTACTCTAACAGGTATCACTTGAGAGGAGACTAGTTTGAGACATCCTATCTGAATTGTAATCATATGCTAGTGACCGTTTAGTTTTGTTTAGCACTGGAATAAAATACACAGTCTTTTGGTTTCATTAATTAAACAAAATGGAAGAAAATACCAAAAGAAAGAAAGTTGATGTTTTGGTCTTAAACAATCGAGTTCTTTGGTCCTATGTGTATAACGTGTCTGCCTACTTTAATTCAATTGATGGAGCTGTACCAGTTCTGTGTATGGAACCAATAAATGGCTTTCACAAATTCATAGAGCCTCATTCCCTTCTGAAGTCTCGATATCATCATCTCTTGAGCTTTATTTTCTTTTCTTAATGTTGTTAAACCTGAGACCAGCATTTTCCAGACTGCCAGAAAAAATCACACAGAAGGGGGAGTGAGTTGAGAGAGGATGCTGGAATACTCCTCTGTGTGTGTGTGTGTGTGTGTGTGTGTGTGTGTGTATGTATGTGTCTACCCTTCCCAGACTTGTGGTTGAAGAAATGTTTTGCATAAGAAAGCTTTTCATCTTGGGCCAGGCTCTTGATCTGCTCTCATTTCCCTCCCCCTTCCCCCTTTCCCTTCCCCTACCAAAAACAAGAACACCAACTAGGAAAGGGACAGGCATATGGTAGGAAAAACCTTACTCTGCTTTCATGTGAACCAAGTACAGGTTGGAACCATTCCCACGTATCCTACGGTATCCTGATGGATTCATGATTAAGGCTAGCCAGGGAGAAAAGAAAAAGACCGCTGACATCAGATACAGGTGTTAGCTCTGCTAAACACTTTGCAAAGAATATACAAATTTTCTCCAGAATTGGATAGTATTTTCACCACAGAATAGAGCATTCAGTAATGGAAATAGAATAGATTTCACTTTCCTCACCCCATGGAATCAGTCCCTACTAAGTGCCAGGCACTGTGCTATGAGGATACAAAGAAAAAACAAAGCTTCCTGCCTTCAAGGAGTTTGTATTCTATATACACACATAGAGGGAAAGACCACTTGATATGGGAGGAGGAGGGCATCAGAAAAGGCCTCACGCAGAAGGAGATGCATCTGCAGAGTCTTTAAGGAAACCAGAGACAGAAAAGAAGAGAAAGTGTATTCTTAGTAGGGGGACAACCAAAGATCCAGAGACTGGAGATGGAGGTGCTTGTGAAGAGCAGCAAGGTAGAAGGTAATTTTGGTTGCACCACAAAGTACATGGAGGGAGAGATTTCATAAACATAGAAAGCAACCATTTTTTGTGTTGTCTCAATATGTTGTTTCTCTTTCAGATCAGGCATTGGCAAGCTATGACCTGGGGACCAAATCTGGGCCTCCTCCTATTTTTGTACTGCCAAGTTGTTAAGATTGGGTTTTTTTATACTTAAAAATATAATAAAACTATTTTAAAATGTAAAAAACCCATTCTTGCCTCTAGGGATTGTACAAAAACAGGTAGTAGGTAGGATTTGGTCTGCTGGCCATAGTTTGCTGACCCCTGGTTTAGATCCACTGAATGTAACTTCAGTGGTTTTCCAGTTTATTAATAGTTCATAAGCTTATATAGGCAGACACATAAACACACATGGGGACATTCATGTAGCTGTATATATATATGAGGTATTTAGAAAAGTTTTTAAAGTTTAAAAATCCTATACCAGCGACCACAATGAACATTTGTAGATCTGAACTGCCATCTAATAATAGTTCACATGAGTAAGTACTAACATAACAATCACAAGTGCAATAATTGCCTTTTAATTTTATCATGGCCAGGCTTTCTTTAAAGCAAAGGCAAATGCTAAATTGTAAGTTAGCTTAAAGCCACATGTGCAAAATTTTTTAGGAAGTGTCAGAAAAGTTAATGTGGTTTATTTGGGAAACATGTAGGTTGTTGCAGGTGTGCCTTTGGATAATGAATGAGTTTATGAAATTAGGCAGAGCAGAGCCAAGAAAATATTGGCTCAGTGGAGGAGAGCTTTTTAAGATATGTCACATACAAAAAAAAAAAAAAGATCAGGTCCTGGAAAAGAAGCCTTTGTGATTATGAAAAAACTGTCTTCTGAGTTTGGAAGATCTGGTTTCAAGTCTAGCTTCTGACACATACTGGTTATATGACCTTAGACAAGTCACTTAACTTGTGAGCATCCCAGGCAGCTCTCTAACATTCCACATTGCAGATCATATTGAGAGAGGGAGTCCATTACTGGAAGCTCTCTCTGACTTGGGAAAAGGAATCAGAATTGCAGAATGAAACGGACCATAAATATCCCTTAGTACAACCCACTTATTTCAGAGAGGGGGAAATATGGGTAGAAATAATAATTAATATAAAGTCATATGTATAAAATCATATAAAATGACAGCATGGGGTCTTAAACCCAGACCACCTGAGTCTAAATCCAGAGTAATTCCCATCATGTTAGAGAGTATAATGTCTTAGTCAAGAGTTAAGACTTAGTAAATAAACAAGGGTAAAGTTGGATAAGGAGTAAGTCCACTTCATCCAGTGAGAAGGTATCAGTGATAGGAGGTGAGGAAAAGGGGAGAAGGAAGAGGAAGTTCACTGTGAATGGCCTCAATTTTTACTGTAAAATATGAGTCAAAGTTCTTAGTTGAGAAAGTGGGGAAGAGAGGAGCCATAGGACACTTGAGGAGGGATAAAACAGTTTGGAAGAGCCTCTGTGGAGAGTGGGATAGTGAGTTGATAAAGGAGGTATAGTAGGATTGCCTAGCAGCTATAAAGACCCAGTTAAGTTTGTGTAACATAAATTCCAGTGGACTCAATTAGGATGGTTGTGTGTTTTTCTCCATCTTTGTTCAGAAGCATGTATATAGAACCAAAAGCAGCGAATACCAGGCTAAGGCTTGGCTAGGCATAATCAGTGATATGATAAGGGGGCTAGGGATTTAACAGAAGAGATCAGTGTATAGTTGAATTGATTCACCAAGGAGTCAAGATAGGAAAAAGAGGAGAGAGTGGTTAGTGCAAGGGAGATGACCTGGGAGAGAATTGAGAAAGCAAGGAATTGAAGTCATAAGGGAGACATAGAGTCAGATTTTAAAGGCAGACAGAGAGGTGAAAAACTAATAAATTGCAGTCAGATAAGGGGATTTCAGAATTCTTGAGCATAGTTGCAGTACATTTGATGGGAAGATCAAGGTTATAAGCGTCCGTGTGTATAAGGTGGGGTGGAGAAGTAGGTAATGGGAAGTGAATAGATTGAGGAACTGAAAGTTTAGGGTGTTTGAGGGACAATAAATACATATGGTGAAGTCCCCTAGAATGAGGGCAGGAGGGAAAATTGTGAGGGAGGTACCAAACACACTGAGGAAGAAAGAGGAACAAATGGAATGGGGGTCTATAGACAACAACTATTGGGATTTTGATTGGGTAATAGATACAAATAGCATGAGCTTCAAAGGAAGAGATGTTTCTAAGTGATGAAGGTAGGGGAAAAACCTGGAAGTGGCCATGGGAGAACAATTAGCATTTCAACTTGCTCTTCTCAACCAGTGAGCCAGGAGAATGAATGAAGGTACGACCAGTACTGGAAAGGGTGACCGGGGAGTCTATGATATCAGGCAGGAGTCAGGTTTCAGTAATATCTAGTAAGTGGGAGGAATGGGGAAGGAGAAGATTTAATATGAAGGGGAGTTGTTGCTTATGGAACAGGCATTCCAGAAGGCATAGTAAAAGGTCTAGGACAGTTGGGTGGGAAGGTTGAAGAGGATGGGCATAAGTAATTAGGTGACAGGAATAGGAGAATGGGGTTTAGATGATCATCTATAAGAGTTCAGAGTCGCTGGGATATGAAGAGCATGACTAGGTATAAGAATGCTCATCAATGAATAGACGGTGCCACTCCTCTTCCCAGCGGAAGTTGGAGATCAGGCTTAAGACAAGGGTAATATGAGATGGGAAGCACACATTCAGAAGGTCACATGAGAAGTCTCTACTTCACAAATCCTCTTCTCTCCAAAGGCTGGAGATTAGGCGCAAGGAGGACACAGCTGGTGGTGAAAGTTGAACCTACACAATAAGGGGAAAGAAGTCCAATTCTCCATCACTTTTCCTCTTCCTCATCCTTTAAAGCACAGGTGCAGCAGGAGATAGAAAACCCCAAGTTAGAGTGTAGATTGCTCTTCTTTGCTCCAGAAGTTCTCCACATTCCGATGGGAGAGTAAGTTAGCAGTAGGAGGTAGAGGTTCTTTTGTGTGGAAGGTAGTTACTTTGGAATAAACATAAAATGCTAGGCCCACCTCTTGCAGCTTTTCCTCAGGGTCAATGCCATGCCCAGCAGGGGATGGAAGGTACAAAATACTGGAATTGTCTGAGAAACTATGGCTCCTCTTCTCATCTGAGGAGGCTAGCAATAAGGCTATATAAGAAAGTGATGGACTCCCTGTGCAAGGGGAAGTCCTTTTGGGGAGATAGAAGACTCTCAGACTGGCCCCTTGCAGGCTTCCCACAGGCGACATGGTGAGCCCAGAAGGGGATAGAAGGAACAAAGCTAGTACTAGAAGTCCAAGGTCTTCTCACCTAAGGAGGCTTACTTATAAACATTTATTAAGCACCATCTATCACCAGGCACTGTGTTAAACCCTAGAGCTATATCATATACCTTAACATATGTATGATATATCAATACATGGTCATCTATTGCCATTTTTTAGATAAGGAAACTGAGACTGAAAAAGATTACCTCTCAAACAATGCTTATCTCCCTCCCCTCTTTTCCTCTACTATAATATAATTTTGTCCTTCTTCCTGTGATGTAATTTATCATTTTCTGCTTCCTCCTTTTTACATCTCCTGTTACATGCTTGAATCACATTTTTATCATCACATCGTTTACTTTATAACCTCTCCCTCTATCTATCTATATCCCTTTTATACTTCATAATAGATGTACAATTCTCAAGATTAACAAGTATCCTTTTTCCTTATGGGGAGGTAAACAGTTTGCCCAGACTGAGTAACAAGTTTTTCTTTTCCCCTGTTTACCTTTTTATGCCTCTTTTAAGACCTGTGTTTGATAATTGAATTGACTTCTGGCCTTTTTGTCAGGAAGGTCTGGAAATCCCTTATTTCATTGAATGTCCATCTCCTTGCCTGAAAGGTTATGCTGAACTTTGCTGGGTAATTGATCCTTGGTTGTAGGCCCAGCTCCTTTGCCTTATGGAATATCAGATTCCAATTCCTTTGATCTTTTAATGTAGAAGCTGCAAGGTCCTATGTGATCCTGACTGTAGCTCCTCAATATTTGAATGGTTTCTTTCTAGCTGCCTGTAGTATTTTCTCCTTCACTTGATAGTTCTAGAATTTGGCAACAGTATTTCTTGGTGTTTTTAGTTTGGGATCCCTTTTGGGAGGTGAATGGTGGATTCTTTCAATGATTATTTTGCCCTCTGGATCTAGCACTTCTGGGCAGTTTTCCTTGATGTTTTCTTGGAAGATATTGTCTAGACTCTTTTTTACATCATGGCTTGTTGGTAGGTCAACAATACTTAAATTTTCTCTCCTGGATCTATTTTCCAGGTGAGTTATTTTTTCCAATGAGATATTTTACATTTTCTTCTATCTTTTCTTTCTTTAGATTTTATTTGACTGATTCTTGATGTCTCATAGAGTCATTAGCTTCTACTTGCCCAACTCTGATTTTCATCAAATTGTTTTCTTCAGTTAACTTTTGCATCTCCTTTCCATCTGTCCAATTATTCCTTTTAAGGAATTATTTTCTCCAGTAAGTTTTTGTATTTCCTTTTCCATTTGTTCAATATTCCTTTTTAAAGAGCTGTTCCCTTCAGTGAATTATTTTTTCATACTTTGAAAATTATGGGCCATTTTTTTCTTCTATTTCCTTCTTCAGCTGTTCTAGGAGTACTCTCTGTGCATGCAAGCAGTTCATAGTTCCTTTTGAAGTTTCAAATGTGAGTACAGTCTCAATACTGAACTCTTTGTTATTCGTGTTTTGGTCCTTGTCCCCATAGAAAGATTCTATGGTCTTTTCCTTCCTCCTTTCCTTCTTGTTCATGATGGTGAAGTTTTGTGTGTTGTGGCCTCTAGTTCTTTCAGCTAGAAGCTAAAGAACCTGGTGCCAAGCTGACTGGTGTGAGAAAGTAAAGGTGAATTCTGTTTGTGTTTCCACAGATTAGCCTTGGAGCTAGCTTGTTAATTGTGGGAGAGGAGTGGTCTGGTCACAGGAGGTCTTCTCAGCTGACTTAGAGCAAAGGCAAGCTCAGCTCACAACTTGGTCCTAGGGTGAGATTCCACCCCCTTGTGGCTCCTCTTCTAGTGCTGAGGCACTCCTGGGTCCTAGTGTCAGATTCCACCCTCTCTGGGGCTCCTCTCTTTCTGGTTAACCTCTGCTACAGTAAGAAGAATCCCCCTTAGCTATTTTCCTAGCCTCAGGTGCTATGAGACTGTTTGCCTCTTCAGCTATTCCCATTGATCCAGGATTTTTCTGCGGAAATATTTTATGGTTCTTTTGAGGTCAGCAAGGGGAGGGGGAGAGAGCATTTACCAATCACTCCATCATTTTGGCTCCCAGAAGATCAAGTAGGTGACTTACAGATGTTTAATCTGTGGCTGTAGCTGATACCTGGGGCTCAGTGGCTGTCACTCATTCGGCTCCACAGGTCCCCTGCCCTGGGCTGTCACTCCACTTTTCTGCCATGCTGCTACTCTCAAAAAGATTACCCAAAGTTAGTGCCAAGATTTGAATTCAGGTCTTTCAAACTCCAAGTCTACCACTCTACCTTCTATGCCCCTTAGCTGTCTAATTAATAGCCCAGGACATATAGCAGTCAAACCTCAGAATCTATCCTCCCACAGTGGTCTTCAGACTTTCCAAAGACCATGAAGAGAACTCAGAGATCAAAAGAAATCAAAGGAGAGAGGTTTGACATTGACACTATTAATGATGGCTAGAAATAAAGATGAAGATATTGGAAGGCTTTATTTAAGGGGAAAGGCTTAGTTATGCAGGATTCTATCTGATGCCTTTTCTCTTCTAATACTAGGTTGAGGGGTCATGGGGAATTGGCTTAGGGAATAAAGTGTAATTTTTAAAAAGATAAAAATATATTCTCAGATAGAATGGGGCAAAGGAATCCAGTGCTTTTCCTATGATCATGAAAAGTAATGAAAGAAAAAACAGAGTTGGGGGTGACTTATACATAGGGAGAAAAAGTCTTGAAACTTTTAAAGGGGTTCAGAGGATCATAGCTTTAGAGCTGGAAAGGACCTGAAAGGTCATTAAGTCATCATTTTACAGATGAAATTGAGGCATGCTGAGGTTAAATGACTTACCCAGGATCACAGGGTAGCTATTGTAGTAAGTTAAGGTGAGGCTTCAGAGGGAAGAAAGCCAGGGAGCATAAAAGTAGGGGTGGGGGAGAAGGAGCATCCCAGAAAAGGGGGTTAGCTTCCACCAGGGACCCTGAGGAGGAGCAAGGGATGAGAAATCCATCATGGCAATAAAGTTGAAGAAGTTTCACCTTGTTCAACCTCCGCACTCAGAATTTTTCATCAAATGTTTATGGTGAATTTCTAGAGAAGATATTAAACTCAAGTTCTCTGGAGTTCATAATTTCAGCTTTAACTGTACATTGGAATCCTTGGGGGCTATCTTATTTTACTGTTTTACTAAAGATGGTTAGGTGGGGTGTGTGTGTGTGTGTGTGTGTGTGTGTGTGTGTAAGTGAATAGAACACTGGAGTGGGAATCAGAAAGACTCATCTTAGCGAGTTCAAATCTGGCTTCAGACACTTACTAGCTGTGTGACCTTGGGCAAATCATTTAACCCTATTTGCCTCAGTTTCTTCATCTGTAAAAATGAGCTGGAGAAGGAAATGGCAAAGCACTCCAGGATCTTTGCCAAGAAAACTTCAAATGGGGTCACAAAGTTGGACATGACTGAAACAACCAAACACACACACACACACGTCAACAGTCTATTAGGAATAAAATGACAAGAAATATTTTACTCTGTAATGTTATTACCTATGAGTTCAGAATGGCTTTGAGCCCACAGTCCCACAGGACTTGAACTATTTATTCTTGATGGAAACCACCACAGTTACAATCTTACTCAAAAAGGATAATATTATTATTGTTGTTATTTTGGACCAAAAGATTAAAAGTTTCTAAGTCTACAAGTATTTTATGGTTATTTTTTTCCTTTCAGAACACAGGGGTTGGGAAGCATGTTGGTAGGACTGTGAGTGATTATTGTTTTTAAAAACATGCCATTACCTGATCCCTTCCCTTGGTCCCAGCTGTTTGAGAATGAAGGGCAAAGCCAGCACAGCTGGATATTTGTCCCATGGATGACATATCACCCACAATTTACAAGCCTGATCTTATGGCTTTGGACCACTGCCAACCAAAACAGTTTTTCTTATTTGAGGGAAGAATCAGCTGGTAAATAGGCATCTCAAAGGCCATTTTCTCTTTGTCACAAATCAGCTTTCTTTCTCTAGGGGGTCACTTGTCAGGCATCAGACTTTTCAACCAAATAACTTAGGGGATACAAATAAAAAGAAGGAAGGAGGGAAAGAATCAATTGAATCCCCAGGGGCTGCCAACTTAGACCACCCCTTATCCTAAGTTGACTTTGGAATTAACAAGGGATACACTATGCAACTCTCAGAAATGAAGAGTCTGTGTCTTTAGTCAAACTCTCTGAAGGAGAATGAATTTTTAAAATTAGGAAAAATTCTGATCTAGTATAAACTTCTTTAGAGCAGGGATGGCTTTTATTTGTTTTTTCTTTGTATTTCCAGCACCTAGCAAGCATAGTGTCTGGAACAAGGGCTTGATAAATACTTAGTAATTGATTGATCGGAGGCCTAAAGGCAGAGTTTGCTGCTGGCAGAAGAATAACAGGCTATTGACTGAAGTGAAGCTATTGCTTACATTTCTTGGATGATAGAGTTGTAAAGGGCCTCAGAGGCCACCTAGCTCATCCTCCCATTTTACAGACAAGCAAAATGAGAGATAATGAAGTTAAGTGATTGGAAAGGTCATTAAGTCAGTTTTGGGTCAGTTTATTGAATGCCTATAGACACTTTAATTCAAATTAATGCTATTTCTTGAGTGTCAAAGAACAATGCTAAGCACTGAGCATTGCTTAGGCAGGAAGATCCAGTTTCTGTTCTGAAGCTCATTACTTGTAGACAGTGACCCCTGTGTTCAGTGCCCATTCCTATCCCCTCATTTCTCACCTCAAAGGGACTGATGACTGGTCTTTATCCATTATTTGTGTGTAAAAGGACGTTATAGTAATGGGCAACCTTGAATGGTGGCAGGTTCTCGCTCACTAGAAAACCAGAAGCCCAAGCTGGATCACCATTTTTCAGAAATGGGTCACACTGCTGACTTATCTCCACAGAGTTTTTTCTAACCTTGCCATAAAAACCTCTTCATCCTGGAAGCTCACTCTACCCCTGGGCAACTCACAGTGGAAGGATTCACTGCCTCTGGTACCTCTTCCTCTGATTGATTGGTTGCTCAAGAACCTCTATTGTAAGTATGATGCCCAGGCCAACTGTGCCTGTTCCTCTTCTGGCTTCATCTCCACAGGACTTTCTCTGTCATTCCTCTCCCTGAGTTCCTTCATTCTCCCCCACCTTCTATATCCTGTTCATGTGTTGTCTTGCCCCCATTCCCCTCCCCCAAGAAATGCTTTCACTTTTTCAAATTCTACCATTAGAGTTTCTTTCCTTTAGCTTAAGACTTTAGATGATACTGTCTTCCTAGACCATTTTTTGATATACTTAATAACATATCAAATAATACTTAATGCTAATGAATACCTAGAAAAGAGAAGCTGGGGATAGGGTATGGGGGAAGACAAATGTTACCAATTCACAATAATTCTTAGGGAAGGATGGCTCTGTTGGTCACCACCTCCTCTGAATCTTGTTAGGAATCAAAGAATACTATGCCTAGAAGTTCTTTCTTCTGAGAACAGCTTTTTGTGAAATAGCAAAATACTGAACACATAGAGGTCCACTGATGGGGTTATGGCTACTTGGACAGCTAGGTGGTGCAGTGGATAGAGCGCCAATGCAGAAGTTCAAATCTCACCTCAGACACTTGACATTCACTAGCTGTGCGTCCTTGGGTAAATCACTTAACCCCAATTGTCTCATCCTGGGTCATCTCTGGTCATCCTGATGAATATCTTGTCCCTGGATTCAGATGACTCTGGAGGAGAAAGTGAGTCTGGTGACCAGCACACTCCTCCTTCACTCAAAGTCAAGTGCAAGTCATGTCATTATTTCTCTGATGGCATGGTCTTCTTTGGCAATGAAGGATGGACACATAATTTTGGAGACAATAACTGGTCAGCTGGAACCTGCTCTTGCTATTACTGGTACTCATGAAAGCACATTTCTACAGACCATATTGCAATCACACTGTGGCCTTAGTGATCACTGACATGGGGGTACTTTATAGATGGCTCCATAATGCATGAGGACTTAGTCTGATACCTTTTAGAGGTTATGATAGACTCCCTGCTTGTATTAAATCGGTTGCAGAGGTTTAATTAGGTGAAGGCACAGAAGGAATTTCTATAACAGAAGCAGCTGACCTGTATTTATATTGTATTGACCTATTAGATTATAAGCTCCTTGAGGACAAGGACCATCTTTTGTATCCCTAGAGTTTAACACAGTGTCTAGCACATAGTAGGTGTTTAAAATAGTTATTGATTGATTAACCTGAAACTAGGAGAGCTACTCTGTAGATGCTATAATTGAGATCTAAAAAGATGTCCACTGGTTAAAACTATAGATCAAATTAATAAGATCAGGCTTAATAAAATTAAAAGAAAGAAGCTCTCTGTGTAGGAATGTACAAATCAAGGGAGAAATGTGCAGACAACAATTCATGTGAACTGGGGATTTTCATGAATTTCAATCTTAATGTAAATCATGGCAACCCTGAAAACAAATGCAATTTTAAGGCTTTGTGAATAGAAGAAATATTCAGGACATAAGAAGCAATAATTCTACTGAACTCGGGCCATGGTTCAGAGGAGAAGGCATGATAATCCTATTGAACTTGGGACCTAGTCAGATAAAATCTGGAGAACTGTGTGCTGTTCTGGGAGCCACATTTTAGAAAGGACATCCAAAAGCCAGAAGGGACCTAAATGAGGATGACTAGGATGATGAGTGGTTCCCATACTTTGCTGCTTTATCTAAGGTCCATTGGGTCTTTTTACTTGGTTTCCAACTGACACCTCATATATGTGTATGTGAAATGTGTATATAATGTATACATATAATAAATGTTATTATATGTATATAATTTCCCTCATTAGAATGACAGCATCCTTATCACTTACTATAGTGCTTTGCATGCAATAAGCACTTAATAAATACTTTCATCCATTCATTTGTTATTCATTCATTCAAAGATCGGCCAAAAGATTGGAATTGTTTAGCATGAGAAAGAAAAGATATGAAAAGTGTCCAAATATTTATCATACTTAGACTCACAGACTTTGAACTGGAAGTGACCTCAATGGTCATTTAGTCCAACTCTCCCATTTTATAGGTGGAAAAGACTGAAGGCCAGAGAAGTTAAATGACTTGCCCAAAGTCGCATGAATAGTAATTGGCTAAGCTAGAATTTGATCCTATGTTAGTGGCCTCCAAATGAAATGTTTTGTTTTCTTTTTTCTGTTTTAAGGGTTATTCTGTGGAAAAAGGATTAAACTTTTTTGTTTTGTTCTTTTTGAAATTTTGGAAAGGCTAATAATGCAAGATATCTAAAAGTAGAATGCAAGAGGCAATGATTCCTGTCTCTTCCTCCTCCCAAGTCTTCAAACAAAGACTGAAAGTGACTTATTGGAGATGATGTAGAGAGGAATCCCTACCTAGTTATATATTGGACTACTTGAATTCTCAAGTCTATTCACTTCACTCATCAACCTTACAATGAGGTTCCCAAGCATCAAGTCATCTGATAAGCCTTATGGAAGTCTTACTTTCATTTTTTTGTCACTTTAGAATTCTTTCTTCAAAAAGGCTTGTATTTTTACCCTTACTATTTATTGTCAAAGAAGGTGACTGACTCAAAGTCACTTACCATTTCAAGGGGCAGAACTGGGTTGAAATCTCACATCTTAAAATATTGATATTTTACAGGTTGCCATGTTGCTCAAGATCCTGGAATGAATGCTCAGGACGACCATCTCAAGAATGTCCAGGTCATTAACATAGTATGTTAGGCATACAAAATGCTTTCATGTAGACTAAGAGGTCATAGAACTGGGAGGAACCCTAGAGAATATCTAGTCTTCATATTTATGTATCAGTCAAAAAGCAATATTTATTAAGCACTTGCTATATTTCAAATAATCACAGAACATACAGAGAACAGCAAAATCAGTCCTTCTCTCAAGGATCTCACATTATAACATTAACAGGCATAAACTGTGACCCTGGGCAAGTCATTTAACCCATTTGCCTCAGTTTTCTCATCTGTAAAATTAGCTGGAGAAGGAAATAGCAAACCATTCCAGTATCTTGCCAAGAAAACCTCAAATGGAGTCACAAAGAGTTTAGCATGATGGAAATGACCAAACAACTCCTTCCTAGTGGTCCAGGCTTCTTTACTTCAATACATAGATTCCTAGCATTTCATTTGGCCCTCACAATAATCCTGTGAGGGAGGTAGTTGGTTCAAGCACAGTTCCTGGCACACAGTAGGCACTTAATAAATGCACAATGAGGAAACCAAGACCTAAAGACATAAAATTATTTCAGACCCAGGTTTTCTAATTCCAACCCCATGTTTTTTCCACTCTATCACATTATCCCTCTAGACCTAGGAGTAGTTTTGGGGAACCAACACCATCTCATTCCTTTCCCCCCTTCTTTCCCAGTTGCTCACCTCTAGGCTTGGCCAGGGTTGCAATTTCACCTGCTGGTACAGGATTCTGACATTAACTTTTGGAAGACTTTCAGAAAGGAATTAAAAGACTTTGGCTGGCAGCCCTGTGATACAACATCATATATTCTCAGCCTTGCACATCAGTCTTTTTCTGAGTATGGCCCTAAATGTCATTCACACTCTTTTATTACCAGCTGTAAATATAAATGGAGCAAATGAAAAAGAAGAGTTTCACTTGTTAAGGTTCTTTTTCTTTTTTGTTTTTAAAACTCAAATTAAACAGGTCAAACAACAGGTACCAATCAGCAAATGTGTGTCATGTTCTAAGCACTCTGGGGAAAAGGTAAGGTTTTTGTCTGTCTAGAAAAGACATCTTTTGGTTGGCCTGGCCTGGCTTACCCTACCCTGTGCATTCAGCCCATACAGGATATAAAAGTGTTAGGGGAAAAAGCAATATACATAGTTATAACTAATATGGAAAAATGAGACTTTGCCTACATGGGGGGAGGAGGAAAAATGGTATTCCCTCCCTAGAGGATATACTTTCTCCCTGGAACAGTGTGTTTCTTCCCCTTGCTATCCCCTATGAGTGTACCTACTGAAGAAGCTAGGTGGTGCAGAATCGGAAAGATCTGAGTTCAAATTCCATTTCCCACTTACAAGCTGTGTGATCTGGGGCAGATCATTTTACCTCAGTTTTCTCAACTGTAAGATGAGGATAATACTAGCATTGACCTCTCAGGGTTGCTTTGAGGATCATAGGAGATAATATTTATAAAGTACTTAGTGCAGTGCAAGCTGCATAGTAGGCACTTAATAAATGCTTGGTTTCCTCTTTCCCTTTTTGTGGTCTAGTATAGCTGCCATGTCCAGGTTTTCATCTTTGTGGTATCTCTCTCTTGAGCTAGTCTTCCTCTACAGCCCTTTCCTATTTTCTGACTCAACTGTATCCCCTACTCTTGGTTATATGTTTGTATCTCTGAGACAGGTTCCTTTGTCCAAGTGGCTATAGGCAGCTGAGTCTCATGATGAAGGACCATTCTCAGCAGGAGAAACTAAAGACTTTTAGCTTCCACTAAAGCCTTATGCCACTAAGTCATATGTCCACTCACTCATTAATTGTTTGCCAATCAGGCTTGATTTTTCACCTGTCAGGGGCACCTCCTTTCCAAAAGTATTTAAGCATTCATAGATCTCCCGAGTTGGTTTTTGGTTATTGAGAGAAACCACTGACTATCAATTTATT